>OY979652.1:4196500-4830500 GCA_963855885.1 Coenonympha glycerion | reverse complement strand
CGTCAGTTCATAATATTTTTTTTTAAACTACATAAAGGACTACAAAGAATCGAGGCAATGTCGAGTGAGAGATAAAAGTCTACAAAGAATCGAGGCAATGTCGAGTGAGAGATAAAAGTCTACAAAGAATCGATTCAATGTCGAGTGAGAGATAAAAGTCTACAAAGAATCAAGGCAATGTCGAGTGAGAGATAAAAGTTTACAAAGAATCGAGGCAATGTCGAGTGAGAGATAAAAGTCTACAAAGAATCGAGGCAATGTCGAGTCGGAGATAAAAGTCTACAAAGAATCGAGGTAATTTCAAGTGAGTGATAAAAGTCTACAAAGAATCGAGGCAATGTCGAGTCGGAGATAAAAGTCTACAAATAATCGAGGCAATGTCAAGCCAGAGATAAGTCACTTATTAGTTCCCGCTTTGACGCGGGTCGCGACACCACGCATATTGTAACAGAACATGAGTTATTGGACAAGTGACATAGTTTTACACGAGTTTTATGATTTAATGTCGCTTTTTATACACTTGTGACTAAAGTATTATGCACTTACTGACGTCACGCATGTATTTTTAGTTAGGCTCCACCTTGAAGCATCCTTTTTGATTTATCAAATCAAAATTGAGCTAATGTGAGCGACGAAATTATGTGCTGTCAGCAATACCGTGCTGTTGTGAGCGGTAACTACACAATATTTGGGTAATTTTTGGCTTCAACATACACAGTCACATTTTACTCGTCCTCTTAGCGTAGCGTACTTTGTTATTGGTAATATGCAAGTTGATATTTGACGATCTTTATGGTGGGTGGAAATTTTTGAGCAATGCTTTTATGATGATGCAGACATGGGATAAGGATGGTTGGTTTTCTCATATCGATTTCATAACTGCAGTCAGTACTTTTAACCGCAAAATCAATATTTATTTATTATTTAAAAAAATAATTAATTATCACGAAACTCAAAATATTAATAAACCGTTGCATTCTCGTACTTTTCAATGAAGAACTTTGCCCCGTATTATTGTGATTGTTCAATTCAATAACAATTAGGTCACTATAAGCCAACGCAGACATAATATCTGAGTCGAAACAGCTAAATTTGTTGTGTCGACATTATATTATACGTCTTCATTTTCTGTTCAGTCCACTCCTTTCACATGCATATATCCTCTTTTACCACCTGCGTAACCTGGCGTGAGCGTCTATGGAACTAAAATCAAATTACATTTAAAACGACGGTCCACTCTCAACAAATGTCAATTTTCATCTCACCCGCTCGGAAAAGCGTTTTTTAATGCCCGAAATGCGGGCGGAAAATGCTATTATATTCCCTAGGCCGCCAAAGCATTTTCATTTTTCCCAAGGGAGACAAAGTAGTATGAAAATCCCTTCCGGCCCTTGGGCCGAAAAGCATTTCCAACGACGTGTCATGTCAATGTCAAAGCTGAAGACTTCTTTTTTTTCTAATAACACATACGTTCAGTAAAAAAGTTCGACCTTAGAGTTTGTATAGGTACATTAGTTTTTTTATTTTTACTTTTTCATAGAATATCAATACTTAAATATAATAACTCCTTTTTAGTTTTATTAATTATAAAAGAAATCTAATTAAATCCATGATTTTTCCTCGTTGTTTATGTAATTATTGTTAAAATATTTATAAAATTTTATATTATCTTTGGTTCTTAGAAATTCCTATTTCAGAACGCATTCAAAAAAAAGTAAAAAAAAAGTTTCTCAATTTTTTTTCTGGTCTAGTGATAGTTGTCTATGTTTCCAATCGTGATTAAATGAAAATACCTAATATTTTTATTACTTTATTCATTATTTTTTTGTTTTAACTTTAAAATAAGGTGAGTGATGATTGAAGGTGGTTTCAGTAAGTGAAATTATTCAGAGTTACCAAAAACAACATTTAACATAAATCGCAATGCCGATCTAAAGTGTTCTTCTGGTGTTTTTCCTCGCTGTGGCGAGATGAAAATTTTTGTGTTATGGACGGGCGCAAATTTTTTTGGGTCTCGTGTCTTTGAATGCCTCGCTATGCTCAGGATTCTATTCTTTGAACCCCTCGCTGCGCTCAGGGTTCAACCCTAGAATCCTTCGCCGCTCAGCATTCAAATTTGACACTCGGCCCAAAAATCCACTTTGCGCCCTTGCATAACAAATAACTATTAGTACCGTGGATCGGGGGAGGCGCTTCAAATCGACACAAAAAATGAACTGTCAAACGTATGGAATCATGAATCCAGAGATACATATATTCAGTGTTCTTCATAAAAAAAGTTGTGCCATCTGTCAAAATTCCTGCTAATTCTTATTATTTATTATCTTTCTGATTAGTTTTATATGATCACACACTTATAGGATGTAAGTCATACAAATTTAATAAGTTAGTGATCTGTAGTGTGGACCGTGGTCCATTGACAATACTGCGATCGGTTACCCTACTGACGCCGTTGGCGTAAAAACAAACATTTTTGACACCAGTAAACTAGTCACATTTTGCCGCGCGGTTCACCCGGTCCTGTGTAGGTATATGTCTGTTGCTTTCACGCAATCCATCCATCTTTTCTTTTGTCTTCTGCTACTTCTTCTTACTCCACATGAATAGTCATCATTCTTTGTTAACATGATTTTCATAATAAATATTTCGTATTGTATGCAAAATTTCAGCCAGATCCTTCCGCCAGATAGTGTGGTTGCGCTTAATCAGACACCTCCAAAAGGACCGTGTCTTGTCTTAAGTCTGCACCGATTTCAGATAATAATTGACTGTAGCTTACAACTGCTTGGAGTACGGCAAAAACCAGTAATTAATCCCTCGACGGCTGTAGATCGTTGTTCGCGACAGTATTAAAATAAAAAATAAAATGATCAAGTGCGAGTTGGGCTCGTGCACTGAGGGTTCCGTACTATCAAGACCCATTCTCAATTGTATAAGGCGAAATCAACGACTCTGCCCGCGAAATTCAAAATTTTCATGTTTTTTTGCAATTTGTTCGCTAATTACACATCAGAGGTTTATGGCAGTCAATTTGCGAGACTGGCAGTATCATCTTTACATGATTATATCAAAATCTTTGCATAAAAATGTGTATCCTAGGAAATTAGTCCGAGTATCGAGTTTTATGTGTGTAACTCGAAAATCTTGGACTAATTTCTTTAACTCGAAACTTTCGAGCAGAGATTTTTATATTAACACTTGAAGAAGATATTGGGATTATCGCAATTTGACTGCTATAAGCCTATTATGTCTAATTAGCTCAAAAATCGCGAAAAACCACAAAAAATTGAATTTCGCAGGCACACCCGTGGTGTGCTCCTTAAAGTGAACCAAACACCCCTGCTCATCTAACTCAAAACACATTTGTTGTGTGGAAGCCCCCCTAAATATTTTATTCAATTTTCATTATTTTCTAGTAAATATAGAACTAAATTTTCTGTGAATATTGTAGCTTTTGCCGTTATCAATATCGAGCAAAAAAAGCAAAGAAATCATGTTTGTTGTAAGGGAGCCCCATTAAATATTTATTATATTTAATATTTTTTTAGTATTTGTTGTTATAGCGGCAACAGAATTACGTCATTTGTAAAATTACAAGTGACCCTTATCACGAAAGAAATAAGGATCAGACCGCCATATTTAACTATTACTTTTCAGTAAAAGTCAGTTGAAGAAACCGGGTATAAGACAGTTAAATTTTATACTACTAAAACAATGACTAAAACCAAAAACGGTTCTTAAGATACATCCTGGTGACAGACAGGTGACGGACGGCGTAGTTTCAGTAGTTGCCCTTTGGATACGGAACCCTAATAAAGATTCCGCCCCCGACTTCGTAGCGACTTGGTAGTTGGTGACTTCAGTAAGCCAAGTTTTTTAAGAGCGGCCGTAAAAACTTTGTAAGGAAGTGAATTTTAACATTCTTACATAAAGAACTTGGCTAATTAACAATTTAATTTTATGGTCCCTGATTTTGTAAGTGGTTCAGCGCTTGAGCTTTTTTGGTATTGAATCAATGTCTCCAATGGAAGTTATCTATAGAACTAATATTATAAAGCTGAAGACTTCGTTTCTTTGTGTGTTTGTTATAAAATGCTAATCTCTGGAACTTACTGGTCCATATTACTAATACTACAAAATAAAAACGCTTTTCATTTTCATTGTTGCAACGTTTTCAGGAAACAACCAATTAAGTGGGAAAATATCAATAAATTCAATTAAACTGCAAAATTAATCATCTCGTTATTAAATACGAGTACAATACAAATTCATTAATTTCATGTCCCCCAAATATACAATTAACGTCGGAAGATCTTACCGTCTTACGGAAACAATTGCTTAATATTACAAGTTTATATTTGACCCCTCATTTGCATTTGAAATAAAAACATACGGGGTGATATTACGCACGGATTTTCAGCGTTGTTTTACATCTAAAGAAGAGTGCTGGGCTTCTTCGGCCGTAGCTAATTGAGAATGCGGTTACCTACGATGTCTCCATACATTCGTAATACCAAAATCATTTATACTTCTTGCATATTTCGATCATGTGGTGATGTTACTCGGGTTCATTTAGTAAGAAGAAGTAGATAAGTATAATATGAGTTAAAGTTATTACTATATGAACCCGAATAACATCACAACATGATCGAAATATGCACGAAGTATAAATGATTTTGGTATTACGAATATATGGACTCTTAAGTAAGTAACGCCAATTTCATATGTAAGGACCTAATCATTACCATCTTATCTGCAAAGTCACTACTCACTATGCCTAGCCATTTAGCGTCATGGCGCGATGCTGTGTAATAAACGCACGCTCCATCTTCGACCACATCGACACTTTCCATCAGGTGAGATTGTGGTCAAGCGTAAACCTATTTAGCATAAAAAAACACTATGAGTGAGTTACTTCACCCTTCAATGTTCGTATTATAACATTTTCGGCTCATCACTTACCAGCAGGTGAGATCGCAGACAAGTATTAGGTAAATAGCTGACGATAAAAAAAAACATAGTTTAAAAGTTAAGTTACAAAAAGGAATCATTTACATGTTGAAAATTATTTTCAATTAGTGTCAATGAAAAAAACATGTGAAATAGAGTTGCCATATGTTACATAATATTACACTGAGTTGGTTAGATAAAACGTATCGATTATTATGAATGTTTAAAAATTAATCACATCACAAAAACACGTCTAGTCCCATTAATTTAAAAAAGCGAAAGTTTGTATGTTTATAACTGATTTGGCTGAAATTTAGATTGAGATAGATTAATACCCTGGATTTAATCCAAATAATCTACTTTATATTTCGGAAAAATCAAATGTTTCCTCGAGTGAGCAGCGAGAAAAAGTTATGCAATTATTTGTGAGACTAATTTTGATTTGGATCCATTGTAGGATAAAATCATCAAACAAAAATTAAACGTAGCGTTTTCAAACACAATAGGCTCCCCTGTTACACAATCCTAACCCTTGTAGGTTAAAGGGCACGACAAATATCGATCTATCAGCCGAGTCGCGGTCTCCGAGACCCCCGGGGCTTTGTTTTATAATTATACACATTTTTACTTCAGCCGCCGGTTGAATTGGGATCAAAATTACATAAACGGTGTAATAGGGAACTGCATTTTAAGGGTTACATTGTTTACGGTATTAATACTAAAAGGGCGAAAGGATAATGGCCATGGATGTATGCAATCCCGTACGAAGATAATTAAAAAAAAAAAAAATTATATACTACGGGCTCCACATAAACTCCTACAATTCATTTTTTTTAATTAATATCTGGATTCCAAAGTCATAGGCGAGTTGTAGGAATTTTTCAATAAAATCTGTATGTGACAGGAAATGTCTCAGATCACTCAAACACGTGATCTGAGGGAAATGTGCTTTGAAAAGAAAGTAACTTTTTGTTTGGAAACATTTTAGGAATTTAAAACAAATTCCTATAGTGCCAATTAAAAAAATAATATTAGAGCCATATTTAGGTTATTTTATGTTCCTATAATATTTTGGTTCCGGTTCATGAGAAAACTTTGGTCATATTTCTTTAACTATTTATTTATTATATTATTATTATGCCCCTGTCTGACTTAAATTGGAATTTAGCGGGATACCTACGAGTACCAATATAACACTGAAAATGAGATTGGCGAGAACGTGCTTGAAAGAATATTATTTTCCAAAAATATGTTCACACATTTCCCTCACAGTAAGCGCCTAGACGGGCCTCCGTGACTAATGTTAGTACATTCGTCCTTACACGTCAATAACTTACATAACGACCCTACGTCAGGTATTCGCTTCAATGTCTACGCATTAGATACTAATTTGATCTAAGCCCTCAACAAAAATAGCGTAGAATTATTGTAGACTAATATGATATAATATATACGATGATAATAGAATAACTCCGATCGCTCATTTATTATCTTAATAAAACTAAGTTCATAAATATTTTAATTTGATCACGTGACTTATCAAAGACAACTGTCAATCTCAAATTTTTTCAACAACGTTAGAGTATAGCTGATGGTTTCAAATCCCGCCGGGATAAAATATTTTAATTATAGAACTATAATCCTAAGAGTGTAAAACACTATTACTAAAAAAAGATAATAATCAGTAACAGGATTTTGCTGAAAATTATTATCGAATAAAATTCGGCCTTTTGTAAGTTTAACATTATTAATTCAGTTGGTCATTTCTTGAAATACACTATAAACAAACAATGAAGTGAATAAATTATACGGCCAGCGACATAGGTATTTCCTATAAGTTTTATACGTAGAGGCGTGTGTTTATAAGGACAGTTGGTGGCATCGTAGCTCCCAAATGTTTTTTTTTACTCAAGCATTATTTTTTAACCATGATCCAAAAAAATCCATGAGGGCTTTTCTAGCAGATTTAAAGGAATAGACAAGGAAAAGAGAATTCTACACGAAATAAAACTTTATTTTAAATACAGTTCGAATGTTATATCCGTAGCAGGAGTACCATGATATGCCAAAACCCAAGGGTGCTCTCAATATTGTTAGTGTTTCAAAACCCTGCGAGATGCTGTGACATTATTCGTACATCGAACTCTTCGTTCCTGAAGATGCTCGGATATGATCCATTTATATCCGAGTATTTAAGGTATAAGGACAAAATTAGCCGGAATTCCAGAAAACCATTAGTTTCATTTCTCTGAAGAAGGGAATCTTATTCAAGATTAGGTTCATTGATCTATAATTAGATTAGAGATCAAAATTTCTCCGAGCTATAGCGGCTGGGTGCTCTTAGCTCAGTGGTAAGAGCACCCAGCCGTTAAAGCTAGGAGACGCGGGTTCAAATCTTGCTGCGTGTGAAATTTTCATTCGTATTTAAATTTATAGAATCACACTATAAGTTCAACCTTGTACGACAATATAATCTACTTTACTATACTACTATAGTTGTAAAATAATACTGTTATACAATGAACAAAAGCTGAAATGCAATCTCCACAGGCGGACCAAATCCTTGAAAGCCTGGACGCTTGTCGAGAGTTATCTTCGCTCTGAAGCCGGGTTAAGCCTCAGGGCTCGTTCACAGCAAGTTATGAAACTTGGAATCACAATGAACGGTTAGCAGAGACTCCAGAGTATAAGTTTTCGAGTAAACAATACAGCTCGGCGTTGCCAGTCAATTTGTGTGGCAATCCGGAGCTTATATGCTACTCTCTCAGCCGCTTATGTAGGAGAAGAATTGGTATTGTTCACGCGTTAGTTTAAAAAAATTCATGGGCACCACAGATTTTTCCGGGATAAATAGTAGCTTATGTCGTAATCCCGGGTGTCCAAATATCTATGTTGATGTAATTGTAATTTTTGCTTCAATATATCGGTAATAATAATAGCCAAAAACGGTTAGAAACCGGTTTTTTGAGTAATTAGGTAAAACGTCGTTTTTCTAATATTATATTCTTCTGCGACGCTGTATGTCGCACCAATATATTTGTAAGAGTGCTAAAGATAATAAAAACGAAAACCAATTACATACACACGAACTAGCACACACTGTTTTGGCGTGATGGTAAAAATAACTGAATAATAATTAGATAAAATACCTATCTCCTTATACCATTAAGAAGGCGGCTTTATAAAAGCTTCGCATGACACTTCGATACATATTGCTCCTCGTCTACGGCAGACACGCCACAACTTAACGTGAAAGGGCCGCTGAACGCTGGTCAGCCATTTCTTATTTTTCCATTAGTAGCTCTACAATATCTAGTAGTGTTTACGTCCATTGCATTCCTTGAAATTTGACCGAAATATACGAAATATTTATTTATTTATTTAACACTTTATTTGTACACCACAAAACATAATACTATAACTAAGAAGTAAAAATTAATTAGTACAAAAGGCGGCCTTATCGCTAGGTAGCGATCTCTGCCAGTCAACCTACAGATAAGGAAAATACAGAGGAACCACGGACTGCAGGTGGTGCAAAACTACAATATTTATACCTAAATTCAAATAAGTACATACTACTACATACACTAGATTACACAAATAAAATAATAAAATAAATATAAATAATAATAAATACTAAATAAAAAACTAATATATATATACTGTATACGCAATAATTATAATATATTATGTATAAAAAAATAGAAATAGTGTATTTGTTCTATATATAATATTTCGTGCTAATTTTATACATAGACTAGCTGACCCGTATATATTATTTAGCCATATAAATAAATTCACACTTAGGGGTATCAAAAATAGTGGATGTCCTATCCTCAGATCTACCAAATGTAGACTGAGAATTTAATAAAAATCGGTCCGGCTGTTTCGAAGGAGTGTTGTTAAAAATATTGTAACGCGAGTATTTTATAATAGATATTAAAAAGACTGGCACCCGTTGTTTTGTTATATTTATTACTTCTCACTTAGGAATATGAAATATCGTAAGTACACAAAAAAACATGGAAATCTGTCTAGCCGTTGCGGAAGATGTTTTGTTACTGAGATATAGTTTCAATTGACGTAAGAATCCGTACGTAAGAATTTTTAAATAGCAACTTGTATACAGTCCGTCAAAAAAAATCATGAAATTAATTTACGGAAGTAATAATTTTTCCCTGCCTTATATGACTGATTAAAAAGTGTGTTCAGAATATTGAAAAGAATAATGTATAATTTTGACGTGACAACGTCTTATAAATTGGTTTGCCGGGTGACACTTCAAGAAACTGCGTTACGCTCCGCTCACGTTATGCGCTCACAATGAGAGCGAGTGAGAGGCACGCGTCCCTTCCACTCGGGCATGGTTAGCCCGTTTTACCACTCAAAGTCGTTGTCACGTAAAACTTTCGCCCGTATTCCGACTTTACAGGCAACCAATTTTTTTTTGATTATTTAATTATCCACTAAAAATATACTTTATTCTGACTTGTATAAATATTTTTCAACTCTTTTTTGTTTAATAATTTTTTTGACAGACTATAGATTTATATTTTTACACTAGCGGCACGCTATGATGGCCGGTTTGACACATTACAATAGTGATGTGGAATGTCAATTTATTCTCGAACAAAAAACAATTAAGTTTTGTTTTTGTACCTGATTAAATAGGTTTAATAAAACAAAAATGTAAATGTTTATTTAATTTATTTGAACGAACTGAATATTTGAATGAAAATGAATATACATACTTTATATGCACACAAGAAACATATGAATACAAAAGATACCAAAAAAGGTGCCACAAAAGGCCATAATTAATCAGATTCGTCCATACTACTATTTTCACTGTCGTCACTGCTATCATCACCTACATTAAAAATTATATGTTCGTTTTCTATAATATTATCTATTTTCACATCTCTTTCATAATCTTCCCTTATTAATTTAACAGTTCTATTCACAACCTTTTCCCAGTCTCCTTTAGTCACATGTTCACAAGCTTCTTCTAATAATTTTAGCATTTTTTTTGTGGTAAATGGGGGTTCTGTATTGTGTCTTGCAGCATATCCCTTAATTTGAGCCCACACCAACTCAATCGCATTATACTCACAATGGTAAGGCGGTAACCATATAACTCTGTGCCCATGTTCTAATGCTATTTCGTCAATGACGTATCGGATCTTGGTTGGTTTGTTTTCTTTTAAAAGACGTACTAATTCCGCTTTTAACATATTCATGTTTGCATCTACGCCATTTTTACGAAGCCATGCGACGATATCAGCTTTCTTTTGGGATTGGGCAGGTGGCTTGTCAATTTGCATCGAGTGGTATGGGGCGTTGTCCATAATTATAAAAGATGGTTCAGGGAGGCTACACAACATTGAGGTAAACCATTCAGTAAACTTTTCTCCATTCATGTCTTCATGATAGTCTCCAGTGGTTTTTGACGCAAAAGCCATGAGAGAACCTTCGACAAACCCGTTGATGGTTCCGGCGTGACAAATTATAAGTCGCGATCCTTTTCCTACAGGAACTTTGGAAGTAGATGCTGCTGTGTCATCGTTCCAAGAACGGCCTACAGTATGGTTAGCATTAAGCCATGTTTCATCCAAGAACACAACATTTTGCCAATTTTTGATTTCTTTCACTTGCCGTAAAAAAGTATACCTTGCCATCGCTATATCAAATCTTTCCATCAATATTTTGCGTTTGTTACATTTTTTGTATCGAAATCCAATGGTCTTCAAAATCTTCGTTAAAGAACTTTCCCCACCGAAGAATAATCCAGCTTCCTTCAGTGAATGCACCAACTTTTTTCTTGTTGGATACTCCTTCTGTAAATAGTAGCCGTAAACATGTCTTCGGATAGCATCGGCATCAAAGCTATCGATGCCTACGACTGGTTTTGCTCGTTTTCTCTTTTTTGGTGTGTGAAGTTTATTTTCTTCTGTGCCAGTCTCGCCATATTTTTCTTTAGTTATCCGTCTAACAGTTCGTTGTCCAATATTAAGCGCATCAGCTACGCGTTCAACCACTGACGTTATAGGTAAAATTGGCCCTCCATTTTGAGCTTCACGATCGAAATAGTTACGAAGGCGTATTACGAACTCACGTGTCTGACTATTTAGAACAGTTCTCTGCGTACGTTCGGTCATATCGACGAAATCCACAACAAAAGGCTTGAACAGAGTCCAAATTAACGAGCAAGGGTCAACAGTAATGCAGTATCAATATTTGAAATCCAAAGCCAGGTCAAAACTATATCACAATCGCATTGCACTGACAGTTTATACTTTTCGAAGCAACGTCAATTCGAAACTGCTTTGTTTTGCATTGAGCATTGACGCGAGTTTGCCGGAGGTAGTATTTGTGCTAGCCAGCGATCCTATGTGACGATCGTATTAGATTCCATTTTTAAAAATTTTCAATTTAGAAAACCAAATGCCGAGTTGTGGTATATATCATATAAAAATAAAAATTTTACCTTTTGTATGAAACAGCTGATATTTTTTTGCGATTTCAGAGGTTTGTCCACATAGTGAAAATTGTTCATATTCACAAGTACATTCACCCCTTAAATGGTGCAAACTGATTTTTCTACACTTGTATACATTTTAGAAATCAATTTAATAAATAAATTTTGAGTCCTAAACCTAAAACTACATTCGATAAAATTTATGAATCTCTGCACATCACTATCGTCAATAAAGTAATACAATTATTTCCTTCAAAGTCGTTATCAATTAATACGGAACTTCATGAGCGGACAAACGTCAAACCGGCCATCATAGCGTGCCGCTAGCGTAGGATTCTAAGTCCAAAAAACATAAATTGAGCCAACACTGCTGACAAAAATACTAACATCAGAAGAAGTCAACATCTCCTGAGGATGTCCCGGTGTCGGGACGAAACTTGCGTCGTAGAAAGTGTTGGAAAATTATGTGTGGTGTTTCATGTGGGCAGTGTTTTTGCATGTTGTACCATACAAAATCTTTCAAGTAGCGGATTATAGCGAAACAAATTAATCCGCCAAAAAAATAATAATGATTTTTTAACAAATTGAAGTTAGGTAAACGGAACGGAACTGTCTCCATTTTAAGTGGCAGCTAAATTTAGTCGCCATTGAAAGCGAGCGCGAGCTGAAATATTCTCTCAACCAACACTCGGCTTCCATTTGCAGACTCCGCGAGGGCTAAATCTGCGCTTAAACCTTTTCCGCCAACTTGACCCACTTTTTGACAATGTCCCATTTTATAGGCGAAAGCGTTTACATGCCAACATACAATAGGCAGCAGACCTGCAGTAATATGCGGTTGGGAAAGCCTGCAGGCTGAGCCAAGTGACAGATAGCGTTTCGTCGTGACGTATGGAAATAGAACAACATACAAAAAAATTATGCAAAGTAACGCTAAATAAAAAAAAATAACGTTTATATTACGAAAGTTGCTAAATTCGAATACCCTTCTCAGCGAATTGGCTGTTAGGCAAGATAGCCCTCTCTGTGTCGTACAGACAAATATACGCAATGCTGCACACACCAGCACCAGGAGAACCCCACCTGGTGTTTGCTACGTGAAGCTAGGTGTATGCTTTTACCAATACATATGTATACGTACAATTGTAACTAACACATATATTGGTTTTTATCTTATTTTTTGCTAAAATTAGGTTATCGCCGGCCATACACCATCCTCCATGTTGTTCAATTGAGATGACGCTGCTGATTGGATCAGCTAGAACTGACCGTGTGTGTGTGGCTTAGCATGACAGTTATACCTGTCACAGCAGGGTATAATTGGGGATTAAACGAACTTACCTTAAGTGAAGTTCTATCTCAATTATACGAGTCTTTAATCCGAAGAGATTAGGGGTGGAAAGGCGATACCTTCGATGTGCGCTACAAATTTACACCTTAATCTCAAAGGATTAAACACGAAATGTAACTGCATTAGAGAGCTCTGTAACTCGTTATAGTTACAATGACGATTTCAATAAGTTTACTTCATACCTGAGAAAATACAATAAATGAATATCCATACTATCGCTGTCGCGTATGCCTTGGACACGTAAAGTGGCCACTTCCAAAACTTTTCTAACGGTGACTCTATATAACTTTGCTTTTAGTTTGGATTTATCGGTAGGCCTTATTGCATGTAAATAGCATTATTATGTATAACCGGTGCCTAGAGAACGCTTAGGTTTAGGTTTAGTATTCAGATTTTGTGGGTTAGAATGTAAAGTTACTTTCGTTACCCAAATAAACTTTGACGATAAAATTTTAAAGCCAACTTTTATTCGAATGAGAGTTCTTTTTCAGACGGTACAGCGTAGGGAGCGAATGAAATAGGTAACTTTTTTTACAAAATCCTGACACAATGAAAATCCACGAAAATCCCATGATCGTCATTTGTACCGTATTGCGACCTTATAGAAAGGGACTAGTAGAAGGGGTAGAATTACATTTAACGGGCCAGATTGTATAAATTCTTCTCTAATAAATTTAGTAGATTTACATTTAAAAACTGAAAGTGGGAAAAATTATTTTCTTTCAAAATAGGAAAAGGAAATTAGTTTTCACCGAAAACAACTTGCAAGCACTTCGGCACTAACTTGACCTAATATTTTTAAATATTTAATTTATACCTGTCATTATTGAAAAAGTTCTTGGACCAATACTTAGTTACTTTATGATAGTAGATCTTAATCTTAAGGCCTAAAGGCCTGTAAGTTTACTTTTCTTACCATTTTGATCTTTCATTTTTGATTTTGTAATCTTAAAATTTCTAGTTGATAGCTCATTACTATTAAAAATTTGAAATGTATATCAACAAATGGGAAGGCACTGGCCCCTAAGATACGGGTTTTCCTAGTTTAGGGGTCAGGAGTCCAACGAACAATGTAATTTGAGTTTCTTTCAAATAAATGTTATTTATTTATTTATTTAAAAGAATATTATCTTACACCCGATTTGAGATTAACTGATATAACGACCATTATTCGTTGTCATCGAAACGTATACGTCGATTAATTAATTATTCTAATCGATTGTTAAATCGATAGCTTTATTCAATTTAGTATCGGTATAAAAATAATTGTTTCAAATACGCTTATTTTTTGTTTAAATGTGATATAGGTTGAACGAGTGAATGAAATACGAGTAGTTTTGATAGTAAATATTCTCCTTACTAAAGCTTAAAAGACCTCCATGGTGCAGTGGTGCATGATCGGATTCGAGTGGAAGGTCCCGGGTTCAATTCCTGCCTCGAGGCGCTTTAGAATTTCTAAGTCGGCGCGATGCTGTGTAGAAACCTTTTGGGATTACCTGCTCTCATAAAGTAAGTACGATATTAACATCTCGTCACTTACCATCAGGCGAGATCGCAGCTGAGGATTTATTTGGAATGTGTAAAAAATGGTCAAGTGCAAGTCTGGCTCGCGCACTGAGAGTTCCGTGCTTTCAAGACCAAATGAAACCCAAATGATTTATTTATTTCATATAGGCCTTACTTGTGGGCTCTTATGAATAGTCAGTAAAATATTATTAGTCATAGTCAGTAAAATATTATTAGGTATACTTATTGACTTGACAGATTAAAAAGAGTCACGCTATAATTACACGACTATCCAAAAAGGAGTGTAATGTTTTTAGGGTTCATGTATGTGAGTGGTGTGGGTTCATGACATGAAGGGTTCTGTATGTGAGTTTTTTATTCCACCATAACTTCTGAACGGCTGAAGAGATTTGGACATATGGGGTATCGTTAGAATTCTTACATCAGTCCGAGTAACATAGGCTATATTTTTTGGAAAAACAAATCGTTTTTTACAGTGTTTTTGAATTTTTAAATTATTTACTAGTTTGTACATGGGACATGTCCATATTTGTTTCATAGGTCTATAGAGTATAGATTTGTCTATGCGTTGAGACGCGTAGTGTTTCAAAATAGAATCTAAATTTTCCCGAGGCCTTTCCACAAAAACACAGGCCGACCCGAAACTGCCGTGAAATATTCGTGCGTGTCGTAATCAAAAAGCATCCCAGAGCACCAGTATCCGGTGTAGGGTTTCCATGGGTTTAGGATTATTACGGAATCTCTCCAAAAGGAACAACTTTTACCGTTTTTACAACATTGTTCATTGATGCTCCGCTCTCATTGGTCAAAGCGTGACATGTATACGTTACTTGTATATTTTAATTCTTATGTAATTTTTATAAAAAATTAATTATTAATAATTTATAATGTGTTAATTTTATATGTGTAAATTTATAAGTTTTATGTAATCAGCGGCTCACTTATTTCTTTATGTAATATGGGTACCTACTGTTAACCTGAAATAAATGGATTATTATTATTATTGCCTTCCTCGATAAATGGACTATGCAACACAAAAATAATTTTTCAATTCAGGTCAACCCGAAATTGCCGTGAAATATTTGTGCGTGTGAAGAAGTGGCATCCTTATGTGGTTGATGTCCAGCAAGCTCGGACGAAACGATTTTCTTCCACGTTTCTGATACGTACCGCTAAGGTGTGGAACACCCTTCCAGCTTCTGTGTTCCCAGCCAAGTACAACCTGGGTGCCTTCAAGAGAAGGGTCAATAGACATTTTCTAGGCAAGCGCGCTCCATCCTAGACCTGATCATTTCGGTCCATCAGATATGATTGTAGTCAAGCGCAAGCCTATCTATAATTTAAAAAAAGGTTTGATTTTATGATTATTACGGAAGCTATCCAAATTGAACAATCTTTCCTATTTTTTTTTTAAATTTTCCATATCTCAGGAACTACTGGATCAAATAGAAAATTTCTTGTAATTTTTTTGTTGGATATTTAATTTATCTGTAATATTATAACAGATCTGCCTATTTTTACTATTTTTATATATTATAATATTTATGCAGAATTGCACAGTCGAAGAGGATTTCAGCAATGTTTCGCTTCCTTGTGTCCAAATTACGTGTTTTTATACATGGTGACCCTAATGCTAACCCTTCATGTTTAGGGTAGAGTTATGCAATGTCCTAGGAGACTGCGACGGACGAATAAGTTGTGAATGATGATTTATATATCTCTTATGCTGGCTATACACCATCCTTCTCATCGTTGGTAGTTTCATGCCGATTGAATTAGTTTGATCTGACCGTCTAGATTGGCATGGTAGTTAAAACTGTGTTGGACGATAGGGAGGATAGTCTACGGCATATATTACATAGTACTATAAAATCTACAGCGGCATCATCACTTGTCATCAGGTGAGATCGCAATCAAGTACTATTTTGTGGAGTTTAAAAAAGTATCTTTCAAAATCAAGACTGTTTCCACGACCGTATACCAGATCGTCCCGTGAGTAGGTACTACCGTTCGTCTTTACGGTTGATCCGAACGTAACGAATTAAATTCGTGAAGAAAAACGCACAAAAGGAAGACTGGAAACAAGCGCCTTCATGCTATTTCAAAGCGGTGAAACATAACCCTCGCTAGGAAACATACGGGGCTACTTTATTTCCATAAACGTTGCGGTGGAATGGGCCTAATAATTAATGGGATAGCTACAATTTTTTCCCACCTAAAATTGTATTAATAGGACTTATAAAAATACGTGTATATGCGTTTTTCAAAAACTACGCAATTCAGAAACTGCAGCCATCAATTTTATATTTCATTGCTCTGAATGAAATCGCTTCAAAATTTAAAAATTAACAGGATTACCATACCCTGTCAAAGGGTTACTCACGAGATAATTATGTAGATGGGGCAAATGTAAAGAAACAGAAGCGACAAGGTAAACTTGTTACTGGTGCAACCAACAGACGTGGTGGCCTCCATAACGATTCGCCGGTGTACGATACCTACTGCTCAAAAGAAAGGGTGTATCCGACCTTGGCTCCTCACTTACCCTCCTCAAAGACATAGGTAACCTGGACGGCCACTTTGGCTTCTTGAGAGAGCTGGGCTGGCTTGAATGATCCAGAAGAGAGCGATATAAGGGCCACCGCGTACGCAATATTAGAAGACTCCTAGCGTGGTGAAAGTTGAAGTAGGAAAAGAAGAATCCGCGAATGTCATTGATTACTCGGTTGAAACGAAGTTCACCCACCACGCCATAGATGGCACTGTGTCAAGTTAGCTCGTTGTAACGAGTTTCTCATACTCATACATATAAAGCTTAAAGCTAATTGTAATGCTTCCAACGACGGATACTTTTTGTATATGTATAGGTACCTACACAATAAATGAGAGTTTTACCAAATAAGTATGTGATTCTTTCATAATATTTGAGTTTAGAGTTTAGACGATGAAATTGCTTACGCTGACGGACTGCCCTCAGCTGCGTAGAGCCTGCATAGAGGAGGATGAAACACTGGCACACGTGCGACAAAGATGCACTGGAGTGTCGGACCAACGCGAGACCTACTTGGGATCCTCAGCTACACTCCAAGATATCCTGAGCGGCCTGGGAGGCCTCTTCAGATTCTGGAGTGAGCTTGGCTGGCTGGAATGGCAAGGACTTGCATTGGTGACTCTACTTGCAACGGGCGAAACAATCGCCCAATCCAAAAAAAATCCCAGGGACGATAGAGGAGGAGAGAAGAGGAGGTGAGATTATCGCGGATTTTTATAATGTCGGAATTTTCGTGACGGAAAAAAAAAAAACACTTTTTTGTCGTCTACCCACCTTTAGAATATTAATAAAACCGTCTGAAAATAAACTTTATTTCAGTAAAGGGAATGACAATCATGCTTCAACGAAGCAACGCACTCCCGTACGTTTCCTCTGATACCACCTCTCAGGCGACATTCCCCGCATTTTCTCGCTCCAGATTGACACTGTTCCAAACAATCGGCGGGCTCGCTCTAATCTCAGCAATAAATTTCCTTTATCTCCGCAGACGTTACGCCTAAAAAGGGGGATATTCTTTTGGAAATACGACCTTGTTTCGCGATTAACTTGCTACGCCACCGAGCGTTTATTGAGGAGGGAAATGTCTCGTCTCTCAATCTGTTATTTAAAATTATCTTTTAATTATGTACAAAGTAATCGTATCAAGTATTTGTAACAAAACTTGACCGACTTTTATGATTTTTAAGTAGGTATGTATACATAATATTGTTATATGGACATTGGACAGTAATAAAATTATAAGGCGTAAACAATTTTTTCATACCCATAAGTGATTCTTTGGTTTCAGCCGACTGGCATCCACCATTGGACAAAAATCAAAAATTATAATATTGAATCATGAATGGAAGCTGGTGTTATTTTGCGGAAATCCATAACCAAGCAGGACAGATTAAGTTTTGCTATAATCCGCTACTTGAAAAGAATCTGGGTGGTCCAATATTATTAATCTAATGTGTATGGTGTTATATTAGACAAAATATAACACTACACACATTTCTTCCAACGCTATCTTCGACGCACATTTCGTCCCGAATCCGGGACATCCCCAGGAGATTTTGACTTCACAATGTGAAATCGTAGAGTGATTGGTGACTCTATATATTATAATTGTAAGGTTTTCAATAAAAAAATATTTATTAATATTTATTGTCGTAATTTAAAAAGTTATGGCAGCGATACATTAATGTAACATTCATTAAATATAGCAATTATGCTTTAAGATATTACGTAAATATTTGACCCGTTAAAATCAGTGGGTCTGTACAATGAAAGATATTGGAATAAATGATGGAATATATAAATTTTCATCGCAATTTGTCCCCGAAATGGACGTAGGTAGGACGAACGAATTCCGATTTAAATGGAAATTGTTTCCGAGGTGCGAGCGAGCGCGAAACCATTTTTGCGTAGAAATACTTTCAATTAACGGTATTGTTGTCAGGAAAGCATGTTGTTTTCCGCTTGTCTAATCAGGTCTCAGAATGACAACTGTGGTTGGTTGAGGTAGTGTGACTCGCCATCGCCCGGTTGCGAAAATTCAAATTTTATTTAGTTTTTTGCTTATAGTGGGCTAATTATACATCAAAGGCCATAGCTGGGCATTAACTCGTTAATCCGTTAATCGTTAATTAACGAAGTTAACATTTTGATTAACGGATTAACTTTTAAGTTAACTTCTAAAAATGTTAACGGACACGTTAACTTCCGTTAATATGCAGAAGTACGTTAATCGTTAATCAAATGCCTACTTTTTGCATTATGAATGTAAGTTTGTTACGCTTTTACGTAGAAACTACTTTAGCCGATCAATATGAAATTTTGTACCTACACATATTTTCAAAGGTATTGCGAAGTACCTACATTAATTATTATTATTATTACTTATATTTTTTTATATTCATGATGAATTGTAATATGAACTTCAACGTATGTTAGTGTTCATGGGAATATGCACCCTATGCCCGATGATTAAATCACACATTTCAATTATACAAGTATTTTGATTTTTTCCTACCCTTCACCAGACCTTTTTTTCAGACCATTAACCAACAGGTTTAATTAGTTCACTAACGCAACGATATAAAAAGGTAGTTTACATAGGTATATTAACGGATTTACGATTAACGTTAACTTGCGTTAATTCTTCCGAAATGTAACGCTTTAACGTTTAACGAAGCTAACTTTTTTTGTAACGGATTAACGATTAACGAAGTTAACTATTTGATTAACGGTGCCCAGCTATGTCAAAGGCTAATGACAATGAGTTTTGCGGTCACAACATTTATGCATCTACATGCTTTTAATAAAAACTCTGCTCAACAATACTCATTTACTTCATATTGGTTCCCGATAGCTCGAAATCTGGGAAACTGCAAAAAATTATCTTTCGGGAACCAATATGAGATGTGTGGGGCCTTTCGAGCAAAGTTTCAATTAAAAACATGTAAATGCATAAAAAGTAGGCCCGCAAAATGCATTGCCATAAATCTACAATGTGTACCTAGTTAGTGTAATATTTGCGAAAAACTAAATAAAATTTGAATTTCGCGGACTGGTAGGGCCGCAACACCTTAAAGCGAAATCAATGACTCTGCCCGCGAAATTCAAAATTTTCATGGTTTTTGCAATTTGTTCGCTAATTACACATCAGAGGTTTATGACAGTCAATTGCGGGAATGGCAGTATCAAAACCTTTGCATAAAAATGTGTATCCTAGGAAATTAGTCCGAGTATCGAGTTTTAAGTGAGTAACTCGCAAATCTCGGACTAATTTCTTTAACTCAACACTTTCAAGCACAGATTTTTATATAAACACGTGAAGATGATATTGGGATTCCCGCAATATGACTGCCATAAGCCTATTATGTTTTATTAGCTTAAAAATCGCAAAAAACCACAAAAATTTGAATTTTGCGGGGACACCCGTGGTGTGCTCCTTAAGAGGATCGTCGTCTAGCAGCTGTAAGCTTTCATACAAAAAACGATAACGTTTTCCTACCCTTAAAATATGTTGTCCGATATCCATAATCCTATACCTTTAAACGAGCAATTATTCTTGTATATATATATATATATATTTCTATATAATCTGGATCTCGGCAACGGCTCCAACGATTTTCATGTAATTTAGTATACAGGGGGTTTTGGGGGCGATAAATCGATCTAGCTAGGATTCATTTTTAGAAAATGTTGAATTTACCAAAAAAATAATAAAAATATGACTTCTGCTGCCATCTATTAGCCAGTTGTTAAACTACCGAGCGAAGCACTCCTGCTGCCATCTATTATCCAGCAGTTAAACTACCGAGCGAAGCTCGGTCACCCAGATATTTTTTATGTTAAAAGTTATAAGCGTCTAAATATCCATATTTTTGTATTCCAACAGTTGTAAAACAAAAACAGGTCGACAGATAAATGGGTACATACGAATATTATAACGAGTCAAATACATCACAAGTCGACAACAGGGAGATATGATGCATTACCTACTCAAGTGTGAATAATTGATGACAAAATGTTTTCTTTATTGTACGGATGCGAAACTTGTATATTTATCAGCCTTAGAATAGGGAATGGGTAGGTACTACAAACCTTTCTAATAGTGGTTATTTAATTGACCTAAAATAATGGTACATCTTGTATTTGACTGAAATTCTAAAATTGTTTATTTATTTCACATAGGCTTAGATATAAGCTCTCATGAAATGTCATGACTCTACCGCCAGGTTCGGAAAGCAGGTTTGCACCGAGAAGAACTGCCAAGACACTCGTTACTTGCTCTTTTCAAAAAATGTCTCCATATAAAATTTTTAGTACATAGTATGAAACAATATTTTTAAGATATCTCGTGAGGAGATGGAGGCATATCACTATCGTACAACAATCCTTGTTATTTAAAAATTCTTCAATGGTGTAGTAACCCTGATTTATAAGATGTTTTTGACAGTATCTGTAAACCGGTGCAAGGGTAAGACAGACTTCGGGATCATAATTATTGTAGAAGCGTACACTCAACCCCACAAAGGACTTCTGTACCTTACGCAAAAAAATTATATATAAATGAATCCATTAAAAAAATGAATTTTTATTTGCATACTATTGCGTCAAAAAGGACATGTTTTCTGCTTATTTGTTTTGTAATAAATGCAACACTATCTCACGGCGCATTAGTTCAGGAGCATAGTTTTTACTGTCCAGCTAAAGAAAAACACCAGTTAATAAAGAAAGTTACAAGTTTTCATTCATAATTTTTTGGTATTACGGAACTCGACCGAAGTTATAACAATTTTGATCAAAATTGATTGATTTAGGTATATTTCGTTTTAGAGCAGTACTTTCGAACCAACTATGGCCAGGAGCATAGATTATTACTATATGAACCCGAATAACACCACAACATGATCGAAATATGCACGAATTACAATTGATTTCGTATTTCGAAGGTATAGATATATGTAAGTTCATAGGACTCTTAAAGCTTCCCAATCTTGTAATACATACAGGGTAGCGAGAAACTGTCTATCTTTAGCGAAATCCCTTCAAAATTCGGCCATTAATCTTCCGTACAAACTGATTAAAATTATATCAATCTAGTTTTACAAGCAACCGTCACATCCAGAACTAGCTCGGTTATATAAATCAATTTTGCCTCTACGTGCCCACAAGCTTGAAAGGAAGACGTCCTACAATTTATTTCGCTCGACAACATACACATAAATCTCAACTTTAGCCCCTTGAGATACAGTTGAAAATATAGTGGCATTATAAATCCTAAATTTTCAAAGGCTGGGACACAGATACTTGGCAAAGCCCTTGCTATGAGGTACAAAAGTGTTCGCCGGTTCTAATTTACGGGGAACCGATAGAAAATATCATAGTACGATAGTTTACGTCTCCAATGGTATGTTCAATTGTTATTTGAGAGATATCACGCTTTAGGAAAAGGTACTCGAATGTTTTCTTTGAAAAATTGCTCTACCTTTAAATGTTTTATGGGTAGCTGATATTGTTCTCTCGTGCTGGGATTTTTTCGTGGGAAGAAGGGAAAATTCTTAGAAATTGGTAGAACGATAATAAAATTTTCCACGCTGCGCTAACATAACAGGGCTAATAAACGAAGAGTTAATATTCTTTATTTTAGCTCAAAAACAGAGACACTCTTGGTAATTTTCATACGGAATGCGCAACTTACTAACTGTTTCACTTTTCGAAAAATAGATTGGAATCCAAAATTTTAATGTAAATGGTGTTAAAATAAACCCACTTGTATGTTATAATTTTTATATGTGGGTGTACTGGTATACACTCAGAGGTTTTTAGACTGACCGCGTTTGAAACAGCACCGATCGTGCTCCAGATATTTAATGGGAAAACTCTGGAAGTTTTTCGTACCGCAAAGAGAAAACTAGAGTACTTCTAGCATGTGATAACATCATCTTTAGAACACGGTGTTCTAGTGACGTCAGCTCTCTATTAATTGTGTTCTATTGGTAATTCAATGAGGAGTGATTGAAGTGATTCCTCTTTCTACTTTCTCTGTGCATACACTCCGACGTAGAAACATGTTCCATCCATACCACCTCAATGGCTGGCAATCTACGACCACCCGGTATGCCTGATCTTTCTTTCCACACACATGCAAACTACGGAACCAGCTTCCAGCAACAGCATTCCCTCAAAACTATAACATGGGGTTATTCAAAGGGTGGACACATAAATTTCTTAAGAGCCGGCAACACATTTGTAGTTCCTCTGGTGCTGCAAATATCCATGGGCGGTGGTGATCGCTTACCATCAGGTGACCTGCCCGCATGTTTGTTCGCGTTGACCATAAACAAAAAAAGTGTTAAGAAACTTCGTTAAAAATCTTTTTCTTCTTCCGACAGTGGCTTAATGAAGTGAGAGTGTCATTATGTAAATTGGAAATAGGGTTCCGTTTCGAATACGACAATTTTGATGTTTGTCGTATTTTCCAATTCCGTCTCCTCCGCGCCCGGTCCCAATTGGATGGATTGTTGATTCGTCGGATTAGATAAGCACTTTTTGTTGACTGTATCCATTGGCATATAAATCTATGGACCTCGGGTGTAATACAAAATTCACGAAAAAAGTGTCCCGAGAAAACCTATATAAACGAGGGTAGGTACATGTGCATTTTTATAAACAAACTAAAACATTGTAATTATTTATGTCTTAAGCCATTAAGCCTAATTTTGCTTACGTGCGATTGGAACTCTTTCCGCGTTTTGGAATACATTATGTTCGGACACTTTTTAGCGTTGACCCGAAATCCTTAGTTTATATATCAATGACTATTGACTGTATCTGATGAAATGGTGTTTTTCAGATTACGAAATTACCGAATGATTCCGTTATTAGGGGGGTGGTATTTATTTGTGTTTGATTCGTCGGGCGATATTTTTATTGTGTTTTACAAATTGGTTTCGCTTTGTGGCCCGCCAGGAATCAATATCTCAAAGTTTGTTGACTCAATTGAACACATAAAGTGAGCTGACTTCAAATGCTTTTTTACGGCACAGAAATATATAATGGGTCAAAGATTTAAATCTCTAGATGAGCCCTAAACCTCCGAAAACGTCCACATTTTTGTCTTGTATGCGCGACACGTTGTCATTTTACACACACGACAAGATATGGTGATATAGCGAGGTCTCATTTACTCTTAAAATATGAAATTTGCACTTCCGTTCTCTGTCACATAATCGCAAACTACAGTCTGCTGAGAGCACTCACTCAGCATGTTTGTGGACGTTTTCGATGTGTACAATGTACTCGTAGGCTTAGAGTGTATCCAGATTTAAATCTTTGTATTGGGTTATTGGCGTGCCGCGTACCTCAGGTTAAATCTACTTGTAGTTGTATTACTCAGTAACGTAATTCGTAAACTAGATTTATTGATTAATAAAATGGCGAAAAAATTTGTTAACTCAATCAAATACCAAAAATGTTACAGACATTTTAACTTTTGAAGACTGTCCTTTTCTTGCAAAATGAGTATAACTTTGGTATCACATTGACGACATAGTTAAATACAGCTGTCTCTGTCTAATCAGAAATATTCAAACAGTTATATCTTTTTAGTTATTTCATCGTTTTAATCCGTTTTTTCAACATTTTATTTCTTAATAATACTAGTTTTAAAATTAATGATATTCTGATATCAGTCAACTATTCAAGAAAATAACGAATTCATCAATATCGTAATTGTAAACAAATTCTGTCCGCTGATTGGCTTAATCTATTGTTTACATAAGGATGTAACCAATCTAAGTAGTGCCAGAATTGGCTTACGATCACGAAAAATAAGTTTTTCTTGCGCAATCTACCAGCAGGCTGGGTAAAATGATCGGCGATAAATATTCAAAAGTAAAGTACGCCATAAATACTGAGCTAAGCACCCCCTTATGGTGTCCATGCCCGGTAGATCCTACCGTCCATACATCAATTGATGGGAACCGTTCAAAAATAAATTGAATCGGTTCACTCATATATCTTCGGGGCTAATGCGTCCGGTTAAACTAACTAAGCTGAAATGTATATAGGTTTTTGATGAGTTTGTAAAAGTGTATGACTTTTCATGGATTTATCAGTTTATATAAAAGGCAGTGGTATTTATTTCGTGTTTCTTTTTTCTAGTATCAAAGATTCTCTCTGCCCCTGATGCAATGCTTTTCGTAAAGCTTTTGTGTGTGTGTGTGTGTGTGTGTGTGTGTGTGTGTGTGTGTGTGTGTGTGTGTGTGTGTGTGTGTGTGTGTGTGTGTGTGTGTGTGTGTGTGTGTGTGTGTGTGTGTGTATGTGTGTGTGTGTGTGTGCAACTTCTGAACCAATTTGGCTGAAAAAAGAATGACCACATCCGGAATTTAATTTTGCATACAAAAAGATTTTTGGTTTGTGTGCACAATTTAACATACAAACAAACATAAAACTACATCAACAAACTATAATGTACAAACGGTATCTCACCCTAAACGCATACAACCATACTCTGTTCCCTCGTGGGTAAAAAATACAGATAAAATTATAAAAAGACATTTCACGTTAGAAATCAGTCGCGCAAAATCTAAATTTGCTGAAATAACCGAGTTTGTTAGACTTTTCGTTTTGTCAGCAATTCAATTTGAAACTCGACGGCTAGGGACTTGATTTCAACGCACTTGGATTCATTACGGATTTGAGTCCGCTTTTTATCATTCGTTTATTTGATTCGAGACAGCGTTTTATTGTGAATTTTGCATATTTATTGTAATTTTAAGAGTAAAGATCTTCTAGGATCAATAATTTATTTCGAGATCCTTGTTTTGGGTTTCAACTTCATTTTAAAGACACTATTAAGCCAGGGACAGATGCGGGTTGGCAGACTTTACACACATTTGAGAAAATGCTGGAAAACTCTATAACACGCAAGTTTTTCACTATATTTCTTCGAATTGAAACGCATGTAACTCATCCACATTATACTTAGTCCAATCAATTTAAGGTGGTTAAATATTAATTACATAGTAAGTACACCCGGCCACGAAAATTCAAATTTTATTTAGATTTTCGCAAATAAAATACACATCATAGTTCACTAGATTTATGCATATGATATAATGTTGTTCACAAAGACTTTCACCAAAAATACTAATATTTATCCTTAGGCTCCAAATCTCGGAAACTGCAGAAAATGAACTCTCGGAAACCAACTTTCCATCAGTAGGGTTAGTTCAGGTATTTTTTACGAATTTCGAGTTAACTCGCATCGCACAAACGAATCGATTTCCTACAAACATTTACGGCCAACGCCATCTATGGACAATCACTGACATGTCGCTGTCAATAGATGGCGCTGGCTGTAAATGTATGGAGGCATTCGATTCGTTAGTGCGATGCGAGTCGACTCGAAATTTCGTACAAAAACCTGTACTAACTCCTTAGTTAAGGGGTGTTGTGTTTTTGGAAGACAATTTATAAGAAACGGTGCCTTCTATACTTTTACTTTTTTTTACGCTATACAAGTTAGTACTTGACTGCGATCTCACCTGATGGTAAGTGATGATGCAGCCGAAGATGTTAGCGTACTAACTTGGAAGGGGTAAGTTATGTCACCCTAACGGTTTCTACACAGCATCGCACCGGAACGCTAAATCGCTTGGCGGTACGTCTTTGCTGGTAGAGTAGTAACTAGCCACGGCAAAAGCCTCCCACCAGACCAGACCTAAGCCAATTTTGAAATTATAAAATTCCAAAGCGGCCCGTGGCGGGAATCGAACCCGCGACCTCCCACTCGAATCCGAGCGTGCGTCCCCTGCACCACGGAGGTCGTCAAAAACTGTCATTGGGTTTGAGAAAATATTTATACGGAGCATAGTATATAGTATTTGTACCATGTAATGTAATTTATTTTTGTAAGCAGTGATAGCTCAGTGGTTCTGACCTCTGCCTCTCATAAGGAGGTCGCGGGTTTGAATCCTGGGCACGCACCTCTGACTTTTCCGAGTTATGTGCGTTTTAGAAAACTAAATATCACTTGCTTAGCGGTGAAGGAAAACATCGTGAGGAAACCTGCATGCCTGAGAGTTCACAAAAATGTTCTCGAAGGTGTGTGAAGCTCACCAACCCGCAGTTGGCCAGCGTGGTGGGCTATGGCCAAACCCCTCTCAGTCTGAGAGGAGACCCGTGCCCAGCAGTGGGACGTAAAGAGGGGTTGAGATCGATATAGTATTTGTACCATGTAATTTAATTTAGACGTACAAATCGCAGACATTTTCCTAAACCGTTGGACATTCCCGCGTCAGCAATTGAATTTTGAACATCCGCCGCTCCTCCGTGACTCCATACAAATTGGTCTCATTAGGGAATAGGGGATCCGTCTCCGTCCTCAAATCCTGTACATGGCCTTATTAGGAGACGTGCTTCGTACTGATTTAGCATGTAACGAAATTTGAATCAAATTGACGAACTCATCGTTGTTAAGGGCGATGGGTACCATCCGGGCGCGAAAATTCAAATTTTATTTAGTTTTTCGCTCATAGTAGGCTAATTATACATCGAAGGCTAATGGCAATGAGTTTTGCGGGCACAACATTTTTGCATGTACATGTTTTTAATAAAAACTCTGCTCAACAATACTCATTTACTTCATATTGGTTCCCGATAGCTCTAAATCTGGGAAATTGCAAAAAATTATCTTTCGGGAACCAATATGAGATGAGTGGGAACTTTCGAGCAAAGTTTGTATTAAAAACATGTAGATGCGTAAAAAGTAGGCCCGCAAAATGCATTGCCATAAATCTGCAATGTGTAGTTAGTCTAATATTTGCGAAAAATTAAATAAAATTACCACCTAAAATGCATTGTGATGTCTACCCAAGCGGTAAGTTTCGGGTTTTTTTATTTACACTATATAAAAGTTAGTACTTGACTGCAATCGCGCTAGATGGTAAGTGATGATGCAATGATGTTATCGTGCTAACTGTTAAGGGGTAAGTGAACTCACCCCAACGGTTTCTACACAGCATCGCACTGGAACGCTAAATCGCTTGGCGGTGCGTCTTTGCTGGTAGGGTGGTAACTAGCCATGGTAGCAAAGCCTCCCACCAGACAAATGTTTGATTTCCGGCACATTGATTCTTTTGAATTTTTTTGTCTACGTTCGGTAAGTCTTAGAATATGGGTCCTAAGCTATTTTTCATACCCCTAAATGGCTATACAATGTTTTCCGAAACATTAAGTCATCCATCAGTGAATACTAGTCAATAGTACAGTATGGTGTACAAATCCAAATAAAGCAAACCACTCCGAAACCGCTGCGAGTCACGTTCCAAACTTCAGTTCAAACTTTCGTTCCAACTTGCGGCTAAACTCGGACCACTCGAAGGAACTAACAAAAATACTACTACATTACTCTAAATACATACACTACGAAACTGGTAAAAAACCTAACCGAAACTCTTCACAAACCTTTCAGAATATTATTATGAAGAACTTGTCAATAAAATTGTGCGGTACTAACTATGATAATAACATCAAGATGAGCCCATCCGAACGTTTTACGTAAACCTTCTTCATACAAGAAAATGTAGAGCCATGTGTCGAAACTCCTACGAAATACTACGTAGGCTTACAGCTAACTACTGACGCCGCCGGGGGGGTTTTGCTCCCATAAACTGGCGACTTTTTTTTTTGCGCGGTTAGCCGGGTCTATAGTATGGGTGTCTTTGGGTACTAACCTAATGTACATTGTACATATATATGTCAATCCACGAAGACGCGCCCACTCTGTCAAAATCTCGTTAGGTTTCATTCGATTCGTACGGGCACTACTATAGCTAAAGTAAAGTAAACTTTAGTTTCTCAATAGTATTAAGTGAACTATTGTGTTATTTTTGAGAAATAAAAATATCGTCCTAGTCGTAGAATAGTGACGGATCTGCAAAAATTACGAAATTCACTTTTTAGCATATTTGGACACTACTATGTCTATATTTTATTACTGCACTAAAGGAAAATTAAAAAGTGTTTTAGATTTCAAGATAACCAGTCGGTAAACTGACGGATGTGACACGACGCTCATAGTAAAATGGCGGTTGTGAACACTCGTCTTTGTACGACGCGTGGGAATCCCCCCTCACCCCCTCCCGCTACTGACGAATCTGCGCATCCGCCACTGTTCATCGGACGAGTAGGATTGCACATAACGTCGCTTTTGACTATCCGTCAGTTTTCTACGGAAAATTAAAATCAATTTAAATTTACATTTAATTAAGATAATATTTGCTTTCAAATAATACTAAATATTATTCTGTTGAGCTTATACCATATTTAAAAATTGCAAATTTTAAGTCGCGTGTAGACATACTTCATTTTTCTATGGACGTGATAGTGACGCATGAGTACAACCGACGATATTCTGCGGATATACTTTTTTATCGAACGGTCGTATCTGACCATCCCACTTTATTCTTCGTGCTAAATTCACTTCCGCCTTTTTTCTATTGAAAAACACTGCTTATTTGCATAAATTTAATATATTTTTCTATACAAGAATGATCCAAACTCAGTAATAATTCTTCTGTATTAATAAAAAGACGTTAATTTTATTATTTTCGTTCTTTCGAAACCATTTATCGTGAATGGTCTTTAAGTTTGGAAGTTAGGCTTGCGACCACTAAAACCTAGTTTTTGCCTAGATGCGACGGTAATTTCGCGGGAATATGGGATTCACTTAATTATCCACCGCGCTCACACTGGCCGCCATTGGAAATATAATTGTGTTGATATTCTCTTTCGGCCGTTTATTAAAATTCATCTTTATCATGATATTTACTCCAGTAAAAAAATTAGTATGGCGCCCTTTTCAAATATCAGCTTAACTTTGAAACCCCTTATGACATATATGACAGACCTGATATCTAGGTTGAGGTATCTACCTCAACCTAGATATCAGGTCTGTCATATTTCCCTTACCTAAATACCTATGCCTTTATCAGCAGAATCGCATGATAAAGTATGTAACGTTTTTTTGTACCACTCACGATGGAGCAGACTTTAGCAACTGTTTACCAAACAGCTTTGTCTTCATGCTAGTTGTCTCCAGCACCTCTCTTTCGATGTAGGGGTAAAACACATGTCCAAAAATCTTATGATTGCAAAATATTAATATAGAAAAGAGTACTTCTCCAGACATTGTGTAATTGTTCCATGAAAAACTTAAGGTAGGCTTTCGTGTAAATTTGAATGTTACACTTTGTTGATTTTCAAAAAAAAACACGATGCATTTGAAAACCTTTGAAATTAGGTGATAGAGTGATAGTTAGGTTGCATCGCTAAACATTCCTCAAAATGAGGGAGATCCTGTCCACAGTTGAGAATAAAACCATTTTTACGCCAGTTGAATAAATATTACTTCTACGATGAACTAGAAACAAGTAATTCTTATGCAGCCATTAGACGTATTTCAGTCGTTAGTGTTTAACTTTGAAAATTGGTAGATACAACTAATAACAAAGTTAATAAAAACTCAGCTCAAAAATACTAATACTTACTAGATTCGTATTGGTTCTCAATTACTCCAAATCTAGGAAACTGCAGAAAATGATCTTTCGGAAACCAATATGCTGTGAATGGAAAAATTTTACCATTCACCCTAAGTTTCAGAGAGTAATTTACCATAAAAAAGAAGTGATTCGGTCCAAATTGCAAGCAAACAAAAATAATGCTGTTTTTGCTAATTATTACTTAACTTAAGCTTAACGTTTTTATTTTATTTAACTATAATAGATACGACCAAAATGGTGTATTTAATCTATGATACCCTACCTATTCCAACGTACGGTTTGATCCTTTGTAGAAACCATTAGGAGTTACTTACTCCTGCCAATTTATAACTATAACATATTTGGCTGCATTGTCACTTGAGGTGATTTGGCCAAATTAGCCCAGGAAATACGAATTTCATTTAATTTTTCGTGAATAGTAGGTGGGCTAATTATACATCGTAGACTGATGGTAATGAGTTTTGCAATAACAACACTAATGAATTTACATATTTTTATTAAAAATTTTGCTTAAAATTCCCAATCATCTCTTCTCCCCTCTTTAGAGGTTCTTCCAAAAGATTATTTTCTGCAGTTTTCCAGAATTGGAGCTATCGGGAAGCAATGCGAACATAATCAAAATACACATTGCCATAAGTCTAAGATGCATAAATAGCCTACTATGTACGAAAACTAAATAAAATATAAATTTTCGCGACCGGATGTACTCATCCACCCTAACTCAGGTAAGATTGCAGTAAAGTACTAGCTTTTAATGTATAAAAAAAATTACAGACTTCACATCCGACAAAATATTTCTCAGTAAAGTCCACAGAGTATAATCGGAAAGTAACATCCGTCATAATTTGAACAATACATTTCCGAAGAACAATGTCGGATAGTACTTTGCGACGGTGTTAACTCCGAAGTAAAATGAAGCATGTGATTTTTCTGGAAAACTATATAAATTTAATTTGTTATTTCTGTTCCATTTTAAAACAAACCCTATCATTTATTGGTATGCCAAATTGCATAATTAAAAGTTAAGAAATAAAAAAGTTATGTCAAAAAAACGAAAGTCAAACTTTAAAATGGCTGTCCTGTAAAGTTTAATGAATGTCACATCCGTCACTATTCTACGACTATGACGATATATTTATACCGAACTCTTGGAGAAAGCGTTTAGAATAAATTCAAATTTTCATAGCGTACGGGCAAATATAAACACTCATTAATTCATTTAAAAAAATTAATATGCAGGTGAATCCCGTACTCCTGCCAGCGGTCTTTGTAAATATCTACATGAGATTTCTCGATAGCTATATGAGATTGTATATTACGCAAAATCATCTCTGTTATCTCAGTTTAGGGTCTACGGCCACCAGCGCTGCTCCTGGGGCGAGGAAGATAGACGAGGCAACATTTTAAAGTCAAGATGCATCGCCGAGTCACATCGCCGTCGGTGTATTTTTGCCTACGCCTTGTTTACGTGGACGGAATAAATCTTGGTGTGTACGTACGTAGTTGGATACCGCAAATTATGAGGCTTGTAAGGGTTCCATACCAAAATTAGGCCCCTGACACTCAGTACCTACAAATAACATGACTTAAGGCTTGAAGAGGTGGCAAACTGACTGTTTGTTATGATGTTTAAGTAACATTGTTTAAATAACTGATCATCAAATCCTTAAAGAAAAAATACGTAACGGAAAATAAGGGTTTAGTGAAGAATCTATGTTGACAAGAAATTGAATTTAGTCAAACCATCTTTCAGGAAAAAAATCCCAAAAATCATCTAATTATAACCTAGTTTATAGTCCGTTATTTTTATTTTAAATCTTTTAATGTACATATATTTAAGTATTAGTTATAATTTTCTTGTATTATGTCATACTTTGAAAATTGTCTGCAAAACAGCACAAGCTTTTTAAATAATTCTTGCACACAAAAAAAGTACATAAAAATTGCAATTACTTATGTTGAGAGTTTTATTTTTAGGCCTTCTAACATTCGTGTAAAGTAATATTTCCCCGAAATTTAAGTAAATCAATGAGAACGTGACTGCTCCGTCGCCCATAGTAAATGTCGCCCATAGTTATTTCGGTCTTCTTAGCCCCTTACCTACTACCTACTACCTACACAACTACAAAAGCACCGGTCCTTTACGAATTCTATTTGTATTTGTGAGTAATGATCGTCGTAGCCCGTAGGGCTGGCAAAAGTCAAGCTCTACATAATGACGCAACGACGACGCGACGCAAGTCGCGACCGATGCCACAGTGACAGCCCACTGTCAGTGTTTACGAATACCACTGCCCCCAGATTGTCTAATGGTGGCACTTCACATGGCTATTTGTATTTGCGTATTTGTCATATTTGTCAAATAACTTCCATGTGTGGAGAGTATATTTGCCAAAATTATTGCCATATTTGCCTATTTGGCAAATACAGCCAATAACAAATACAGTTTACCGACCGGCGGTCGGTTTTTTGAGACACATCAAAGGAGACAAATAGGCAAACACGCAAATGTACTGGTCACACATGGTCGGCATAAGCGCGCGAATTGTCAACCGGGCGGACTCTCTGGTGGCAAATATCTTATTTTTTTTTCTATTTGGCTCCATGTGTAGACGGTTGTATCGCCTATTTGCCCATAGGTCGAAAATTTTGGCAAATACGCGGAACACCATATCACAAATACGAATAGCCATGTGAAGTGCCACCATAAGAAAAACTTAAATATCGTAATCGTTTACTAATTCTGACAGCTGATTGGGTTCCTGATTTGCGTCAGCCAATCGCGACGCTAAATTCGCTAGGGTCTACGATACTGATGAATAAGTTTTACTTACGCAATCAGACCCCAGAATCGCGTCGCGCTCGGCGCTGCGGTAATACATTGCGCAATCATCTTCTTCTTTAATATATATAAATCTCGTGTCACAATGTTTGTCCTCAATGGACTACTAAACCACTTAACCGATTATAATAAAATTCGCACACCATGTGCAGTTCGATCCAATTTAAGAGATAGGATAGTTTAAATCTCAATTTATCTATTTTTTATTACCCCTAAGGGCAAAACAACGTTTGCCAGGTCAGCTAGTTTCTATATATGAATTGATCATTCTATATATCTGACAACTAACCAAACCTACTTACTGCAAACCAATTTTTATTGCAGCTTGTAATACGCGGAAAGTACTTATACGTACTTATAAGTATGAGTCTAAGAGCTAGGGTAGCATAGTGCGCACACGGTCGGCAAGGAAGCGTAGCTGATAACGTTTCCGTACGCCAAATTACGGGTCACGTGGGCAGAATTACAGTCAAAACTCGAGACAGCTCTTCAATTTTATGCCGTCCTGGTACTCCGTGACATAAGACAGCTCGAGATTTTATAACGAAACACTAGTGAAATGTCTTGACAACTCGCATATAACAGAACTTCAAGTCACAATTGAATTGACAAATTTTATTTGCATTTTACGGAAAAGTGCAGAAATTTATAGTAAAATCATATCATGTAATTACTGGTTTATTTGAGGATTTTATAACTGTAGGCCACCATGTTCTCAAAGGTAAGCTACCTACAGAAGCCGGCTTGGTTAGTGAAGTTCAGTTTTCGCTAATCCCGTGGGGATAATAGATTTTTTTGGGATATAAAGTAGCCTATGTGTTAAATCTAGTTATAAGCTATCTATGTTCCAAATTTTAGCCAAATCGGTTTAGTAGTTGCGGCGTGAAAGAGTAACAAAGATCCATCCATCCATACTTACAAACTTTTGTAGGATATCACGCACGAATTCCGATAGCATCGGGCAATTTGCCAGTCCAACTCGAACTTGGCCAATTTTATTTTTGTTTTATTTATAAAACCAAGTGCGATTGAATAGAAGTGTGTGGCCAAGTGCGATTTTCTAAAGAAAATGATACGGAACACTTCGTGCGCGAGTCCGACTCGCATTTCGACAGTGGGCCGAACTCAACCAGTTAATGTATTGAACTATGACCGATTCAATATGAATTAGTTTTATTAGGATTGAGTAGGCCAATAAATTGGACACTATGTTAACAAGGTTATCCGATGACTGCCAATAAATCCCCGTTTGGCCTCAAATTATAGCAAAATTCACGCACGAGATCCGATAGCATCGGGCATCTATAGTCATTAGTTAGTTTGGGTAAAACAAAGCCAGTCTGACACAGTATAGAAACATCAGAGGGACCATATTTTTTGGACCGTTAATAAGGTATTTTCTTTGGACCTAGAGTGCAGAAATTTTGTACATAGAGAATAATTTCATTCCTTATCCCTTCAGTTAGTACGTAATTGCAGTACACCCTTAAATATCACGAATATGTTCGGGAAGCGACATTAAGCGTCGCGGATATAACAGAAAAACGACGGTTTACCTTATCATTAACTAAAAAACTAAGCCAGTTATCAAAAATATTTTTCTAAGCGTTTTTGAATATTATTATAACAACACATTGAAATAAAAATTACAATTACATCCGTTGTAGTTTCCGATAAAAATTAGAAAAACTAAGATTTTGAAGCAACTTTTAAGAGGACTTTCGTCGAGTAAATTTAAAGTTTCAAATTTATTTACCAATAGTATTCAATTATTAAGAAAGTAATTGTCTTTATAGTATTTAAATTGCACTAAAACTCGCTTAAATACGCCGTCCACACCGTTGATTTGTAACTGTGGCTAGTGCTCCAAATGCGTGGACACACGTTTAGTCTTACTGTTATGTACTACACTGTGTTATAACATAGCTAACGTGCATAAATCGTCCGAAATCATCCCTTGTTTATTTCTATGCAAATTCAACCTTTGTTATCTGAAGTGGACAACGATTTTGAATATGCAATTGAAATTGTGCTCTAACTTCATAGCATATAGTGTGTTTCCGAATGTTTTGCGCACCGTTGCATATTAATTCAGAGTTTATTCATAGTTTTATTTATTTTGTTGAAGTACATACCTGAAAAAAATTCTGCTATTCTTTGTGATGCATGAATTTCATTTCAATTATTATCTACATAATATGCTCGGTGATTACTTTACTTAATAGTATCAAGTACTAGTAACTTTGTACACAAACATACTGTAAAACTACAATGTCAATTGGGTTTTAAAAACAAAAAAAACTGGACCAATCGTGAGGATCCCTTAAAAGGATCCTAATTTGTTTTTTATGCCTACTTTGGGACATAAAGTAAGGGGTTAGTGTTATAGGTTACTTCCCATAGGCCTACAAATCTATGGATATGGGTGGAATACAAAATTCACGAAAAAAGTGTCCCGAGAAAACCTATATAAACGAGGGTACATGAGTATTTTTATAAACAAACTAAAACATTGTTATTTATGTCTTAAACCATTACTATTGTAAGCAATTCTTCCCAGTCTTCTCCAAATTATTGAAATTCCTTTTCGTTTACAGGTCCAGGATGGTGAATAAAAGATTCTTTCCACTTATTTATCTTTTTGTATTTTTCATAAATCAATAATTCAATTAGTAACATTTTTTCGACATATCTTTTTCAATCACAGACAGAACTAACTACATTTCTATTTTCAAATTCCATAAAAAATAATATTAATAGTAAAGAGGTTTGTTTTCCAAAAATTATACATATTAAATACTTCACGGTGACGCAAAATATTAATGAAAACTAAACATAAATCTTCAGCACGCTAACAACTCGTCCATCCTGATATACATTTCGCGTCCCCGCGAAATACTGAACACTGTTACAAACAAACATCAAATAACCTAAGAATCATATTATCTAAACCGTATGATATCATTTAAAATAATTTTTTATAAAGAAAGCTTTTATACATTTTATTAATATCCTTCTCAGCACCAGATCCAGGTTACCATCTAGCACCAAAGTACTTGTCAAAACGGATCAAACGAGTCTAAACTCGATGGGGTTGTGTCATTTAACTACCGAGTTCCTATAACAACTTTCCTGTTCATAATCAGATCAGCTCCAAGTCATAATTGTTATCCAATTACACATGTATACAAAATTTAAGTTCAATCGGTAACCGGGACGTGGATCTTTAACTTGCAAAATTTGATTACAAACAAACAAACATTAAAATTGGTCAAACTAGTAACAATTACAAAACATTTCAGGGTAACCCATAAGTATTAATTGTCATCATCTGAATTACTAATTTTTAACTTTATAAATTATGAATTTTCAATTATTGACATCTTGAATTATAGCGAACAATATTATGAAAAATGATAGTTACAAATTGACATTCTGAATTACTAATTTTTGTCTTTATAAATTATCAATTTACAGTCATCGACATCCTGACTTATATCTATTATAAAATTATGAAAAAAAAAATAATTTCTAATTTAATCAAACAAATATTTACATTTAGTTTTTTTTTAATTCATACGCCATAAGGCAGAATATATAAGGATAATAATTGTTATTGCTGACCACCTAATAATGTACCTGCATTCATATGAATAATTGACATTAATTTATTTATTTATTATAATCATTAATTTAAACAAATAACATTGAACACACAATACACTTTATGCACTTTCTATATTATTAATTAACAAAATTAAACAAATCAAATTATTGTATTGCGTTTAAAGTCTTTAAGTACGTGCACCTTGCACTTCCAGGTCTTCCACACTATCGTGCTACCTTAGCAGTGTGGGCATAATGATCTTCTACACTATCATGCTACCTTAGCAGTGTAGGAATAATGGTCGTCCACACTATCATGCTACCTTAGCAGTGCGGAATTAATGGTATTTTACACTATCATGCTACTTTAGCAGTGTAGGGGGTAAGAACTAAGTATACGTGCACATTGCACTTCAAATGGTCTGTTACACTATCATGCTACTTTAACAGTGTAGAAACGAGGTGCATATTGCACTACAATTAAACATTTACAATTTTAACTTCATGAGGAACAATCCTTGTTTGCATCAAAACATCAAACAAAAATTACTTTACACTAATTGAAATACAAACTTCCAGTTTGTACTAATACACAATGAGGCAGAATTAATATACGATGTTTCATCTCAATACATTGTCTCGCTGTTACAAATTAATACTCCATTCCATGCATTAGATCCTATAACGTCAACAAATATTTTTAAAGTGAAACTTTTATTACATCGTCTCAAACTTTTTCGTCTGTGTTGCAAGTCGCGTGACGGTCGGCCGCCGAGTAGGAACAAAGTGAAAGGCGCTCGTCAGAGCAGCCAAGACCACAAAAGTTTGACTGTGGTTTCATAAAACCACACAATAAAAAAATTAATATTATAATCTCTCTGAAACACATATCTAAATCACAAAATTTTATTTTTAACCATCAGTATATCCTCGCAAAGGATTACTCACTACCCTCTCCATTAAAACAGGACCAAGGATGTGCTTCATCAACCGTGTGTAATGATAATAATATTATGTTGTTAATCCTTTTTTTTGTAACAAAATTATCCTCCAATCCTCATGATACAATATTTTAGTTACACTAATATAAACATAAACATTTCGGTCTTAATTTTATACTTTTATCGCAACCTTGTTTATACATTATGTTCTTTTAATTCTCACTAGATCTCTCATTTTAATATCAAACGGTTTTTTTGTTTCTTTCTATATCAAATCTATTGAACTTTTTTTAATATTGCTAAGGGTTTGCCGTCTGCAACACATTGGCACTACCGTACCTTAATCCATCCTTAGTCACCTTATACTCCCAGATGCGCGTAAACACAAAATTCTTAGGTACATAAATCCATCAATCATCTGCTTCTAAACTGGAAGATTTTTTTATATATTCTTGTGTTTTCAAGTTTTTGGTAAACAATCATGTGTCTACCGTTTCAATTAAATATAGACATTAATCAGAATTTTCTTAGTAATTTCTACTGCTGGGCTTTTACTCGTTATAAGATGGTATAAGTAGGTACTTATAGCTTTCTCAAGACGAAATTAATAGTTCGTTAAAAAAAAAAAAAAAAAAACTGAATCCTATTGTCAAATCTCAATAGTTAGGTTGACCGAACTACTATAGGTATTATATTAGGTATATATAATTCATACTGCCCATCAGGTGTTAGGATCTTTTCTTTTTACTCTTAGTGTCTTGAGTTAACGAAATCTAACAATATTCAGTTATATTGTTATAATATAATTCAACAGGTTTTATACAAAATTTCCAACCGAACGATCACTCTATTCCTCAATACGTAGCAACGGAAAATCTTACTATATTTCCTTTCTGTCAAAGCAAATCAAAAAAATCTATCGCCCGTTCTAAAATAATTTAACCCATACAGTCTTTAAGCGATTGCCTCTATATTTGCAACTTGACTAGTTATTTCTGTAATCATTTTCGATTTTTAAATCATCTTGCCCAGTGAGCCTTCTGTACCTTTAGTACTATTATGTACTCCGTGACCTAGTTCAACGAAATTCTTAGTAAGTAAACAATCACAGTACCAATTCATAATAATAGATATCGAGTAACTTTGTCTTTTGTCCAAACTTTCGTAATTATGAAGTTAATTCGAAAAAATAAATGCTTATCGCCATAATTTTAAACTATTTGTAAACTTATACCACAGATTTTAACTTATACTGCCAACACTACTTCATGTCATAATTAAAATAAGTTATACAATGATTACCGTTTTTGATGTGCCAATTACTATAATATCGTTTAATCATAGATCGTTACGAAAACAATTTCGACTGGTAAAACTTTTACTATCGTCTAGCTGTAGGCTTTCATACAAAAAAGCAATAACGTTTTCCTACTCGTAAATATGTATAATCCGGTTTTCATAACTTTTAGAAATGTTGCAGATACAATGAAGTACTTTGTTCATAAGTTTAACTTTTTAAGAAGTATTGCTTATGTTAAAAGTTATTAGAGTCTAAATATCCATATTTTTGACCTTAAAACTTACTCGAGTATTTTTTTTGAAATAAAACATACGAGCCTATATTAAAATGTACTGAATCTAATAAAACTTTCTGGACTTGCAACTCTCTCTATACGAGCATACGAAGTATTTTTCAACCGCGTTTATAAATCGTATTTAGGTGAAGTTAATAAAATATTTATTTCAGTTAACAAAATCACAATTTTTTTAGTAAAGCCAAATTATTCAGTTAGCCATTTTACGTATGACACAATTTCCTTCTCAAAAAATTATTTATTTTATTACATTGACTGCCAGTAGAACAATGACGACTTCCCATTCATAATTTTAGTTGAGAATATTTTCTATAATATATATATAACAAATATCTTTTAATTTCATTCTGCCTATATTCCTTAACTCATTATTTTTTAAATTTTTTTTAACATATAAATGTAAAATAAACTCATTTTTAGTTTCATCTATTTAGTTTATCTAAGTAGATATATATCTATCAAGAAAAAAGCGACTCTATCCAAGAAATATCCAAAGATAATAGGTATTCAATATACGCTATGGTTAACATAAGTCACTTGTCTTAGGATTTGTTACTATCATTAGTTGTGTTTTATCCTTTATAACTATAGTTGTGAGTCTTGAGCAATGTTGCGAGATACACAATTGTAAATAAATCCATACTTAGTCAATTAAAGAAAACCCTATTGAGTTGATAAAATAATATCAGATTATGTAAATATGAATAATTCGAAAATGCAGAACTACCAAAACAAAATATTAGAAATGAACGTTAGAAATAGTTTTGTCTGAATCAATAACCGAATAGTTGTGTTGATAACTATATATAACAAAATAATTCAATAAAAATAACATCAAGTGCACATACTGCACTAACGTTTCCTACAAGTGCTTACTCTTTATCTAAGTTGATTGTAACGTTATTGTAATGCTTCTTTAATAACTTTTTATTTTAGTACCAAAATTTACCCACCTATGTGATTGTGATGTGTTTCTCTATCACATTATCGACATTTAAAATTTGTTACAACTTGCCACTTACAAGCAACGTTGCCGATTACTTTTTGAGTAAACAATAACAAGTATTTACTAATAACTGCCAAATAACATAAACGTCCAAAGAAACTGTTTAAGCAGAACTGACTTGAATTATAATATGTGTAGTTAATATGTCTTCATCTAAAACAATTCAGTCATCTAGTCACAATAATATCAATGAGCAGTTTGTTTGCTGACCCAACAATAAATTTCAGCGCTTTCTCTTACTTTATAGTTATTTAAAGTTATAAATGATTATAATTATTCGATATTTAGATAGCAAATTACAATTATACTGTGAGATTAGTACGAGTTGGATCAATTTAAATTCAAAATTCGATTCAATTCAAACTGACTTTTTTTTTACAAAATTAAATTGTATTGAATGTTTATGAAAACATTAATTTTTCTCTACTTATTTATAGTTGTTTGATTATAAAACCTCTTTGATATATATTAATTAATAATAATCAATAATCATAAACCATTATCAGTTATCACCAAACAACATAGTTTGCAGCGATGCAGGTATAATAGCGCAAGTACAAACGAGAATACGCGACCCATTAAGCTCAAGTCTCGATAACATCTGCAATGTATGACGCCTGTGCAATCTATGACTATCTCTAAATCTATTTGCCGCTTATCGGTACGGGGTGTGCGTCGCTGTACCGCAGGCCGTCTTGCCTGCCATCCAGCTGCCAGCACTGCTAAGAGCGACATCCACCGACGTACTCGACTCTCGTAGCACGTTGCCGCCAGCGACGATTTCGCCTGCACCTTGAAACACCAACTGCTCCACCACCAAGCTGCACCTTGAAACAGCAACTGCTCCACCACCAAGCTGTACCGTAGACTCCAACTGCTGCCACCACCAGGCTGCACCATGGGACACCAGGCTGCACCGTAAGACACCAACTGCTGCTACCACCAGGCTGCATCGTGAGACACCAACTGCTGCTACCACCAGGCCGCACCGTGAGACACCAACTGCTGCTACCACCAGGCTGCACCGTGAGACACCGACTGCTGCTACCACCAGACTGCACCGTGAGACACCAACTGCTGCTACCGCCAGGCTGCACCGCGGGACATCCATTCACGCCGGAAACGATCACATGGCATCTTGAGTCACTTACCTGAAACCATTTAAACAACGAGTATCTCTCTCCTTTACACATTATGTACCTACACACAATAATATGTAGTACATTCAATCTCCTACCATAAACTTATGAAACATGAATCTCTTAGAATCCAAAATTACTTTACATTTAGTACACACACTGTGGTAACTGGTAAAGATTTGTAAATCAATCAATCAATCAAACAATTTATTTGCATACATGTGTCAGGTATAAAGATTATAGAGAAGTTGTACAATCTCTTATCTCTTTTGGCAATTTATTGTATATTTTACAAAGATTTAAATCTTTGATATTTTAACAGCCATCACGCAAACACCCTTATAAAAGAATGCGGAATTGTGAATGTCTTGTACATTCTAAAACACAAATACATTAACATGTACCTTCTCGTGGGCGTAGAATTGCACCAGGGTAACGGTAGTACGTTATAGTCCCTGATGTCGTCCCTCTTCGGATCTGTAAGCAATTCTTCCCAGTCTTCTCCAAATTATTGAAATTCCTTTTCGTTTACAGGTCCAGGATGGTGAATAAAAGATTCTTTCCACTTATTTATCTTTTTGTATTTTTCATAAATCAATAATTCAATTAGTAACATTTTTTCGACATATCTTTTTCAATCACAGACAGAACTAACTACATTTCTATTTTCAAATTCCATAAAAAATAATATTAATAGTAAAGAGGTTTGTTTTCCAAAAATTATACATATTAAATACTTCACGGTGACGCAAAATATTAATGAAAACTAAACATAAATCTTCAGCACGCTAACACTATAAAGCCTAATTTTCAAACACGAAACTGAAGTGCGATTGTATGTCTTTTCGCGTTTTGTATGTCATTCGGTTCGGACATTTTATAGCGCTAACCCCAAATCCTTAGTTTATAAATCAATGTTACTTCCCTACTAATTATATTATTCTGAACGTGACTGTAAGTTTGTTTGCTACGCTGTCACGCTTAAACCACTGAATTAATTTTGGTGAAATTTGGCACATACAAATACTGGAGCTTGGAAAAGGACATCTACAGCGACAGCTGAAAGCAGAAACTTCTTTAAAGTAGGTATAAAGGTTGGAATAGGGAGCGGGAACGGGAACATTTGCACCGAGATTTTAAAAAATTGGTCAAGTGCGAGTCGGGCTTGCGCACTCAGGGTTCTGTACTATCAAGACCCAATAGTATTAAAGTAATCTAAACAAAAACAAGCAAATTTATTTTATTTTATTGTATTTAATTTATTTTATTGTGTAGTAGTTGTTGTTAGAGCGGCAACAGAAATACTAATCTGTGATAATGTCAAGTCTGTAGCTATCACGGTTCAAGAGATACGGCCTGGTGACAGACGAACAGACGGACGGACGGACAGCGAAGTCTTAGTAATAGTGCCCGTTTTTACCCTTTGGGTACGAAACCCTAAAAACGATTTTCAAGCGGAAACCGCGAGCAAAAGCTAGTGAATGCTAATAATTTTTCAGCTTCACTCAAATTCAACCAAATTTTCGCCTCATACCATAGTCAAAGTAACAATCTAAACACGAATTTACGGCGGAAACTTCCCGCGGTGAGGGAATTCGTGTCGGCGTCTTTATGCGAACTTCGCTAATGGTATTTACCGACCGACGTAAGGGAAGCATTTTGACTGTTAGATTTTACGTAACAAGACTCCACGTATTAGTTTGGAAAGCTTGTAATGTTCGCATATCGAGAACTTTACTAACAAAGGCTCACTACAAGTGTCTATACGCCAAAATCAATTTTCATTAATTTTTCTTATCCAAAGAATAAAAACGGCACCCTTATACTAAGGCTTCGCTGTCCGTGTATCCGTCCGTCTGTCACCAGGCGTATCTCTTGAACCGTGATAGCTACATACTTGAAATTTGCACAGATAATGTAAGTATTTTTGTTGCCGCTAAAACAACAATTACTAAAAAATATAATAAAATAAATATTAAACGGGGCTTCCATACAACAAACTTGAGTTTTTGCTCTATATTAATAGCGGTAACAGGCAGACGCTTCAAACGTTCACAGAATATTTAATTATACAAAAAATAATAATTAGTTAAATAAAAATAACAAAACAGATGAAGGGGTTTCCGACAACAAACGTGATTTTTTGGGCATGAGTGTTTAGTTTAATGCTATTGAGCATTGGTCTTGATAGTACGGAACACTCAGTGCGCGAGCCCGACTCGCACTTGGCCAATTTGCTGTAATTTGCAAACTATACACATTGTAGGCTTACGCAATAAAAACAGAAAAGGTGTGGTTTTATGAAACCACGATGCGCGATGTATGTGAAACTCAGATGAAAGTAAGTTATTGTCTCTTGAATAACTTGATGAAAAGTACTTAGTTAGTAATAATAATTGCAATATTTTATTTTTAGTGTTCCATACCAAAATGGTAAAAATGGAACCCTTATGGTGAGACTTTCTCCGTCCGTCCGTCCGTCCGTCTGTCACACTCGATTATTTCAGTAACTATTCAAGCTATCGACCTGAAATTTAGAATAGTTATAGAAAATAGTGACGCGACGTCATAGCAATCGTAAAAATTTGAAAATTGTTTTTATTTTTATTTAAAAAGGGGGGAAAACGGGGGTATTGAAATTTCATAATGAGATAACAATATTGAGTGGGGTATCATTAGAAAGGGCGTTACTTGTGTAGTCTAAAACAGATTTTTATTTATTTTTATGCTTGATAGTTTTTGATTTATTGGGCAAACTGTCAAAAAAAATACCGTTCCCCCCCCTTATCTCCGAAGTTTATCGGCCGAAAAATCTGAAATAATTACGATCAATAGGCACTAACGTATATTTTACAGGAAAAATAAAATCAACTCTCTAACTATTATACTTTTTTAGATAATAATAATAAACCGGCAAAAACAAAGTTATGTTTGCGGTTTGCCAATAAAAGTACCTACATGTAAATTATACTCGTAAATTCATGAACCAAAGTGATTCTTTTAATGTTTAACTTCTTTTATGGTATGGAACCCTCGGTGCGCGAGTCCGACTCGCACTTGGCCGGTTTTTTTGTATTGCATAGAGATAACAGAACTATGGAGGCGCCCTATTCATTCTATTTAGCCTTGCGTGACATGCAGCGCCATGATGAGCGCCAAGATTTGTTGTCAAATGTTCGTGTACTGAGTTACTAACAGGCGACGCCATCTTATGCGCCACTTAACAGATTAAAAATAATCGCGCTAATTTTGTAGACGAGGCCTGTCCTTATGTTTCCTAGGTATCTGTTGTATATTAATATTGACTTGTAAGATGTTTTTGACAGATTATTTGAACACAACGGTTCCATTGTTACCGTTTTGGTATTGAACCCTAAAAAGGAAAACAAAGAATCCGAGAGGGCCCATTTGCAAAGCATAATTCAACGCACAGATAGATAAATATTGACAATAAATAACGAGGACAGCGGTTCCGGCTGTTACCCGAAAGTTATAGGATTATACCCAAACATAATAATGACCCGATTTTCCTTATTACACCCAAAGGAATAACCGCTGAGGCTTTTGTACGACGGAAACATTATGATATTATAAACAACAGAGGATTGTGTGGAAAGAAAATTTACCAAAAAAAAGTTGTTTGTAAGAATTCAATTATTTCTTAACGTTTTTGACAATCTCTCCAAAACACCAATATGATTTCTCTATATTTATGACTTCAAAACTGGCTCAAGTTAGTGCGGTGGGAGGCTTCGGCCGCGGCTAGTTATCACCCTATCGGTAAAAATGCACCGCCAGTTTGCAGTACGATGCGATGCTGAGTAGCAACCCTAAAGAGTTACTTACCCAATCAAAATCTAACGATAATCCAAGCTGCATCATTACGATTTAATACGGCATTCTCGAAGCGCCGACAAAAGTGACAAGTCCAACAGAGGTGTCGGTTACGGTAACAGTGTCGCGAGTTCAATTTATTTATTTATTTATTTATTTGTCCAGATTTACAATCGTTCTTAATTTAAAGGATCGATGACGACTGGAAAAGTTAAAACTGCGTTCCAGTCGTCACGCCCACCTCCGAAACTTAAATTAATAATTTCAATGGTTTTTACTTTTTACCCATCTCAAAAAGGCCAAAAACCTTAAAAAATATATCTTCTTGTGCAGTAAAATGCTATCGAAATCTGTAAACGACAAGAGTATACTTAGTACAGTATACTATATGTATATACACTGGCTTGCAAAAGTAAGTATCACACTTTGTATCAATTTAATTTGAAAAGTGTGATACTTAGTTTTGCAGACCAGTTTAGTAGTAAGTATAATATAGTACAGTAGTAGTATCACAGAGTATTATCAGATTCACTATACATAATAGCAATCGGCCTATCTGTGCGGCCGATTTGTCGGAGCCAATAATACGGACTTGTGGACGTTGACAAATGGAGAGACGTTGATACACCTCTGTGAGACGAAACTTCGTTTGAAAGCTACTGCCTTTGTATGTATATACGAATCGATTATTCCAATAGGCACTAGAACGATATCATATCTGAAGTATTCTCAATAGTATGTACCTATTATAAAGTAACCTAAACAACCTTGCTCACCTAATTAAATATTATAGCGGCAACATAAAAATAAATATTAATAAATATAAATAACATAACATAAATACATGACCTGTGAAAATTTAAGTCTGTAGCTATCACGGTTCAAGAGATACAGCCTGGTGACAGACGGACGGACAGACAGCGAAGTCTCAGTAATAGGGTTCCTTTTTTACCCGACTGCAAGAAGGGTTATGTTTTTCGCGCGTATCTTGTATGTATGTATGTATGTAAATTTCTTTATGACCACGTATCTTCCAAACGGCTGGATGGATTTTGACGTTAATGGTATCGTTAGATTTGTCTCATTAACCCAAGTGTTCTTAGATAGGTTTTTGAAAATAAAAAGCAAAATTTTGGGCCTAAAATTGTCAGTCATTTACAAAATATTTATAACCAAACCTATCGAGTGGGGTATTAAAATGAAGGGAATTACAAGGAGATTACAAAAATATATATAAGTCATATCTTTCGAATTAATTTGGAGTTATAAACAGTCGATCAATGCGTTCAAAATGGTAATATTTGTAGTTTTTGATAGCGTTAATTGTTTGTATTGACCAAATGTGTGTCGTACTTTATATTGTGCATGAGTTTGCTTGTCATAATCTATATTTATAATAAAAATTCCTTGTTATTTCTACTGAGTGTCAGGAACCTGGTTCAAATAAAAAAAAAAAAAAAGTTTGCTTGTTGTATTATTTTTAAACTTAATATATGTATAATTAAATATTCTGTAAATATTTTAAAAGGATAACGTTATCAATATCGAGCAAAAACAAGCAGAAAAATTACGATTGTATGGAATCCCTGTAAAATATCTAGGTATTCTAATTTATTTTTTTAGTATTTGTTGTTATAGCGGCAACATAAATACAAACAAGTGTGCTCCTAACTATCACGGTTCAAGAGATATAGGCTGGTGACAGACGGACGGACGGACGGACGGCGAAGTCTTAGTAATAGGATCCCGTTTTTTACCCTTTAATTACGGAACCCTAAAAAAGCGTAGATGAATAGGAACTCGATATGCTCGTTTTCTCGATTTTTTCAAAGGCGTCTGTCGCTCCCCGACTCACTAACTCACTACAATCGATAGATAGCGATCGCTCGATTTGTCGAAGCTAACAATCGCATGGACTTTGGACGTTGATAAATGAACAGGCCTCCTTGATATACTTCTGTATATCGATACTTCGCGAAAAACTATCTAAGTATTATCTATACTAATATTATAAAGAGGTAGCGTAACGATGTTTGTGAGTTTGTGAGTTTGTGACGTTGTAAAGCTACTCTGCTCTCAGCTCAGCTCTGGAGCTACTGAACAGATTTTCAAAATTCTTTCACCAATAGAAAGCTACGTTATTGTAGAGTGTCATAGGCTATAATAATTTCCAAAATTAATTACGCATCTTTACTTAAATTTGAATAATGTAATCCAAGTGAAAAAATTGCTTTTATCGCATGCGCTGCGGAAACTATTGAGGATAGAACAAAACAATGTTCTACAATTTAAAAGAACGTATCAAAATCTGTAAAAAAAGTCCGCGATAGTATTTGCCTATCTCCTACGAGTGACTCACAATAACTGCTTTTGGTGTTAAAATTGTGGTTAAAAAATAAATAATTTTTGTAAAGCTTATTAATTAGCACATATGGTATTAATTTATATCTTTGTAATAATATATGGTATTAATTTATATTAATTAATAAAACTTGGGGTTATTCAAGGGGCGAATAAACAGTTCCTCTGGTGCTGCAAATGTCCATGGGCGGCGGTGATCGCTTACCATCAGGTGACCCGCTCGCTCGTTTGCTCGCGTAGACTATAAAAAAATATATGCAATGCAATTTTCAAGCATTAGGGCTTGTTAGATATACAAGCATACACTACACAATATGTACCCAACATCAATATATCCATGTTAAAGGAATATTTACAAAAGTCATACACCAGTCAAATAATTAATTGTTAACTCTACACGAATCAGTACAAAGGTGGATAGCCCAATTTATTGTAACCGATATACCCGGATAGAATGGCATTGACAAATGGAGGGAGGTGCTAATCGATGTGCTTGGAATCCGATATGCCTTTGCTTTTTTTCGAATCTTCGGCATTAAAGGTACACTCATATACAACAGTCACGCTCCAGTCATTTAGAACAATCACATAATGTAAGTACCTCAAATGCCATTCAAATTAGAATTATTATATAAATTTTTCTTGTATCTTAAAATAATATTTAAGAAATATTCTCAGTAACCGAAGGGAGACCCGTAAGTTAGTAGGATAACATATTGGGCTACAGAAACACAATGGATACCATCAAGTGATTATCACCTCAAAGTGTATAGGTACCTATTATACTGTGTAAAAAAAATCTCGGCCTAAACTTCGGGCTCAATTCCCTGACTGAATGAAATTAAACAATTAATAATGAAGAGATTTGAAGCATACATTGAAAATACTTTTTTTAAATATTCGCAATAGTTAAAGGAACTTTCACACCTAACAGTCACACATTAATGATGGTAATGAACCAAGTTCTACTCAGTATTATATCAGTTCTATTCTATCAGTAGATTAACTGTTTAGTTTTAATAAAATTATACCTTTGTATAATATATTTTATTATTAAAATGAACTTAGGATTTATACACACACAACAAACATTCAACTTAATTTCGCGAAAGATATTTTAACGTTCTGACGATTGTGAAAGATCCAGTTAGATTTTGAACCCGTGGCAAAATATCATCAACTATCCAGTTATGTTATCAAACGCTTTAATTTATGATAATATTTTGATGGGCAATGTTGACTCTGAACTATGCATGCATTGAATGCTAATATACTGCGAATATATTCATGAAATGAATCGGTTTCATGTTTTGATTCTTAGTGTATTTTTGACTCATTTGATTGTACCCTAGTATTGAATGGAAGCAGGCGTTATAATTAAGCACTCAGTGAACTTTTCATTTTAAAAATAAAGTAACAAATGTACCTTAAACAGGCAACTCAAAAGAGGCTTAGCAAAAAATTACTACAGCAATGAGCCTGCCTGTACGATGTAGTCAGCGAAAAACTCTGTAAAATAATAGCTTTAAATGACCTAGCAGGCGACACGGCGGATGTAATTAGGCGGGTAGGGACAGCATAAAACTCTTCTCCTTTTAAAATTTTTCGAAACTCAACGAGATTTTATTATAGCACCCGAAGGACTTTTAGCGGGATGAGCTTTTTTGAAGGCATATGGATTTCGATGGGCAAATTGAACCGTATCAATTTGGACTCTATGGATATGAGTTTAAGGTTCTTTATATTGTATTATGGAAAATAACTCTGATGAATGAATAGGGAAACACGTTATGTTCGTTATTTACGCGATCGTTTTGCTTTTTGGTGTTCTTTTTTTGTGTTTTTGTGTTAACTTCGTTTAGGCAAAGTAGGCATTTTTATATCCCTTGTGTAACGGAAATTAATGCCTTCATAATTTTACCGGATAGCAAGAATTTTCTTGACAGTTGCTTATTTATGTTACTCAATCTTTTATACTTTTAGATCGATCCCTAAGGTCCAGAATAGTACATTTCAGTATTAGTGCGGAAAGTATATCTTTTCTTCACAAGAAATGAAATATTTTAATACGTGACCACAAAAAAAAGGCGTGTGGCACTCGGAGACTGCCGCGGTAAATCTATTGCATAGAATTTAAAGTTATTTTTAGTTTTGCCATCAATCGAAAAGTAGAGCTTTTGGTACCAGGTGCAATTTCACAAACTTTTTAGTTTTTAGTTTGCCATCTATCAAAAAATAGCAGAACTTTTTAATGACTTTTTGAAATATCACGCACGTGATGTTGTGGATTTGAGCTCCTTGCTTTCATGCTAGCCTAGTACCAAAAGCTCTACTTTAGGAGTGGCAGATTATTTTCGTTACGGTTTTTCTGGATTCGGTCCACCCGTCAAGGCCCGCGATAGAAGCTATGCAATAGCTTAAAACTAAAGGAGATCATCATCATTATCTACTGGTAATTTCTAACATTATGTAGGGTCAACCGTTGATACAATATAATATTGTCTTCTTCCATTCTCTTCTAATCAACTTTCAATGAATAATCCCCTCTTTTCATACGCATAATACAATATCTGATTTACGCAAAAAGGGAAATCGTTACAACTAAAATTATTAATAAAGTAATACATACAAAACAAAAATGTACAGAAAACGTTTCGATTAAAAACCTACTTCATGAATGTTTATGTCATTTACAGGTGGATAATAAAATAGCACAAGTGCGGTAAAGTATTACTTTGCGCATGCTAAACACGCATGGAAAAATACCTATTGAAAAATTGAGGTCTTAGAATTGTACCTACTTATATACCATGTTTGATTTATCATATCAGATAGTGCTGATTTTACTTCGACAAGTTCCTTGGAATTTCTTATAATATAAAAATATCTTGTAGCGGCATCTAGCGAGAAATTACAATTCTTAAAACCGCCGACATCTCGCGTACCACTTTGCGGCAATTTTTCTCAGAAAATCCAATACAATTCTCAATTACGAAGTTTTCTTTTCTCAGAGCCTCGTCGTATATACAAGTGTGTGGCTTATAAATTGTGTTTAGAACTTTTTTTATTTATATTCACAATTCACGTCGTGTATTATCTAATACTTTTGTTTTAGAACACTTTCTTTCTCTGATATCCAGGGCTTTTAATAATACGACTTATCTGTGACAGTCATGGACAAATATTTTTCATTCCATATTTAAATAGAACGACATTTAAAAAATACATTATAACAACAAATTTATTACGTGACCGATGAATGATAACTATAATTTTTATACTTTTATGGAAGTTTCAGTTAGTATTAGCAACCTACCTATAGCTGAAACTATGAATTTAGCAAGTCAAGTTTTGGTTTTTCATAATTCCCTTAGAAATTTCTTGTCTTTATGTTATCTAAAAATCTATCTCCATTTAAAATTACAGCCAAATCAGCAACAATAGTTACGGTTTGATTGAGTAAACAGACAAACATTAAAACTCACAAACTTTTACATTAATTATTATAATATCTAGCTGACCAGGCCTACGAGCTATCAATATAGAGCAAACGTTTCGCCATTTAGGGTTATGAAAAATAGCTGACGTCTTATTCTCACTACCAAAATGAAGACAATTTCACAATAAGGCCCGGTTTCCACCGGACTAAAGAGGAGCGGAGCTGTGTTTAACCAACCAGATTTCGTCATTTTGATATTTCTTCTCCCCTCAGTTTCGGTTACTCAAACACAGCTCCGCTGCGCTCCACTCTACACCGCTCCAGTGGAAACCGGGTCTTAATCAGTCGAACCATTTCGGAGGAGTTTATAATTAGAAACGCTGTGACATAAGATTTTCAGATATTAGGATAATTATCTGAGAGGAGACCAATTCAGAAGGGAGACTTAAAAGTGTTGAAACAAAAAACGACTTTAAACTTTTAATTTTGAAAATAAACAAAATTAATTTTCTTATCATGCAAGTTTATTACAAGATAAATTAATAATTAATTATTTAAATCCTACGCTCCCGTACAATCAAATTACGTGAACATCGTACACGGTTGTCGGAATAACTAATTCCTTTACAGATTAACATCGATATATTGTCCCACGTCGGTGCACCTCACTAGACTCCCGTAGGTGTAAACACGGGACGCCACACGCTGCGCCGCTAAGGATAAAGGTGACCATCCACCGGCTAGTATTGGTATATCACCAAGAAAAACCACAAGAAAGTTATCAAAAAACATGCATTAATCTTTAACTATAACAACCAGTCCAGGTATTATCTTAAAATAAGATTTCATGTTAACAACTCTCAGTATCTAAGATAATAGTATGCATGAGGAGGGATGTAGAAGTAGAGGAAGACCAAAGAAGAGATGGGTGGATTGCACGTTGACAGCTGATAGGAGTGAATGTAAGAATGAAACACCACATAATGCAGGGCAGGGCGGAGAAGAAGATTTTTTTTATTGTAGATAGGCTTGCGTTTGACGACAATCATGCATGATGGAAAGCAATGATGAAGACTAGGTTTGGGCGAGCTTGCCTAGAAAATGTATTCACTATTCTCTTAGTTCTTTCGTATTGACCAAATTGGTTTGAAAATATTGAGTCGTCTTAAAATAAGATTTCATGTTAGCAACTCTCAGTATCTAAAATAATGATTAGTATGCATGTGGAGGGATGTAGAAGTAGAGGAAGACCAAAGAAGAGATGGGTGGATTGCACGTTGACAGCTGATAGGAGTGAATGTAAGAATGAAACACCACATAATGCAGGGCAGGGCGGAGAAGAAGAAGATTTTTTTAAATTGTAGATAGGCTTGCGCTTGACGACAATCATATCATGCCTGATGGAAAGCTATGATGAAGACTAGGTTTGGGCGAGCTTGCCTAGAAAATGTATTCACTATTCTCTTAGTTCTTTCGTATTGACCAAATCGGTTTGAAAATATTGAGTCGTCTTAAAATAAGATTTCATGTTAGCAACTCTCAGTATCTAAAATAATGATTAGTGTGCATGTGGAGGGATGTAGAAGTAAAGGAAGACCAAAGAAGAGATGGGTGGATTGCACGTTGACAGCTGATAGGAGAGAATGGAAGAATAAAACACCACATAATGCAGGGCAGGGCGGAGAAGAATATTTTTAAATTGTAGTTAGGCTTGCGCTTGATGACAATCTTGCATGATGGAAAGCAATGATGAAGTCTAGGTTTGGGCATGCTTGGGTAGGAAATGTATTCACATTTCTCTTTGTTCTCTGTTTTTCTTATTTTATCTGGTATGGATGCACTATTGACTAATGACGGTTCCCAATATTCAATCTATCCACCGTTTAGCTTACTAGAGATAGAAATTTGATATAACTTTTATGTCACATTGATATCTTTAGTAGAGCAAATGGAAGATAGATGGAGTATTGGGAACGGGCAAAAATGGGTTTGAAAATATTTAGACGTCGCGTATCCCGTGGCCAGTCAGCTTTTTCCAATCGGATGTATGCATCGCTGCTGATTAGTCTCTGTCAAGAAGATTTCCGTCTAATGGACCGCTATCGTTGACGTAGGATAGCTAGTAGGTGTGGAGTATATAAGCCGCTGCCTTGTGCCAATGCAGCCCTGGTTTATGAAGTCTTAGTTTCGATATCAGAAGCTGTAGACTGATCGATCTATTATACTTCGCGTGACTTATCTATTAGACTTTCGTCAATTTTGGTTTTTACATATCCCCTTAGGTCCATTTGCGTCCATAGGTCCCTTAGGTCCATTTTTATTCATAGAGTCAACGTCTCTCATTGGACAATTTTGATAACTTACTCTGGATTAGCGTGTTAACTCTTAGTAAACAAACTAACCCGGGTCGATGCAAGTGGTCCTTATAAAGATAAACTTTAAAAGATAGACATGTATAGTGTCGCGGACTTAAAAAAAAGGCGTGTGGCACTCGGAGACTGCTACGGTAAAGCTATTGCATAGAATTTAAAGTTATTTTTAGTTTGTCATCTATCAAAAAATAGCAGAACTTTTTAATTAAAAGTTCTGCTTTTTTTTTATTTTTCGATAGATGGCAAACTAAAAACTAAAACTTTGTGGAGTTGGGCTCCCTGCTTTCATGCTAGCCTAGTACCAAAAGCTCTACTTTAGGAGTGCCAGGATATTTTCGTTACGAAATTTCTGGATTCGGTCTGCACCGTCAAAGCCCGCGATAGAAGCTATGCAATAGCTTAACAATTGCGTCATACACGATTTTTGCGAAACTTTACGCATTGAAAGCTCTTCGAAAGGGATATTTTTCCCGTTTTCGCAACATTTTTCATGGTTTTAGTTGTCACCAGACACGGGCCACAACCCGCAGCCACAAATACCGCCACTAAAAGCTAAAAAGGGCCACAAACGGACGGATGAAAAAACACCATATAGGTTTCATTTTTACTATTCCTATTTCGGTAAGGAACTCTAATAATGGTTATTATTTATAGTACAAGAAGCTGTGATGCGAACCAGCCTTTATAGTAGGTACCTACCTACGTAAGAGATGCATCCAACGCAACCGCTCCCAACCAATCCATCTGATTATATTAATTAAATCAGTGGGACCTACAATTTGGATACAGACACTTAACGGCGCCCAGGAATTAAGTCAGATGCGATAAAACCTCTTTAATTCACTTCAACTTACTCGTGCGGAGTATGCAAGAAAGTTTTGTCTGAAAACTTAACTCTGTTGAGTAACATTTTCGTACAAATGTATAAAGCAAATTAGGTATACTATTTTGAATCTAGATTTTTATCCTCAAGTTGGTAATAATGCAGATATATCGATATCCTATCGATATATCTGCATTATCAAGAATTGGTCTTAAAACCTTTATTAAAAATATACAATTTTATTTTATTGTTTTAATGCCCGCGCTAAATTCTTAATATAAGGGAAACTGCCTTATTCTTTTTTTGTAAAAAATGTATTATTATTATTACAGTTACCGTAATAGTTAGTTATATGTGAAATTTTTGAAAAACATGTTAAACATGAAATATATGATCAAGAAAGTTTTCACCAATATTCTAATTTAAATTTATCCAAGATCCATCATGATCCAAAGTAGATGTGCAAAGAATTCAAGGTAGTTGCTGCCTTGTATACAAATATAGGTATATTAATTTTTAAATAAATAAAGATGCATTATTAAAAACTCGACCATGCATTTTTAAAACATAGGTAGATATACAAATCCTGACAAAATCCATGTTTACCATAGGTATTGTAAAAAAATAAATGAACGCATTATTGGTAATGAAATAAGCAAGGAAGTAAATCGGCGCCTCACTTTGTATTTTATCAATTAACCGCTTTATACCAGGTAAAGAAATATATTTATTTTAATACCCATATCGTTTCATGTTCCGACCTCTATCTCGAAGGCTATAATAAATAATTAGCTTCGTACGGTTATAAATCTTAACGACTATGGTTGCGGTATTACTTTTACTAGTTTATTCATGTTTTGACACCTGTTGACTAATTTTGATTTTTTTTCTGATTATTTAGAAAATTACCTTCTTTTACTCGCGACTCTGCCCGCGCGTTTCGGCCTTCGGGTTTGCACGAATCTTGTGCGAGTTTTTTTTGCGATAGAAAATACTTTCTAATTTGTTAATCCAGATTATAATAATATTCTTTCTCCATTCCTCCTAAAATCTGTATAGCTTGTGTGGTGCAAGAGTCCTACCACTAAGGTACCACAGTTAGTCTATCGTGAACATTGGCATATAAATCTATGGACCCCGGGTGTAACACAAAATTCACGAAAAATGTGTCCCGAGAAAACCTATATAAACGAGAGTACATGTGTATTTTTAGCCGACTTCAAAGGCGGAGGTTCTCAATTCGTCGGAATCTTTTTTTTTTAATTTTTTTTTATCTATGTATGTTCACCGATTACTCGAAGACGTGTGGACGGAATTACATAATTCTTTTTTTGAAAGGGTATAATACTTCCCAGATTGTCTCGTGGTCATCAGGTCAGGATCTGATGATAGGACCCTAGAGAAATCGACCCTTGAAAATTTATAAGCATACTTGTATAGTGATTTGGGTATTGTTTGAAAGAGTAATATTTTCCAAGTTGTCTTGTGGTCTTCAGGTCACTATCTGAAAATGGGATCCTGGTGAAATTGAAGGAACTCTGTTAAATTTTGCTAGTATACTTGAAGCGATTTGGGTATCTTTTATAGTTACTAGTGCATTTGCACTTGCTAACTTTATGACTATAGTCATGAAGTCAGGATCTGATGATGGGATCTCGGAGAAAACGGAACTTTAAAATTCTATAGACGACCGTGGCGGGGATCGAACTGCTGACTCGAATCCGGGCGAACACTTCGTTAAAATTGCATATCACTTAACTTCAGGTGAACATCTCGCTATAGTCTTATCATTCTTTCTTGACGACCTCCGTGGTTGAGTGGTTAGCGTGCCAGTTTTCAAGGCGCCGCCATCTCTGAGCTTCCGGGTTCGATACCCGGTCTGGGCAATGTAGAAAATAAGTTTTCTACATTGTCTCGGGTCTGGGTATTGTGGTACCTTCGTTGTTTCTGATTTTCTTACTAAGGGATCGGAGCAATGTATGTGATGTTGTCCACTATTTATTTACTTATTTCTAGGCAAAATTATTATAAAAAGACCTTCCCACTTAAAGTCTACAGGGTCGTTAAAAATTAAACAAGTGATGATATTGAGAAGTAAACAACAGCTCATTAAACAAATTCCTCAAGAAACTCACCTGTTTGTTTAACGGGATAAAAGGGATATTTAAGAAAAAAATATTGACCTGAAGGTTGAAAAGTATAAATTTTTTTTGTTTACTTACCTAATCGTCATGCATTTTGGGTCCTTAATCAAATTTTTTTGAAGCAGAAACACGGTCGGATAAAGTTTTCTCAAGAGAAAGTTCCTCCGAAAGTTGCTCCATTTTTCAAATGTTTATCGGAAACTACAATAGCAGTAATTGTAATTTTATTGTGTCGTGTAGTGTATTGGTCTTTGATGTCGCAGATTGTCTATGTTGTCCTTTGACAGTTGTCATGCGACACTTAACAGTGATTGTTATTGTCTATATATTTGGCGTTCCGATGGACGGTCGGGCATTGCTATACGAGTCGTCGGCGAGAGCGGAGCTGTTGTGTACATAGTATAACGATATAGTGCGAGGTAATAGTTACGGTGTTTCCACGTAAGTGTACAGTGTGCCGTGTGGGAACATCACAATGGCGACGAGGATAAACTGTAAGTCATTTAAATTTTTAAAGAAAAGGAGGAAACAGTTAGTTCATCATGCATGGTAATGTTTCGAATCATTGTCAAAAGTGGTTTTTAGTTCTAAAAGCAGTGAGGGTCATCTGCAGTTACACGTTTTTACCATGCGATTGAAAATTTTCTCCAATTAAAAAACCTGCGGGTAGTTGAATAATAATAAAATTGCAAACGTAACAGGAAAAAGGGCACGTGGTTTCAAATCTGTTTCCATCCTGACTATGTTAATTAATTTTCGGTATAAAACCATTCGAAAACGCCTGCATACATCTTAACTATCGAGTCAAACCTTTATTTGGAACCAGGATATCAGGAATGTGTTTTCAAATCTGTTTTCATCCTAACCGTGTTAATTCATTTTGGTTATAAAACTATTCGAGAATGCTTGCATACCGTTTAACTATCGAATCATACCTTTATTTCGAACCAGAATACGTCAAACGACATAAAATCAATAAATACAGTATAGTGTGAGTTGCTTCTGGTTTTGATCAAGATCAAGGAATCGTGTAGCGTTAGTCTTTAGGAGATAATTATTATAGCGCGAGCCATCGTGTACCGAACACGATTAGCACAATGATATTTCAAGTTAATGTGATCGAAACAGGGATCAACAATAATCCTCATACTTTCTTATCCAGTTTGCTTCACGAATAGTATAAAATTGTGTGGAATTATTAATGAAATCCACTTTTAAATGGAATTCAAAGTTTTAATTGGTTAATAAAACATGTTTGACTTGATGTGTGACGATAAATAATAATAAGATGAAATGGTAGATAATAATTAAATGGCCACAGGTATTAGTTTTGTTGAGCATAAGTGTGTTAAAATAAAATTGTTTGAGTGTACAAATAAAATTGGTATGGAGTCCAATTTTATGTAGGGCGTGAGCGGTCGGTCAGGTGTAAGTGCTAAAATGGATGTCCAGCCAAGAGATTGCCAAGCATAAGTGCCAGGTGTGCCAGCTGTAAGTGCAATGTGTGGCAGCCTTCTGACGATCGGCTCCCTCGTGTATCTAGTGGAGCATGTGCGTCCATAGATCACGAGGATTTAATTTCCGTGGCGGCCTTGGCATCTTAAAGGTGACGGTCATGTGCTGCTACGGACGAGTTTCCGCCCCGTTGGGCCAGTAAACGACATGTTATCTGCTGGAGTGGTGACGGGCATGTGCAGTGCTGGAGCACGGGGGTTCTGGTTTAAAGTATCAACTAGTTGAGACTTGAGTGAAGTTTACACACCTATGCTAAACCATACACGGATGTTGGAATTGGACGGTAGTGTCCAAACTGTTTATATATATAACGACCGTTACCATATATAAAATTACGAATTATAAGCTATATTATAATTACATATATAGCTACTACAGAGATCTGTATATAATTATTTAACGTCACATTTCACATTATTTCCGTTTATTTGAATAAAAGAGAAGATAAAATATATACTATTTTGATTATTAAAGTAGTCTGTTCTAGGTTAGAGTCCTGGGTGGATTGGGTACTGAGATTATTCAATACCTGATCTAAGAGTTGAGATTAATGTTAATTTTACTTATACTGGATACTATTTTCGATAGGTTTCGGTTAAAGAGGTTAAAACTACTATTAGTTATCGTGTATCATGGCGTTATAGGTTTTATATTCATCGTTTCTGATTAAAAGTTATTTATTTAGCTTTCGGTGTAAATTAGTCTTAATAATAATATAAAATAGGCCCAATAGCTTGACGATTAAAGCATGGAAAGAACGTAGATTACAAGGGGGTTCCGGGTTCGAGCCCCGATGGGAGATTGGTTGCATTGCTACAAACAGGTGTATCCACTATAATTGCTGGAAGTACCAAGGCCATTCTAACACCATTACTACTGCTACAGTAATGCTGGGTAAATGCCTATTAACTAATTATACCTACACATAGAATTAAGAGAAACAGGGACTGGCCGGGCTTGCGTGACATGCGGCGCCGTTTTGGGCGCCGGGATTTGCTGACAAATGTTCGTGTACTGATTTTGCTTCCCTAGGTGACGCCACCTTGTGCGCCGCTTTACTGATTGGAGATAGTCACGTTTATTCTGTAGACGGGGCCCATCCATATTGTTTCCTAGATCTGTGTAACTACCTACAAGACTCGCTGAGTTGACGGTTCGTCAGTTCAGTAGACAGAAGGTAAGTCTACGAATATTTTTCGATAAGCAATTTGCTTTAGACAAATTCGCCCGAACAGTCATGTTCACGTAACACGTTACTACAGCAATAAAATTCCGCTACCGTTTAGGTAGGTTGTATCGTCGATACAGACATTTTTGAGATTAGGTCGACCCAAACATTTTTGGGATTAGCTATTCCATCAAAAGTATGATTTTGCAATAATGTTTAAAAGGAAAAGTAAAGTTTAGCAGGCAGACAGGCGTACTGTTTTTGTTTTAAAATTTTTATGACTAAGAAAATTAATTGTTACTGTTAATAACAAATTCACATTACAGTGAGTTATTACAAATTATTCAATGTAAAACATAAGATCTCGTTTTGTTGCTTTTACATTCTCACGGCATCAAAATGGGTAAATTATTTAATATATTTCAATCAAATATGCGAAATAGGGAACGTCAATGCAGTCGTACAATATCACCTTTAGTATGACAGGGGTTCTTTCTGAAGGTACTAGCTTCCCCAAAACCATAAAGAAATCAAAAATGGGTTATACACGGGGTTACAACTTGGTCCTAAGTTACAGCGGCAGCGGTATGGGCGTACATTTTTATCTGTCTCTGCTGCATGTGACGACTAGACAATCAATGTGGAGCTGCGATATGCGACGGCAACAGTAAGATGCAAAATAGTTAACTTTCTTAAGTCAAGGACACGTCTATGTCTTCAATACTGACAACGTTCGGGTGAGTTCAAATCTATTTGTTTGATGGTTAGGACCGCTGTTACTGTGACTAGGGTACGCTAACTACCATATTATGAGCGTGATAGAATTTACTTCGTCAAACAGCCAATAGTACTTTTTATTGGGTAGGTATTGATATGAAGTTTACCAAACTTATATGTACTCGTAAGTAACTAAGTATGAGATTCGGTTTGGGTATTGTTTGCAAATTAAACCAATTACATGATTATAGTAAATATTTCCAAATCAAGTCCTAAACGTGTAAGTAATGGGCAAAGATTACGATGTAACCTTTTATATTTGTGAAAGGTTTAAACAATATTAATACTCATCGTTATTCAACAAAATAATCAAACTTCATTTACCTAGAATATTTGCCTCGGTATTTGGCTTCAATAAATTGGTTTTTGTCAATAAGTATACCATACTACGAACGTTAGAATTCAGTAAATAAAAAAATATTATTACATAATATAATCTGTAATAAAGTTTAAATAAGCAGTCACAGGATTACCACTGTAGGAAGTAAGTGTCTGCTGTTGTTTTATCATGTAGAGTCGAGTACTAAATTATAGATGTTGTCCAAGAGTCAAGGGTCAATGATATAAAATATATAAAAAGGGGTTTGCGTGCCGTTTTATATCCTTTGTTCTATTTATCAGTGAGTGGCATTTGGGCACAGTTTTAAAACGCAATTTACTATGAACGTAACGTATCTCGGTGATCTATGGTTGCAGTGGAAAAACAGTCAGTCTGCCGGTCGTGAACGCGATTTCATTGTTGTAGCATTATTTCTAACTTGCAAGCCTAAGGAGTTAGGAATCCTTATTATTTACAATACTTGATAAGATCCTTATTATTTACAATACTTGATAAGATTATTGGTATTGTTATTTTTAATTTTAAATTAGTTTTTAGTCAAATATTTATTATTGTCTCAAAATAATTAATTTATAATTTCTTTGATATTATAGTTACTTCATTAGACGTTTGCTTATGGACTTTGCAATGCATAATAAAATCGTTAATATATTTTCATGAGTTTCTGAGTAAACCACTAAGGTACTTTTTACTGCAGTTATTTTCAATTTAGCTAGTTTCAAACGTATTAGACATCATAATGTACAACCATAGGAAACGTTATTACGTGGATTTAATGTGTCTGAAGAAACAAGTTATATTACTTACTTGATGTTATTCGTTACAGAAATTAAGGTTCTAAATACAACCAATTTGTAAATGGTAAACAGTGACACATCCCAAACAATTTCATTGGGATGAAAAATTGAATTAAATATATGTTTATGTTTAAACCAAACTGAAGTGAGGCTCGGCGCGATAGAAAAGGACCTATGATACAAATGTGTCTAAAAGTTAAACTGCGAATCCATAAATGCTTCGTTCAGTGGCAGTAACGGCCACAGTTATTCCCTGGTCTGTGGTAACAATGCTAATTTATGAAATTTTGATAGTTCGTAAAATACTACCACATTCAGAAAGCACTCCTTAGTCATCCAAACGGTTACTCAAGCTTAAGCATTTCCGGACAACTTTATTAATTATGAATTTTGATTTTAGTTGTTTGTGTGTGTGTGTGTGTGTAGTAAAAGTTGCGAGTGATAATGTTATATGTTATAAAAAAAGGAGGAGACTAAATTGTCAGCATAATATTATAATATAAGAGTTCCCAAGTACAAGTGCAGAACTTATGAGATATCATTGTCCTTGGGAGGTAGTAGATGTGTCGTTTTAGTTTCTTAAGCATTACTTCTTATTAAAGAAAACTGTGTTCTGAACTAGCTGAAAAATTATTTCGGCTCAATTGGGATTTATTTGCGAATTTGGGTTATTTAATAGGTAGGTTAAATAGACAAGTCCCGATCCAAAGTTAGCCTTTTTGAAAATGTTGATAATACACTATGTAGATAGTTAACTCAAGCTTAATGGACATACAAAAATGTATGTAGTTTATATTAAATATTTAAGATTATTTTCCACAAAAATGGCTTGGTCCGTTTTTCTAGGTTTATACTGTGTGGTAATTTTATTTTTCGCCAGTTTTTAAATGTTGTTTTCGACATCGTCCTGTCGCTTATTTTCGTATGTAAGCGACAATGATGGCGAACTATTTTGATTATACCTAGTAGCTAGTCTATCATTTTTGAGCGTAATTGGTTAAATTTCATTAACAGAAAAAAGGGGAAGGAATGCTCGGTTGAGTTTATTGTCTGTGGCTGTGGCCTTGTGAACTTTGTTGTGCGCCATTAGGTATTATGTATGTATACTCAACTACTTAGCTCCGAATTACTGTAATAGGGTGACCAGTTTAAATGTAGGAATTGGGAATCTGGGAACCCTTTAAAAATGGGAAAAGCAATATGAAGTGGATAATGAGTTATAAAAAAAAAAAAAATACAAAAAGGGAGGGATGTAGTGTATTGGTCTTTGATGTCGCAGATTGTCTATGTTGTCCTTTGACAGTTGTCATGCGACACTTAACAGTGATTGTTATTGTCTATATATTTGGCGTTCCGATGGACGGTCGGGCATTGCTATACGAGTCGTCGGCGAGAGCGGAGCTGTTGTGTACATAGTATAACGATATAGTGCGAGGTAATAGTTACGGTGTTTCCACGTAAGTGTACAGTGTGCCGTGTGGGAACATCACATGTCGGTAATAATAATTTCCAAACACGCTCAGAATAGTTATTTGTTATGCAAGGGCGCAAAGTGGATTTTTGGGCCGAGTGTCAAATTTGAATGCTGAGCGGCGAAGGATTCTTGGGTTGAACCCTGAGCGCAGCGAGGGGTTCAAAGAATAGAATCCTGAGCATAGCGAGGCATTCAAAGACACGAGACCCAAAAAAATTTGCGCCCGTCCATAACACAAAATTTTTCATCTCACCACAGCGAGGAAAATCACCAGAAGAACACTTTAGATCGGCATTGCGATTTATGTTAAATGTTGTTTTTGGTAACTCTGAATAATTTCACTTACTGAAACCACCTTCAATCATCACTCACCTTATTTCAAAGTTAAAACAAAAAAATAATGAATAAAGAAATAAAAATATTAGGTATTTTCATTTAATCACGATTGGAAACATAGACAACTATCACTAGACCAGAAAAAAAAATCGAGTGTAGGCTACTCATACACAACCATAATTCAGCACACAAACACATACAGAACACAAAATCACATTCACACCAATAAACAAACATACACCTTTTCATACACGTTAAATTCACAAGCATACTCGGGTGAAACCCGTAGTATTAGCTAGCGACCGCGCCGCGAGGCGAGTGACCTGACAAATTTGCTGATCGCGCAACATTGCACCACGCGCCAGTACACGGTACTCCAAGTCGCTACCTACACGTCGGTCAACCGCGATCTATTACATCGCTAATTCAGCAAAATAATAACATAAGTGTTCTGTAGCGAGTTCACATTAAATAATCCAACGAAACTAAAGCTCAGTCAGTTTCTTCGCTAGAACCTTCTATTACGAAAGGGGATACTCCACCTCACTGGCAAACCCCTTCACTGGTGACCCGTTCGAAAACACGCGCTAGCGAAGATGAGCAGTGAAAGTGAAACGGACTCGCAAAACGTAAATACCGACACTCGTCAACGAATTAAAAAAGCCGTAAGGATCAGCGGTCGCGATGTAACACTAACGCCGTTATGCCCAAGACAAATAAAAACTCCACCGTTTTGGGCAGAAAAACCCAACATCTGGTTCCGGCAAGTAGAAGGCCAATTCAAAATGTTTGGAATTACCGACGAAGAGACAAAATTCTACCAGGTAGTGACGTCGCTAGATCGGCAGTACGCCACAGAGGTCGAGGACATCATTGCTGGCCCTCCCGACTACAACCGTCTGAAAACAGAATTAATCAAACGACTGTCGGCATCGCGGGAAAATAAAATTAAACAACTATTGTCACATGAAGAAATAGGCAGTAGGAAACCATCACAATTCCTTCGGCACCTACAACATCTAGCTGGACCAGACGTCCCTCACGAGTTCGTGAAAACTATTTGGACCAGCCGCCTACCCACGGAGATGCAGCCCATCGTCGCGTCTCAACCGGGCCTGTCCCTCGACGCGCTAGCAGACCTCACAGACCGGATACACGACATCGCTTCACCACCAGCACGCCAAGTAGCCGCAGCAACTCCATCCACTACTGTTGACATTTTGGCGCAGCAGGTATCCGAGCTGACGAAGCAGGTCAGCGCTCTTCTCGCCCGCGACGACCAGAGGTCACAACAGTACGAACGCGGACGAGCTCGGGAACGAAGCCGCAGTCGCTCTCAACACCGGAGGTCAACATCAAACCACCAGCGGTTCCCAAATTGTTGGTACCACCATAAATTCGGACCGGCGGCGAACAAATGCGTACAACCGTGCAACTTTGGAAAGCCGTCGGGAAACAACCACGACAATCGGTGATGGCGGCCGACGATTGTCGTAATCCAGGTCGCCTCTTTATTACGGACCGGGACACTAACGTTCAGTACTTGATAGATACCGGAAGTGATCTATGCGTATATCCTGTTAGTGCGCTTCATGAACGTCGTTGTAAAACCTCTTTTACTCTGCACGCTGCTAATGGTTCGGTAATCGATACATACGGCTACATTCAACTTACGTTGAACATAGGCCTACGCCGCAATTTTCCATGGCGTTTCGTCGTTGCCAATGTCACGAAACCTATCATCGGTGTAGATTTTCTCGCACATTATCGTCTCATAGTTGACATCAGTAATCACAGGCTCACCGATAGCCTAACCAATATCAGCGCAGCAGTAAGCATTTGTAATTCTAATAATCTTGTTACGAGTGTGAAGGTATCGACTGGAGGCAGCAGCAGGTACCACGCCATTTTGTCCGAATTTCCGGATATCACTCGCCCCGCCGGCACACCAGGTACAGTAAAACACACTACACAACACCACATCCGCACCACACCAGGCCCCCCAGTGTCATGCTCACCCCGTAGGCTGGCGCCAGACAAATTAAAAATCGCCAAGCAGGAATTTGATACAATGTTAGCCAATGGTACCGCCCGTCCGTCCGACAGCCCGTGGTCATCACCACTCCACCTAGCGACCAAGAAAGACAACGGCTGGCGTCCTTGCGGCGATTACAGACTTCTCAACGCGAGGACAATTCCAGACAAATACCCAATTCGTCATATACATGACTTTTCCCATAGCTTATCTGGATGTAAGTACTTTTCCGTTATAGATTTAGTCAAGGCTTACAATCAGATCCCTGTAGCTGAGGAGGACATCCCGAAGACAGCCATTACAACCCCCTTCGGGCTCTACGAATTTCCCTTCATGACTTTTGGTTTGAGGAACGCCGGTCAGACCTTTCAACGATTCGTGGATGAACTAACGCGTGGTCTTGACTTTTGCTATCCATACCTAGACGATTTTCTGGTATTTTCCAAAACACAAGAAGAGCACGAGCAACATTTGCGCCAACTTTTCACTCGTATGCAAGAATACGGCGTACTCGTTAACACAGCCAAATGTGTGTTCGGCGCACCTGAAGTTACATTCCTCGGGTACAGAATATCAGAAGCAGGTACGAAACCCTTAGATGAGAAAGTTAAAGCCATTGCAGATATTCCGATCCCGAAAACTGTCCGAGAACTAAGGAGATTCCTGGGCATGATTAATTTCTATAGGCGATTTTTACCTAATGCTGCTGAAATCCAAGCACCTCTGAACGCCTTGATGACCGGATCGGTAAAAGGATCACAACCGGTTGTCATAGAGGGAGAATCACTGCAAGCCTTCGAGGACTGCAAGAAGAGTCTGTGCAACGCAGCCTTACTAGCGCATCCAGGCTGCAATGCAAAGTTAGGTCTCGTCACGGACGCTTCAGACAAAATCATCGCAGCAGCCCTTCAGCAATACGTAAACGGAGCTTGGCAGCCCTTAGCATTCTTCTCACGCAAATTGAGCCCTTCCCAGGTCAAATATGGAGCATATGATCGGGAACTCCTCGCCATATACGAAGGCATTAAATACTTTCGCCACATGCTAGAAGCTCACCACTTCACCGTCTATACTGACCACAAGCCGCTATGTTACGCATTCCATGAGCGGAAAAGTAACTGTTCGCCGCGGCAGTATAGACACCTAGACTTCATATCGCAATTCACGACAGACATTCAACACATATCGGGTAAAGATAACATCGTTGCCGACACTCTTTCCCGTGTTTATGAATTACAGAAGCCTGTCGATTTCGAAGTCCTTGCAAAGTCACAAGCCACAGATCCTGAACTTGCAGATTATCTGAAAGGCGAAACTTCCCTACGCCTGAAGAAAATTTCAATCCCTGGGAGTCGTACTGAATTGTACTGTGACGTCAGTACACCGACTGCCAGGCCTTTTGTTCCTGAGAGCTGTCGCAGGCAAGTTTTCAACAGTCTCCACTCTCTTAGCCATCCAGGTCCAAACGCATCAGCTAAGCTCGTTGCCCAACGTTTCGTTTGGCCCCTCATGCGCAAGAACTGCCGTGAATGGGCACAGGCATGTTTGTCCTGCCAGCGCAGTAAAGTCAGCCGACACGTGTCGTCACCTGTGGGTACACACGCGCTACCTTCAGCACGATTCAAATATGCCCACATAGACCTGGTCGGTCCACTGCCATATTCAAACGGATACCGATATTGCCTAACAGCCGTCGATCGCTTCACACGATGGCCAGAAGCTGTACCCATCACCGATATCACAGCAGAGACAGTGGCCAAAGCGTTTATTTCCTGCTGGGTATCACGCTTTGGCAGCCCGTTAGACGTCGTGACAGATCTCGGGAAGCAATTCCAATCAGCGCTTTTCCAGCAGTTGGCCAAATCTATTGGATTTCAACACCGCAGTACAACTGCTTACCATCCTCAGTGCAACGGCCTGGTGGAGCGTTTCCACCGCCAGCTCAAATCAGCTATAACCTGCCACGCAGACGAAAATTGGACTGAATCACTACCACTTGTGCTCCTCGGCATAAGAAGCGCCATAAAAGAGGACCTCAAGGCCTCACCAGCCGAACTGATATATGGCGAACCACTCCGACTACCCGGAGAATTCTTCGGCGACAATGTCCCAGGTTACACCACCGACATCACCGACTTCTCAGCTCGCATGAAGTCCTTCGCCGAAAAACTACAGCCCATCCCAGCTCAACATCACTCTAAAGCCAAAACCTTCGTATTTAAAGAACTGAACACCTGTAGCCATGTCTTCCTTCGAGATGACACGCTACGTGGTGCACTACAGCCAGCTTACACTGGGCCATATGAAGTCATTAAAAGAGGTGCTAAAACGTTTAGGTTAAATATCAAAGGCAAAATCGTCACAGTATCTATTGACCGCATTAAGCCGGCCTACATATTGTCCGACACCACGCCACCACAACTCCAACCTAATCCAGCCTTAAATACACCTCCCGATCCGGCCCCACCTAAATCTTCCAACCCTCCATCTCCAGATTCTACCCATCAACCGTCCGATACTAACACCGGATGGCGTACAACGCGTTCGGGAAGAAGAGTTCGCTTCCCGGACTATTATCGTCCGTAGACACGGCCTCTGGGGGGGAGTGGTGTAGGCTACTCATACACAACCATAATTCAGCACACAAACACATACAGAACACAAAATCACATTCACACCAATAAACAAACATACACCTTTTCATACACGTTAAATTCACAAGCATACTCGGGTGAAACCCGTAGTATTAGCTAGCGACCGCGCCGCGAGGCGAGTGACCTGACAAATTTGCTGATCGCGCAACATTGCACCACGCGCCAGTACACGGTACTCCAAGTCGCTACCTACACGTCGGTCAACCGCGATCTATTACATCGCTAATTCAGCAAAATAATAACATAAGTGTTCTGTAGCGAGTTCACATTAAGGGCCACAAGCTAGGGGATGCTCTCATACATTTTTTACTTGAATTAATCTTGAAAAATATACATTTGTTGTTAAATGTATTAATATTTACGATTTACTTAGGCCTTTTTATACCCGCAATTTCAATATCAGGCAAATATTTACTTTAGTTAAAAAATAATACAGCAATCAAAAAACGCCAAATTTAAAGATGTGTGGGTGAGAAAAAACATACCTATAGCTATGTTTACGTAGGTTTACGTGATGTTTACAAGCGACATCTATTATAACTACCTAAAACAACTTCATTTTGAACAACGCCACGCCATCTATCATTAGATGATTAAAATACTTCGCTAGCGCTGGCGCTGCTTAGATTTTGGAAATTCGAAAGGTTCTTATGTGATGAGTAATGAGGATGACGTATTTTTAACCGACTTCAAAAAAAGGAGGAGGTTCTCAATTCGTAGGAATCTTTGTAAATCTATGTATGTTCACCGATTACTCGAAGACGCGTGGACCGATTTGAAAAATTCTTTTTTTATTTAAAAGGGTATAGTTTCCAGATGGTCCCATTTTAATCAGGTCAGGATATGATGATGGGATCCTGGAGAAATCGAGAGAACTCTTCAAATTTTATATGGACACTTGAAACAATTTGGGTATTATTTGAAAGAGTAATATTTTCCAAGTTGTCCTATGGGCATCAAGTCAGGATCTGATCATGGGATCTTGGTGAAATCGAGGGAACTCTTCAAATTTTGCTAGTATTTACTTGAAGCGAGTTGGTTATTTTTTATAGTTACTGGTGCATTTGCTAGCAGATACTGATTTGATGATTAACGTCATCAAGTCAGGGTCTGATGATGGGATCTTGGTGAAATTGAGGGATCTCTTCAGATTTTATGAACACATCTCAAGCGATTTGGGTATTTTTTTACAACGCCTTGTGCATTTTATTGTTTTCCACTAGAAAGTAAAAAATAAAAATGGGAAATGCTATCCAAAAAAACCAACTTCAAATGCCACAAAAAAGAGTGAAATATTTTGAATGTACCTACACCAATTCGAAGTCGGGCGATTGTCTGCTGTGACTTCGTCATTTCTTCGCACATCAAGTAAGTAAGAAGGACTATTATGGATTGTATGAAACATTGCCCGACTTCGAATTGGTGTAGGTACCTACATTAAAAATTATTTCACTCTTTGTAGTGGCATTTGAAGTTGGTTTTTTGGAAAGCATTTACCATTTTTAGGGTTCCATACCAAAATGGTAAAATGGTGGAACCCTTATGGTGAGACTTTCTCCGTCCGTCCGTCCGTCCGTCTGTCACACTCGATTATTTCAGTAACTATTCAAGTTATCGGCTTGAAATTTAGTATAGTTATAGGTAATAGTGACTTGACATTCATAACAGTTGTAAAAATTAGAAAATTGTTTTTATTTTTATTTAAAAAGGGGGGAAAACCGGGTCGACAAAATTTCAAAATGAGATAACAATGTTGAGTGGGGCATCATATGAAAGGACGTTACTTGTGTATTCTAAAAATAATTTTTATTTATTTTTATGCTTGATACTTTTTGATTTATTGAGCAAACTGTCGAAAAAAATACCGTTCCCCCCCCTTATCTCCGAAGTTTACCAATCGAGAAATCTGAAATAATTATGATCAATAGAAGTTAACGTATATTTTACAGGAAAAATAAAATCAACTCACTGACTAATATACTTTTTTTGATAATTACAATAATCCGCCAAAAACAAAGTTACCTTTGCGGTTTGCCAACAAAAGTACCTACATGTAAATTATACTCGTAAATTCATGAACAAAAGTGATTCTTTCAATGTTTTACTTCTTTTATGGTATGGAACCCTCGCTGCGCGAGTCCGACTCGCACTTGGCCGGTTTTTTTTATTATAAATAATTGATTATTGCCAATTGCCATCAATCGTTACTGCTGCCGTTTTTAGGGTTCCATACCAATTTGGTAAAAATGGAACCCTTATGGTGAGACTTTCTCCGTCCGTCCGTCCGTCCGTCCTATCACACTCGATTATTTCAGTAACTATTCGATTAGCTATCGACTTGAAATTTAGAATAGTTATAGGTAATAGTGGAACCCTCGGTGCGCGAGTCCGACTCGCACTTGGCCGTTTTTTTTTTTTAAGTTTGAGTGTTTTGCCGCTAAGTTTGAGTGTTCTTCGTAGAACCATCCGAAATCCGAATTAGATAGGTACCTACTCGGATTTATAGCGTTCAAAATGAACCCTACTAACAAAATAGCGTATGGAAAACATCAATTTTCAAGTGCGTCCTATAAATCTAGGAAAAGAATTCGTTCCGCCCTAGAGATAACTACTGGTGAAACTACGTAAGTAGGTACATTCATGGATAATAATAGGTAGGTATTTAATCCGTTCGCAGAATCGTTTCGCGCTCGTCTGAGCGGCAAAGTTTCTTTGAACGGATAGTACCTACCTACTAATTTAGGATTGTAAGCTATTCAAGCACACCAGCAGGCCTCAAGCCACAAAGTCGAGGCCTTAGCCCCTTATCGAGGCAAAAGTATATCATCGAGAGAGCGAGGCTCTCCCGCGACATAACGCCCGTGTAAGGAGGCCGCTACGCTAGACATTATTGCGCCGCCGCTTGGATCCAACAGTTGTCACCAAAATTCTATGGTTGCCACGATGATGACGACGCCTTTGATCCCAAACAACGTCCAGCTGAAGTGCGGCGATGGTACATAATAAGTAATAAGTAGCCAGGAGAAGTGTTAGACGTTGTCATCCAGATATTTAGATATTTTTTTAAGAAGCCTAGGCCTATTCGTTGGCAGAACTCAGGGAACTAGTTTAGCCGGGATAAAACCTATTCGTAGGTACCTACCTAGCCTATATCGACAATAAAACCTAGGGATCTCTATTTCCAGCAGAATAATTAGTATTTTTTATTGATATTTTTATACCTAATCTGTTTTCATTTTGTGATAATGAAACAGTCGGGAAGGAGTTTTTCGAGCATATAAAAAGACTAGTAGGGCGCGTGCTGTTGTCCCGCCTATAAAAAACTCCCTTCAAAATTCCCCATACATTTTCTATGGAAAAAAATTCCGCCATATTGGATTTTTTTTTCTATTCATCGCGTAGACCTTCGAGTCCTGATCAGCTCTTGTCAAGAAACCATTCTTCCATCTTTTATACTTTCCGAGATATCGGCGAAATTCGAATGGCGGCCATTTTGAATCCGCCACTTTGAAAAATTTGTCAGCTCACTGCCGTTTGGATGACTTTTCGAATGACATTTGGTCTAGCACCCCCCACCTATCTCCAATACCCTTGGCTGTGCTCTTCATCCGTCTTCGATATCCTCGATCATCAGCTCTCTCCATATTTTTGTTCTTAATGATTTTTGTCCTTCTATACGACATGATCCTCAAAAAAAATTTTTTTCATACAAAATTGTTCAGGAGAGGTGATCAATGAGTCAGTCAGTCAGCACGAGCAGCTATATATATATTAACTAGTAGGGCGCGTGGGTGCGCGGGCCACATGTGGCCCGTGTGCAGTCTTCCCGCCCATAACGGTATCGCTGTCATCTCCATCGCCCATTGGAATCCGATTGACAGTAAGCTGAAAAAATTACCAAGGAGCACTGTCATAGTTTTAAAGATAGTTAAGGGCAGTTCGAACAAAAAAATACGCTGAACCTCATCGGATGAGGTTCAGCGTATTTTTTGTTCAAACAGCCCTTAACTATCTTTAAAACCATGACAGTGCTCCTCAATCATCATCCAAATCCTAGATCACTGTCTCTTCTCATAGTATACGTACATTTTCCATGTAAAGATAAATTCCGCCACAGTGAATTATTTTCCATGCATCCCGTAGAACTTGAGATCCTGATCACCTCTTGCTAAGAAACCACTCTCTTATCTTTTATACTTTCCGAGATAGAACAACACAAAATTTGTATGGCGGCCATCTTGAATCCGCCATTTTGGTTATTTTTCAGCTCACTGCCAATTGCGTGAAGTTCCGAGTATTTTTTGTTTCAGCAGTCCCCACCTAACTATAATACCTTGCCCATGCCCCTTGACTGTCTTTAAAATACTCAATCATCAGCTCATTCCATATTTTTCTCTGGTAGTCTTTCAAAACACCGCATCAAAGCACTTCATGTTTTGCAAATCGTGGTCTTTTATTGAAGAGACCACGAGTCTTATTATTCTTATTCCTCATACATTTTCTATGGAAAAATAAATTCCACCATTTTGATTTTTTTTTCTATCCATCAAATAAACCTTCGAGTCCTGATCACTTATTGTCAAGAAACCATTCTTCCATCTTTTATACTTTTCGAGATGGACACCGATGAAGTTTGTATGGCCGCCATCTTGAATCCGCCATTTTGAACTTTTTTTCAGCTAACTGCCAATTGGATGATGTTTCGAATGACATTTGGTCGAGCACCCCCCACCTATCTTAAATACCCTGGCCGCGCAATTCACCCGTCTTCGAAATCCTCAATCATCAGCTCTCTCCGTATTTTTCCTCCGAATGAATTTTTCCCTTTTATACGAAACTATCTGTAAAAAAAATTTTTTATACAAAATTGTTCAGGAGAGGTGATCAATGAGTCAGTGGCCAATCAGCACGAGCAGCTATATATATATTAACTATTAGGGCGCGTGTGGGCGCGGGCCACATGTGGCCCGCGGGCTGTCTTCCCGCCAATAAAAAAATCGCCCCCATCTCGAATCTATATTCGCCATACATTTTCTATGGAAAAATAAATTCCGCCATTTTGATTGTTTTTCCATCCGTCGAATAACCCTTCGGGTCCTGATCACTTCTTGTCAAGAAACCACTCGTCCATCTTTTATACTCTTTGAGACGGACACCGATGAAGTTTGTATAGCGGCCATCTTGAATCCGCCATTTTGAACTTTTTTTCAGCTCACTGCCAATTGCATGACGTTTCGAATGACATTTGGTCGAGCACACCCCACCTATCTTCGATACCCCCCCCCCCGTGCTCTTCACCCGTCTTCGAAATTCTCAATCTTCAGCTGTCTCCGTATTTTTCCTCCTCATGAATTTTTCCCCTCTATACGACCACGGCCACATGTGGCCCGCGGTCTGTCTTCCCGCCTATAAAGGTATCACAACCCTCAGTCATCTTTTCCCATACATTTTCTATGAAAATAATAAATCCCGCCATTTTGATTTTTTTTTCTTTTCATCGAATATACCTTCGAGTCCCGATCAGATCTTGTCAAGAAACCATTCCTCCATCTTTTATACTTTCCGAGATATCGACGAAATTCGAATGGCGGCCATTTTGAATCTGCCATTTTGAATTTTTTTTCAGCTCACTGCCAATTGCATGACGTTTCTAATGATATTTGGTCGAGCACCCCCCACCTATCTTCAATACTTTCGCTGTGCTCTTTACCCGTCTTCGAAATCCTCAAGCATCAGCTCTCTCCGTATTTTTCCTCCGAATTAATTTTTCTCTTCTATACGAAATGGTCATTGAAAAATTTTTTTTTCATACAAAATTGTTCAGGAGAGGTGATCAATGATTCAGTGAATGAATGAATCAGTACGAGTAGCTATATATATATTAACTAGCAGGGCGCGTGGGGGCGCGGGCCACATGTGGCCCGCGTGCTGTCTTCCCGCCTATAAAAAATCCCTTCAAAATTCCCCATACATTTTCTATGGAAAAAAAAATCCGCCATATTGGATTTTTTTTCTGTTCATCACGTAGATCTTCGAGTCCTGATCAGCCTATGTCAAAAAACCGTTCTTCCATCTTTTATACTTTGCGAGATATCGACGAAATTCGAATGGCGGCCATTTTGAATCCGCCATTTTGAATTTTTTTTCAGCTCACTGCCAATTGCATGACGTTTCTAATGATATTTGGTCGAGCACCCCCCACCTATCTTCAATACTTTCGCTGTGCTCTTTACCCGTCCTTGAAATCCTCAAGCATCAGCTCTCTCCGTATTTTTCCTCCGAATTAATTTTTCTCTTCTATACGAAATGGTCATTGAAAAAATTTTTTTTCATACAAAATTGTTCAGGAGAGGTGATCAATGAGTCAGTGAATGAATGAATCAGTACGAGTAGCTATATATATATATTAACTAGTAGGGCGCGTGGGGGCGCGGGCCACATGTGGCCCGCGTGCTGTCTTCCTGCCCTTATAAAATACTTTCAAAATTTGCCATGCATTTTCTATGGATTTTTTTTTCTTGCCATATTGGATTTTTTTTTCTAGCTATCTAATAGACCTTTTGTCCTGATCAACTCTTGTCAAGAAACCGTTCTTCCATCTTTTATACTTTCCGAGATATCGAGGAAATTCGAAAGGCGGCCATTTTGAATCCGCCATTTTGAATTTTTATTTCCTACTAGAACGAACCTTATAACAATCAGCATAGGGTTCATTATCGCTCGTATTGACTTTAAATTGGAAACAAGGTCAATGACATATCTTCGAACAATGGACAATGGAATTCTGGTAGCTGCGATATCGAGAAGGTCTATCTACCCTTCTGATAAACAAGCGGTTTCGAATCTTCGAGAATTCGTTCAGATTTGTATATAAGCGCGTTAGAGTATATATACAAATACATGAACCCTAAAAACATTATATTCCTTTTTTGGGCAGTCGTGTAAAAAAATCAAAATGGCAGAATTTACTTTGTTACGGGGAATATTGATGAGATTACAATTTGGGGCGAAAAATAAGTCTGTCGGTGATAATACATTAAAATAAAACAACAAAAAAGACAGCCCGCGGGCCACCTGTGGCCCGCGCACCCACGCGCCCTACTTGTTTGATATAATTACGGTGTTTATAAAAATAAATTTTTTAGCGCCGTCCGCCCTGTCCATGGTACATGTCTATATGCCGCAAAGCGACGAACACTCAAAGAAAAAAAAACCGGCAAAGTGCGAGTCGGACTCGCGCACCGAGGGTTCCATACCATAAAAGAAGTAAAATATTGAAAAAATGACTTTTCCATGAATTTACGAGTATAATTTACATGTAGGTACTTTTGTTGGCAAACCGCAAACATAACTTTATTTTTGGTGGTTTATTGTTAATATCCGGTTGACCGAGCTTCGCTCGGTAGTTTAACTACTGGATAATAGATGGCAGCAGAAATGTTTCGCTCGGTAATTTAACTACTGGCTAATAGATGGCAGCAGAAGTCATATTTTTATTATTTTTTTTTTTGGTAAATTCGACATTTTCTAAAAATGAATCCTAGCTAGATCGATTTATCTCCCCCAAAACCCCCTGTATACTAAATTTCATGAAAATCTTTGAAGCCGTTGCCGAGATCCAGATTATATAGAAATATATATATATACAAGAATTGCTCGTTTAAAGGTATAGGATTATCAAAAAAAGTATATTAGTCAGCGAGTTGATTTTATTTTTCCTGTAAAATATACGGTAACTTCTATTGATCATAATTATTTCAGATTTTTCGATTGGTAAACTTCGGAGAAGTTCGAAGAGAAGCAGTGATAGCTCAGTGGTTCTGACCTCTGCCTCTCATAAGGAGGTCGCGGGTTCGAATCCTGGGCACGCACCTCTGACTTTTTCGAGTTATGTGCGTTTTAGGAAACAAAATATCACGAAAACATCGTGAGGAAACCTGCATGTCTGAGAGTTCACAAAAATGTTCTCGATGGTGTGTGAAGCCCACCAACCCGCACTTGGCCAGCGTGGTGGGCTATGGCCAAACCCCTCTCAGTCTGAGGGGAGACCCGTGCCCAGCAGTGGGACATAAAAAGGGGTTGAGATGATGAGAAACTTCGGAGATAAGGGAGGAACGGTATTTTTTCGACAGTTTGCCTAATAAATCAATAACTATCAGGCATAAAAATAAATAAAAATCGGGTGTCACGCAAATCAGCTGTTTTGTTTTTTAAAAAGGATTGCATTTACGTAAAATTAACGTAAAAAAATTCATTCATTATCGTCTGCTTATTTAATAAGCAGACGATAATAAAATCAAAACATTTTTTTGGAACAGTGAAAAACTAATTTTACGCATATTGACATAGAGCGTAAAATTGAATGTCGTTGAAAACGCAAGATCGTCGATACTCGTGTAATTATATTCAGTGGTTCTGGTAGTGAGGCAGGTATGAGTAGGTAGATATGCAAATTTAGGCAACTTCAAGCGAGCGGAAGTTTAGGTACCTATTACCTATATATTCGACCTCTGCGGCGCAGGGGACGCACGTTTGGATTCGAGTGGGAGGTCGCGGGTTCGATTCCGGCCACGGGCCACTTTGGAATTTTATAATTTCTAAATTGGCTCAGGTCTGGTCTGGTGGGAGGCTTTGGCCGTGGCTAGTTACCACCCTACCAGCAAAGACGTACCGCCAAGCGATTTAGCGTTCCGGTACGATGCTGTGTAGAAACCGTTGGAGTGAGTTCACTTACCCCTTCCAAGTTAGTACGCTAACATCTTCGACTGCATCATCACTTACCATCAGGTGAGATCGCAGTCAAGTACTAACTTGTATAGCGTAAAAAAAAACCGGCCAAGTGCGAGTCGGACTCGCGCACCGAGGGTTCCATACCATAAAAGAAGTAAAACATTGAAAGAATCACTTTTGTTAATGAATTTACGAGTATTATTCACATGTCAAAAGTCAAAAAGTCAAAATATGATTATTTCACATAGGCCTAACATACAGGCACTTGCGAACGTCGGCATGACATTTCTGCATAATAATGGTGATAACTACAAGTCGACTTAAAACTAAGTTTACGAGGGTTCCAAACGCGCCCTGCCGCTGAGAAGAAGCCCACAACAAACTCAGCCTCATGTAGGTACTTTTGTTCGCGAACCGCAAACGTAACTTTGTTTTTGGTGGTTTATTGTTATTATCAAAAAAGTATAATAGTAAGGGAGTTGATTTTATTTTTTCTGTAAAATATACATTAATGTCTATTAATCATAATTATTTCAGATTTTTCGATTGATAAACTTCGGAGATAAGGGGGAACGGTATTTTTTTCGACAGTTTGCTCAATAAATCTAAAACTATCAGGTATAAAAATAAATAAAAATCGGTTTTAGAATACACAAGTAACGCCCTTTCATATGATACCCCACTCAATATTGTTATCTCATTTTGAAAATTCAAAGTTCCGGTTTTCCCCCCTTTTTAAATATAAATAAAAACAATTTTCAATATTTTATGAGTGCAATGGCGTTGGGTCACTATTACCTAAAAATGTTCCAAATTTCAAGTCGATAACTTTGATAGTTACTGAAATAATCAAGTGTGACCGACGGACGGACGGACGGAGAAAGTCTCACTATAAGGGTTCCATTTTTACCAAATTGGTATGGAACCCTAAAAACAGCATATCACACACACCGCAATAATATAGCTCCAAGGTAAGCGATAGCTATAAGTGAGGGTATCTACTAGATAATTGATACAAATACCTATATATATAGGTACGCGTGTATATATTATATTATTTATTATTATTTATGTATATACATAAACTAGCTGACCCGGCAAACGTTGTCTTGCCATTAGGGATATAAAAAAATAGACCTACCGATCATACCTACACTGAAAATTTCATACCTAACCATCTGTCGAGCCGTTTCGGAGGAGTTTGGTAACAAAGATTGGCGAGAGAAGTTTATATATTATAGAATAATATATAATAATATACTGAAAAGCACCCAGGTCCCAGACACTGGAAAACATTCCTACTTATCACACAAATCTTTACCAGTAGTGGGAACCGAATCCACGACCGACCGACGACGCAACGGCACTACCACTACGCGATTCGGTCGTCAAAATAATAGATATCAATATTAGGTATAGTATAAGTACTTAGATAGGTATAAACATTTCAATCCACGACGATGCACCCCACTCTGACAAAGTTCATATGAATCGAATGAAACATTAGCGATTTTCACAGAATGGGGCGTGTCTCCGTGGATGGAAATATCTATAGGTAGGTAATTACTTGTTAGATACCTACAAGTAAAATAAATAGAATAGGTGGATGTAATCACGCGCTCCTGGGTTCGATACCTGGGTCGGGCAATAACTAGTTTTTTTTTTGTTTTTATTTATCAAGAAAATTTTAGTACCAGCTCGGAGTTTTGAATTTAGTGTCTTGCCCTTGATCTGTCACCGAAAATTTGATATTGTGGACTATAAATGATATCTCTGAGTATTTTAATTTTAACGCCATCTATGTTGCATCTATGTCTTTTTTACGCTTATAATTGATAGAACACGTAAGAACCACAGAACCTTGGATTGGAACCATAGCATCAATGTATGCGTGCGCGTTGTGTCTTTACGCTCACCGAGATGACAGATATTAATACTTGAACTAAATAACGAAATGGCTACGTTTTAGTTTGAAATAATGATGTGATAAAATAAAAGACAATGTTTAACTTTCGCAAAACAAATATTATTAAAAAAAGTTCATTACGATTGGCGTAAATGATTAAAAACTGTAACTATCGTAACAGCGCCATCTAGCGGCAATCTCTCTAAGGATGAGCCGTATAATTCACGTTAAATAATCCAACGAAACTAAAGCTCAGTCAGTTTCTTCGCTAGAACCTTCTATTACGAAAGGGGATACTCCACCTCACTGGCAAACCCCTTCATCGAGAAACTTTTTTTTTACTTTTTTTTTGAATGCGTTCTGAAATAGGAATTTCTAAGAACCAAAGATAATATAAAATTTTATAAATATTTTAACAATAATTACATAAACAACGAGGAAAAATCATGGATTTAATAAGATTTCTTTTATAACTAATAAAACTAAATAGGAGTTATTATATTTATTGATATTCTAAGAAAAAGTAAAAATAAAAAAACTAATGTACCTATACAAACTCTAAGGTCGAACTTTTTTATTGAACGTATGTGTTATTAGAAAAAAAAGAAGTCTTCAGCTTTGACATTGACATGACACGTAATTCGAGTTTGACGTTGGAAATGCTTTTCGGCCCAAGGGCCGGAAGGGATTTTCATACTACTTTGTCTCCCTTGGGAAAAATGAAAATGCTTTGGCGGCCTAGGGAATATAATAGCATTTTCCGCCCGCATTTCGGGCATTAAAAAACGCTTTTCCGAGCGGGTGAGATGAAAATGAATTTCTGATAGCTGGCTTAGTTTTTTAGTAACTAGGCAAAACGTCGTTATTCTGTTACATTCTTCCGCGACCCACGTATTCTTAAGAGCGAGAAGGACAAAAATAAAATTAGTAAGTGTATCACCTTAACGTTTTAAATTAGTAGGCGAGAGATAATAGCAGAAGGTAGCCGGGGGAGAGATTGTGTCCGTAATTAACGGATAAGACGTCTTATTTATGGAAGCAGACGTTGCTACGGTTTACGAGATAAACTCGCCCGATAGAAAGCGTTTTACCTTATTTTATAGTTAGGTACTTAATTTTTAAATATCTGGGTGACCGAGCTTCGCTCGGTAGTTTAACTACTGGCTAATAGATGGCAGCAGGAGTGCTTCGCTCGGTAGTTTAACTACTGGCTAATAGATGGCAGCAGAAATCATATTTTTATTATTTTTTTGGTAAATTCGACATTTTCTAAAAATGAATCCTAGCTAGATCGAACCCCCTGTATACTAAATTTCATGAAAATCGTTGGAGCCGTTGCCGAGATCCAGATTATATAGAAATATATATACATATATACAAGAATTGCTCGTTTAAAGGTATAGGATATTCCTACGTGCTGGGTTCGAGGATTTCGAGTAAAACATCTAATGACCCTTGCTGAGACTTTATTCTGTTCTTCCAGTATTCAATATCCCTGGTCTTATACTGGATCACTTCCTCTTTCACTCTAGATCGCTTGTTTTGCTTGTACTTGTTTCGCTCTACTCTCAAATTGCCGCAACTCTGTGGCAAAACTACTTTTTCCAAATAAATATAGCATACGAGTATGTCACTCGGAATGATGTTAGGATTCTAACGATAACCCATATGTCCAAATCTCTTCAGCCGTTCAGAAGTTATGGTGGAATAAAGAAACTCACATACATTCATACCTACATACATGCATACATATTATATGAACCCAAACAAGTAAATAATTTAAAATTAAAAACACGACTGTCCTTAGTAAAACGACTATTTCCAAAAAAAATATAGCCTATGATATTCGGAACGACATAAGAATTTTACTCGTAGTTCTTTAATACTACAGGTAGGTACAGTCGCGGTCAAAAATGTATACATAGTTTAAAGACTGAAACAACAAGTAACACTATAGGATCAATGTGGGTAAATGTAAACAGGGGTAAATGGAAACGCACGTAGTTTTAAGTAATATCAGTTTAAGAGTGTAACGAAAAGCATCTACAGCCTATTCAGACATTTTCAATATTATATGTGCTTTGTGACACTCTGAAACTGATATTTATTAAAACTACGAAATTATTGAATGCGTTTACATTTACCTCTGTTTACATTTACCCACACTGACTATATAGACAAAAGCTTTAGGTTCAATATATTACTATGTAATATTATACTGTGTATACTCGACTGGCCGAGTGCATGCAAGGGATTTTGTATGCAAATTCTGTATGCGCTTTTGACCCTGACCGTACATAACACTAGGTATCCGACTTACACTAAATATTTAGAATTTATACCGCTTAGATAAGGGAGCTAACTGCCCGGCGTAGCGAGGATTATTTTAATACCTCCTTGGGATGAAGCTATTATTTATAACACCTAGACGCTGACTACGATGGGCCTGGAATACTTAAGCAACAAGAGGGAAATCTCGCGTCCAAACTGTAATAAAAAATGTGTTTATAAAAAATGTGTTTCTTGTATTCAATTAGCTACAAGTTCTCACTTGATTGTAAAATCTGATGCAACAGCTTCACTAGCTGACCCAGCAAATGATTTTTTTACTAGGGATATAAAAAATTGTTGACGACTTATTTTCAGACCTGCCGAATATGCACAAAAAAAAAAGTGTTTGTACAAAACTCCTTCAAAGCGGCTTGTGTTTATTTGGTAGGTCTCACAATGGGACGTACACTATTTTTCAGACTTCTCAGTGAAAAATAATTTATGCGCTAAAACAAGGTTGGCTTAGTCAGGTAGTATCGTATAATAATATGCATTTTATAACTTGAACAGGGGATCGTATTAATTATGTATTTATAACGGCAAATGGCGCAGTGCAAAACATTTTGGTATGACTTCTACATCTGCTTGTTTTCTACTTAGCAGAGTGAAAAGGGATAGGCTTATATTTTCCACTCCGGTTGGCTGAGTATTTATAACTAGACCCTAAGTAAATTGAGGGTCGTAAAATAATTTGCACCTTTTCTATCTTACTAACATATTATTAGTCTGCGAAAGGTGAGATTTGGCTAAAATAATGTACGCATTTTACTCGCTTGTGACGACCTAGTAATGAATCTTCTAGTTGACCGGGCAAACGATGCTTTGCCATATAGGTGTATCAAAAATAGCTTACGACCTATTCTCAGACCTACTGTAGACAAAAATTTTTATAAATATCCGTCAAGCCGTTTTTTAACCTTGTTTATAAAGATATTATAATATTACTAGCTGATGCCCGCGACTTCGTCCACGGGGGATAAAAACTATTCTATATTTTAAGTTGGACCAAATGACAGATATTCACGAAGTTTGAACTAAATCGGTTCAGTAGTTTAGGAGTAAGCTATCCTATCTTTTAAGTTAGAGCAAACTGCACCCTGTGTGCGAATTTTATTAAAATCGGTTAAGTGGTTTAGGAGTCCATTGAGGACAAACATTGTGACACGAGATTTATATATTTAAGATTAAGATTAAGATTACACTAGGTGATAAAATGCAGGCGAAAAGTAGGCGTTAAATTGTAAGAGTGTATGTGTGTTTATTAATTAGTTCTTTACACCACAACTACTGAATCAAATTGGCTTCGATTTGGAATGGAGATTATTTCCTGAATTAAAACAAAAGATACTTTTTATTCCGGAAAATCCATGGCTCCCATGGGTTTGATGAAAACCCGAAATTCATTTCGGCGGAGTCACGGGCAAGCGCTGGTTTAACATGATATTTAGATATCGTTTTATTTATAATAATATTACAAAGTCTTGCAATATAACAAGAAAATGTAATAATGTACCAACAAATACGGAGGCTACCTGTAACATTATTATTGCACTGTGTTTACTCGTAGAGTTTAATATAGCGCGTCTCTGTTTATGTGCTGCGATCTTCAGCGTCGCCTTGGAAAATCCATGACTCCCATGGATTTGGCGAAAACCCAAAATTTATTTCAGCGGAGTCACGGGCAAGAGCTAGTTTAAAATAATATTAAGATATCGTTTTATTTATAATATTACAATGTCTTGCAATATAGCAAGAAAATGTAATACTGTACTAACAAATATGGAGGATACCTGTAACATTATTATTGCACTGTGTTTACTCGTAGAGTTTAATATAGCGCGTCTCTGTTTATGTGCTGCGATCTTCAGCGTCGACTTGTGGTGTAAGTCATAAGCGGAGTCACATAAATTAGCTGTAAAATGTAACACAGTAAAAATTCCGTGGCTACTTGTAACATTATTACCTATTCGTATTATTTATTGCACCAAGTCATAGCGTATTTAGTCTTAGAATCTGAAATAACGCTTCTCTATTTATATGATGTGATCTAGTATTGATTTGTGGGGTAAGTCATAAGCGGAGTCTACTTTACAATAACTTAAAAATGTAACAGTGTACAAATTTCGAGGTTACCTGTAACATAATATTGCACCCAGACGCGGTGTATTTACTCGTAGAGACTAATAAAGCGCAGCTCTGTTTATGTGCTACAATCTTCAGTGTTCATTTGTGGTGTAAGTCATAAGCGGAATTTATTTAAATTATCTCCAAAATATAACACTACTGTTAATTCTGAGGCTACCTGTAATATTATTATTGCACCCAGACGCAGCGTTTTTACTCATAGAGTTTAAAATAGCGCGTGTTGATTCGCATGTGCTGTGATCTTTAGTGTTTACTTTTAGTGTAAGACATAAATGGGTCAACTATACATTAGCTACTAAATGTTACATTATATAAATTCCAAGGCAACTTGTAACATTGTTATTGCACCCAGACGCGGTGTATTTCTTCGTAGAATTTAATATAGCGTGTCTCTACTTATGTCCTATGATCTACACTACCAGTTGTGGTCTAAGTCATAAGTGTAGTCTGTTATACAATTACTTAAATATTAAACAATATATCGTCATACAGCCCTGAAGGCTATACCTTTATAATATTGCAACCAAACGCGGTGTATTTACTCGTAGATTTTCATATTATAGACCGTCTCTGCTAACGTGTATACAGGTTATTACTGTTGTTTTTTTATTGTTATCTTTATTTTCATTAAAATATCTCTTAAAATTGTAAGGAAATGTAATTCTCTAAAAATTTCGTTACATTAAAATGCGGTGTGCTTATCAAAATAAGTTCAAATACACGGGCTATTGGAAAATGGACTAAACTCCAATATATCATAATAATTCGTGAAAAGGTAATCGGTTGCTACATACACACACTCAGTACACTGTATGTTCCAACATGTAAATATGAAAATGCACTCACCTCTATAATATATGTAAGCTGGATATTCTATACAATTAGCAGTTCCTGTGCCGATTTGAAGAGCCCCTCCAAGTTAGCAAAATTGACATTTATAATTGAAATTAGTGAATGACCGTAGTTTTGAATGTCATTTTATTTTAGTTTCGTGGACGGTTACATCATCTTACGCAACAATCGTCGCCAAAATTGGCAAAAATCAAGTATCTTCCTTTTTTAAGTTGACAGTCTGAAGTCCAGCGTACTTGTATAATAGAGGTCAGTGACTGCACCCGAGAGCTTATTCGCTGGGCATTATCTTTTTACCGTTTACTCTTATCCCTTGCACCACCGAAACAGTACTAGAGTCGCACCAGTTAACTGCCCACCCGGGTTTCACCATGTGGGGTAGTGGCGTTCGAAATTTGAATTTTACCATGCAGTGTGCAAATTGCAGTCGACTGTATGGTAATACTGTATGAAAATGAGGTTTTGCTGCGATATTGAAGGTTTACACTGTTGTTTTGACGTGTGACGGCTTTGAGCAGAGTTCTGACAGTTTCTTGATGCATTTAAATTATTGGTTCATGATTGCAGCATGGTAATTGAAAAACACTTTTTTGCCCCAGGTTTTTTTAAGCCACCTGGGAATGCATTTACGCATCCCAACCCGAACCGTCCCCAGGCCTCCCGAGGCGAAGCGAGGATGAGTGGCTCCGCAGCGTCTCGGGTTCCCTGGACCCCTCCAGGGAACCCGAGACGCGGCGGGTATGTAGGACTCGTAGGACGTGAATGGTCCTGAATACTCACTAAACACTAGGGGCGTGATGCATGTACACAACACAGAGAGAGTGTAGAGTCCTGACATTTCATGAGAGCTTATATTTAAGCCTATGTGAAATAAAGAACTTCATTTCATTTCATTTCATTTCATTTCATTTCATTTCATTTCATTTCATTTCATTTCATTTCATTACATTACAGCGTCGTTAACGTAAAGTTTTGTTCGTTTTAGAATTTGGTGGGCAGGGGTATAGTACGGAACCCTCAGTTCGCGAGTCCAACTTGCACTACCATTTTTTTAAACCCTTAAAATAATTTGAATACAGGAAGAAGACAGTCGGGTAAACATCAAATGAAAGGTCCATTGCCAAGTTAGCATTTATATTAAAATAGTCAGACATTTCTTTGAGAAAAACCAGTACACGGTTCGTTATTAGAATATTGTAGCTTGCTCATGACTCAGAATAAAATAGAACGATAGACGGAAAACACAGTCACGATTTTCGCGGCTATTATTAACCGATTGATTTCTCAGTTCCATTGCTAAACATACTAATTACATCATAAAAAGGCCCCCTGTTCTACCCACACAAATAATAATTAATTATAACATTTGTGAGCAAAGTGAAACAAGTAGATTAAACATTCATTACATTACTAACATCTCTGCTAGGTACAGGCCATTTTTCTGTGAGAAAAAGGGTCATCGGCCACTTAAAGGTAAAAGAAATTTCATTTCTATTGTATTCTAGTTATTTATACAACAAGTCACAACTTAATTTCTTGTTTCATATTCTTGTTATTCTAATAAAATGTAGTATTGCATGCTATAATGCTGGCTTGAATAAGAACCAAGTAATTGTATTAAATCAGAACATACTACTCACACAAATTCGCAAATAAAGACTATTTATTGATTGATTGAATCTTATTACATTAATGCACTTGCTAAAGATACTACCCCTGCCTTAGAACTTGTTCCTTGGTTTCAGTATTGATTCTTACTTCAGCTTAGTTGCATCCAACGGACATAGTAGCGTTCTTAATAATATTATAGAGTTTGCACCCGCTATTTCTATTATTTTTCATTAATCTTCGATTTTCTAAGAGTCTTCCGCTTTGAGATAGTAATTTTGCATGTATAATGCAGAGAAGTATCCTCTCCATTTGTAGTTTTAAGAAGTTTCTCTTTTTCTTTCTTAGCATTTTTCACTTGTCACAGCGTTTTGCTACTTTTAATTCAAATTTTAACTGAACATAAGCTTCTGCCTGCGCTTTGCTCGCGTAAAATTCAGTTTTTTATTAATCCCTCGGGAAACATGGATTTTTGGTTGTGATAATTGTATCTTATTTTTTCTATCTGCTTGTAAGTACTTGACTACAATCTCACTTGATGGTAAGTGATGATGAATTCGAAGATCGTAGTAATTTGTATGTATTGTAAATCAAGGGTATTTTCGTCATCCAGTGATTTCAAAAAAGTCGTGCTTGGTCAAGTATTCTTTTATTTTTACAGCGTAGAGTATTTTTTAAGTGCGTTACATTTTTTTATTTATTTTTTATTTAATGAAACTATAATAGCTATTGCAAAAATGTCCACAAAATCTTCAAAATTAGACGAGCATTCTAAACATTCTAACTTCTATTCATGTGAACGATTCTATTCTCCGAGCATCCTAAAAGTCCCATTACAAAAATCGGTTTAAAAGGCAACGCATAGTCAAGTCCACAGTATTCCCGTTTAACGGTTTAATTTATTTTTTAATTAGCGCAAAGCCATGCAAAGGAAGAGACAATTCGGGTCGCAACAATTATGGTGGACAGTTTTATTTTGTGCGAGTGCCAAATTAAAAAAAAAAGTGCAGTTTGAACCGGCGCCAGCCGCGGCCTGGGTTAGATTAACTTGATGACAAAGTTGGCAACTTTTTGACCATGTTTTTGAACTTTGGGCGTGTTTTTAGTATATTGTAAACTTTATAGGACTTCTTCTTTGCCTGTTTAGGATTTTTACCCAAAGAGTAGAAACGGGACCCTATTACTAAGACCTCGCCATCTCTCTAACCATCGGTCTACGACAGGGGCCGTACCACCCCTGTCGTAGAACAAAAGTTGTTACTACCCGGTTACAATATCTGTGGACCTCGCTGGAATGCGTACCCCCTTCGTCCTTTCACCTCCCCGCGCTCGCCCCGGCGCTTTGCTTTACGCACCATATCAGAGCGCTGACACGACGTGACGTTATCGACGCTAGGTCCACAGATATTGTAACCGGGTTAATGTAAACAACTACAAGCCGAGAACGATTTGGTATTTTTTATATAACCCTGTATTTTACTAGGGAACTCTAAAAAATAGGTGACTCAAGACCCCGAATGATGTAATTAGCAGCCAGTAATTATGTCAGTACATAAGTGGGTAACAAAAGAACGTTAATTGGGAGAAATATATTTTTTATCCAATCGACGCTGCACGGCGAAATTGAAGGTCTTTTTACGAACCAATAAAACAAAAGCCGAGCACTAAAACTTCCCGGAATGAGGTCAGGTTGTAATAAAGCAAAGCAAGCGACGATAGAATCGTTCGATTCGGCCTGGTACGTACGTCTATACTAACTATACCTAGTTTTTTTCAGTTTAGAAAATATTTATGTCCTCCGAAATACCCGCTAGTAGTGACAGTTACATTGCTTCAGATGCATCTTAGCAGAATGTTAGAGTTGCGATGGAATATCAAAAGAAAATCACTGAAGTGCCAATAATTGTTATGCCGATTCTGAGGCAATAGGGAAATTTCCCTTCCAAGCAGGGGTTATGCCTGGGGATCGCTTGTGATCCGAGCGTATGACGTCAGAACTTCTATTCCATTTCAGCTTGCTAATCAGTGTTGCCACTGGACAGGACCATATCTGTCGCAGAATTGACGGCCGTTGGGGCCGACGTGTTCTGGAGTGGAGACCGCGTACCAGCAAGCGCAGCATTCGACCTCCTGCCCACTGGACCGACGACCAGCAAAACAAAGTGATATTATCAGGGCTCCGTTTATAAAAAAAAAACTGGAAACACTATGACTGAAATTCAGCCAGGGGTTTTCACATAAGGAGGTTACGTGAAAATATTCTTGAATTTAAGGATATCATATTCCCTTGCCAAATTTTCCGGTCGCGCAAAAGATTTTTAAATTAACAATGTGAAGCACTTCGCCCGGGCTTCTACGAATATTTCTATTTTTAAGGCTTTTGCTCCCGAAGAGCCTTTTGATAGTGTCTTTACTATGCACCCTGGTATTTTGCATAATGCTATGGGATGTAAGAAATCTGCCTTTGTAGGTTTTCACTTTTAGAATTTTGGACTTGTTTTTTGTTACACGCTTCAATTTGACAGCAATCTCACCTGATATTACAGGACGATGAAGCCGAAGATTTTAACTTGGAAGGGTATGTTACTAACTTACAGTTGCTACACAGCATCGCACTGGAATTTTAAATACACATAGCGGTTTTTTTGCTGGCAGTTTGTCAACTATCCACATCCGGAGTCTCCTACCAGGCCTGAGGGGTAAGTACAAGTTTTAGTACAAATTTCGAATTCAGGAACCTGTGGACAGATGATATCGAAAGATTCGCGGGTAGTCGCATCATTCAGAGTCACGGAAAAATAGCATTTCCAGCTGTTACTGTACCTCAAAAAAAAAAACAAATCATCAAACATACACAATTGCCATTTTGTTTCGCGTACATCCCCCCACACAAAATTAATCATTTACGGAAAACTCGCCCCTGAACTTAGGTAATTAAGCCCGGATTCCCTTGAGGGGATAACGACGAGTAAACTTATAATGCGACCGTTCGTATGTCGGCGTCGTGTAAACTTCTTTTTATGTTCAAACGCGGCTCTCGTAAAGATGGGACGTGATGTTTTTGGCAACATATCGTTGAGAATTTTCGTGGGCGAAATGAAATGTTAAACATCTGTTGGATATATTTCTCTTTGGTTAAATAGATGAATGGCGCTTATAAAAATGTTGGTGATCCCTAAGACCGTTTGTCTCTCACAGCCATTCTAGTCGTTTATTATTGAAGATTATTTCTCACTAAGATCAATATTAAATAGTTTGTGGTACGGCCATAGTAAATGTAATGTGAATCATGTATTATAATAAAATTTCATACTATGTAAGGAAAATTGTATATAATGATATTTTTGTAAAGTGCAAGTGCCGAGTTTCTTGTGAGTTCTTCTCGGTGCAAACTAGCTTTCCGAACTTGGCGGTAGAGTTTTGATTTTTCATGTTAGGTTAGGTTTGGTGAAAAATAAAGATTTTCATTTTATCACTTTTTTTTTCATATTATGTACCTACTTCTACTTTGACTTACCATAAGGTATAAGCGTCAATTACTCTGTAGTGCGAACAAAAATTTTGTAATCCTGTAAAGAAAATTTCGAATATAAGAAAATAATAATAATATTATTATATGTATTTCTCATTTGATCACGAAAATAAAGTTTATTTTATGTATCGTTAATGAAAACCACTGGGAATAAAAGGATTTAAGTATCGTATTTTAAATATATTACAAAAAAGGTATTTACACAGCATATAAAGAAAATTTAATATAGCAATAGAATGTTATTTCGAAAGTTAAACAGAATAGTCGGTACAAAATAAATGTAATACAATAGGTATCCGAAAGTAGATCCAAAGGATTTTGTCTACTTTCGCAAAAAAATCTATATTGAGTTTAACAGACTTTTAACAATACTGAGTGCCTATTATTCGAGAATAAAGTCTAGCAATAAGCTTTTATGGTACTAGTATTTGGTGTAAATACAATGTAAGTATCTCTTCAGAAAGATATTTTCGTAATACAATTGTAATGAAAGTATCATTCGATACAATTTTCCAATGCGCTGTTTTCTATCGAACAATGGGAACCGAAAACTAGACAATGGCTGAATGTTATATTTTTTAAATTACCTTTGTAAGGCTCCAAACCAATATTTCAAAATAGAAACGTATTTAAAGTAAACCTCCAAACTTCACCCTCAGTGGTAATCGTTAATTTTCTCCCCTAGGTACTTAAAAATTTTTTTATTTACGGTTTTTCTACTTGGAGTAGACTTTAAACTTTAATCATCATATCGTAAAGTATGTAGGTGTCTTCAGATACTCGGACGAACTCCGCAAGAAGATTCCTAACCACCAGTATACCGTAGTCCAAAATCTATACAAAATATGTTTATTTCTATAAGATTCGTGGAACTTTCATTGCCTATGTGCAATGTGCATAGCTCGTAGAGCCGTCGGACGTTGGGGATCAAAAGTGCTGGAATGGCGACCCCGCACGGAAAAGCGCAGTGTTGGCAGACCTCTAACCAGATGGAGTGGTAACAAAAGAGGAACTGTGTAAGTTGGAAATCATTGCATGAAACCTTTGTCCAGCAGTCAACGCTCGTCGACTGAAAGGGATGCAAGGGGGAACGATTTGGAACTCTTAAAGTAGCAGTTTGGCTCAGAATCACTCAGCGGGCGATGGAGAGAGCTAAGCTCGGAGTTACTCTACGTGATCAAATTAGAAATAAGGAGATCCGTAGACGAGCAGGAGTCATCGACATAGCTCAACGTATCGCGAAGCTGATGTGGCAACGGGCAGGGCACATAGCTTGTAGAACCGTCGGACGTTGGGATCCAAAATGCTGGAACGGCGACCTCGCACGGCAAAGCACAGTGTTGGCAGACCTCTGACTAGATGGAATGGACAAAAGATAGTCACGGTACGTCGTTGGATACAAGTAACGCTGAACTGTGTAAGTTGGAAATCATTGCAGGAAACCTTTATGCAGCAGTCGAATTATGTCAAACATTGATTAAACATATTAAAGGATCAGCACTTACTGACGTCACGCATACATTTTTAGATTCCGCCGGATTTTTAATTTGTCAAAACTGTAAAATGGCGCTAATGTATGCGACCAACAGCGGTATGTGCTGTCAGCGGTACCGATATTATATCATGTACAACGAGGGACGCCATATTAGAGAAAATTTTACGTCACGTATGTTGAAGCCAAAATTTTCGCAATTCATCTTTCCCGTCCTCTTAGCGTAGCGTATTTTGTCATTGACGTCGACTAAAAGGGATGCAAGGAGGAATGATTTGTAATCCTTAAAAAGTAGCAATAAAAATTGTCAACAAACATCTTTTATTAGGAAATGCGGTCGCGTTGTGTCGCTATAACATCAATTATTTAGACTTATAACCGGTGTATCTTACGATTGCCCGTTTCCTCGCCGGGCACCCTATGATTTCTCCAGGGAAGACGGGGCATGTACCCACTAAATTCTTAATAGCGGATTTTCGTTTGATTTCCTTTGTTTTTCCTTGGTTTTTTTATAACAGAGTTGGGCAGTATTTGAATTACTTGTAATTAAAATACCTCAGGGGCAGGGCAAAAGGGGGCAAAACCAGGTCTTCGAAATGAGATATTGAGTGGGAAATTATATAAATGAAACATATATTCTAAAAATTATCTACTATATAAAAATAAGTCGGGTTTTCCTTCCTGATGCTATAACTCCAGAACGCACGAACCGATTTCCACGGTTTTGCATTCGTTGGAAATGTCTCGGGCTCCGTGAGGTTTATAGAAAAGAAAATTCAGGAAAAATTTCAACAGAAAAGCGGGAAATTTTTTTTTCACATACAGCGCCATCTCTGATACATAGGATGTACTACAAACCAATATTTTAATTGCGTCGCGTTCAGGCGCTGTGGGGGAAGGGACTGTGGGTAACACGGGACAAACGGGCCGGGACAAAAATATTTCTAACGCGGAACAGAGTCCGCGGGCACTGCTAGTCTATTATAATTTATTATTTTCATGGCTATAGTTTTTGATTTATTGGGCAAACCATCTAAAAAAAGTACCCTCTGTGCGCTAGTCCTACTCGCACTTGACCATTTTGTTAGTTTAGGAGTCGGACGTTAAAAAAATAACATTTCGCACTTCACCAAAAGCGTATCATAAATTAAGAGATCTCGCCAAATGAAATAACCGCATCTAAGAAGGCCTCTTAGATCTTATCAAACCAATTTTTCCATCCGATTTGGCCGACGCAGATATTTCTCGCTCAATTCTGAAGGTCGGCCAATAAAAGGTGGAAAATTGAATTTACGTTCCGTAACGTAGAGGCGAATTCGCTTTCATCCATTTGCATAATAAAGTAGCGTTGCGATTCTAAGGAGGCGTTTATATGGGGGGACGTAATGAAGTATCGGAATATCGGAATTATGTTAGGACTACCCATCGATATCTAATATTAAGGATTTTGGGTCAGCGCTAAAAAGTGTACGAAACCTAAAGTAATCCAAAACGCGAAAAGAGTTCCAATCGCACGTAAGCAAAATTAGGCTGTATAATAATGACATAAATTACAATGTTCTAGTTTGTTTAAATAAAACCGGCCAAGTGCGAGACGAACTCGCGCATCGAGGGTTCCATACCATAAAAGAGTAAAACATTAAATGAATCACTTTTGTTCATTGAATTTACGAGTATAATTTACAAGTAGTTACTTTTGTTGGCGAACCGCAAACCTAACTTTGTTTTTAGAGGTTTATTGTTATTATCACAAAAAAGTATATTACGTAGCGAGTTGATTTTATTATTGTTATTTCTGTAAAATATAAGTACATTAACATCTATTTATCATAATTATTTCAGATTTTTCTATTGGTAAACTTCCGAGATAAGGGGGGGGGGGACGGTATTTTTTTCGACAGTTTGCCCAATAAATCAAAAACTATCAGGCATAAAAATAAATAAAAATCAGTTTTACAGTACACAAGTAACGCCCTTGCTACCCCACTCAATATTGTTATCTCATTTTGGAATTTCGACGACCCGGTTTTCCCACCTTTTTAAATCAAAATAAAAAAAGATTTTCAATTTTTTATGATTGCAATGACGGCGCGCCGCAATTACCTACAACTATTCCAAATTTCAGGTCGATAGCTTTATTAGTTACTGAAATAATCGAGTGTGACAGACGGACGGACGGACGAACGGACGGACGGATGGGCGGAAGGAGAAAGTCTCCAGGAGGGTTCCATTTTTATCATTTTGGTATGGAACCCTAAAAAGGAGGTTCTCAATTCGACTGAATGTTTTTAGAGTTCCGTACCCAAAGGATAAAAAAGGAACCCTAATACGGAGACTTCGCTGTCCGTCCATCCGTCCGTCCGTCTGTCACCAGGCTGTATCTCTTGAATCGTGATAGCTACAGACTTAAAAATTTCACAGATGATGTATTTCTGTTGCCCCTACAACAACAAATACTAAAAACTAGAATAAAACAAATATTTAAGGGGGCTCCCATACAATAAACGTATTTTTTTGCTTGTTTTTGCTATATATAAGAAAGGATGTATTCAACAGTAGTTTGATGGGAGTTGAAGTCGGTTTTTAGGGTTCCATACCAAAATGGTAAAAATGGAACCCTTATTTTTTAATTAATTTACGTATATTATTATTTACATAGAGTATAATGAACTTTATGTCAATTGTGTAAAAAAGTAACATTAGAAAATAACCCAGTTTACTGAAATAAACAAAGTCCGTATGCCATCGTTAAGTTAAACTATTAAAGTATTTTCTAGGAAATACGACGCAAAAGTTCTGCGAAACTTTCCACTCCAAGAAAGCGTCCATTTGCACCGCGAAGTGTTCGAAATTAAAGAAAAGGAACGCTGCAATTTTGAATTTAGAATTCCAGGCGTCAGTCGCTGTCGAACTATGGCGAGATTAGCACGTTTTAATGAAGTGCATTTATTAGATGGCGCTTCGTAAGCGTAACGAATTTAAATCATTATTCCCCTTTTCTTAGAGATATTCAACTAAAGGATAGAACGACCAATGACTATTGCAAGAAGCCAGTATTGTAAACTCTACTGATTATAAACCTTCATATCGTTACGGAATTCACAATATTTAAAGCTTTTGGAAAATAAATTTTATTTCGAATTTTGCCACAGAATTCATAATATTTAAAGCTTTCGAAAAATAGAAATTTTGTATATTATTTTTTCGCAATTTGTAACTTTTTATGCGCTTCACCAAATTAAATTTAAAATTTTCGAACAGACCATGTACTTGACCTCAAGACTGCGTAGGGTTAATTGTGGAGTGAAACATTAGGAAAATAAACAACGGCCATTGAACCGGATTCATGTTTTCATGTCATGCTAAAAAACATTATTTTTACTCACTACAAGCGGAAATTGGACTACAATCTCACCTGACCTGACAATGCAGTCGAAGATGTAATCGTACCCACTTGGAATGGAAAACCTTCTAACGGTTACTACACAGCATCGGACCGGAACGCTAAATCACAATTAAGTTGATTAGTTGTTGAATACAAAGCTGTTAAATTAATTACAGTTTTTTAACTATCCCACGGGAACTCTTTAATTTACCGGGATCAAAAGTATCCTAGTATATATTGACCAGGGACATAAGCTACCACCACACAAAATTTTATTTGAATCGGTCCAGCCGTTCCTAAGTTTAGCCCGTACAAACAGACAGACAAACAGACAAACAGACAAACAGAGAAACAAATAATTTGGAATGGAAAACCTTCTAACGGTTACTACACAGCATCGGACCGGAACGCTAAATCACTTGGCGGTGCGTCTTTGATAATACAGTGGTAACTACCCGCGGCTGAAGCTTCCCATCAAAAACACTTATGTAAGTCAATTTAGAAATTATAAAAATGTCAAACTGACACGTATCGGGAATCCCCTGACCTCCAGCTCAAAACTGAGCACGCTGCCAACTATGATAGGGTGGTAAAACCTGAATTACATTTAACTATTAATATTGTCCCCTCTGTCACTAAATAATAAACTTTAAACGTCCTCAACACAACCCTCAGTTTAGTTTTCCCAGTATTATTCAGGCCTCTCCTTTGCCTTATCTGGAGGATAAAGACGTTTCATTTCATCCTTTTTGCCTCCTTTTATTTCATTGGCGCAGTCTATCACGATGTTGATTAAGAACTTTTGTTCAAACTTAAAGAAATAAAGGACCTGTTTCTGAAACGAAATATGACTTATTCTAGGTCTACTTTGGATGTATACACAGGACTTGGCGGATCGCTAAAAAAATTACGCCAGTTTACTGGTGCCAAAAATATTTTTGACACCAACAGCGACGGTTGTAAGCCGACCACTAGTCTACCTGTCTATTTGTTTATTTAGTTGAAGGGATATCCATTTCAAATTTTAGTCGAATTGGTATAAATCTAGTAGCTGAGACGTAATGTGTATATTAGTGCTATTTTTGTTGCTATTGATTGTACCTAGGTATAACTTTACAATTTCACGATTTACCTTTACCTTTACCTTTTAACGTTCATTCATTTCTTGAGCACATTTATGAATCATTTTTTTAAATACAGAAGCTCAGCTCTAAAATATTGTTTTTTATATAAATGACAATCATTTTTATCCCAACAAAGGAAATAAGAACAACAACAGAATCACTTTATAGACAAACGATGGGGCGAAGTTTAAATAAAAACACTCGGCAACTGCTATTCAACTCCGGATAATATCAATAAAATTCCAGCGAAGTGCGAGTCAAATTCGAATACAAAGGGTTCCGTAGTATCATAGCGGTCAAAACATACAGCGCAAGCGGCTAAAGGTCGAGCAAAAAAGCTTGGACAAAGGATGCTGTTGGCATTTTCGTAACAGTACGATAAAAATCAACTAAATTTGCGCTGGACTCGCATACTGCTCCATAAAACAAAGTCCAACAACATAAAACAATTCCATTTCTTTTATATACACTTTTATTATTACTATTAAGTTAATATACTTTTAAATTTAAGTGTAATTTAGATTAATTTATTCATAAAAAAATGACAAAAAAAATTATCTTGAGAATGAATTAGTTTAAGTACTACTTAAATATTCTAATTTTCTTCGAACTACTCAGGATAAGTCATCCAACTTACTTTGTATCATGCTTAAAAAGTTCTAACCCTTTATTACATAATAATTTAACTATAGAACCAAAGGTTTAGAATTCGATATTCATTAATTCATCTTTATATTATTATACGTGTAGTATCTTGTGTAGGTAGTTACAGAAAAAGCAGGTAAACTTGTATATATAAGGTAACCCCGATTCATAGCGAGTCAGTCGTTGCATAACCGTTGACGGGACAACACCTGTCTTAGTAATTAGTCATTGCGTGCTAGTGTTTGAAGTCCGTAGTGAATCAGCGGACTTTACAGTGGCGACGAGGATAAACTGTAAGTCATTTAAATTTTTAAAGAAAAGGAGGAAACAGTGTTAGTTCATCATGCATGATAATGTTTCGAATCCATATCAAAAGTGGTATTTTAGTTTTAAAAGCAATGAGGGTCAGCTACAGTTACACGTTTTTACCATGCAATTAAAAATTTTCTCCAAAAAACCTGCGGGTAGTTGAATAATACTAAAATTGCAAACGTAACAGGAAAAAGGGCACGTGGTTTCAAATCTGGTTCCATCCTGACTATGTTCATTAATTTTCATTCGGCATACAGCTTAACTATCAAGTCAAAACTTTATTTTGAACGGATAATATCAGGAATGTGTTTTCAAATCTGTTTTCATCCTGACCGTGTTAATTCATTTCGGTTATAAAACTATTCGAGAATGCTTGAATACCGTTTAACTATCGAATCAAACCTTTATTTCGAACAGGAATACGTCAAACATCACCCGAGCCATCGTGTATAAATACGATTAGTACGATGATATTTCACGTTAATGTGATTGAGACAGGGGTTAAAATAATCCTCAATTTTCAAATCCAGGTTGCTTCCACGAATAGTCCAAAATTGTGTGAAATTTTATTGAATTTCGCTTTCAAACGGAATTTAAAGATTTTATTAGTTGAAAATGCTTAAGTTGATATGTGACGATAAATAATAATGAAATGAAATAGTATAATATAATCAATTGGATACAAGTACTAATTTTGGTGAGCATATGTGTGTAAAAATAAAATTTGTTTACTTGTGATGATATAAAATTGGTATGAAGTCCAATTTTATGAAGGGTGTGAGCGGTTGGTCAGGTGTAAGTGCTAAAATGGATCATTGCCAGGTCATTGTGAAGCGTAAGTGCCAGGTGTGCCAGCTGTGAGTGCAATTAGTGGCAGGCCTTCTGACCGATTGGCTCCCTCGTGTATCTAGCAGGCCTTGGCATCTAGCCTACAGTGGTGAAGACGGGCATGTGCTTGCTCCCGCCCCGTTGGGCCAGTAACGGCATGTTATCTACTGGAGTGGTGACGGGCATGTGCAGTGCTGGACCACGGGGGTTCTGGGTTTAAAATATCAACTAGTTGAGACTTGAGTGACGTTTACACACCTATGCTAAACCATACACGAATGTTGGAATTGGACGGTAGTGTCCAAACTGTTATATATAACAATTGTTGACATATATAAAATTATGCATAATAAGCTATATTATAATTACATATAGCTAATAAAGAGATTTATATATAATTGTTTAACGTCGCATTTCACATTATTTCCGTTTATTTGAATAACAGAGAAAATAAAATATTATAGTGATGAAATGTTACTGGTCATCAGCACTGAGTTGTAATAAGTGTACAGTTTTAGTGTAATTGCAATTTGCCGAGCGTAAGTGCTGGATAGCCAGCTGGAAGTGGCAATCATTGAGTGTTAAAAATAATTGTCGAGCGTAAGTGCCGGATGGAAGTGACAATCCTTGAATGTTGAAAATGACTTGTCAAAGCGTAAATGCGAAAATTTGTCGAGCGTTAATGGCGGTTCGTCGGGCGTAAGTGCCGGATGGCCAGCCGGAAGGGACGATGTGCTTGCTGGAAGGGACAAAGCCGAGCGTTAATGGCGGTTCGTCGGGCGTAAGTGCCGGATGGCCAGCCGGAAGGGACGATGTGCTTGCTGGAAGGGGCAGCCTGCTGGAAATGACAGTCATGACATTCCTGGCTTACTCCCCGTATGGCCTATAAGTAGACATGTTACTCCACGTGTTGGGACGGGCATGTACGGCTGTAGGTCATGGGGAGTACGATTCCGATGGTACGATTCCGATAGTACGTGTACGGATAGTCCGTCGCGTCTTGGTGTCCCTTATTACAACTCTTCGTGCGTTGCGGTTCGCTTAAGATATTTTCCCCATGTCTATTATACCAGAAAGTTACACAGCACCACTTCCCTTATGATTCTGAACTTTGCATCCTTACCACAACTTAACAATGTTTTATGTGTAACACCTCGCGGTTAAGACAGAGGTTGAAGTCATCCATTTTATTAGAAATCAATAAAAAGGGGGGAATGTGAGGTAATAAGTAGTAAGCGAGGTAGCAAGTATTCTATAACTATGTGTGTTATTACATATAATAATGTTAAGATTTCTATATACTTCTTCTTAGTCGTTCACTCTTGACAGAGTGGTCGTGGTTATACTTTCGTAGTTACGATGTATGTCTAATGATGTACCACTGCTGCCTTAGCGATAGTTTTCCAGCGGTTTCGTTGGCGGCATTGCGAGAACACTCAATAATGTAGGAACTTGTAGCACGCCGGATTAGATCCATCCACCTCATTGGGGATCGACCACGTGGACGCGTCCTTTCCACTCGCCCTTGAACCACCAGATGTCCCATATACTATGCAGATATTTAATAGATAGATTAATTATTAGTGTACATTAAGATTATCATCGAGGGACTAAGCGCGACGCAAATAGGTGTTTTCAAAAATGATCCTATCTGTCACAGCTATCTACTCGTATGCTCGTATCTATTAGGTTCAAGTCCCTTGGCCTTCATTTTATTCTTGAAATAGCGCTTTTGTATGAAAGCTTATAATTAGACGGTATTTACACCAACCAAGAAAATTAGGAACAACGAGGCCACATCCATTCACCAACCAAAAACGTTATTCATCCGACGACGGCGGTGTTAATTCTTATCTGTTCGTGGTCAGGGCCGGTTCAAGTTTAATGATTATTGATAAATAGTTTCCAGCATAGTAGCAGCGTAGTTGCATAGCGGTCTTCAATAGTTGCCGGTGGATGGCGTCGTCGCCGGCGCAGTGGAAAGCACTGACGGAATTTCCGTTCTGTAGCAGCTGTCCGATGCAGCTTTTGACATACGCTCAGACCACCAGTGGTTTTCAGGTACGGTGCCTGCACGGAGGAAGTTTCCCTGCTGCCATCAAATCCGGCAGAGTTGGATATGAAATAAGAGAAACCTTGAATTATTGTTTGCCTGTTCCTCTCCAGCTGAATGACTAGATGTTCCAAAGAGTGAATAAAAGTAAAGCAATTGGTGTTGTGCGTTTTTCGATAACACGCAGGTTTTGGTCTTGATCAAACATTCACATCTCGTCTAATGTAAGTATGGTATCAGGTGTACAGCCCGTTTGAACGTACGAGTACATGTCCCGTAGTTAATAATTATTTATGTATTTGTGGATTATAAAAAAAAACGTGGCAAGAATTATGTTGAACTGCAGAAAAAAAAAAAAGGAAAAGAAATAGATTCTGGATTCTGTTGTGCGCTTTCCGTAATTTTGTAATTTAGTTGGTTAACTGAGTATCGTGTGGGTCAGCAGTGGCCTGTTTTTACTCGTCTATAACTGTTTAAAATTTGAATAGTCTCCATTACATTACTAAAATGGTATTTTTGAATTGTCTTTGGTTATGATTGATTTTGTGAAAACAGCCATCCGGTCAACGTTCGTATTTAACGGTCTGGGTTCAACTCGCTGAGATCTTCTGGGCTGTGTCGGTTGTGATACCGTTCGAGCTTTCTCTTAAAATACCCCAAGTTAGATTGGTTAGTTATTTTATTAGTATTGTTATTTTATATTATAGTTTTGCCTTGTTTATTTTATGTTTTTATTTATCGTTCAATTCATTTATAAAATAAACTGTACTCTTATAATACGTTATGTAAATATAAAACATGTGTGTAATACGTAATATAACAATAGTAATTTATAGACAGTAATGGAGTAATGAACAACGGGTAAACTTAATTTTGATTCCTGCGGGTCCATGTGATATTTAAGTTCATATTTTGATTTAAAATGTTAGATGTAGTTGTTGTTGAAGTAAATCTAGGTAATCTAGTATCTTTTATTCTGGCATCTGACCAATTTAATTCAATTGAATTTCTTTATTGCGAATTTGGGTACAATATAGTATGGATGTCGCAATATAATAAATTGCTCATATCCAAATTCTACCTTACGGCAGGCAATGTTACAAAATAATTACTTTAGTATTATCAGTTTACATAATTATACAATTACTCAAACATAATTTACAAAATCGCAGCTGTTGTCAATCTTTATCAATTTAACTGTTTATTTTACTCAATGAAAAGGTTTATGTTTAAGTTAGTATATTACCTACCATACAGTGTTATACCCGCAGCAAACATTTTATTAAATTTCAACATCAAATCTGAAGATTCAATTACGGTAATTTTAAGATCTTAATACTTGGTTAACGTCAGCCTTAGTTCTTATAACACAAATGCTCCTAGAACTGCAGTTATCCCTCCAAATATACAAAAAATCAAGATAAAATATTTTTGAAATACTGTTTAGTTTATAATACAAAGGATCCAGTTAACTACAAGGATTATTTTATTATGTGGTATTAACCGTACCACATAAAATATATAGATAGGTACAATATACGTACTCATTTTTGATATTAATTATGATATATTTATTGTTCCCCATACATGAATCCATTAATCTTTACGGTGAAAAGAAATAGTAGAATTACCTTTGAAGCTATTTTTATTATGCTTAAGCCAAAATTTGCGATTTCCGACGGCCCATAAAACAGTAACATCACATTATCATATATACAAACAGTTGGCATCACATTATTTGGAATTTCATAATCTAGTTTTTGTCCTAAAAATATTTTGAAATATGCACATAACTTTCTCATTAGAGCAGTTCTTGTAAAGGCTGTTTACTAAAATAGCGGTTGACGCTCTATGCAAAAGCAAGTTATTTTCCAAGTTTCATAACACAAACTTATAAAAATGTCATATATAGAGAATTCAATATATTTATTAAAAAGTCTTTTAAGAAAAAATATGATATACTAAAATTTTCATTCAAAAACAGTATAACCGAAAGTGACATTTTTTAACATTTTTTCGAGATATTAAACGGGTTATTTTAGGATAAAATCCGACATATTTTGTTATTTCTTAGTTCTAGTAATTTAATTTAATTAATATTCAAAGTCACTGATAATTTACTTTTTAATAAGTTGTATATTTACTTTACTATAAATCATTCTGTAATACTATTATTCAGCCCAAAATTGCGTCCGCGCCACAGAAAACGATAATAGTATGGCGCGAAGCGCGATGCTAGCCGCTTCGCAGTAATGCTCTTAAGTGAAGCTTTACATTATTTTACAAATTCCTATAGATTTTGATTTGTTGCGAGTATATCTGGATTTGTTGAGTAGGTTTGCCGTAGACAAGACTAGGTAATGCTTTTTATTATCAATTGTTCAGAGCGAAGGAAAGTCGATAGTTCATACAAGAGTTGTGACTAAGAAGTCGTTCTATTCAGCAAAAATAACTTTTATTTGAACCAGTTGTACATTGTATATAATATTATGGAATACTTAATATGGTTTATTATTTTCAAAAAGAAGAGCTCTTAAAAAAATATATTATGATGAAGTATCATGTCTGAGGTACCTTTTCAAAGCACCATCATTAAGAAGAACTAACAAGTGAATATTTTTGAAATATTATTACAATAATATAGAATTTCGTTATGATACTGGAGTAACAACACTCCGAGTATCTATTGGCTTTTACGTGAGCCTATTTGTTTGTACTAGAATAGGTACCTAAAGGGTCCAAGTAGGAATATATTAAATTTCCACTAAAAATTTAAATTAAAAAAAAAAATACCCAAAGAAAAAAAAGAGGAAAGTAGAGGAAAGAACCTAAGTAACTTGACAGGCATGATAGAATAAAGTAAATGAAACTACCTAGGCAATTAAGTTAAGTGTTATCCTAGGCAGACATGATTAACACCGGATATTAAAAAAAAAAAAAAAAATTTAAACAAAGGGAGAGATGTAGTATCTTGTGTAGGTAGTTACAGAAAAAGCAGGTAAACTTGTATATATAAGGTAACCCCGATTCATAGCGAGTCAGTCGTTGCATAACCGTTGACGGGACAACACCTGTCTTAGTAATTAGTCATTGCGTGCTAGTGTTTGAAGTCCGTAGTGAATCAGCGGACTTTACAATACGTTTATAAAATGTTAACGAATACAGGACAAATAACCTGAAGAACGAACTAACCAAGTAGTATGCTGCATGGTTTCTGTTTTTTAACTTAACACGGAACCCTGAAAACGGGAAAAACTCGTAAAATTCAAACACTCTTTCAAAACCCCTGCAGTAAAAAGCTCCGCTTAAATGTACGCTAATATTGCTAAGTAATAAAACACAATACTTTATTTAAACTGACGTATTGGAGATAAAAGCTTGCTAAATATAAAGAATGATATTCTATTTAATTAACATAAAATTCATGAGTAGAGCTTGAATTGAAAAATTATGTATAATTATTATGAAGGAATCTGTTATATTTTAAATCCGTTTGGTTTTTCACTAAGAAATTCGACTCAATTATTCTTCAGATTTTCTGTCTACATTTCACTATTTGGTGTAATTTGGAATAACGATCGTTTAGCGTGTGGAAAGTTATTCTTTTCCACACTAATGCGTTTTGTTTTCCTCCTGCTTATAACATCCAAATGCCTGAAGGAGGTTTTTAGTCCAACAGTTTTCGTACAAAATGTTTGTAGGATTATAATTATTTTACAGCGTAAATAATACATGAATTGACTTAAAAATTAATTAAAATATCACGATTTTCGGTTTCATTGTTTCATTTTCTTCTCAAATATACATATTATAAAACATTGTTCAATGCACAAAGAGAATTTTCATTTCTGCGTGCCTTCAGCTTGGTACCTACAACAAACCAAGACTAGGTAAGAAATAACATACTTTTTGCACTTGTATAGAAATTACTTTTACTATACTATTATCTCCAAATAAACTTTAGTCAAAGAAGTACCTAAAAACCTAAAAGCAAATAACCCCTCCTCAAACCAGGTGCCAAATTCAACAAAAACCTCTTAAAGCCTGCCATTAAACGGCGCAAAACTTGCCAAAGTTGCATTTCAAGTTGCCACTTACCTGAAAAAGTGTCACTTTTCAAATCTACACATAAAGCGGAGTAACGAGCCAAGTTTAAGCACTTGGAATCACTTAGTTCCCGCTTGGTATCCCTGTAGTACGTTCATAATAGTAAATGTTAGCCCGGTTTCAGATTTCAATTTGAATTTTCGAACTCTTGGCACGGAGTACATTATATTACCTAACGGTACAGAAGTCTCACTTCCCTCAAAGAAAAAGCGACCCTACGCTGATACGAAAAAGTGCAATTCAGTTCGCAATAGCGCCTAGGGCGGAGCCCGCCCCGCTATGCATCTCAAGTTGTGGTTTCTTTCTATCACGTAACTGCATCTCTTTCGACGTACTAAGGTTGCCTGGAATTAAATAAACCATACAAGAACTTGTAATTTTCTTGAATTTGTAATTATACTGATAGGTTCTTACTTTACTTTGGTCGGGGCGTTTTAAAAAAAATATATTTAATCCTTTTTCAATTTCAAGTCTACAAGAGTCGTGGGTGTTTAAATTTTTTTTAATTTTCCACTTGTTCAAAAAATAAATTGAAGTATCATGTGTTTTGATTGGGATTTTTTATTTTATTTTTATTTCATACTTTTTAGTGATAACAAGTACTTAGGTTAATCTTAGGTTTTGGGCTAATTACTACCTTATCAATTTTTTTTAGTAGTAGGTTTTTAGTGATGTATAGGCTTAGTACTAGCCTAAAACGTATCCCTAAAATCATACCATATTATTGTGTAATAATGACTTTGACATACGTACGTTCCACTCTCTATCTCCGGAGGTTTTCATTAGATCTTGACTAATTTGAAATGAGACTAACTCTGATGTATGGCCTGCTTAACAAAAAAGAATCATCGAAATCGGCTGCGCCGAAGTCGAGGTAATCGCGGTCAAACTAACAAACATATCGATCTAACTGAGAACCTCTTGTTTTTTCAAGTCGGTTATTATACTATAACCTTCTGCAGAATGTAACAAATACTTTCCTGAAAATCGCATCAAAATCGGTTCAATAATCCATTTGAATGTTCCATGAAGTAAACTTAGTCAATTTCGCTCTCACTTACTTGGGTTGAAATATCTAGATTGAAATTGGAAACTGGTCTAACATTTCCTATTATGAAACTTGCGCAGAAATGGGAGTTAAGTGGTTTTTAGTTAAGAACGTAAACCGGGCGCTCTTGCCCGGTCATATTCGAGTAATACCCGGTTAAAAGATTCATGGTAAATTGAGATTTTTTTGATTGTCAAGATCGTAATTTTCTGCTCCGTTGACTTCGGTAGGTACGTACCATTACAAAGTATCATTTTTAACCAACTTCAAAAATAGGAGGTTCTGTATTCGACCCGTATGTATGTATGTATGTATGTATATTTTTTTGGAAAAGACGTTGTATCACAGGGCAGTCGTGTTTTTCATTATTTTCTACTTGCTCACTTCTTGTGGGCCACACCGGCTAAAACGCCACTTCTCATAATTTAAACCTCTTCGTCAGAGTATAATAGTTCTCCATTAAAACACTGCGCGCACGGATTAAAATTGTGGCCACCTCTGGCCACAAGTTGCTGTCACTGGCCACAAGTGGCTGTCGCGTGCTTCAGGCTTAGCTACTTTTGTAGCTGCTTCTAGCTTCTAGTGGCTGAGTTTGTGGCTGTGGCATCTACCCGTGTGCGGCGACAGTAACCGTCTACGCGTATTATTAATAATTCTTTTTTCCTGGGCGATAATGGCAAAATAAATAAATTATAAATAATAAAACTCACTATAGCCCTGTTATATTATGGTTATTGCCTCGAACAATAATAGAAAATTGTTATGCGTTAGTAATTTGAATGGTCATTTATTTGATTATTTAATCACTTAATTGGTCGTAAAGTTGCTTTCCTAATGATTGGGGCTTAATTTGTGATAAATACGGAAATGTTATTTGGTATTACCGGTTATTTCTATATTATTAACGAAAAATACAGTAATGTTTATTGCTTAAGTGGGAGGTGCGGCTTAGTTGTAATAGCGTAAATCAATTTTTCTTCTGATTTTGACGACCTTCGCTCAGATTCTCTAGTGGGAGGTCGCGGGTCCGATTTCCGCCGGGAGCTACTTTGGCTAAATTGGCTCAGGTCTGGTCTGGTGGGAGGTTTCGGCCGTGTCTAGTTACCACCCTACCAGCAAAGACGCACCGCCAAGCGATTTAGTGTTCTGGTGCGATGCTGTGTAGAAACCGTTAGAGGTGCATTTACTTACCCCAAGTTCGGCTGCATCATTACTTACCATCAGGTGAGATCGCAGTCAAGTACTAACTTGAATGGTGTAAAAAATAGTCAGATGGAAAATCATCAACTTTATTGGTAATTTATCTAAATTGGGGTTTTTTCATCATATTATTATTTCTTGAACTTGATTATAATTACTATTCAGGCGGGAGGAACCGTAGGCAATTTAATAACAACGTAGACTCAAGAAAAGAAGTTTTTCTTCTTTCAATTTTTCGTCTTTTACTCACCACAAAACTTCTTCAGAGGTGAAAATCAAACAATTAACATAAAATTGAGACCAACAACGAAGTTTGCACAAGTTTTTGAAAGTAAAAAGGAACACTTTGTGCTCGGAGTAGTTCGAAATTCAAAAAAGAGCGCCACAGTTTGGACTTCAAAATTCTCTGAGCGTCAGTCTTTAATGAGCGATGCTAGTGGAAGCATGTTTAAATGAAGCGCTGTTAACAGATGGCGACGAGTTTTGAAGGAATTTAAATTACCAAAATATTCTTAGAACTTTTCGCTTCTTGAATTTTAATCGGATCTTTCTACTTAGGTTATCTTAAAAATGAAGAAGTTTGGCCCATTTTTATTTTACCCTATTGTTATACAGTATCACGTTGGAATATTCTTAAGTGCTCTTCATACAAATAAATAGGTACCTTTATACAGAGAAGCGATTCTCTGTATAAAGGTACCTATTTGTTGCAGTAATAGATTCAAAAATAGGTCATCTATATCAGTTTATAATATCTCCACCATCTAGGCTTTATCGTTTCCACGATCTTGACCTTTGAATTTTTAGCTACATCACATAGTACATTGATACCTTTTTACCATACAAAATCAGTTAATTTGAATCTATGGTGAATTTTGTGGTTTGGATTTAGCTCATACTGGTGATGTGCGAGTCTGTGGGATTTACGAACCTCTTAAAAATTATTCGAAAGAAGGTATTTAGTTTTCTTCACCGGTGAGCTAATGATATTTTGTTAGCCACAAATACGAAAAATCAGAGGTACGTGCCCGGGAATCGAACCCGCAAACTCTGAGTCTAAACAACTAGTGCTGAGCCATTATTGTCATAAAATTATCCATTCAAAAAGCGTCCATTTGATGCAGAAATAAATTGCACAACAACGAAATTATGCATTTATATTGTTTACAAAATTAATGGCAATTATTGTAGTCGAGTGATCTAATTAAGAATGAATCGAATTATAATGTCATATTTGTCTATTTGACATTTAAATAATTGGAAGCAACTGTCGACGCTAAAAGCGTTTAATCAGATGAAAAATGTTTTTTTTTTAATAATACTACATGTCCAGCTACTTTTTTCACTTCCAACGGCATCTGGTAATGTTCCCGGGATGAGAGGAGCCTGGATCACTCTCCAGTCTCCGTGTATTTGTATAATTAACCATGTTACTAGAACGAGTAGGTATAACTGGAAAGAAAATATGAGCGCTTCGATAAATGAAATTTTGTTCATTTATTTAGTTACGTACCGTAATTTTTAGTGCGAGTAAAACTACTAAAACATAATATTTACTAAAGAAAAATACGGATATATACTTAGTAACGGAAAATTGAAAGGGTAAAATAAAATATTTAAAATTACTGTCAGTGATTTTAATCATAAATCCCTTATGAATTTAAGATAACATTTCACAAGTTTATAGACGACTTTGAAGTCGCTTATTTTTATCGAATTCAAGTCGCAGTATTTCGAATTCAATATTAGATTTGATTTATTTTTTTATTTTATACGCCCATTAAATATTATGCTTGCCTGAGAAATACTCTGTTCCATCAATTTCACCTAAATTGATGGAACAGATCAGTAGGTGACTGCATAAGGCCACCTGATTGACTGAAAAAATGAAAACAATAAATTCTGCCAATCAGAAGGTAGAATTCGTTTACGATTACGATAGAGATGAATATCTACGTTTTTCTGACGTGATTGTCCCCGCTCGTTGATCTATACAGACAGACATAATTTAAAAAAAAATGTGTGCGGTTAATGTTAACATTATAATATGATACAAATAAGAGGCATTTATTTCTGAATTACGGACAAACACTTTATATTTATATTACCTATTACAGATTAATTGCACGTTTTGTCTGAATTTTGTGGCAATAGATTTTGTATACTACTAATGGAATGTACGGGATGCGGTTTGCTGTATAATGCACTAGTTTTACCTCTAACTGCGTTGGTCGACTTGTGGGTATATCATCAGAGATCATGAGGTTACTCGACGACCTCCCTGACGCGCGCTCGGATTCGAGTGGGAGGTCGCGGGTTCGATTCCCGCCTCGGGCCACTTTGGAATTTTATAATTTCTAAATTGGCTCAGGTTTGGTCTGGTGGGAGGCTTCAGCCGTGGCTAGTTACCACCCTACCAGCAAAGACGTGCTGCCAAGCGATTTAGCGTTCCGGTGCGATGCTGTGTAGAAACCGTTGGGGTGACTTAACTTACCCCTTCCAAGTTAGTACGTTAACATCTGCGACTGCATCATCACTTACCATCAGGTGAGATCGCAGTCAAGTACTAACTGGTATAGTGTAAAAAACGCAATTCATGTAACGCGTTGGCTACGTTTAGTGAATTAAAATGTTTAAAAAAGGTCGTGACATTTACGTATATAAGCAGACGATATTGAAACCAAAACATTTTTTGCGAACACTGAAATATTAATTTTATGTTTATTGTAATAAAGCGTAAAATTGAATGTAGTTGAAAATGCAACATGGTCGAGAATCGTGAAATTAAATTTACTTTGTGTGAGAAGATTTTTAAGGCGCGCATATTTTCACCACCGTCCACCATGCAATAATACACTGATTTCGACACGTTTTGCTCCACCACCTGAGCATCTTTAAGACTTTACAAAGAAAAATTGCATAGTATATGTATCAATTATATCAAATATTTCAGTGTTATAATTTATTCAGATAGCATTCCATAAACTTGCTTATTCCCCTTACAAAGGTCTTCATTACTAGCCATCAATGCCCTAATAACTTATTCGGCGTCCCATTTTGATGCCGTGCATAAAAGCGAGATAGATAGAGTTTCATTAAAGAAAATGTCCGTCCCGAATGATTCGGACAAGGGGGTTTAATTAACAGCTTGACGTCCAATAAAGTGGGGAAAACAGAAAGGATACTGAAATAACTCAATTGGCGAAATGTAAAAGCGAATGAAATAATTTAATAATAAAAATCTCGCCCTTCTGATTTTTTAACCAACTACCAAGGAAAGGTTATGCTTCTCGCGTGTATCATGTATGTTTCTTTTTTAATCAGTTTGATAAACTCTTTATTACATTATTATCTTTCAAACTGTTCGATGGATTTTGACCGCCCTTAAAAAATGACAGACGTGTGGAGTATGAAAAAAGAGGAAACTAAAAGGAGATTACAAACATCTTAACACGTTTCCTGTCCGCTGAACCACATATGGCTCAAAAACTTGCGTGTTTTATACACTAATACGTTCCTGAGCCATATGTGTGTCAGGGGAAGCATACAGTTTCTATGGCTAATATTTTTACAGGGCGCGCCGGTACTTTTACAATATTTGCATGGGACTTGCTAAGACGATCAAATAGTAAAGAATACCTACTTCCAGTAGTTTTTTTTATTTTTTTATTTACTTGTGTTTTCTTCTAACAACATAACAACAGTATTTTGCAAAAAGTCCGTTGAGCTTGCGGCTTAAATTTTTTTTTTTGTTTGGGACAGTGAACGTGTTAATATATATAAATCTCGTGTCACAATGTTTGTCCTCAATGGACTCCTAAACCACTTAACTGATTTTAATAAAATTCGCACGCAGGGTGCAGTTTGCTCTAACTTAAAAGATAGGATAGCTTAAATCTCAATTTATCTATTTTTTTATATCCTTAAGGGCAAAACAACGTTTGCCAGGTCAGCTAGTAGGTATATAAAATCGAACGTTTCCTTGCTTTTATCTTCGTAAGTTGACATTTTTAGAGTCGTTTTGACAATTCACTGCAGACAGAAAATACCTAATGCATATAGGTATTCCTTCGCCAGGGGAAACGAAGGAGTTATTCGAGGGCTTCCACCCACTAATACTGCCTTTTTCTCAATGACTAGAATGGCTGATGGCTGGCGGGAGTTCGGGATTCACTTTATTTTTCCTGCCAGGTCTCGACCCGCCACATTAGCAGCGGATCCCTCTACAAACCTAAGCGCGACAGAGACAGCAATAAGCAGTCTCTACCTGATTTGAATGCGTCGTGAGCAGCGAGATATTATGACCAGTGTAATATATAGGTTTATCTATAAGTACGGACCATAAAAATGTTTTGTCTGTTGGCAGATAATAACGAAATGTTTTCTATAGTTTCTTGCTATTTAAACCACAAAGTTTCGTACATATCGTCGATATCGAAGCGTGACAGACAAACACACAAAGTATTAACATAAAGCCCGGGGAAATCAAATGTTGTTCTTTCGAAAGACAAACGTGAAGTTACAAAAGGGAACGAAGAAACACAAAATTTCAAAGTCAGTTCGCGGTTTTGTTTTACGAAATCAAAATATCTTATACTTTTTGAGTTTTGTTTCTTTAGTCTTTATAGCTTTTACATTTCAGTCGAATTTTCCTCTATTAGGCGTACCGAAGCTTCTAGATTAATCTTACACGGGTTTATGGCCCGTATTGCACCAAACTGGAGAAAAGACGAGACGAGATATTATTGTTAATGACAAATTAAAAAAAATACAGTCATATGAATTGTAGTTTCCGATAAAAATTAGAAAAATTGAGATTTTGGAGCAACTTTCAGAAGATATTTCTAAAAAGAAAATTTTATCTTTCTTTAGGTAACAAATATGCAAAAAACACAGTCGAATAGAGAACCTCCTCCTTTTTTGAATTCGGTTAAAAATCAAGGGATTCTTTAGGTAAATTTGTTACAGAACTTAGCTTGTTGCACATTTCTATTGCACTTTGGCACCCTTTACCAAATAGGATGTTTTTTCACAATTTCCGGCTGTGCTATTCTACAAAATGAAATAGCTGCCAGACAGCTGCCAACCCGAATATGGCATGCAAAATTGTACTCACAAATTCATAGATGGAGAGATGTACGCTCGTCGCTGTATTGCAGAATAGCACGGCTGGTCAGGGAAAACAAATAAACATTCACATTTTAATAATATTATTACTACGATGTTCTTTGGTTTAACGTAATATTTAATCTAAATTCCCAGGAAGGATGTCAGAAGAAGTTATACAAAAAAAAGATGACATTCGCGTCTCATTTCATCTAACCGACATTTTATTCAAATTAAAAACATTTGCATAAATCCAAAGTTTCAAAGCAAGAATGAAATCTTAATTACGAACGGAAAAAGCAGCACGGTTCGTGCACTGACGCGTTCGAAATTTGAAAAAAGGACGCCGCATTTCCGCATTTACATGTTTTAGGGTCCCGTAGCCAAAGAGTAAAAAAGAAACCCTATTACGGAGATTTCGCGGTCCGTCCGTCACCGGGCTGTAGCTCTTGAACCGTGATAGTTAAAGACTTTAAATCTGTGGCCGCTTTAACAACAAATACTAAAAACTACAAGAAAATAAATATCTAAGGGGGCTCTCATACAACAAACGTGATTTTATTACTTGTATTTGCTGTATATTGATAACGGTAATAGGAAGACGCTTAAAATTTTCATAGAATATATAATTATATAAATACTGTGAAAATTTTAAAAATTAAAGGGCTCCCATATAACGTGATTTTTTGCTCGTTTTTGAATCCGGTAGGCAGGGGCATTTCGTTCAGTTTAATAATATTGAGAAAAGGGCTTGATAGTACGGAACCCTCAGTGCTCCAGCCCGACTCGCACTTGACCAATTTTTAAATTCGGTGAAGTTCTCAGTCGTCGGTTAGCTGGGCCACCGTCAGCACATTATAATGAAATGGATTTAACAGATGGTAAGACGAAGATTCTGCGAACCCTTCTTAGCTTTTTTCAAATAAATTAAGATCCCAGCAAAAACATTTTCATGTAAAATGTTGCCAAGACGAGAACATGTGGCTCACACAATCAAAAAGTTATCAGATCTCATGTAGAGCAAGACTTCTAACTCTACACGCCCTAACTCTATAAATCCTAACTTTATAAACTCTACACTTTAGTCAAAATATATTATGTCTTGGCTGTTTCGGTACCGTCACATGGGCGTAAAGTGAAGAATTTATTCACTGTTCAGTACTTTTCTAATAGAGTTTTGCAAGTGGCATAATGGACCATGCAAAATTCAAGAAATTTCACATTAAAATTAAATGGTATCACCATTGTTATGGGAAAAAACTTCCATTTATTAAAAATATCCTCTAAAGCAAAGGAACACACTTTTGCAAAGTGTGATGAAGTATTTGAAACCAATGCAGTTAGTAAAACCTAAGTGCAGTTTCTGAGGAGACTCAATACCTATCTAATAAATAATCGTTACTACAGAAACTAGGTATTGTATATCAGAAAAGTACAAAGTCAGTGAATAATAATTTTACTTTACACCCATGTGACAGTAACGAAACAGCCAAGACATAATAAATTTTGACTAAAGTGTAGAGTTTATAAAGTTAGGATTTATAGAGTTAGGGCGTGTAGAGTTAGAAGTCTTGCTCTACATGAGATCTGATAACTTTTTGATAGTGTGAGCCACATGTTCTCGTCTTGGCAACATTTTACATGAAAATGTTTTTGCTGGGATTTCACTTCTTTTTGTAAGTTGTTTACGACTATATTTTTTATTTGGTTAATTTCCTTTTCTTTGGTGTATTTCTTGAATATCATTGCAAGGTGGATATTTGTCCGAATCAAGTATCCCCCCCTCTATCATTTAAATGAGGGAACCCTCCTTGGTTCACGTAGTTTATTTTTTTCCTTATTTGTAGTTTATTACAAAGAGTCCCTATATCAATTTGAGACCTCTAGCATCAATATTTGCGGTAATTTCATACAAACTTCCATCCCCTATTTTAAGGGGTTGGGGGGTTAAATTTCCAACTTTTGGAATTTTTTTGTTGGTTGTGTGCTAATACTAGCTTATATACCAAATTTCAGAAATTAAGTTTTTATTATACCTATATACTTATGGGAAACCCCATACGAACTTCCAACCCCCTAATTTTATGAATGTGGGGTGATTAACTAAAAATCCTGAAACACGTATTTAATTGTTTATTACAAAGAGTCCCTATATCAATTTTGAGACCTCTAGCATCAATATTTGCGGTAATTTCATACAAACTTCCATCCCCTATTTTAAGGGGTTGGGGGGTTAAATTTCCATTTTTTGGAATTTTTTTGTTGGTTGTGTGCTAATACTAGCTTATATACCAAATTTCAGCTTTCTAGGTCTTCAGGAAGTACCTAGGAATTTTGATGATCATCAGTGAGTCAGTCAGTCAGTGACGAAATTTGGGTTTTTAGACGTCAATAAAATCTAAAGTATAAGACCTATAAAATTGAAACTTTATAGGTTTAATAAGTTCACTGGCGACATCATTTTCCGAGAATTTTGATTATCTGAAATAATTCAGGCCTAAGTTATAAGGGTTTAAAAATACGGCGAAACACTTCGAGAAAAGATAGGTAGTGCCCTCGCGCTTCGCTTGGCTCGTTATGCACTTGAGTGCTATAGCGCTGTTAAAATCCATATGTTTACTAGCATTACTAGCAGATATCTAACATGAAATTAAGTTTTTATTATACCTATATACTTATGGGAAACCCCACGAACTTCCAACCCCCTAATTTTATGGATGTGGGGTGATTAACTAAAAATCCTGAACCACGTATTTAATTGTTTATTACAAAGAGTCCCTATATCAATTTTGAGACCTCTAGCATCAATATTTGCGGTAATGTCATACAAACTTCCATCCCCTATTTTAAGGGGTTGGGGGGTTAAATTTCCAACTTTTGGAATTTTTTGTTGGTTGTCTGCTAATACTAGCTTATATACCAAATTTCAGAAAATAAGTTTTTATTATACCTATATACTTATGGGAAACCCCATACGAACTTCCAACCCCCTAATTTTATGGATGTGGGGTGATTAACTAAAAATCCTGAAACACGTATTTAATTGTTTATTACAAAGAGTCCCTCTATCAATTTTGAGACCTCTAGCATCAATATTTGCGGTAATTTCATACAAACTTCCATCCCCTATTTTAAGGGGTTGGGGGGTTAAATTTCCAACTTTTGGAATTTTTTTGTTGGTTGTGTGCTAATACTAGCTTATATACCAAATTTCAGCTTTCTAGGTCTTCAGGAAGTACCTAGGAATTTTGATGATCATCAGTGAGTCAGTCAGTCAGTGACGAAATTTGGGTTTTTTAGACGTCAATAAAATCTAAAGTATAAGACCTATAAAATTGAAACTTTATAGGTATAATAAGTTCACTGGCGACATCATTTTCCGAGAATTTTGATTATCTGAAATAATTCAGGCCTAAGTTATAAGGGTTTAAAAATACGGCGAAACACTTCGAGAAAAGATAGGTAGTGCCCTCGCGCTTCGCTTGGCTCGTCTTGGCGGAGACACTACCGTGTCCCCAGATAATGCAGACTTTTCGTAACTACTGCAATTCAAAGATAAAGATGGCAAAATAATATTGAGGTTTTCTGTATTCTTAATTCTCGTATTCAATTCAGGATGTGGGGGTTTTAAAGAAAATAGTACAACATTCATGCTCATCTATATATACTTACTAGTAGGGCGCGTGAGGGCGCGGGCCACATGTGGCCCGCGGGCTGTCTTCCCGCCTATAAAAGTATCGCCGTCATCTCCATCGCCAATTGGAATCCGATTGGCAGTGAGCTGAATAAATTACCAAGGAGCACTGTCATGGTTTTAAAGATAGTTACGGGCAGTTCGAACAAAAAAATACGCTGAACCTCATCGGATAAGGTTCAGCGTATTTTTTGTTCAAACAGCCCTTAACTATCTTTAAAACCATGACAGTGCTCCTCAATCATCATCCAAATCCTAGATCATTGTCTTTTCTCATAGTATGTACATTTTCCATGGAAAGATAAATTCCGCCACAGTGAATTATTTTCCATGCATCCCGTAGAACTTGAGATCTTGATCACCTCTTGCTAAGAAACCACTCTTTATACCTTCCGAGATAGAACAACACAAAATTTGTGTGGCGGCCATCTTGAATCCGCCATTTTGTTTTTTTTCAGCTCACTGCCAATTGCCTGAAGTTCCGAGTATTTTTTGTTTCAGCAGTCCCCACCTAACTATAATACCTTGCCCATGCTCCTTGACTGTCTTTAAAATCCTCAATCATCACCTCATTACATATATTACTCTGGCTGTTCTCTAAAAAAACGGCATCAAAATCTTGCATAGTTACCAACTTTTAGTCTCTTCAAGACTCCCCATACATTTTCTATGGAAAAATAAATTCCGCCATTTTGATTTTTTTTTCTATCCATCGAATAGACCTTCGAGTCCTGATCAGCTCTTGTCAAGAAACCATTCTTCCATCTTTTATACTTTCCGAGATATCGGCGAAATTCGAATGGCGGCCATTTTGAATCCGCCATTTTGAACTTTTTTTCAGCTCACTGCCAATTGCATGACATTTCAAATGACATTTGGTCGAGCACCCCCCACCTATCTACGATACCCTTCCCATGCTCTTCACCCGTCTCCGAAATCCTCAATCATCAGCTCTCTCCGTATTTTTCCTCGGATTCATTTTTTTTCTTCTATAAGAACCCATCCATGAAAAAAAAAAAATTCATACAAAATTTTTCAGGAGAGGTGATAATCAGTCAGTCAGTGAATCAGCACAAGCAGCTATATTATATACTAGTAGGGTGCGTGGGAGCGCGGGCCACATGTGGCCCGCGTGCTGTCTTCCCACCTATAAAGGTATCGCAACCCTCAGTCATCTTTTCTTTCCAATACAATTTCTAAGGAAAAATAAATTCCGCCATTTTAAATTTTTTTCCTATCCACCGAATAGACCTTCGAGTCCTGATCAGCTCTTGTCAAGAAACCATTCTTCCATCTTTTATACTTTCCGAGATATCGGCGAAATTCGAATGGCGGCCATTTTGAATCCGCCATTTTGAAAAATTTGTCAGCTCACTGCCAATTGGATGACATTTCGATTATATATTATACTATATATATAGCTGCTTGTGCTGATTCATTCATTCACTCATTGATCACCTCTCCTGAACAATTTTGTATGAAAATTTTTTTTTTCATGGATGGGGTCGTATAGAAGAAAAAAATTCATTCGGAGGAAAAATACGGAGAGAGCTGATGATTGAGGATATCGAAGACAGATGAAGAGCACAGCCAAGGGTATTGGAGATAGGTGGGGGGTGCTCGACCAAATGTCAATTGAAATGTCATCCAATTGGCAGTGAGCTGAAAAAAAATTCAAAATGGCGGATTCAAAATGGCCGCCATTCGAATTTCGTCGATATCTCGGAAAGTATAAAAGATGGAAGAACGGTTTCTTGACAAGAGTTGATCAGGACTCGAAGATCTACGTGATGAATAGAAAAAAAAATCCAATATGGCGGAATTTTTTTTTCCATAGAAAATGTATGGGGAATGTTGAAGAGACTATCAGTTGGTAATTATGCAAGGTTGTGATGCGGTTTTTCGGAGAGTTACTAGAGAAAAATATGGAGAGAGCTGATGATTGAGGATTTCGGAGACGGGTGAAGAGCACAGCCAGGGTATCGAAGATAGGTGGGGGGTGCTCGACATAATGTAACTCGAAACGACATCCAATTGGCAGTTAGCTGAAAAAAAATTCAAAATGGCGGATTCAAGATGGCCGCCATAAAAATTTCGTGTTATTCTATCTCGGAAAGTATAAAAGGTAAGAGAGTGGTTTCTTTGCAAGACGTGATAAGAATCCCAAGGTCTACGGGATGAATAAAAAAAACTAAATGTAGGAATTTATTTTTCCATGGAAAATTTACATGCTACAATAAGAAGGGAACTATCCAAGGCATTGACGCAGTTCTTCAGAGAACTGCCAGAGGAAAATATGAGAAGTGATGATGATCTAGGATTTGGATGATGGTTGAGGAGCACGGTCATGGTCTTAAAGATAGTTAAGGGCTGTTCGAGCAAAAAATAAGCTGAACCTCATCCGATGAGGTTCAGCGTATTTTTTGTTCGAACAGCCCTTAACTATCTTTAAAATCATGACAGTGCTCCTTGGTCATTTTTTAAGCACACTGCCGATCGCATTCATGGCATTGGCGATGAAGATGACGGCGATACCTTTATCGCCGGGAAGACTGCACGCGGGCCACATGTGGCCCGCGCAACCACGCGCCCTACTAGTTAATATATATATAGCTGCTTGTGCTGATTCACTGACTGACTGACTCATTGATCACCTCTCCTGAACAATTTTGTATGAAAAAAAAATTTTTCAATGACCATTTCGTATAGAGGGGAAAAATTCATTCGGAGGAAAAATACGGAGAGACCTGATGATTGAGGATTTCGAAGACGGGTAAAGAGCACGGGGAGGGTATTGAAGATAGGTGGGGAGTGCTCGACCAAATGTCACTCGGAACGTCATGCAATTGGCAGTTAGTTGAAAAAAAATTCAAAATGGCGGATTCAAGATGGCCGCCATACAAACTTCATACGTGTCTATCTCGAAGAGTATTAAAGATGGAAGAACGGTTTCTTGACAAGAAGTGATCAGGACCCAAAGGTCTATTTGATGGATAGAGAAAAAAATTCAAAATGGCGGAATTTATTTTTCCATAGAAAATGTATGAGGATTATTGAAGAGACCACGAGTTGTAAAACATGAAGTGCTTTGATGCGGTTTTTTGGAAGACTACAAGAGAAAAATATGGAATGAGGTGATGATTGAGGATTTTAAAGACAGTGAAGGAGCATGGGCAAGGTATTATTGTAAGGTGAGCACTGCTGAAACAAAAAATACTCGGAACTTCAGGCAATTGGCAGTGAGCTAAAAAAACCAAAATGGCGGATTCAAGATGGCCGCCATACAAATTTCGTGTTGTTCTATCTCGGAAAGTATAAAAGATAAGATAGTGGTTTCTTAGCAAGAGTGGATCAGGATCTCAAGTTCTACAGGATGCATGGAAAATAGTTCACTGTGGCGGAATTTATCTTTCCATGGAAAATGTATATACTATGAAAAGAGACAATGATCTAGGATTTGGCTGATGATTGAGGAGCACTGTCATGGTTTTAAAGATAGTTAAGGGCTGTTCGAAAAAAAATACGCTGAACCTCATCCGATGAGGTTCAGCGTATTTTTTTTCGAACAGCCTTTAACTATCTTTAAAACCATGACAGTGCTCCTTGGTAATTTTTTCAGCTCACTGTCAATCGGATTCCAATGGGTGATGGAGATGACGACGATACCTTTATGGGCGGGAAGACTGCACGCGGGCCACATGTGGCCCGCGCACACACGCGCCCTACTAGTATTATATATTATTATAATAATAAAACTGTAAAGGGTCGAATTCTGTACATTGAAGATATTTTGAAAATTTTTGTTGGAGGACACTATTTAGTCGATACTGAAGCCAAAACTGTAATTTGTTTAATTTTTGTCTGTCTGTCTGTCTGTCTGTCTGTCTGTCTGTCTGTCTGTCTGTCTGTTTCACGACCGGGCATCACGGCTAATCCGCTGGATGGATTTAAATGAAACTTGACATGATTATAGTTCATACCCCGAGGTAGGACATAGGATACTTTTTGTCCCGAAATTCATCATGGTTTCCCTGGAAGACGGCATCAAAGTCCAAACGTTTTTTAGTTATAATTCATTAACGCGTTGCCCGATTCTATTCATTTTTTTTGTTAGAAAGGAGGGTCTTTAAAGATTATTCCATACAAATCTTATCATCATCACTTTTGTAGTTCAGAAATTACAGACATCAGAACCTTTAAGTAGGTAGGTGACTTGAAACTCGGAATGCACAAAGAACCTAGGGCTAGGACGTGGGGCTCAAGTAAGACTGGAGTACCCTTACAGCCGTAAATAAATAGGCTTAGCAGGAGATTTTGTATGGTTTAAAAATTTTCACTTTTAGGGTGAACAAAAATCATGTAACTGGCGTTATCGCTACGTTATACCGTATAGCGCCATCTCTACAATTTATGTGGAACTTGAATGTAAAACTCTGAGATAGGTTTCCGAATTTTTTAAAATAAAAATTAACTGTCATGTTATTTACTGTTTCCTGACTTTATATTAAGATGGCACTTTATATAACTGATGGCACATGAACAGATTTAAACTTTATCATCCGCAATATGGAAAGGGTAATGGTTCACAAATATTTTTAACTCTTAGGTCTTATCGATCCTAACCGACTGACTTTCATCTAAGGTCTTTTTATACGTAAGGAAATATATAGCCATTGTCCATTCTGATGTTTTGGATTGTATTGAGATGAAGCAAAGATTTTTAAAAGACTCTTATATTATGTTGGGCTGGGGAATATTGTTAGTAGAATAATTTATCCCAGTGTTACCTACCCGGCCGAATTTACCACCAGTACAACTTTTCACATGGTTTAATAATTTTTGACATATTTCGTGGTTTCAGAATGAAAATCACAATGAAAAGGACACAAAGGACACAGGTCGTGGTCACTACGTGACCACGACTTGTACCAATGTATCGAAATATCGACAGTTAAAATCGTCCTTTTGATCTTTCAACTACGTATTAATGAAACTTTATATTATTATTAAGAAAAAGGAGTTTTCAAAATCACCACAAGATAACCCGTGTAAAATAAGAACAGGCAACATCACACCAGAATCCCGCGAAAAATCAAGGAATTCCAGTAGGAAGGCATATTATGTAAAAAAATCGTAATTCACGCGGGCGGAGCCGCGGACAACAGCTAGTATTTTATAAAACCAACATTCGTTTCAGCCGACGGAAGTCCATGCTGGACAAAAGCCTCCTGCAATGACTTCCAGCCCACACGGTTTTGCGCCACTTGTTTTCAGCGCCTTCCCGCGAGTCTTTTAATGTCGTCAGTCCATCTGATCGGAGTCTGCCAACACTGCGCTTTCCCGTGCGGGATCGCCATTCCAGCACTTTGGATCCCGTCGGTCCTACGAGCTATGTGCCCCGCACATTGCAACTTCAGCTTCGCGATACCTTGAGCTATAGCGATGTCTGAAATGAAATGAAATTCTTTATTTCACATAGGCTTAAATATAAGCTCTCATGAAATGTCGAGACTCTACCGCCAGGTTCGGAAAGCAGGTTTGCACCGAGAAGAACTGGCAAGAAACTCGGTACTTGCTCTTTTCAAACTCTCTCTGGTTCATTTTACGGATCTCCTTATTATTTGATATGATCTGATATTATGATCACGTAGGGAAACTCAGATCGTAGCGCCTCTGAGCCTTTTTATGAGGCCCATAGCCATAGATGTGGACATAGCCAACATTGGGTACGTATTACTAAACCGCACTTATAACTGGTGACAAAAAAGTAGGTAATAGCTGGCATAATTTTTTCCATATTGTAGGGTCAGATAAAGATTAAATAAATGAAGATTATGGAACAACTTTTTTTTCCAAACATGTTTCTGCTTCTGATTAAGTTACTTCAAAGACCAAAACTTAATGACGTTTTTTTCTCTACAGTTTTAACTAAGATCCTGGAGAAATCGAGGGAACTATTCGAATTTTATATGGATACTTGAAGAGATTTGGGTATTGTTTGAAAGAGGATACGGAAATGTAGGATACGGTACACCCCGTGTTTAAAGTGATCTGTGAGTACACCAATTCGAAGTCGAGACATTCGTACAATCTCCTTCGTATTAATCGCCCGACTTCCAATTGGTCTATATCCTACATTAAAAATTATTTCACTCTTTGTAGTGGCATTGAAGTCGGTGTTTTTGAATTTTCCATTTTATTGTCTTTACAGTATTTAACTAAATAACCGTTCGTGCAGTTAATTTTAGCGACCTAAAAATAAATTAATTTGCTGTAAAGTTTACACTGCGCTACCTACCCCCACTCCAATGTCGTGATAGTTGGCAGAAGATTGCTTGGATACTCCCCCATCCCCACGTAATTGATTCTGTCCAAAGCCCCATCGCTTCGGGATAGCGCTCCATTTTCCGCTTGCCTCGCTCCGCTTCATTATTTTCCTTTCCCGCCGAACAGTGAAGATGTTTATGTGAAATATAAACACGTAAACTATCCTGCTGTGCTATTCTACAAAATTAAATAGCTGCCAGACAGCTGTCAACCCGAATATGGCATGCAAAATTGTACTCTATTACAACTGACAAATTCATAGATGCAGAGATGTACGCTCGTCGATGTTTTGCAGAATAGCACGGCATATTATCATATTATTTACCTTTTTATTTTCAACTTATTTTATTTTTGGGGGTTCTAGCTCTTGAGCTAAGAGCTAATCTATTCTACAGAGTGCTGTAATTTTGAATGGCGTTAATTTACGGAAATCCATAATTAGTAGGACAGATTAATTTGTTTTGCTATAATCCGCTACTTGAAAAGATTCTGTGTGATTCTACCATTTCACATTGTGAAGTCAACATCTCCTTAGAATGTCCCAATGTCGGGACGAAACGTGCGTCGAAGATTGGGAAATTGTGTGTGGTGTTTTATGTGGGTAGTGTTCCTGCATATTTTACCATACATGAGTCTTTTCAAGTAGCGAATTTTAGCAAAAGAAATTAATCTGTCTTGCGGTAATTTCGTATATCTATCAGTGATAATCACTGTTGTCTGTGGTTCATAACGATCATTGATCGGAAAAGTGAAAATAAATTTTCTTGAAAACCATTAATGGATTTAAAATATCATGCCTACCTCATCAGCACCTATATCATTTGAGCTCGATGATTTTTATGGTTACGTAACTCAAAAGAAAAAAAACGGAACCCTTATAAGATCACTTTGTTGTCCGTCTGTCTGTCTGTCTGTCTGTCACGACCCTTTATTAATTTTCGAAAGCCACTAGGTTCAAAAACTTGATAATTGTTTACTTATAAACGTAAAGAATTAGGCCCAGTTTATTGAGCTAAAGTTAACATACGTTAAATGTGGCGGTTCGACCCCTAATTCTAAAGAAATTATTGCTTTATTTTGTTTTTGAAATGTTAAAAACCAAATGACCTGTTTCTGACCATATGTGTTATTTCAAAAAAAATAAGTTGTCAGCTTTAGATACTATGCGTCATGTTCGAATTTGGAAATCATTTTCTGCCCTAGGGCCGAATATGCTTTTGCTGCCAAGGGAATATAATAGCATTTCCCGCCCGCATTTTGGGCATTAAAGATTTCTTTTCCGAGCGAATGAGATGAAAAAGTTGTATTTACTTGTTAAAATAATTCAACGTGCGAATTCCACACACATTCACCAGTTTTTTTAATATAAAAGATTGCCGAAAAAAAAACCATGGAGAAGCCTTCCAAATCCTCGTTTATTTATCAAAATCCCGAGAACATTTTATTTGGAGTGCGTATTTTACGTAAAATATTTGGTTCTCATATTGCCGAAGGCATCGCGTGATACCTTTGATGTGTTAATGCGCCGCTCGCTCCACGAAACAATAATAGGAAAAATTTCGCCTCCCTTTTTCACAACTGTTTATTTATTTCGCAACTCTCCGTGTTCCGATGTTCCGGTATGTTATTTTCGTTGAGGAAAGCAAGGAATATAATTCCTTGTGATGCACTGAACAAGTGCAATCTAGTTGCGTAATAACCCGTTCGTAGAAGCTTTGCCGATGAATTCCGCTCCCACTTCATACGACCGCGACCCACGCTCGTCTGATAACAGATGAACACAATTCGCGCGTAGTACGATCTTCTATTTAAGGTTCAACGCAAGTTTAAATTTTATTTATAATAGTTTTTCGCTCAATACACATAAAACATAGTTTACTAAATAACATGTGAAAATGATACTGCCATTCTCGCAATATTTCTGCATATTCCGAAAATCGAAATTTTAAGTAATTTTAATTTTGCGGCAGATCCCTAAAAGTGACAAGTTTTAGAAATTAATTCGAGTAGGTGGAAAGTATTCTTCGAATATTTTCCTGAATTTTTCCGGAAAATTGAGAAAAAACATTGCATGCATGGTGCCGCATATAGCATACAGTACACTCTTAGTTGTAGTAAGTAATCGAATTCATTAGTTTAATCAAGAAACTCCAAGAGTCACTAATACATTAATGTATCCGCCACAGCAGCAGCTGATGTGTCCATTTGTATGCCGACCGGTTCTAATGACACTATCTTAATTCAATTCAAGCCACCTTTGATGGAACTAAGAGTATTTTGTGGCCGTCTGATTGCTCAGTGTAGGGAGGTAGAAAGTTTTAGAAGAATCATAAACCATAATACTGCAACTTATAATATTTATGTGCTTATTTCATGTTTTTGAAACAAAGTCACAAAGAAAATCTACGAAATTCTAGAATGAAAGTTTATCTTACTACTCAATAGAATGGGCACACGTGCAATCACGTATAGACATTGATATGACGAATTCTTTAGTAGAAGCTATCTGTAGACAGCGCCATCTATCGAACGATGGGTAAAATCATACACGAAAACTTCATTTTATAGTTTTGCTTTAGGTGTTATTCCATACTTTTTTCTACCGAGTGTTCCATGACAGTCACGTCTGTTTGTTTTAATAAATTTGCTTACTAAAATTACTAATATAGTTTTCAATTATTAAACTATCATGCCTACAGGTTTAAACTAACCGTGCCTGTATGTAACGTTGATTAGGTGGACAGCTGTGAATACACGTAAAAAAGATATATAAAAACAAAAAATACATAAAAACATATAAACATATATTTCATTCTTATTTCGTATTTCGTTTAGATATGAGGCTTATTTTATAAAATCTACGCGTGTAAAGTATATAATTTTTCCATATAATATTCGTTGTATCAGTCTGTAGAATAATCTAAGAGTTTAGAATTAAAAAACGAAATGTGTGAAATAATTTAATAATCGCTTTATAATGTAGGTAATATTGTGTATTTGAAGTGTGGATACAACTCAAAGCTTACAAAAAAAATATTCACCGCCAAAACTTTCTGGGTGTTCCACTGTATTTACCAAGCCACACAGCTACCGCGTCGAATGTGTAATTCCAAATATACTTACTCGTAATTACTAAGATGGCGACTGCACTGATGTACTTAGTTTTTAGGGTTCCGTATCCAGAAGATAAAAACAGGACTCTATTACTAAGACTTCGCCGTCCGTCCGTCGGTCATCACCTGTATCTTTTGAACTGTCATAGTAAGACACTTGAAATTTTCGCACATTATTTATTTCTGTTGCCGCTATAACAACAAATACTAAAAAATTGAATAAAATAAATATTATATTTAAGGCTCCCATACAAAAGACGTGATTTATTAGCTTGTTTTTTTTTTTTAATTTTGTGGGCAGGGGTGTTTTTTACCCGACTGCAAGAAGGGTTATGTTTTTCGCGCGTATCTTGTATGTATGCATGTAAATTTCTTTATGACCACGTATCTTCCAAACGGCTGGATGGATTTTGACGTTAATGGTATCGTTAGATTCGTCTCATTAACCCAAGTGTTCTTAGACAGGTTTTTGAAAATAAAAAGCAAAATGGCGGATTTTGGGCCTAAAATTGTCAGTCATTTACAAAATATTTATAACCAAACCTATCGAATGGGGTATCAAAATGAAGGGAATTACATGGAGATTACAAAAATATATATAAGTCATACGTTTCGAATTAATTTGGAATTATAAACAGTCGATCAATGCGTTCAAAATGGTAATATTTGTAGTTTTTGATAGCGTTAATCTTGTATTGACCAAATGTGTGTCGTACTTTATATTGTGCATTTTTACTTGGTATATCATAGCATAAATCGAAAACATAATTTAATATAATCATTAAACAATTATTTAACATCTATACTTTCGCTACTCGCGCTAGATGGCGCTGTGTGTACTTTAAGACGCGCTCCACTTTGTCGAACGAAGTTTTTCCCGAACGATCCGCTTAAAGCGACGTGAGTTAGATACGCCTGAGCCCTAAACGTACACAAACTACACCTATGAAATGTTACTGGTCAGCTTATATATTTCCGGGATAAAATCCAGGTTTGCGTTTGACGACACTGTTTACAACTTTTACTTCTTCCAAGTGACTGACTGACTTGAACCGACATAATATAATATATAACCAAATATACCCACTTTACGTCTTTGACATTGTGTAGATAAAAGTGCTTAGGTTTCGCTCGTAAAGTGTGGCAACTAAAAAGCCTGAAATAAAATAAATAATTAAAAAAATCAAAAAACCCGACTGCAAAAATAAATGCAATAACTTAAAAGACTGAAACAAGGCGGACAACGAAAACAAAATTATAATAAACTTAAAACGATGCAATTTTTACTTCATTTTAACAAACAACATTATGAGCTGAAAGCTTTAGTTAAATTTTCGCATTCAATTTAAAAATAAAGCAGGCGGGACCTATTAATTTTCTCTATGTTAATTTATAATTTGCGAAAATAGGTCCCGCCTTCTATATTTTTAAATTGAATGCGAAAATTTAACTAAAGCTTTCAGCTCATAATGTTGTTTGTTAAAATGAAGTAAAAATTGCATCGTTTTAAGTTTATTATAATTTTGTTTTCGTTGTCCGCCTTGTTTCAGTCTTTTAAGTTATTGCATTTATTTTTGCAGTCGGGTTTTTTGATTTTTTTAATTATTTATTTTTTTACTTTAATACTATTGATATTGGTCTCGATATAGTACGGAACCCTAAGTGTGCGAGCCCGACTCGCACTTGACCATTTTTTTACTTTGTTTACTTATTGTACATGACTTGAATTCTTTCTTTTCTGTAATTATAACGCTATACTTAAATTGCTTAATACAAGTGATATTTTGATATAATTCTTGAATTTAATTCAGGTGATCTACCAAACTGATTCAAAACTTTATTATTCATAGTCTATGGTCTTTTCGTCTCCTATAATTATTATTTTTTAATAAGCATCCGAATTGCAAAGTTTTAGGCATATGAACAAGTTGTACTTCTCAATAAAATCTGTATGACAGGATATATTGTGCATTCAAACGAAAGGGAATTTTGGTATGCAAAATTAAATTTCGCATATGAAACACAAATTCCTAGTGTGAATGGTTCTTAAAAATACTATTTTAATTTTCTACAATATTTTGTTCTTGGTTCATGAGAAAAATTGATACAACCTTTCGACATGTAGCTACAGTTATTGTCAGATTGCTATGGCAAACTTAAAAGTTGGTGTAAAGGTAGAGAAAGATGCGGATAGGGAACGGGAACGGGAAAATGCATTTAAAGATTCGAAGGACGGAGATATGGATGAAAGAAAACAAACGACTTTTACGGCGGGTATTTTAAATGAATTGCCCAAATTGCCCCATTGAAGCAAAGAACGTACTTAAAAGATCCCCAAAAACCTGCAGTCCATATAAATTCAGGTCGCAAGTGGGTAAGTGGGTAATCCACATGTTCACAAAGTCGTGCGGACCCTAACATTATGCAAAACATCGGGACGCTTATACATGGAACTATCAAAGGCTTTCACAGAACAATGGTCTCCGGAAAATTCGTAAAAGTGTTTAGATAAATCGAGGAATTCGGGAAACTTCTTTTTAAAGATTTCCAGTATTCCTTATTCTGTGTTAATTATTTATTTTGAAGAATGAAAATATAAATGGAGGGTTTGATTTTATTCAACTTACAATTTAACACCGCAATCTTTACTGATCTTAATTCATGTTATTATGATCACAAACATGTAATTGTATCGGTTTCTACACAGCATTGCATCATTAATTTCTCAGTGTTTTGATGGTGGAATTGTAACCAGTCACTAATGAAGCCATCCAACAGACCAGCAGTGCTATTCTACAAAATGTCCATCTCTGAAACAGCTGCCAGACAGCTGCCAAGCCGAAAATGGCATGCAAAATTGTACTCTATTACAACTGACAAATTCGTAGATGCAGAGATGTACGCTCGTCGCTGCTTTAAGTATTTTTGCAGAATAACACGGCAGATCAGCCTCATAGCGTGGGCAAAGGATAAAAATTCTATCCCCCGATTTAGTCCTTTATTGTCACTACCGTCTAAAGTATTGCTAAAGAGAAGGAAGAAGTTTTACTATCCTCCGTTTTAACCACGAGTGGATAGTATTTGCTCAGACATTGGATAAGATTTTAGATGAAAATTAACATTTTATGTTTTATTTTTCTCCATGCAGAAATTTTCACCGACCATTGTTAGCCGTAAACTAACATTTTAATCATTGAAGGTCACCAATACAGGTCACAACAAGTCTTTTTTATTTAATCCCAAAGTAAAAAAGAGTCTTGAACCGCCGCCAAAAGCGTGTGTTAGATTAACTGATGTTAAAGTTGGCGACACCTGGCTTCAAGCCAGTCGGTTCAGCTGCCTGATTTATACGCCGAACTGACAATGTGAGATACTTAGGGTGGAATAGGTTGGACTACAATGAAGCCTTCGATTTCATTGCTAATATAAAATAAATGTATTAAATTCTCGTGTTAATGTGTTAATATGTCATACGGCTTGCAACACAATTCCTCTGAAAAGGCCTGAACGAACTTTATATTTTTTTTGCGTGTGTTAGATTAACTGATGTTAAAGTTGGCGACACCTGGCTTCGAGCCAGTCTGTTCAGCTGCCTGATTTATATGCCGAACTGACAATGTGAGATACAGACATTAGGGTGGGATAGGTTTGACTAGAATGAAGCCTTCAATTTCAAAATAAATGTATTAAATTCTCGTGTTAATGTGTTAATAATGTGTCATACGGCTTGCAACACAATTCCTCTGAAAAGGCCTGAACGAATTTTATAATTTTTTTGCGTGTGTTAGATTAACTGATGTTAAGGTTGGCGACACCTGGCTTCAAATAACTAAAAAGATAAATAATTATGATGACCATGACTCCGTATATCTTCAAAAACTTATAATACTCGTACATCTGTGTAATGTGTATCCCTTTATTTGTATTAAACAAAAAAGCGTAACGAAAGGGCCAGTGAAAAGTTGTTTTAGGCATGTTTGCACGTTCCTTTAGCTATGATATGATAAAATATCTTGAGGATTCTGTTGTTTTTGTACTTTGTTTATGCTAAGGTATCCTTATTGCCTGAAAATCCTTTGCAAATATTGTCTCTACTTTACAAAAATATTCAATACTATAGAAAAAAATAATAAATAGGCTGCCAGTGTATAATGTCTAACTAACCCTAGGAATCATTTTTATCAAGGTTGTAAATTTTATGTAATTTGATTTAACTTGAAGTGATTGTATTGTTACATTTAAAGTGAAAATTGGTATGACAACACGGATATTGAATGAAGCGTTATTTTGTGAAAATCCATAATAATTAGTTGGACCGATTAATTTGTTTTGCTATAATCCGCTACTTGAAAAGATTCTTTATGGTACAACATGCAGGAACACTGCCCACATGAAACACCACACACAATTTTCCAACATTTTTCTTCAACGCACGTTTCGTCCCGATACCGAGATACCTCCTCAGGAGATGTTGATAATGCGAAATCGTAGTACGAAGAAAGTATTGGAAAATACTTTCTTCGGAAAATTGTGTGTGATATGTTATGTGGTCAGTGTTCCTGCATAATGTAACAGAATATTTTCAAGTAGCGGATTAGGGATAGCTGAACAAATTAATCGGTCCTACTAATTATGCCAGCACGGAACCAACGTTGTTAGATTCCATCTCGCATTTGTCCTTTTTTTAAACAACCCAGAATAAAACTTTATTGAAACCAATTTCCCAGCGAACAATTCTCTAATTAATGTAACAATTTCAATACACAACCAACAACGTATCAGAAAACGATAACCCAAGCGGGGGTCTGTGTTATTCACCCAGTTATAAATTCCAATAAAAGCCCGGATCTAGGTTGGCATGAACAAAACGCTAAAATAAAACTGAAATAACCAATAAGTGAAGCGTAGCGTATTTTTATTCGGGCCATACATTCTGATATCATATTTAGGGCCACTAATTTCGAGGATGGCAAATCCAACCTCTATCAGATTATGGGTTCCATGGCACATATTTTTTGTGCAAGCTCATAATGTTGGTATCAACTGAAAGTTTGCTTTTGTTGAGAAAATACGAACAATCTGACGTACATATAATGCTGTCAGTTATCTTGGCTATTGCACGCGAGCAAGTCATATACAGATTAGATTATGCTATCGATAAGTTTAATTGTAAAATTTCAAATGAACCATTTATTGAATTAAAGTTTTAATAAAAACAAGCATTTTACCCGCAGTTCAGTAGTTTGGGCTTAATTGAGTACATTTATTGAGCGGACGCCCGCGGCCCCGCGCGTGTACTTCTGTTTTTCACTAATGCCGCTGGAAACATGTATATTTTAGGAACAATTGTAGTTTATATTTTAATCCAGGGTATAATCTATCTTCATTCAAAATTTCAGTCAGATCGGGGCAGCGTGGATGAGTAATAAACATACCTAAACACAAACTTTCGCCTTCATCATAATATTATTTTTGTGATTAGATTTATAAGTTAGATTTAATAATAAGCAGAATGTATTATTATTAGGATGTTTTTACTATAAATAATACTTACAGTATTAACAGTGCTGTTATTGGCTTCATCTATAAGCAATAAGCAGTTTCAAAAGGCGGTTAGTCGCTCTTTTCGTAGCTCCATCCTAACTACTTCACATTATCGCAGCACATCTGTATTGTACTGTAGAGAAATCACGATAGCCTCATACCCACTTTGAGGGTCGTAAAAATTCTCAAAACGTACTTGAAATAATTCTAAAATAATACTCTCTGGTATTGTTTCACTGTGTAATTATTACTGGTTACGGGCTTTTAACAAGTTCACTGCGGCTTTTTAACAAATTTTCCGGATATATAACCTTGCAGTATGGTACGAGGTCCATTTTGCCCCGTAAGACTTAGAATCTTTTGCACCACCACTCTGAGAAACGCCTAAGCCTTATAGGTGACAGATTTCACTTACAACAACTGTCACTTAAGGACTTAGGTGTCCCTTAAAATATTGGTGAAAACGAGCATTAATATACAATTTTTTGTCTCTGGTGCGGAACAAGGTGCAAATAGCCCCGGATACTTATTAAAACAAAGTTGTAAGTTTCAATGTAAACAACGATATAAGCTGAGAGCGATTTTTTTACACTATTCAAGTTAGTACTTGACTGCTTTAGGTACTTAATTATGTACTGAGGCTGTATTCAATGCTGTCTTGGGGAATATGCTGAATAAAACACGATTGACTCCAATAAGAATCTAATTTTAATTTAAGTTCAACAACTTCAGAAATTGACACACAATAAATCAAACAAGTCTACAAGTGAAGTATACGACTGACGTGTAACGCGTTTAGGACGTAACTGATTAAACTCTCATAGGACTTGTCCTTATAATGCAACGCGCTCTACCATGTACGCTGTTCTTACATATTTGATACTTACGAGCACATAAGCTTATGTGCGGTGTGCCCCTACAACTGCGTTTTCACCTGATGGTAAGTGATGATGCAGCCGAAGATGTTATCGTATTAACTTGGAAGGGGTAAGTAAACTCACTCCAAAGGTTTCTACACAGCACCGCACCGGAACGCTAAAGCGCTTGGCGGGGTGCGTCTTTGGTGGTAGTGTAATATTATATATTCGTTGGTGGTAGCGTGGTAACTATAGCCACGGCCGAAGCCTCCCACCAGACCAGGGGCCTTCTGTATCGTTTACTTAGTTAGTTAGTAACCCTAACTGGGTTATTAACTAAGAAAACGAAGGCAAAAATCCTATTTTTGCACAAATTACCAACCTAGGTCGGTATGGTATCATATCCGTATACCATGCTAGTTGCTATCTTGTACAAAAAGAATATTAAAATAGGATTTTTGCCTCCGTTTTCTTAGTTAATAACCCAGTTTGGGTTACTACCTAACTAAGTGAACGATACAGAATCAGCACACAGGTATTTTTTATATGACTCTGTATTGGTTTGATCAAATACTCAACTTAGGCCTTTCGACGATCTCCTACGCGCTCGGATTAGAGCTCTCGGTCGCGGGTTCGATTCCCGCCACGGGTCACTTTAAAATTTTATAATTTCTAGTTGCTCAGATTTTTTAACTTCATCAAAATTTTACCATCAGGTAAGATTGCAATAAAGTACTAACTTGTAACTTTCTGCACTCCTTCTCTGTATAGTCAAATCTCACACTTGCAGATTTCTAAATTGTTCCTAATATAATAGTATGACTATTAGTAGTTTATTCCATAAATTACTTTATTGCCTACTATATTTTTGTCTGTAGTGTGTAAGAAAATTTAGAGACTCAAAAAGAGTAGGAGAGAATTGAAACACAAAAAGTACATAGGCCAAAGTTTCGTTTTATTTAGAAAAGTAATTTGTACAATTTCACTAACATACTTACATTTTTTTTTGCAAATTTTCATAACACTCTTCTCGCATCGCTATCTAGGATAATCTCACTCCACAAAAACGCATTTTAATTCTATTTATATTAAATTTAACATTCTCCAAGAACTGATAGTACCTAACAATACTAAGTAGGTATATTGTTTGTTAATTAATTTTTGTGTAATTTGCTAAACTTCTACCGTATCAAAAACGGTTACATGACATTATCTTTATGAACTCCTGCTCTGTACAGCTTTTTCAAGTCTCATACTAGTAGTTTTCTAAGTTGTCTCTAATATAATATGGCTATAGTAATACTTTCCATAAATTACTTTATTGTTATTTTAATTATTTTTGTTAACTCTATGTTATAGATCGTGTAATCTAAAAATGAATGCAAATCTATGTGATTACTTATTCTTATTCTAAGCTCACACATGAAAGAAAAATGTAGTGGAGAGGCGTTCATTTTTAAATGAGACGATCTATACAATTTTTTTTTTGTAATAGTCAATGATTAAAAACGATAGCTACTATCAGTCCTCATCGAATGTAGTACAAATGTCTCAAATTCAAAGCTTTACATTACTCTATAAGTTTATACAGTAGGTATTCTTAATTAAACTACAAATTAACTGAAAATAGTATAGTTGTAATAATTATTTACAAAAACAAAATACACACTTTAATCTATGTATCACAGAAAAATAATTATACAACCTATAAAAATATCATTTACAGCCTTACTTTGAATTTGAATTTTTGATTTAATAGAAAAAAAATTGCATGACTTTTTTTATAACATTAGGTATTAATACTTTGTTTTATTTCATAATATCTCTCTCAAATTTCAACTAGGTAATATAAATAAAAATATGATAAATTATTATGAATCTAAAAAGGCTGTAAATGATAATTTTAAAATGTAGTTATACTAGATTAATTTAGTTATAGTACACCGACTTAAGTAAGACGTTTTATTTTTATTTCAGATTTACTTTTCAAAACTCCAAAACGATAAAAATAAAAAATCTTATTATTTTTTATGAAGTTACAATGCATATTATAATCTCAAAAGTAGGTATACTTATAAATTATATTAAAAGATATTATACAAAATTACAGTAGGTTCTTTAAAAAATAATGAAGTTTTATATTAATTTTTAGGTCTATACACAAAAAATTCAACATTTTCTAATAAAGTTCATAGCAAATGTATAAGCATTTTTTATATATTTACAATTTTATTAACTAGCAAACAAAACTCTGTGATTTCTCATTTTGTTTTTAGCATAATTGACAAATTACTAAACTTTTTCTTTTTGTGACGTGTATGTATAATAAAGTAACATAATTTTTATATAAATTTTATTCACTGTTCGTAAATATTATTTATAGTAACAACTGTTTATAACTTAGGAAAAGAAAAATACTTAATTTTGATAAGTCAATAAATATGACAAATCACAAAGTTATTATATATTTTATTTATGTTGTCTAATAATAATTATAATTATACTATTAAAGACGGATGAGATGATTCTAAGCTGCAATAGTCAGTTATAAATTTAATAACATGATGATAGATATATTGTTAGGCCTTAAAATTTGTTTATTTTGCAATAATTATTTTCTAGATTTCGTGTATTAATTTCATTCATAATTAGACCAAAAAAACTATGGATAAATTATGTATAATTTCCCTTAATTTTAAAAGTAAGTTATGTACTCGTAATAATGAAGTTCTTAAGTTTAAAAAGTGACACTATTAAACTTTAAATAAGTTATACAAGTAATTGAAGTTGTGCGTTTGTTTAGAATCCAAAACCGTTTTGAAATTAAAAATAAAATGTGTCTGCCGCGATCTGACTTGAAAGGATATAAATACGAATGAAACTTATTAAAACAGAATAAGGTTCATAAACGCTCGTTCCTACTCGCTTTGACCTTAACTTGTAAACAAGGTCAAAGACATTGCTGGTAGTTTAGACGTCTCGAAAGATCTACCCCTCCGAAAAACAAAGAGGGTCGAACATTCGAGAGTCGTTCAGATGAGTATATAAGCACATCCGAACGCCGGCGTGAGGCAGTCTGACTTAGGGACGACGAAGTGAACAAGCGAAAGGGAAGACCAGAATATTGGAAATTAGAAGGATTGGATATTGCAAATTAGAAGGGCAGAATAAAGTCACATCGAGGGTCAGCAGGTGTTTTACTTCAAATCCTCGAACCCAGCACGTAGCAATATCTAAGAATCTAGATAGCCGCTAGCACTGTAAGATTGAAGTCGAAGAAACTATGATATAGCTTTAAATTATCGATTCAGTTTGAATAAAAAATTAACGCTACTAATTCGGAGATTAACCTCGAAAATATCGATTAACTGTCGTACGGCCACATCATTAAAATTGATACCGGCTGTTGTTAGCCGGGTATCCATTAAACGGGCTTAGAACAATTAGAGCCTTCAAACTTTATTGGTAGGTAGTAGGTACTCCAATTGGATATCAATTATTTAAACCCTTTCTTTAGATAGACGTTGGAATAATAATTTATCTAGGTAAAGTTTTGTCGAGTTTTATTCAATAGTTCATAAAGCGTATTTACGCACTTTTTGAAACAAAATTAAGTGATCAGAAATTAAGATATTTTAATTCTTATAAGGATATAGTCTTCTGCAAAAAGAACGCTTCTATTAAGATGTGCAAAAAACATCTATAAGTAATAAAGATTTATCCCTTCAATCGAGAGCATCCCATAAATTATAATAATCATAATACCATCAATCAAAATTAAAAATAATACCATCAATAAAATAAACAAGACAATTAATAAAATGCTAATGTTGTACGAATTTTAATAATCCGACATGTTAACCTAATTATTCGTTTAAATAAAACCATTTTATTGTTATTCCGAAACAATATTTTCGGTGTTCATAGCCAACCGAGTAAATGAGTTTCTATTGAATTCATAAAACCCTTTGTTTAAATAGCACGGATGTAACTAATAAAACCCTTTCTCTTCCAAAATATCGTATCTTACGATTCGCGCGTTTATTAATATAATAGCTTGTTGGGATGACAAATTCAAATCGTTATTGCAAAACCTTAAAAACCTAAATACACGTATGCAAAAACTGTAAAGACTTCGATTCGCGTGAGTCAATGGTGAAAATCGTAAAAGATGCTGGTAACAATCATTGTTGTAACCTAAATTGTACTTTATTACGTCGTAGCTAATGTCGCTATTTACTTGATTGATTTTGCAGAATAAATCTTTTGTAGTTACCTGTAAGGTTACTATTTGGTATTCCAGGCAACTTCTATTTTTACTAATTTTGGTGCGGCAGCTAAAATACAGATAGGACTAATGAACGCTTTTCATCTCTCACATAAACTCATTGATCCAATATCGAATAAAAGTAATGTAATTAATATGATTTCTGATGAAAGTAACTCATTTCCAAAAATATTCCCCAGCAAGCCACTTTGACCGGACTAATGATATTAACTCAGAACATTAAAAGCTTTCCCGGAATATCTTTAATGTGATTTGTAAGGAAATACTTACGCTTACTTATAGGAATTCTTAGAAACTGTGGATCTTATGAAAATATTATACTTATTATAATATTAGGAACTGCTTACAATTCCCGTTAATAAAATCAGAACAAAAAAGAAAAAAAAAGGAAAATTCCGACTCATTTAATTAATCCCTTCACGCAATAACTCATAATAGCCTAGTATGAAACCTAAGATCTAGAAAGCTGATGCTGCCCTTTATTCTAAAAAGAGAGGAATTATTTTTATAATTGCCCACGAATTGCACAAAATAGCAAGTTCTCTAAACAAACGTTATTATTTTTATTTTCAGAAACTAATAATTAATAAAAATATTGCAATAGGTAATATGAATTTTGCTTTAAATTGAAGCTCTAGTGATGTCTATCAGTTTTTATCATTAACTACATGAAGTGTTTCTATTTTAATGATCTTCTGTCAGTTTTTGTCATGAGGTGTTTCGATTGTTATGATTGTCTGTCAGTTTTTGTCATCAACTACATGATAGTGTTTCGATTTTTATGATCGTCTGTCAGTTTTTGTCATTAACTACATGAAGTGTTTTGATTGTTATGATTGTATGTCAGTTTTTGTCATGAACTACGTGATAGTGTTTCGATTTCAATGATCGTCTGTCAGTTTTTGTCATTAACTACATGAGAGTGATTCGAGTTTTATATGATCAGAAGTCTATTTCCTAGAGGCCTGAAGGATGAATTTAATCTTTGTGACATTAAATTGTAATATTAGGTAAATTTCAAAACGGTTTTAGGCATTTTAAGTACCATTTGACGTTTTTAATAATAATTTTGTGAGTTTACCTGAGGAACAAATACTAAGAGTAAATCATTTTCTTTCTGCGTGACATCATGTTTGTATTATCTAATCAGTCTTAGATCGAAATTTTGAAAAAAAAAAATAAGAATAGTTTGAGCATAATGTGAAAAGCTACAATACAAGTACCTATTTTCTCCTTCTAATACATAGTTTTGAATGAAATAACATAATTTGTGTAAAAATAAATAAAAAAAATTGATTTAATAATAATAATTAACAATTACATAGGTAAGTAAAATTATACCATTATTCATATGTCATATTAATTTAAAATAAGAGAATATTATTTATTACTTTAACAATAATATACTAATTGACACTTAAATTGATGAGTTACGTTTTCCAAATATTTGCTGTGATTTTAATATTTATTTTATTTTTATACCTACACAGGAAATTGTTAGCCATAGTACAATAATATTGTACTATGGCTAACATAAGTTTATTCGAAAGTTAAAGAATGTAATTTTAGTGAGCACTAGGCCTTTGTTTATTTATTTTTTCAAATAAGTTTTAAAATAAAGATAAAAAATTTAAAACATGACATTTTATTAATAAAAAAACAATTATAATTGTGTACCTACTAATTGGTTTATAGGTAGAACAGAAATAATATTATTTTTATTTGTTATCTGATTTACATGGCCGTACAATGTAACACCAAATTGATATGTCCTATAATGGCACGTTTTTGATAGGAATTAAAGCTATTTCTTAAAGTAATTTATTTAATGATAAGGGAACTTTACAGAATAAACTTTTATGTTAGTTTGCTAAAGCTATTAAAAAAATATTTTCTAAACAATATGTTATGTGCAAAATTTTGCGTTTTTTGCACTTAATAACGAATTTGAATCTTAACATTTTCTTGATATTAAAATTTAGAAAAACTTTTTACTGCAATTTTTTTATAATATTTAGTGGATATAATATATTTTATAAATAATTAAGTTTTTATCATAATAACTAAGAAAAAAGTCTAAATATACTAAACTGCCCGTAGTGAATATCGAAACAATTTTTTTTATATAATACAACGAAACTACCATTTATATTAAGATCAAAATGTAGTCATTTCAAATATTTTTTTTTCACTGAAAATTCAAACAAATATTATCATAATAAATTTTTTCCAAGGTATTTATTATTATTTAGTTTTTACAATAGCAAAGTCCAGTCTCAGTGGGATGATTCGAAATTGACGATAATAATTAAGCACACTCATGAAGATATGAAACAACATTTTAACAATAATTGGTTTTAAATCCCTTTAAATGCCTTATTACACATTTTAAGAGGTAAAAAAATAAAATAAAATAATAGAATTAATACTTAGATTTAATAGATATGTTCCATAAATATAGGCCATTATTAGAATGAGTGAAAAATAACAAAAATAAATCTAAAAGATTATTTACTACCCTAAAAATCGACATTAATTATTATTATTTAATATGATACATTTAATTCGAATAAAATTAAATAATTTTCAACATTTATTCTGAATGTCCTTCTTAACACTGCACTTGTACAAAGTACAATCATGTATAAAAATGTTTCGCACCACAAATCATTTATTTTTAATGTTCTAATGAAAATTCATTTATGTTCACTAAATCTATAACACTTAGTTTTAGTTTAGATAAACTTTTTGACACTACATAAACAACTGTTTTTAGGAACACTTACACATGTGTCGCTAAGGGCTGCTGAAGACTATTACCTGGAAAAAATACACTTTTTTAAATTATGCCATAGCTCATGATTCATTACTAAAAAAAGTGGACTGCTAAAATAGATGTACAGGACTCGGCGAACCGCGTGAAAAAATGTCGCTAGTTACTGGTGCCAAAAATGCTTATTTTGACACCGACAGCGTCAGTTGTAATCAGACCGCAGTCTGTGATCCGCGGTCCACGCCACACTTTTGAATCTTTGTTACATATGTTTTTATGTTGGTATAATGGACTCTTGCAGTAGGTACTAGTGCAAGCGAAAACCGGCACTAAAGTGACTAACTTATTCCCACGAACTTCTTGCCACCATTGATATTCCTGCCCTATTGGAGCCAGCAGGAATTAGTCGTGATGATGGCAAGAGACCTGATGGATTGACGCTGGTTCCATGGGAACGAGGTCGGCCGCTGATGTAGGACACAACATGCGTTGACACATTGGCTTCGATTCATATCAGGGAGTCAGAATCAAAGCCGGGAGCCGCAGCTGAGACTGCTGAATCCGGTAAGCGTCGCAAATATGCCTCTTTTTTAGAGAGTTACATATTTGTCCCGTTTGCCGTGGAGACCCTGGGGCCATGGAGTCATAGTGCTAAAAACTCCTTCGAGAGCTTTCCCCGCGGTTGATAGCTTCAACTGGTGACAGAAGGGCTGGCTCATTTTTTGCGCAACGTATCAGCCTAGCTGTTCAACGCGGAAATGCAGCCAGTATTCTTGGCACCATTTCATACGCGGGCAAGATTTGTATAGTAATTAGAATAAGCTAATAATAAGTTTTATTGTAACATTTTATTAAAAAAAAACCTATTCATTCCGTGATTATGACGACAAATCCTAAGCGAATAGTACAATGAACGGCAATAATAAAACACTTAAGAACGCGACTGTACAGTCAGAAGTCCGCGGAGTGTCGTATCGGTGCGGGGGACGGAATACGACTGGCTACCAATCAGCGCTACGCTCGCGCACTGCTTGTACCTCCGCCCCCCCTGTGATACCTAATTTTTTACTTCGGCGCAGTAACGGTCAGAGCTTAACTTATTTGCCGGTAGTTGTACCAGCAAATACTCTATGGCATGTGGTACTCACCCTTCTTGGTGACGGTCGCGGTGGTGAGGGATCGGTTGGAAGGCGCGAGGATGTAGTGCGAACTCGGCGACTGAGGCGTGGCGGATGACGTCACTCCCACCTGGACACGGAATTGGCATCATTATTATAAAATATCTGGTTGACCGAGCTTCGCTCGGTAGTTTAACTACTGGATAATAGATGGCAGCAGAAGTGCTTCGCTCGGTACTTTAACTACTGGCTAATAGATGGCAGCAGAAGTCATATTTTTATTATTTTTTTATTGGTAAATTCGACATTTTATAAAAATGAATCCTAGCTAGATCGATTTATCGCCTCCAAAACCCCCTGTATACTAAATTTCATGAAAATCGTTCGAGCCGTTGCCGAGATCCAGATTATATAGAAATATATATATACTAGCTGTTGCCCGCGGCTCCGCCCGCGTGAATTACGATTTTTTTTACATATACCGTAGAATTCCTAGATATTTGCGGGATTCTGGTGTGATGTTGTACAGAAACCTGTTCTTACTTCGCACGGGTTATCTTGTGGTGATTTTGAAAACTCCTTTTTTTAATAAAAAATATAAAGTTTCATTAATACGTAGTTGAAAGATCAAAAGGACGATTTTAACTGTCGATATTTCGACCCAATGGCACAGGTCGTGGTCACTACGTGACCACGCCTTGTACCAATGTATCGAAATATCGACAGTTAAAATCGTCCTTTTCATTGTGGTTTTTATTCTGAAACCACGAAATATCTCAAAAATTAATTAATCATGTGAAAAGTTGTACAGGTGGTAGAAATCTTCTTTCAGAGTTCGGCCACTGGGATAAAATACTCTACTAACAATATTCCCCTGCCTAACATAAGAGTCATTTAAAAAACCTGTGCTTCATCTCAATACAATCCCAAGTATCAGAATGGGCAATAGCTATATATTTCTTTACGTATAAAAAGACCTATGACGGTCAATCGGTTAGGACCAGTTAAGACCTGAGAGTTAAAAATATTTGTGAACCATTATTTTACTCTTTCCATGTTGCGGATGATAAAAAAAGACGTGGCACTCTGGGAATGTCCACAAAAGTGAAAACTTTAATCTGTTCATGACTTAACAGTGCCATCTTAATATAAAGTCAAGGAACAGTACATTACATGACAATTAATTATTATTAACAAAAATTCGGTAGTACCTATCTCCAAGTGTTACATTCAAGTTCCACATTATTTGTAGAGATGGCGCGATACGGTATAACGTAGTGATAAATTCATGATTTTTGTTCACCCTAAAAGTGAAAAATCTTAAACCATACAAAATCTTCTGCTAAGCATATTTATTTACGGCTGTAAGGGTACTCCAGCCTGACTTGAGCCCTTACGTCCTAGCCCTAGGTGCTTGTCCAATCCGAGTTTCAAGTCACCTACTTGAACTCATCGATAAAGGTTCTGATGTCTATAATTTCTGAACTACAAAAGTGATGATGATAAAATTTATACGGAATAATCTTTAAAGAACCTCCTTTCTAACAAAAAAAGAATGAATGAAATCGGACAACGGGTTAATGAATTATTACTAAATACACATTTTGACTTTGATGCCGTCTTCCAGGGAAACCATGATGAATTCCGGGACAAAAAGTATCCTATGTCCTACCTCGGAGTATGAACTATATTCATGTCAAGTTTCATTTAAATCCATCCAGCGGATTAGCCGTGATGCGCGGTCGTGAAACAGACAGACAGACAGACAGACAGACAGACAGACAGACAGACAGACAGACAGACAAAAATGAAACAAATTACAGTTTTGGCTTCAGTATCGACTAAATAGTGTCCTCCAACAAAAATTTTCAAAATATCTTCAATGTACAGAATTCGACCCTTTACAGTTTTATTATAAGTATAGATACAAGAATTGCTCGTTTAAAGGTATAGGATTACACGCGTCACCACTGACCCCTATTCGTTGGATCGCAGACTGTCAACGTAAAATTCAATTCAATCAAACAAATATTAACATTTACTTTTTTTTTATATTCATACGCCATAAGGCAGAATGTATAAGGATAATAATTGTTATTGCTGACCACCTAATGTACCTACCTGCATTCTTAAGAATAAATGACATTTATTTATTTTTTTAAAAATGAAGACAATAGAAATGGCATATGATAATAGGCACATGGGTACATTGGCAAAGTACAGTTACAATAGTTGAATTGTTGTTGTTGTTGTTGTGTTGTTGTTTGTTTTATTTATAAACTTTATAAATAGTATATTTCTGACTATATTCGCTGTAAAAGAGTATTTTTGCAAATCACCGCACACGTCTTGCGCTCGTTTTGTCATTCTTCGTTATAAAGAATGCAATTTCCCTTACATTTCTTTTTGCATCGTACTTTCATATTATATTTCCTCTCATCAAACACGTTCCTATTTACTCTAAGCCCCTTCGCACACGGCTCGTAAGCGTAAGCGTAGCGTAATCCTCGCGTACGACGAGAGCATTACGAGCACGTACATTTACAAACAATATGTCCGCAGACAAAGCGGTATTGCAGCGAATCGTAGGCGTAATAATTGTAAAGGTGGGTCTACGCTAGACGAACCGAGCACAAGCGAAGCCGTTCTCGCCTTCGTCGTTATAAGTCGTTCGAGGCTTGTAAGTCGGTCCACAGTCCACACTATACTCGGCGCGGCGAACCTTGATCCCTATGACACTGACAGCTAATGTCACCATATAACATTGTAGTGGCGTCACCATTAAATTGGGATCATATTGGGGGCGTCTAAAATGCCATTTATAAATTTTACGTAGCTTTATACCATTAGTAATCATATTCCGTTGATATTTTTAACAATTCTTAACATTTAGAAGAAGTTATCTCAATCTGAATTTATGTTTACGTCCTGCAAAACTTACGCCGTGTGACGTTTATCGACTAGGGCGGCAAGTATCGATAAAAAAATGTCGGTAATGGAAACGAGTGCACAATTTTTTCAATTTTTTCAGACAAAATAAATAAATGGGGAACATTCATTTTCATGATAAAATATATACTTATATAGCAAAAACCGTGTTTACCGGGTTAAACATTATTAGAAAATAACAAGGTTGGAAACTTTCGTTTTACTTACCTACTTAATCTATGCCAAAAATCTTAAATTAATACAAAATCAACATAATGGATATTAAAATGCACATTATAATATTTTTTAAAACATGTTTACCAACGTGGCTAAGCCACGCCTTTGTCTAAAAAAAAGATTATCGACTCGACCAAAGACACGACACATCACTAACACGAACTGTCATAGGGATCAAGGTTCGCCGCGCCGACTATAGACGAATTATTGTGTTCGGCTGGTGCTCGGTTCGCCAAGCATAGAGCCACCTTCATATTGTTACCTCCTTCGCACACGGCTCGTAAGCGTAGGCGTAGCGTAAGCGTATCGTTATAACGTTTCGCATAACAGTATGACAATTACGCCTCCTCGTCTGCGGACCGCTTCGTCTGCGGACATGTTTGAACATTGTACAGTGCGACAAGGCTATTTTGGCGCGTGGCCAAAGTCTGAATTAACGCCGCTATTTTGTGCTAGTGTTTGATAGTTCGCTCTGTCAGTATATCACTATTGTATATTACGTTGTTTTTGCTTGTTATTAACTATTTTAAACTAAAATTGAAGTAAAATTGAGGAGATTTTATTTTATGGCTGCCTTTGTTGTGCAACAGCGCCCTCCTTCAATTGCCAAGAGAGCCTTGTCGGACTGTACTCGTACTGCTATCGTCGTGCGCGCGGATTACGTTACGCTTACATTCGAGCCTTGTGCGAAGAGCCTTATGCGTAGCGTCATAATAATAGCTTACGCTTACGAGCCGTGTGCGAAGAGCCTAAGTTTCCAAATGACAAACTGAAAATAAAATTGTGACGTTGAGTCGACTCGCGCGTCCTCCGAAACGATCGTTTGAACAGCTCACAATTTCCGTTCTGCTCGGATTATATAAAGACGACTAAGCGTTTTGCTACGTGTGTTAGACTGATTGTACGGGAAAAGATTTGATATTAAAAACGGTGTTTTTTAGGTTCCGTAACAAAAAGCAACGGGAGCACAGTTTATTCTACTTAACGTTCTTACTTCGTCTATAATTATCATGTTTCAGTTGGAGTTAATGAAACTTTTGAAATTGATGAACAGGATTTCTCTAAATTAACTAATATTGTGTAAAATGAAAGTCTGAAAATTCCGTATATACTTTTAAAAAATGTGGTCATAATTGATATCATAGGTACCTAATCAGCCCCCTGCCCCTTGATTTTGCAAAAATAGTTATAATAGCAGCGACGAGCTAACATATGCGTGACGTCACTAAGGCCAGGACCTATATGTTACATCCATGGTACTATCGCTATTTTGATGTTCAGTGACGCTCAGTACATACAACAAATTAAGCAAAAAAAAAAACAAATCAAAAAATTTGACAAGTACGAGTATAACCAAAAACGATAGGATGCGAGCATAGATTTTTAACAGATCGTCGCTCGCGCTCCGGATGCGAGGTCTCATTTCGGGAAAATTGTAACTGACTTATTTTAAACTCGGCACAACTTACAAATATCTAAATCCATAATAGAAGAAGCTGTAGCAGCTAACTTATTGTAAATTACAACTAACAGAAAAATGTTTTAATCCATGATAGAAAAACTTTAACTAACTTATTGTAAACTAGCTGTTGCCCGCGGCTCCGCCCGCGTGCAGTTCGTTTTATTTACAAAAATGTTTCCCGTGGAATTTCTTAATTTTTCCCAAGATAAATGAGTGGTCCCTGGGTTCGATGGACCCGTAAAGGAGTCTTCTTCCAATCTCTCCTGTCAACGTGCTATCTTCTTTCACTCAATTTACCTATATCTTCTTTGGTCTTCCTCTAGTTATAACACTCTGTCGAAATCGCTTATGTTACTCAATTTGCATGGAGTAAGACAGAGTGGGGCGTGTCATCGTGGATTGTAATATCTATACTAACCAAACTTATCTTATTCTGAGATGATACCAACGCCCAGATATTGTAATTAAGCATTCTGATGCGCTGCTGTGTACGTAGCAACCCGTTCTGCTACGTACGGGTTATCTTGTATAGTTATACCTAGTTGCACGATCAAAAGGACGATTTAAACTGTCGATATTTCAACCCCGTTTTGATTGTGCTACGTAGATAAGTAGCTATAGGTTTTTTTAAACATCCCACGGGTGCTCTCAAATTTTTCAGGATGAAAAGTATCTTAAATGTTGACCGGGCATATATATAAAGTAGGATCATAAAATTGCATTTAAATCCGTTACTTGAAAGACGCCTGCTTTTCCTGTTTTTGTAATGTTTTCTTTCCCGCGGGAACTCGATTGGATTAATAAGTTTTTCTATATATATATTTTGTTAAAGAGGCAACATAAGGTATCAGCATGACAAATTTTACTAAATTAAGTTCATTAGATGTTGTTTACAAAGCTGTTAAATTAATTGCAGTTTTTTAACTATCCCACGGGAACTCTTTATTTTACCGGGATGAAAAGTATCCTATACCAGGGACATAAGCTACCACCACACAAAATTTCATTGAAATCGGTCCAGCCGTTCCAAAGATTAGCCCGTACAAACAGACAGACAAACAGACAAACAGACAAACAGACAAACAGAGAAACAAAAAATTTGAAAAAAAAAATTAAATTCTATTTCACTTTTTACATCCCCCTGACTCCGTTTTTAGCATTTTTTTTATTTGTACAGAAATTCGACCTCTACAGATTTATTATATGTATTGATATTGATTACAACTTCTAGAAAAATCTCCTTATCTATGATTGAAGAAATTGTAACTAACTTATTGTAAATTACAACTTACAGAATAATCTCCTTATCCATGATAGAAGAAACTGTAACTAACTTACTCGTATTGTAAAATACAACTTACAGTAAGTCTCCTAGTCCATAATAGAGTTAAGAGGAGCCGAATCACACCGCAGCCTCCAAAATTCAAACTACATAGAGATTGGATGCTTACAGGATTACGTCAGCCTTGGCCGTAATCAGTCAGGCCGACGACGTCACAGCATACACGGACTAAGCTCGGTACATCGAGTAATCCACCTCAGACGCAATGGCCGAAATTCGGTGATTTTAGTTGTAACATATCCACTATTAGAAGCCAGCTAACTTACACAATGTCTTACGATACGTGTTATACAAAAGATAATAGAAAGACACACTTCACTCAAATTTTAGGGTTCCGTACCTCAAAAGGAAAAAAAACTGAACCTTTATGACTGTTTTTCATGAAAACGACATAAAATAAACCCTCCTTGTTTGCTTAAGAAAAACGTAACGTAAACCCTAGCGAATTCTGCGCCGTAATTGGCTGACGCAAATCAGGAACCCAATCAGCGGATAAGAAAAACGTATTCATACGGTATTCTTACGCAATCAGGAGGCTGATCAGTAACTTATATTCTTATAATTACTTATAGTGTGTTTTTTTGCGTTATACAGAGACGACTCTCAATAAAATCAATTTGGAAATTATAAGATGCATCGCCCAGCATTAAACGTTCCGGTGCGAGGCTGTGTAGAAACCGTTAGAGGCTCAGCTTATCCCTTGTATGATAATATCTTCGATCACTTACCAGCAAGTGAGATCGCAGTGTAGTGGGTACTAATATGTAGAAGATATAAAACCGTGTGAACCAATACGATTGAGCTCTCAGAGACTATGTCACGTAGATACTAAATCAAAGAATTCCCATCCTCATCTATAGTTCGTGATTATTATTACAGTTACAAGTTTTCCAGGTAACCGCTTCCCGAGATAAAGTCATTAACGGTGTATCGTCATAGTCGTAGAATAGTGACGTATCTGCAAAAATTACGAAATTCACTTTTTACCATTTTCGGACACTACTATGTCTATATTTTATTACTGCATTAAAGGAAAATTAAAAAATCTTTTAGATTTCAAGATAACCAGTCGGTAAACTGACGGATGTGACGCGGCGCTCATAGTAAAATGGCGGTTGTGAACACTCGTCTTTTTACAACGCGCGGGAATCCCCCCTCACCCCCTCCCGCACCTGACGAATCTGCGCATCCGCCACTGTTCATCGGACGAGTAGGATTGCACATAACGTCGCATTTGACTATCCGTCAGTTTTCTACGGAAAATCAAAATCAATTTAAATTTAAATTTAATTAAGATAATATTAATCTCTGCTTATACTAAATATTATTCTGTTGAGATTATATCATATTCAAAAATTGCAAATTTTAAGTCGCATGTAGACATACTTCATTTTTCTATGGACGTGATAGTGACGCATGAGTACAACCGACGATATTCTGCGGACATATTTTTTTATCTAACGGTCGTATCTGAACATCCCACTTTATTCTTCGCGCTAAATTCACTTCCGCCTTTTTTCTATTGAAAAACACTGCTTATTTGTATAAATTTAATATATTTTTCTATACCAGAATGATCCAATCTGAGTAATAGTTCTTCTGTATTAATAAAAAGACGTTAACTTTATTATTTTCGTCTTTTCGAAATCATTAATCGTGAATGCTCTTTAAGTTGGGAAGTGGGGCTTGCGACCACTATAATCAGATTTTTGCCACGATGCAACGGTCCGTTTTGGCGGGAGTAAGGAATTCACTTGAACCGTGCTCACACTGGCCGTCATTAGAAATAACATTGTGTTGTTGGTGTTGATATTATTTTTTGGCCGTTTATCAAAATTCATCTTTATGATTCAGATCAGTACATATTTACTCCAGTCAAAAAATCAGTATGGCACCTTTTTCAAATATCAGCTCAATTTTGAAACTCCTTTAGATACCTCAATCTAGATAACAGATCTGTCATCTTACCCTTACCTAAATACCTATGCCCTTATCAGCAAAAGCCCATGTATGTAACGTTTCTTTTGTCCCACTTACGATAGTGCAACAGCTGTCTTAAGACCTTAGCAACTGTCTACCAAACAATATTGCTTAGTCTTCATGCTAGTTGTCTTTAGCAAATCTCTTTTGATGTAGGGGTAAAAAAATGTTCAAAAATTTGATGATTGCAAAATATTAATATAGAAAAGAATACTCCTCCCAAAATTGCGTAATTGTTCCATGAAAAACTATAGGCAGGCTTTCCACGTGTAAATTTAAATATTACTCTATGTTGACTCTCGACAAAAAAACACGATGCATTTGAAAACCTTTGAATTTAGGTGATAGTGAGATAGTAAGGTTGCATCGCTAAATATCCCTCAAAATTTGGGAGATCCTAACCACAGTTGAGAATAAAATCCTAACAACAAAGTTAATAAAAACTCAGCTCAAAAATACTAATACTAACTAGCTTCGTATTGGTTCTCAACGACTCCAAATCTAGGAAACTGCAGAAAATGATCTTTTGAAAACCAATTTGATGTGAATGGGAATATTTGAGCAAAGTTTTATTAAAAAACATGTACATGTGTAAATATATATGCGCAAAAAATTTGCCACGAGCCAAGCACGATGTATAATGAAATTAGAATACTACTTGCAAAAAACTAAATAAAATCTGATTGTGGCAGGAAAATTTTACCCATTCAACCCTCAATTTTAGAGAGTAATTTACCACAACAAAGAAGTAATCCGGTCCAAATTGCTACAACATCTTCTAAATCTTTGCAGTACAAAAATAATGCTTGTTTATTGCTAATTACTTACTTATAAGCTTAAGATTTTTAATTTTATTTATTTATAATGGGTACGACCAAAATTGTGTGTTCAATCTATCATATTCTACCTATCCCAACATACGGTTCGATCCATTAGGAGTAACTTACCCCTGCCAATTTATAACTATAACATATCTAGGGCATCTGGAAGAGATCCTCTTATGTGGTGATAAGATGTCCTTGTATAAGTCCTTTCTGTTTGTTTCCTTGTACATGTTCTTTCTATACTAAATAAATAAAATAAATATTTGGCTGCATCGTCACTTAAGGTGATTCGGCCAAATTAGCCCAGGAAATACAAATTTAATTAAATTTTTCGTGAATAGTAGGTAGGCTAATTATACATCGTAGACTTATGGTACTAAGTTTTGCGATCATAACACTGATGAATTTACATATTTTGAATAAAAAATTGCGCAAAAATTCCCTATCGTCTCATAGAGGTTCTCCCAAAAGATTATTTTCTACAGTTTCCCAGAATTGGAGCTATTAGGAACCAATAGGAGCATAATCAAAATACTCATTGCCATAAGTCTATGATGCATAAATAGCCTACTATTTACGAAAACTAAATAAAATGTAAATTTTCGCGATTGGATGTACGCATCAACCTTAACCCAGGTAAAATTGCAGTCAAGTACTAATTTGTAATGAGTAAAAAAAAGTGACAGACTTCACATCCGACAAAATATTTCTCAGTAAAGTCGATAGAATATAATCGGAAAGTAACATCCGTCATACTTTGAACGCCAAGTTTCCGAAGAACGATGTCGGATAATACCTTGCGACCGTGTTGCCTCCGAAGTAAAATGAAGGATGTGATTTTTCTGGAAAACTATATAAATTTAAGTTATTATTTCTGTTCCATTTTAAAACAAACCCTATCATTTATTGGTATGCCAAATTTCATAATTAAAGATAAAGAAATAAAAAAGTTATGTCAAAAAAACGAAAAGAAAACTTTCAAATGGCTGTCCTGTAAAGTTTAATAAATGTCACATCCGTCACTATTCTACGACTATGACGGTATGTCTGTGAGTCATTATTGCGGCGCAATCAAACAGAAAAATCGCACCAGTAAAAAGTTCCTGTATTATCTCAAATCACTTTTTAATGTCGTAAATAAGGGAACTTTTAAAAACGTATAAGTCTAATGGCAAGGCGCGTACTATTAAGGTATGTCCACCAGAGAAGTGCTAAGCTAAGGCTACGATTTGTGTGAAACACACCAATATTAACAGTAAATTATTATTTATAGCTTAGCAAAAGCGCTTTGAAACGTAACTATTTTTTAATTTTAATTATTAGAGTTACATTTAATAAAAATGTTAAGTTTCTACGCTCTCTATTGCCTCTTTTAATATACTGAAATCGTGAATGCTTCAAATTGTCAAAAAAACTCTTGAATTTCAATATTATTTAATGTGGAACTCCCATTAGACTAATAAAACGTTTAGATCTATAGTTTCTAATAAAAAAAGTTTCGCGTGACACATAGGCTTCAAAATTAACAAAATGTACGTTAGAGCTTTGTACTGACGTGATGTTAACACTATAACTACCAAGCCGATTTAGGCTGACTTATTTAATTTTTCTCAGGGTGGCTGCATTTTTCTATTCTTTTTTGGCAAAGGATACGTAACCTTTAAATAAAATAAAATAAAAATCTATTTTTGTTTTGGTGCTTTTTGACACAAAACACAGCATCGTATCGCTCTGGTGGGCAGGTACCCTAATAATAGGCTCAGAGGTAGCAAAATATTGCGGTGCGAAGAAAACCAATTTAACCCTGAAGGCGACATAATAGTCATTGACGTTATTACTCTGTCAAATAGTGTCAACTGACAACACAAGGTTATTATTATAATAATGCTTCTTTAACAATATTATACTGTACATATTATTATTATTAGGTATGTAAATTTTTATCGTCAGTGCTATTATTATTTATCACTTTTTAGTTGCGTGTGATTGTGAAGGCATTTTAATTTCTTAATTTCGAGTGATATTTTCCCTGTTCTGGGAGTGCCACTTCCGATAAGTGTATATATAAAAAAAAATTAGTTCTATTTTCACCCGCAAAATGGCGACGGTTTTTTCTTGCTCAAGGAATGATCATTAATCATAATATTAAGATATGATAATTTTTTTAGTAATTTGGAAAGGTTCAAGAGTTTTTAATAAACCAACTATCAAAAATAGGAGAGAACGTTTCAGTTTTCACAAAATTTGCCTAAGGGTAAATTTTTTGCCAAACTGGTTGAGTAGTTTTAGTTGAAAGACATACACACATATATCAACTTTCACCTTTATAATACGTGATATTTTTCATGATACCAGTATCACTGCGGTGCCTATCCCATTTTTCAAGAAGAGTCCTATAAAAAGGACATCCAAAAAATAACTTACTGCTGGCTGCGCGCTGTCCGTAGACATGGTAGAGTTGGTGATAGGACTTGTAGCGCACTGCGGGGACGCGAGGCTGGTGGGCGACGTTATCGAGTGGGATGACGTGCCTGAAACAGATCTGCATTGAGTACCTAAATGTAGAAGAAATTTTTCGTCCTATTCAAAGTACGTAGGAAGTTTAGAAGGCGCCCCGGTAACACTTTAAGAGCATCCTTCTGTCATTCACCTGCATAACCAATGTGGGGGAAGTTTCTATAGACAGTAAAACATTGCTTGTAGGTTAATATTCTTGCAGTGTACTCATAGCTCATGATTATCGTATTTTCGAAATATCAATAAAGTAGTTTTAAATTTCTAATTGATCAGACTTGAAGAAATTGTATTTTTATCAACTTGTCAACAACAACGGGAAAAGAAAAAAACGTCAAATCATCCAGAAGATTTTCTTGAATAGAAAGAACGAGTAGGTAACTAATAATATTCAAGATCAAGTGACTTTTAAAAAGCAAAATCGTTTCATTCATCTGCAATCTACGAATTGATTTGGAAATACACGAAAAACGTTAACGTAACGACATAAAAGAATTCAACATGTAAATGAAATTAGTTCTGTGATCCCATAATTAACTTAAATCAGCCGTGGTCTTCCCAAAACGTAAAAAAAACAAAGTAAACGCTTTTCAACAGTTTTTACGTAGAATGCTAAAAATAGGACATTACCTGAGGGTAGGATAACAGAATTTCTAACAGAAGAGTACGGTGGAGGCGCCGGCGTGGCAGCAGGCTTCGCTGTATGCACGGTGCTTAGGCCAGTCCTTAGATGAGGATTGCCGTAAGTGGCTGCGTATCGTACGTCCACGCCTTGTATGATACCGCCGTTTGGTACCCTGGCACCTAAGAAAAAGATTATTGCTATAAATTGGAAGAACTTGGTTAACTCTTATGGTTGCTCCACAACATCGCACCGAAACTCTAACTAGTTAGACGGTACGTTTACTGGTAGAGTGGTAATCAGCCGCGGCCGAAGCCTCCCACCAGATCAGATCTGAGCCAATTTAGAGATTATAAAATTCCAAACTGGCCCGTACCGGTAATCGAACCTTGGACTGCCTACCATTTGTGCCTGGGAGGTTCATCACAAATTAACTTTGTAAAAGTTTCGATTCTCAGTACAAGTCCAGTTGAGATTTTTTAATTTGGATAAGTTTCTATTTGGAACCTCAACTGGATTACCTCGAAGCAAGATACCGGAAAATTAATTTGCCGCCAAACGATTTAGCGTTCTTGTTACGAAATCAGACAATTGTTCGTCCTAAATTATACCATCATCACATATTTTAAGACCTTAGTGCCAAGTGAGAAATAAAGTTAACTCGGAAATGGAAAATAGTGGTCATATGAAGTTAAAACCCCGCACGTACCTAACTATGCGATTTATTTCAGGTAACAACGCTTCTTTGCCCTAGATATGTAATACAGTGAAATTCTATATCTGCACATTATTATTGTGCAAAAAATGCCTATTAAAATTTTAGGTACTACATCTATTTTAGTTTTTTAAATAAAAATCACACTGTCCACAGTTTCTTTTTTTCATTATGCTTTTTAGGTTTTAAAATTTAAATCAATGCAATTATAATTGAATCAACTAAAAACTCATTAGGTACACATCCCAAAAGTTGTGTTGAGAGCAGCTATCACATTCATAAAGGTAACATTGTAAGCATATTAAAACATCCGCAAAGCGGTGTACAACTTTGTTTCAAGCATTATTGTGCTTCTTACTTTTTCGTTGCTGACTGCAAAGAGTTGCTCTGGGACCCGTTACTGATTTCATATTACGGTACTAATGACATTGTATCTTCGCTTTTATAAGGACTGCCTTTTGGACCACTACAAAATAAACAGCTGTCCTGTCGCTTAGTTACTCGCTGTAAATAGTTACTCTGGGACCCGTTACTGACACATATTATAATATACTAATTGACATTAGAATTACGCTTCTGTATGGACTGCCGCTTGAGATCTCTACAAAATGATGAATACTCTCTGCAAGAGTTACTCTTTGGTCTTGGTGACGCTGGAGAGTTTCTCTTTGAGTTTGAGTTTTGTTGTTTAGTTAGAGAGTTTTTCTATTGTTTGAGTTAAGTTTAAAGTTTGACTAGCGTTGTATTATACTGATGAAAATGCTCGATATTAAAATGCTCCCCATGGAAGAAGAGTATTTTAAATTAATTTAGTTTAGAGATTTTGCAGAACATAATTGGCACCGTTGCGTTACTGCTGTCCTGTCGCTTAGTAACTCGCTGCAATGAGTTACTTTGGGACCCGTTGTATCATACTGATGACGGTGTATTCTCAAAACACTACAACTTTTGATCTCTTGGAAATAACAATCTCACCTTCACTGGGCAATGTATTCAAAGCGTTGCTGCAGTCCTGTCGCTTAGTAACTCGCTGCAAAGAGTTACTTTGGGAGCCGTTACTAATGTTGTATTGTACTGATGACGGTGTATCTACGCTTCTCAGAACACTACAGATTTTGATCTCTAGGAAATAACAATCTCACCTTCGCTCGGCAAAGTGTTCAAAGCGTTGCTGCTGTCCTGTCGCTTAGTAACTCGCTGCAAAGAGTTACTTTGGGATCCGTTACTAGTGTTGTATTGTACTGATGACGGTGTATCCACGCTTCTTGGTAAACTGCCGTTTACGGACCTAAGGAATGAAAAACATTTGTTTTAGTAAGATACATATTATACCATGAAAATCTAAATAGGTAATAGGTGTATAGAGTTTGCAAGTGTAATATTACGATATTAAAATAGATTATACCTGTTTGGTGTAAGTTTCTCGCTACCTAGAGTTGGAGACTGCACCCTTAGAGAGCCTGGTGTATAGTCATGTCCATAGTGGACGTACGTTTGATAACCATTGCTGAAACCATTGACCTAAAAAAATGTGTTTACAATATTAAGGTCACAAAAAAGATTTCCGCAGCGATTTTTGTTGCAGTTTCGCGCCGCAACGGTGTAATGTCACTTTACAGAAAAAACATTTTTTTGTGTGAAATAAATTATAATACTGAATTTTGAAAAGTCGTAGAACAAAAGTTGTTAGTATTAATGTAAACAATTACAGGCCGAGAGCCATTTGATATTTTGTATATAACCCTGTAAAACGGAATCACTTACCTTATAGCAATCCACGTAAGCGGGATCCGTATAATCGTTGCTGTATCTATAAGGTTGGTAGGCGTTGGTCTGATTTATCGACGACAGCGGCACGGACCCTGCCAGGGGTATCCCGCTCCCCAGCTTGGCGTTAGAACATAACGTACTATCCGACCCGGTGTTCGAATAATCCTGAAAAGGACACAACATTATTCGTGTTCCTGTTGATGATAATTGTTCATTACGGATAGTAAAAAATAAACCGATGGACAATATTTATTTTAGAGTAGTTTTTTTTATATATTGTGTTTAGTTCGTGGCGTCACCTGGCCAAGGGCTCAGACTGAAAATTAGCGCTGTGTGATTACATGGTGCATACAGCACCATGCTATATTGTGCCCATTTCTGGATTGTGTTCTAGATGACAAGCGATGTCTGCTGCTTCCGTCACTTAGGCAAGAATCTAGTATTTGTTGCCCAGGTGGTGGAAACTTTAGTATTTGTTTAAGTACGTAAGTGTGTACATTGTTTTGATTTGTGTGGCATAATGTTATGAAATACGATTTTTTTTTCTTTTTCTCAAGTGGCTATAGTGAAATCAGTTATAGAGAGGTTACTTACAATTTCGCAACTTCCATTCGCTTGCCTTAGTTCAAGTTTCAGGTCACTTATGTTTGAATTTCTATCGTTTTCCTTGAACAGTTCTTCTGCCGTAACGGTCACATCAGGTTTCTCCGCCACTTGTGCTTGCTTGTTTTTCCTCTGCTTCCTCTGGCACAGGATCACTAGCATTATCACCGCTGCCACCATGATAGTTCCCGATGTCACTCCGAATAAGATCAGCAGTAAGGGAAAAGTTTCTAAAAATAAAAATAAAGTATTTTATATAACAGCTAACTGATCCGGCAAACGGTGAAAACTTTGAAAGAACTTTTGAAGTTGATCAAGTTACAATATTTCCTGTAAGTATTTGACGTCATAGTGTTAATGTGAATAATTATCGTTTTTCACAAAGAGACAGAAGACATCTACTCCAAAAATTCTAATGCTTGTCGTTTTTCTTTGTCGGATTAGAATTTTCCCGTAATTTCAATGTATCGCTATCTTAGTTTGCAATAAAGCACCTGATTAAAATAACTAAGTTAAATACCGAAACTCAATGGTAGTCATTCAGTTCATTTACTTAGTTCTGTCATATAGTCAGTTTGGAAACACGAACTTTTAATTTCAAGACTTCTGTAGAGTAAACCGACAAATCTAAAAATAGTGCCATCTTTAGTTCTATTTTTAAAAGCGATCCAATTAGTTTGGTTAAATGATTTTGTACAATATAATCAGCAATGCCACTCTTCCTACAGCACATCTCTATGGTTTTGGGTTGTGGCGTAAAATAAGTAATGTTTTTATTTTGGTAAGAAATACAAATGCTTTTAAAATTCATGTTTTGGAATTTCAAATAGTGAGCTTTTATGTATTGAGTAACAAATTCCGTACCATTCAAACTAATTAAGTCCATACATGACATGAAAGATAAAGTTACAAAATAGCTTTCAAAACTCGGTAAGACCCACATCAATGGTTTTATCCCTTTCAGTAAATAAACCCAGGATATCATGTTTCAAATAAGCACCTCTATAATGTACAAACGGGATGTTAAAATACTAAAACAAAATTTATTGTATCCCTTTACAAAAAGCTTAACCTACAGGTATCTATTACCGAAAATATGCGCGCAAAATATCGAGAGAGATTTAGAAATTACGGCGTAAATATAGGAAGTATTAACCAAAAAAATGTGTCCGGTCGAAAAATACACAAACATATTTTTAAGGCGGATGCTGATAGATGCGTCCTTTTATGCTCGGGGCGTAAAGTTAAAACGACAATACATTTCGGTAATGTGTGGTCGTTGGGCCCATAATGGGACCCCGTCAGTGTCTAGGGGGTAATACTGATGTCCCTTGATGTTCGCAAACTAGGCCTAAAGATGTATTCTGTTTTTACGACCGCATATAATGAAAGTGACGAAAATTCTGATTAGGAGATTTGTCATATTATCAGCGTTGCCAGATTTTTTTCCGTAAGGTCGGGATTTTGGAATTTTTTGAGTGCAAAAAGCGGGACTCATGTTTTTTGAGGTTTTCTCGTGACTTAAAACACCAATTTTCAAGTGGTTTTCACCAGTAGACGTGAGATTCTAAGCACAAACTGCTATCAGCAATACTTATGGGTCTAGCAATTAACTCTGGTCTGCCAGGTCAAAAACTGTTTCCGAAATTCCACCAAAAGCAATATATTCACTCTGGAACGGCGTGATTATGATAACATGAGGCGATTTACCATTTAAGGTTGGTCAGAACTTTAACATTGTGCGAAAAAATACAATGTATGCAGTATGACACGAAAAAAAAATTCTAAAAGTCATGAAACTAAAGATTTATATGACGGCGCAATAAAACTTGTACAATAGCAGAACCGGGAGGACGGTGGAGTTCCCCAGGGAACACAATCGCAGAGCAAACTTTTAGATTTTAAAACTAAAACTACAAGCCACCTACGGACGTTCTGATTTTGAGAGTTCAACTTAAATCTGCGGCCGAATTGAAAAACTTCTTGCCTGATACATTTATAAATGTTTTCTGAATTGCTGTTGCCTACTGGTGACTTTGAGTTTAGGAAACAACGATTTTAAGTTTCAATGTTTTGTAGAGCAAATCGAGGGATACTAAGATTAAATCATACTACAAGTTGTTAAGGTGTTTCGGCCCTACTAGCCCGTGAAATTCAAATTTTAGACTAACTACACATTGTAGGTTTATATGGCAATGAATTTTCGGGCATAATATTTATGCATCTACATGTTTTTAATAGAAACTTTGCTCTAAAATTCCCACTAACCTCATATTGGTTCCCGAAGGATAATTTTTTGCAGTTTCCCAGATTTCGAGCTATCGGGAATCAATATGAAGTAAATGAGTATTGTTGAGCAGAATTTTTATTAAAAACTTATAGATTCATAAATTTTGTGTCCGTAAAACTCATTTCCATAAACCAACGATGTATAATTAGTCCAGTATACTAGCGAAATCTAAACAAAATTGGAATTTTTGCGTTTCTACTTGCGGTATAGAAAAATCATGAGAAAACCTACAACTGCATGCCTGAGAGTTCATCATAATGATATGTAAAGTGTGTGAACACTGCTAACCCGCACTTAGAGCTCTCAAAACTCTCTTGTCCAGCAGTGGGACATAAATATCCGGTATTGTATCTTCTAAGGTTGCTATACAATAAATGAATTTTAAAATGACAAAGACCCTTGCTAGTAAAGTGAATATACCATATGGTCACATGATTCTAATAAAATTGGATATAAATATAATATTAAAAACAAAATTGTAAACTATTAATTTGAAGAAAGAACAGTGTCAAGTTTCTTGCCCGTTATTCTCAGTGCAAAACAACTTTCCGTACGTAGATTCTGACATCTATTGGCTGACATTTCATAAAAAAACTGTACGAGTAAGTTAGGCCTATGTGAAAGAAAAAAAAAGCTCGGGTCAACATACACACTTGAAAGGGGTGAAACCCAGAGATAACTCCAGCCAATCTGAATACATCAATATTAATCAAATCAAAATACATCCAATTTAACGACCATCGATAAACCATAGCCTTGCAAGATGTCAGGCCGACAGGCATGGGATACGACACCGGTATATTATGCGAATTCATTATAATATTGATGCTGGTATCGGTTAGCTTGATTCACGCTGACTTGTTATGGAGATTTATGGGTGATATGATATTATGGGTTCTGGATCACGATTGAATATAATAATATTAGCGTTCATTCATTTAAAAGAAGAGACGACTTTTAAAGAAGGAGGATGTTACTTGTATGGTTATACTGTTCAATTTAGTTATGGACGTTTCAAGCGTTTTTAAGGCTTAAATTTTGTATGCTTTTTCTAAATTTGTAGTCAGTAATCACAGATCACACACTGTTGACTTAAATAAAATAATAAAAAAAATATTTACAATTATAGCCTCAGGAGCACCAATGTCACCTTGACAACGCTAATTTATTTTTCATCTCACCCGCTCGGAAAAGCGTTTTTTAATGCCCGAAATGCGGGCGGAAAATGCTATTATATTCCCTAGGCCGCCAAAGCATTTTCATTTTTCCCAAGGGAGACAAAGTAATATGAAAATCCCTTCCGGCCCTTGGGCCGAAAAGCATTTCCAACGTCAAACTCGAATTACGTGTCATGTCAATGTCAAAGCTGAAGACTTTTTTTTTTCTAATAACACATACGTTCAGTAAAAAAGTTCGACCTTAGAGTTTGTATAGGTACATTAGTTTTTTATTTTTACTTTTTCTTAGAATATCAATAAATATAATAACTCCTATTTAGTTTTATTAATTATAAAAGAAATCTAATTAAATCCATGATTTTTCCTCGTTGTTTATGTAATTATTGTTAAAATATTTATAAAATTTTATATTATCTTTGGTTCTTAGAAATTCCTATTTTAGAACGCATTAAAAAAAGTAAAAAAAAAGTTTCTCAATTTTTTTTTCTGGTCAAGTGATAGTTGTCTATGTTTCCAATCGTGATTAAATGAAAATAGGTAGGTAGGTACCTAATATTTTTATTACTTTATTCATTATTTTTTTGTTTTAACTTTGAAATAAGGTGAGTGATGATTGAAGGTGGTTTCGGTGAAATTATTCAGAGTTACCAAAAACAACATTTAACATAAATCGCAATGCCGATCTAAAGTGTTCTTCTGGTGATTTTCCTCGCTGTGGTGAGATGAAAAATTTTGTGTTATGGACGGGCGCAAATTTTTTTGGGTCTCGTGTCTTTGAATGCCTCGCTATGCTCAGGATTCTATTCTTTGAACCCCTCGCTGCGCTCAGGGTTCAACCCTAGAATCCTTCGCCGCTCAGCATTCAAATTTGACACTCGGCCCAAAAATCCACTTTGCGCCCTTGCATAACAAATAACTATATTTTAAAGATAACATTGGGTGCCTATAATAATATCAAAATCGAAAGTTGCGTCCCATACTTACTCGTAGGCCTTAAAATAATCTCCAAAGTATCGCTCCCATAGTCATTGGAGACATTGCATTTGTAGACACCAAAATGTCTCGACTGACTCTCTCGGATGGTAAGCGTAGAGTTAACGATTCCACCTGGCTGTAGGTCCTCTCTGAATAAAAAATCCTGTGAACAAATAAATATAATATTATTAGGGTATGAAACGCGTTGTAATCTAGTCCCAAATTAAGCTATCGCTTATGTTATGGGTACTAGAGAACTGATAAATATACAAACTATACATAAATACGTAAAATTCTAGGTGTGAGAATCGAATCTACAACTACCAATAGAGAACCACTGCCAAATTCACCCATCGGTCGTGAAAGGCCAAGCATTCTCCCAATTTTTAGGGTTTCATACCGAAATGGTATTAAACCTTTATGGTAAGGCTTTCTCCGTCGGTCCGTCCGTCTGTCACACTCAATTATTTCACAATCAACAAATTAGTACTTGACGATCTTACCTGATGATGGTAAATAAGTATGCAGCCAAAGATGTTATCGTACTAACATGCAAGGGTAAGTAGTCCCTAACGGTTTGTACACAGCATTGCACCAGAACGCTTGACGGTGTGTGTGTGTGTGTGTGTGTGTGTGTGTGTGTGTGTGTGTGTGTGTGTGTGTGTGTGTGTGTGATTTATTTACGGCTGTACGGGTACTTCAGTCTAACCTTAGCTCTACGTCTTAGCCCTAGGTTCTATGTCCATTCCGAGTTTCAAGTCACCTACTTGAACTTATCGCTAAAGGTTCTGATGCCTGTAATTTCTGAACAACTAAAGTGATGATGATAAAATTTGTATGGAATAATTTTTAAAGAACCTCCTTTCTAACAAAGAAAGAATGAATGAAATCGGACAACGCGTGAATGAATTATAACTAAATACACATTTTGACTTTGATGCCGTCTTTCATGGAAACCATGATGAATTTTTGGACAAAAAGTATCCTATGTCCTACCTCGGGGTATGAATTATAATCATGTCAAGTTTCATTTAAATCCATCCAGAGGATTAGCCGCGATGCGCGGCCTTGAAACAGACAGACAGACAGACAAAAATTAAACAAATTACAGTTTTGGCTTCAGTATCGACTAAATAATGTCCTCCAACAAAAATTTTCAAAATATCTTCAATGTACAGAATTCGACCCTTTACAGCTTTATTATAAGTATATAGATTTTTTCACAACTAAAACCCAACACAACATGTAATTGTAAATTTTGTATGTGCACCAGGAAGCAAATCTAGGACATCAACTATCTGAACAACAATTCACATCTAAATAACGTAACCCGTAAGTACAATAACACAATTAAGTCTCACTACCCGTCTGTCTGTTCCAATATTAATAATTTCCCCCGCTGAATATTTTACAAGCCCCAAATTGGGTCACAAATTTAGCCACTGTATTATTAATCATCCCTCACAATATTGATTCCCATTGTTACGAATCACCCTGTCTGACAAGTTAATTAGAATTAGTTACATGATTATATTGAGCGAGACAGTTATAGCCCACGGCATTGTCTGTTTCAAGGTGGAATTGTGGGTTGTGTTGGCGCTCTTTCGGGAAGGCCTATTTATTATATTATCGCAGTGGATAAATATAGGCTTTTGCTGTACTATAATACTATTCATAAGATTACAAATGAGGATTTAGAGTTATGTGCAATGGGATTTTTTTAAAGGATATCGCAATCTAGCCCCAAAAGAAAGTTTGTGTAATGGGTACTAGATAACTAATAAATATACATAATATTTAAATATCTGGGTGACCGAGCTTTGCTCGGTAGTATTACAGCTACTCACCAATAGATGGCAGCAGGAGTCATAGTTTTAGTTTTCGCCAATAGATGTCAGGCAGAGTTATATTTTTTTTTGTTAAATACGACATATTCTAAAAATGAGATCGATTTATCGCCCGTATACCTACTAAATTTTGTGAAAATCGTTCGAGTCGTTTCCGAGATTAAGATTATACAAGTATTGCTCGTTTAAGGTATGGGAATAAATAAAAACAATATTTTGAAAAACAAACCCAGACAGTCATGGTCATCGCTCAAACATTTTTCAGTTGTGGGAATCGAACCCACGACCTCAGACACAGACGACAGGATCGCTACCGCTACTTCATTCGGTCATCAGAGAATGACATATGTGGAAACTTACATGTCTATAACTTCTCCAAATGTCTTCAAGGTACAATTGGCCAGGGTAGTGGGCGCCTAAACCAATCCAACTGTCTATAACTATACCTATAGGCATCGTATATCCTATGTTGAAGTACATTCAATTTTATACTCTAAACAAATAGCCGAAAAGTTAATTTTCAATGTATTTTTTTTGTTTCACATCACTGATCGTGTGAAAACGTTACGTGAATAACCCCCGAGATATAATTAGGCATAGGCTTATATATCTATGGACGACGGGTGTAATACAAAATTCACGAAAAAAGTGTCCCGAGAAAACCTACGACTATATAAACAAGGGTACATGAGTACATATTTTTATAAACAAACTAAAACATTGTAATTTATGTCTTAAATCATTACTATAGAGCCTAATTTTCAAACACGAGACTGAAGTGCGATTGTTTGTCATTTGGTTCAAATACTTTTTAGTGCTGACCCCAAATCCTTAGTTTATAAATCAATGGTATTAGGCACATAATCGATGATTAAATACCGAGCACGGCACACTCCATTCGCTACTTACAGCACCGAATATAACGTACTTACAGTTTTGTAGGGATGTATTAGGGTTGTTTGACTCACGTGATCGTGGATGGTATCGATTTCTTTCCCCTCGTACGTCCACACGATGCTGTCTATCCTGGGGACGGCGAAAGCAGCGCACTCTATGTTCACCGTGTCCCCTTGAGATCCGAATTGCGTGTGGTTTGAGATGATTTTTGGTGGGCCTAAAATAAAACAAAAAAATCAGTACATTTGCTCGTAAAATGGCTACAATGTTAATGATATAAGTATAATTTTTAGTCGCCGAAAATGCATTCTCAAACAAAACTTCAAAATAAAGTATCGGTATTTTATAAACATAACATTCGTTAAGCGTTTTTGTTAACCCTATTAAGGCTACTGAATTCTTATCACGGTATGGCAAAGGATTTTAATTTTTTGCCAATGCACATCCAAACGTATTGGCATAATATGTCGTATTTCTATGACAACACATTTGAATGTCCATTGCTAAAAACTCCCTTGCCATGTCACCAGTGTAATAGTAAAGTTTAGTAATTCTACTAGTAGTAGATTAGGTACTAGTAAAGTCTTGTAATATTAACTTTCACTTTCTTTTTTAACTAACTTAAGTAACTTACTAACTACTTACTTAATTAACTTAATTAAAGTGAAAGTTTGTGTCTTTGTATGTTAGTGACTTAATCATTCCCCAACTAATAAACCGATTTGGCTGGGAACGTAGATATTTTTAACATCAAAGGTTAATATATAACATAATATAATATTTGCCCGTGAGATTTTGAAATAACATTTGCTATAATAATCTATAGCTTCAGTAGTAAGCAAAAGGTGGATTGGTATAGCAAACTTCTTAAAAGTTGGTACAAATTTTGGGGTACCTAATTATCTTGGAATTTGTAAAAAAACAACAGTCTCGCGGGCGGAGGCGCGGACAAACCAAGTGTATCAAAAGTTCTAAAAACATTAATTATAATCTTCTTTTCAAATCAAATTAGTGTATTTAATAAATTAATCAAGAATGAATAGACACTTATAACTTCTGTTACTAATAAATCAGTATTAACATCAGCGTTATTAAATCTGTAATCAATTTCACCTTTTGTGTGGAGTTGATGGAATTTTACTCTTCTATAATGAACGTTGCTTTATAATTTGAAAGGTTCTCATGTTTAACAGTTTTCATCGATTTAATTAAATGTTAAGGTTGAAATGGTTTACATAATACAGGTTTTAGTTTCTGTTAAAATTCTATCAAGCGTAAATTAGAAGTTGGATTATTGAAATATGTTTGTAAACATAGTTGGTTATTACAACACTAAAGAAGTGGATGATATAATAACTTTCACTGGTTTTTCAGATAGTCAATTTTTTGGGTTCCATACCAATTTGGTAAAAATGGAACCCTTATGGTGAGACTTTCTCCGTCCGTCCGTCCGTCCGTCTGTCACACTCGATTATTTCAGTAACTATCAAAGCTATCGACTTTAAATTTGGAACAGTTTTAGGTAATAGTGACCCAACGCCATCGCACTCATAAAATATTGAAAATTGTTTTTATTAATATTTAAAAAGGGGGGAAAACCGGGACTTCGAATTTTCAAAATGAGATAACAATATTAAGTGGGGTATCTTATGAAAGGGCGTTACTTCTGTATTCTAAAACCAATTTTTATTTATTTTTATGCCTGATAGTTTTGGATTTATTGAGCAAACTGTCGAAAAAAATACCGTTCCCCCCCAATTATCTCCGAAGTTTATCAATCGAAAAATCTGAAATAATTATGATAAATAGACATTAATGTATATTTTACAGGAAAAATAAAATCAACTCCCTAACTATTATACTTTTTTTGATAATAGCAATAAACCACCAAAAACAAAGTTACGTTTGCGGTTCGCCAACAAAAGTACCTAAATGTAAATTATACTCGTAAATTCATGAACAAAAGTGATTCTTTCAATGTTTTACTTCTTTTATGGTATGGAACCCTTGGTGCGCGAGTCCGACTCGCACTTGGCCGGTTTTTTTTATATCACATTTTAAAAGATTTTGACGCTGAACCCAAAAACTTATTTGAGATAATTTATTTTATTTTACAGCAATCCATCAACGGACGAAGAACAAAGAAGAGCTAGAAGGAATAAAGAAGAGATGGATGGATTGCGAGAAAGGGGATATGCATTTAAAAGGAGTGTAAAATGAGCTGTTAGGAATAAATGAAGGAAGAATACGTGTTGTACCAACCTTACATACTCGTAAAGTGGGAAAAAGATGATAATGAAGAAGCAGACCTATGAATGAAAAAATAAAGTTTAAAATGACTTGCACGATGTTTAATAGAAACTGTACCGAAACTTGCAAATCCTGCACAAATGGTTACCTACGTAAAATAAATACACCGAATGTAGGACACTAGATGTACAACTGTACACCAAGAATAATTCTAAATAATATACACTTATTGAACGAATATCTTCGGCATTTAAGGAAATGGAATCTAGGACAAATTAACCCCAATTTCCTTTTCACATTCGTAAAAAAGCTTTCCTTTGGAAATGCTATAGGCACTATATCACAATAATTGGGGAACATTTTTTTCATAAAATATACTTAAATTGGATTCCGTTCTTGATTTGTTTTAGTTTAACCCGCCACAGTGGGGTAGGTATGTGTATTTGAGACCAGGTAAATACTTCTAAAATATCCAAAACCTTTTATTTACTTATATACTATTCTGTTGATAAGACTTTGAAAAGTATTATTTATGCTGGAGGTCACAAACTCTCAATAGAAACAGGACACTTTAATAGTACTTTAGTAGTAAGGTTTTTAACCGACTTCAAAAAAAGGAGGAGGTTCTCAATTCGTCGGAATCTTTTTTTTTTTATTTTTTTTTTTTTTTTATCTATGTATGTTCACCGATTACTCGAAGACGCGTGGACCGATTTGAAAAATTCTTTTTTTGTTTAAGAGGGTTTTGTTTCCAGATGGTCCCATTTTAATCAGGTCAGGATCTGATGATGGGATCCTGGAGAAATCGAGGGAACTCTTCAAATTTTGTATCGACACATGAAACTATTTGAGTATTATTAGAAAGAGTAATATTTTCCAAGTTGTCCTATGGTCATCAGGTCAGGATCTGATCATGGGATCTTGGTGAAATCGAGGGAACTCTTCAAATTTTGCTAGTATACTTAAAGCGAGTTGGGTATTTTTTATAGTTACTGGTGCATATGCTACCAGATACTGATTTGATGACTAAAGTCATCAAGTCAGGGTCTGATGATGGGATCTTGGTGAAATCGAGGGAACTCTTTAAATTTTGCTAGTATACTTGAAGCGAGTTGGGTATTTTTTTTAGTTACTGGTGCATTTGCTAGCAGATACTGATTTGATGACTAAAGTCATCAAGTCAGGGTCTGATGATGGGATCTTGGTGAATTTGAGGTATCTCTTCAGATTTTATGAACACACCTCAAGCAATTTGGGTATTTTACAACGCCTTGTGCATTTTATTGTTTTCCACTAAAAAGTATAAAATAAAAATGGGAAATGCTTTCCAAAAAACCAACTTCAAATGCCACTACAAAGAGTGAAATAATTTTTATTTAAATTTTAGGTACCTACACCAATTCGAAGTCGGGCGATTGTCTATGACTTCGTCATTTCTTCGCACATCAAGTAAGTAAGAAGGACTATTAGGGATTGTATGAAACATTGCCCGACTTCGAATTGGTGTAGGTACCTAAAATTTAAATAAAAATTATTTCACTCTTTGTAGTGGCATTTGAAGTTGGTTTTTTGGAAAGCATTTCCCATTTTTATATCATTTGTAATTGGCTTAGATCTGGTCTAGTAAGCTTCAACAACTTCTGATTTATCCTATTAGCAATGATTTACCGCCCACCTAACATTCCTGCGCGATGCTATGTAGCTAATAGCCTGCTAAAGCAAACTTGTTTCTGGAGTAGGTTGGGAAAGAAAACGGGAACGGGAACAGGAGTCGTACATGGGTGGGATAGGTCCTGCGGAATTTATTAAAAATCAAAATACAAGCGAGCAAAGCAGGAATGATTCCTTCTTCATATGGAACATAATATTACTTACCTTTAATGAGTATGGATGCCTCGGCTTCTATCTCAGGATATCCCTCCACAATAGCCTTGCAGACGTACTTCCCTGACGTATGAGTATCGACGGTGAGAGTTAAGTTTGCGGTTCTGCCCACTCTCTGCAACAAAACATCTTCTGTTACCTACCAGGCTTTACAATTTACAGTTCCCTTAACCATAATGATTTATCTACAGGGGGCCGTACCGCTGCCTCTTAAAACAGTAATGGTGTAGTATAGTTTTGAAATTTTCATACTATGTTTGTATGAAAATATTACTGCTTTAAGTTTCTTAACCAAATTCTTTCATAATTGATATAATATGAATCTAACTGTAAGCATCTCCTTTGAAATTTATAGAAGTTAATGCCAATCCCTGTTTTTTATCGAGCCAAAGATTTTCCTCGCAGGCACAGTATCTTATTTTTCTAAGCTGAAAAATCGATTTCCAATTTTCTCAGTTTGATAAACAATGTAATACTGCGGTTCGTACATATCCCCTGAAAACCCCACACAGTATTCTTCCTAATTACCACTAAACACTCACAATATTAGTGTCTTCCTCATAATGCATCCATCTTATTTCCGGTGCCGGAAATCCGTCAACGTCGCAGCTAAGTGTTACTTGTTTACCGATTTCCGCTTCCACATCTTTCGGGTGACTCCGGAACGATGGAGGGTCTGATGACAAAATATTGGACGTAAATAGGCTTAAAAATACATGGTCTATGATACTCATATAGCAACATAAATATTTGTACAATTGGGCAAAAAAATAAACGACTTTCTCGAGTTATTTTTTTCCTCACTCTTACTAAGAAACGACTTTTTTCCAATAACAAGTTCATAAGAACAACTAATTCATTAATGACAAAAAAGCCCATTTACAATTTTAGATTTTTTAGATTGTTGTTGCTTGTTTATCTATTGTATGTGTTTGTGTAATCAGATTTTTTTTCTTTCAATCGAAAAACTCAAAGAAGTAACTAAATAATTAGGTTCCTTTACATAGTGAAATAAACATCGTATGCTTTTTCTAAGGTACATAGCAAAATGTGTGTAGAAAGACAACTGTCTTTTCCAAAAAAAATGTATTATAGAAAAAAAAATACCAATTTTTACATTCTAATTATTAGGAAACTAACTTCTACAAACTCCGATAAGTTACTAGTCTAATAAATTGCATGCCTAATAACTTATATAAGTGTATAAATAAATAAATATTGCACATTCATGTCATTAGATGAACGAACGTATTGTTGCTATTTCGTGTTTAAAAAAAAAAGGTAAAAAATGTTGGCCAGCATAACATAATATTAATAATTAACGTGAAATCAACGGGTCTGCCCGCGAAATTCAAAATTTTCGGGGTTTTTTGCAATTTGTACGCTAATTAGACATGATAGGCTTATGGCAATCAATTTGCGAGAATGGCAGTATCATCTTTACATGATTATATCAAAATCTTTGCATAAAAATGTGTATCCTAGGAAATTAGTCCGAGTATCGAGTTTTATGTGAGTAACTCGCAAATCTCGGACTAATTTCTTTAACTCGACACTTTCGAGCAGAGATTTTTATATAAACACGTGAAGAAGATCTTGGGATTATCGCAATTTGACGGCCATAAGCCTATTATGTCTTATTAGCTTAAAAATCGCGAAAAACCACGAAAAATTTGAATTTCGCGGGCACACCCGTGGTGTGCTCCTTAAAAGTGGCCGGTAAATGTACATAAGCGGTCGCTCACAAGTAATCTCGAGAGCCTCTGTCTCCTCGCTCTTGCCTACGTCGTTGAAGACCATGCACTTCAGAACTGCTCCGTTGTACGCTCTTGAGATGTTGGGGATTTTCTGGAACAAGATTAAACGAGTTATTTTTATTTTCTTAATTAGCCGACGACCTGGGGCCGTACCACCATCTCTTATAGCAGTATTATTGTAATATTGTTTTGAAATTTTCATACTGGCACTGTATGAAAATTTCAAAATAACAATAATACTGCTATAAGAGATGGTGGTACGGCCCCTGAGCTTTTTGACAACCTCCCTGGCGCAAGGACACGCGCTCGGATACAAAAGGGAGTTGCGGGTTCGATTCCTGCCGCGGGTCACTTTGGAACTTCATAATTTCTAAATTGCCTCAGGTCCTTATACCATTGTCGAAAGACAATATTTTGCAAGAAGCGTTGAATTTTCTATACGTTTTCCGATCCCTACCTTTTACCGAAACAAAATCGCGAAGCTTAAGAATAAAAAGCTTTCATTGTTAAATCAATTTCCTCGCGGCGAATTCACAAGTTTAAATCTAAATCTTTTAATAGCGACAACTCCTCAAGACTCGTAAGTCGTAAAAAGGCTTAGTTGGACGTCGACGTACACTGTAGAACTGTTTTACTCAATTAGGGTAAAGCCTTTTTCACAGGCAAATTTTTGGGAATTTTTCAAAAAACTTAGTTTATTTTAACCAAAAATTGCATTGTTATGGATTCGCTAGCTGACACAGTCCATGCGAAAGTCGCACTAGAATTTCGAAAAATGCTTCCTTATCATCTATGCTGTCTATATCATCAATGGAACCATTCGAAAATTTCTACTTTCTAGGACTAAGAGTTCGAGCTGGATGAATTTAAAATATAAAAAAAGATTCACTTATGACAAGTCATAATATTACAATTTCAAGACAATGAATTATAAAAAGTCAGGACTCTTGTTTATTTTTACAAAAAAAAATTGATTTCAAACAAAATACCAAGATGTTCTTGGACATCCTATTTGGTGTAATATCAAATGATTAATATTTATCATAGATGTACGCGTTGTTCATTATCCTCTATCGCTTGCGAACTATCAAGCAGACACAGGTTATTGACTCTGATTGACACTAAGCTTGCACGTAGGGTAATTGCGCAATAGAGAAATCGAATTATTTTGTATGAATGAAAATAATACAGAATTTTGAAAAGTCGTAGAACAATAATTGTTACTTTTAAGTATCGTATGTACTAGATGCAAAGGGAGTTTTGGTATTTTTTGATATTGTTGATTAGCAGTTGTTTTAAATATTATAAATTAGTATGAAAACTTGTATGAAAATATAATCTAGTGTTAAAATATGACAGATTAACAATGTAAATAAAGACAATTTTCCACTATGAATTCCACTATGAATGAACCTTAACAGTAAAAAAAATTAAGTCGTTATATTGTTTTTTATTTAATTCAAGAACCCAAATAATTTAAAGTAAAAGTAGCGAAGGCGTGGGCGGGTATTATTAAAAGTATAATTGCTAAATGAAATTCTTCAGGCGGATTTTTCGAGTTAAAATCTCTTAACAGAATCTTGACAAGTCCCGCAAGGAAATTTAGTTGGTAGAGTACTTTCATTTGCGGAACCGATTTTAGCCACAATTATAATTTTTAAAGTACTGAAAAGAGTTTGTGCACTGGGTTGCCTTAAATATTTGAGTATCAAATAATTATAAATACTAATAGCCGACTTCTCACTCAGGGGTATCAAAAATATCTCAGACTTACCGAAAATACACAAAAAAATTTCATAAATATAGGAGTTTTTGTTATAAACACGAAAATTTCAATATAAGGAGATCGCTTCCGAATGATAGGTAAATAGTACATGTAACTACTGTGAATAAAATACCATAACGAAAACACATAAAAAAAAAAAAAAAAAAAATGCTTTAAATAATTTACTGTTCTATTTCAGTCCATAATGACTTAAATATAACAGTTTTTTTTCAAAAAAGAAATAAAATATTCTTTATTACGTTAAACAAGTAAAATACGATTAAAGAAAATGATGATAAAGGTCAACGCCCATCAGCCGCAGACGCAGCGCAACACAGCTGATCGTGGCGGCGGCGGCGAAAATTTAACTTCCCGCATAAAATACGTTTTCTTTTGCCTTTTTATGAGTGATCAATAGTACTATCACCTATCTTAGTTTTCGGAAGTGGTATCTTTATACCCTGTGTAGATACTTTTTTTAAAAAGTCAAGCACCAGCGTTCTAAGTACAAAAATAAATAAATCACTCACCAGCTCGGAAGTGTTTCCAATAATTGACTCGTTCATAACCCATCTGTAAGTCAGATTGCCCGGATTTGCATCCGCCGTGCAGCCTGTGGGGAAACAGCTCGGTTAACTCTCCGACTAAGTAATAGCGTTAGTAATATTATATATTCGTTGGTAATAGTGAGAATTTAAATGCGTCATATTGAAATCACAATAAAAAATAAATAAAATAGCCCTTTATTCAGATCATCTTAATACAAAATACATATCTAACTTATTATTAACACTAATTGTACATCAATATTACTCTCTTTTTTTTATATATAAAAAAAAAGAGAAATCACAATAGCTTGTTTTAATAAATTTTCAAAAAAATAATTAAAAAATTCAAATTCGTAAGTAAAATAATTTTTAAAACATTTGTTTAAATAGTAGATATTTCCGCACTGGTTGTAACTTAAAATTACTACATTACAATTAAATTCAATAGTAGACTGTTTGCACCGAGCGCAAAATGGGTTATTAATACATTTTTTTACACTATACAAGTAAGTACTTGACTGCGATCTCACCTGATGGTAAGTGATGATGCAGCCGAAAATTTTAACGTACTAACTTGGAAGTAGTAAGTAAAGTCAACTCAACGGTTTCTACACAGCATCGCACCGGAACGCTTAATCGCTTGGCGGCACGTTTTTGCTGGTAGGGTGGTAACTAGCCACGGCCGAAGCCTCCCACCAGACCAGACCTGAGCCAATTTAGAAATTATAAAATTCCAAAGTGGCCCGTAGCGGGAATCGAACCCGCAACCTCCCACTCGAATTCGAGCGCGCGTCCCCTGCGCCAGGGAGGTCGATTTACGTTGGTACCTTCCCGAGCATCAGCGAAGATATTAAGTTATGTTAAAGTGAACGCAGCCTGCAGTTCATAAAGTGAACACAGTCTTAAGTCTGAGCAGGCTGTCAACTCCAAGACGTCAATGTCAAATGTATTCTCTCTGTCTTTTCCTGTCCGCTGTATCCGTGTCACACAAGAAAACGCCATTCCTCTGTTTAATTATTAGTTATTTATTTCTTTACCTTTAAATTAAGAAATAGTGTTTATCAAGTTATCACGATATTCGTCTCGTGAAGAAACGATATACTTTCCGCTCTTTCATTAAAATGTACTTAGTATTTTTGCAACAACCTTTTGATTTTCAGTAAGTTACCTTTAATATTAAATTATTATAATTACATTAAAGAAAACATAGTTAATTATTGTCATTGAGCTATTATTACTTAATTACCCAAATGTTAATTATAATAAAAAAAATGATTAATTTTCTTTCAAGGTATTCATAACATTTTTCATTCCTTAGAGATTAAATTTTTCTTTCCTTAGAGATAAAACCAAGTATTTTTTTCCGTTTTGAGGGTTCCAAAATAAATTAATCAATTAAAAACTAATCAAACATTTTTCTCACTTATAACAACGTCTTGTCCTTCGGGTATCCTCCTCCCAGATTTGATACGGATCTTAACCTTGGGCGCGTATTTCACCTGCAAACAAAGAAAATCAATTCTCAAATTTAATTATTCAAACAAACGGAATATAGCCTCTTTAGGGGAATAAAATCTCTTTAAGGGGAAGAGGTTTATGATATTAGAAGAGCGAAACTGGGTAAATCCTATTATGTTTAGCAGTTTGAGAAACTACCATAAAATAATAGAAGGTTTTTAAAACGATTGTTGTTTACGCTTTGGACAAAAAAGCAAGCACAATAAGGCTCTACATTATAATATTAGGTAATCTTAACCATTATAATAAAGAACCCAAAATAAGAAACAGTATAATAAAAAAAATTGTTAACCCTAAAATACCACTCGAGTCTTTGTGTACGAAAATTCCTCTCATTTAGCGGCTTCAGTCTTCGGAGGTAAAAAGACTGAGTTGGGGGTTAAAAACACCCCGTTTCGGCATGATAAATGGTTCTGCCGCGGGTTTATTTGTGGCTGGGACGTCTCGTCTGACAAAAGCTTAGAAAATTGTAATCGCATTGACGGGTTGGTTGTTATTAACTTTTGAGTACGATGTACATCTCTACTGGTAAAAGAGCTTTTTTATTTTTTTCAACCGACTTCAAAAAAAGAGGAGGTTCTCAATTTGACTCTATATGTTTTTTTAATGTTTGTTACCTCATAGCTTTTGAGTGGGTGAATCGATTTTAATGTTTCTTTTTTTATTAGAAAGCTGACGATACCTGTGTGGTTCCATTTTATTTTAGTCCAGTTCTGATAATTGTAACCATGAGAAAACCATATAAGTCTTAAACTTTTATTAATTGGAAAGGATCTATCACTGTTACAAATAATATGTTGGTGGGTACGATAGGCAAGCATATGACTGAAAAACGTTATGCCCAATTACTAAATTAAATCAAAGTAAATTATAAAGATTATTTCTGAGCATTATTAATTAAAATCATACAATTCCATTGCGGTTAACAACAAAGTTAAAAGAAATTGAGATTTAAGAACAACTGTTCGACAAACTTTTTATTGAGAAAATTTTATCCAATCGTGTTTGTCGCATTCAAACGAAGATCACAGACTCAAAATATATGACGTTTAAAGATAGCAATTGTTTTTATAGTTCTAACCTGCATAGTTCACCAAAAATCGCTTAAATAACCATTTGAGCCCATTAAAGTTAAAGCATAATATCGGTTTTATTTCAATTTTTTATCTAGAATATTAGGATGTAGGCACTAATTTCGTAATAACAAGCTTTTCGTATATTCGCTAAGATATCTAGGAGAGCTTACTCAAACAACCCCCGCCCGATTAAATAATAATAATTGTATAATAACGCCCGATTAAATAATAATAATTGTACGCTTAGGTAATTGTACTATAATGTAATGCGATGTTTACACTATAAAGTTAACGCTGTTTCCACGGTTATACTCGTATCGACAGTTAAATTGGTAGAGGGAAATAAGTCCTTCGTATTTCCATCATTAAAACTACGACAACGTCAATAGACAACATCATTATTTATACTCTTATTATGATTGTGCTTCAAATAAACATAATGTTTATGTGCTTAAAATAAACAAAATTGTTTATTATGTGCCTGAAATAAACAAATTGTTTATCACAACTTATAGAACAAAGAATGTCAACCAGAATTTATTGTTGTCTAATGCTTGATGTGGAGGCTTTTGTGTTATAAAAAGGCTAGTATTTTCTATCAGTAATAAAATGCTTGCTAGATATACGAAATAGAGTTACAATTTGATTATTTTTGGTAATTTTCAGAAATATTAAATGTTTTTTTTTGTAAAATCGTTCTCCTTTGCTTTTAGGTTGATTGGTTGTACTCTGTTCTAAGCAAGAGATTTTCCGATGTGCAATTTAATACTATCCGCTTTAAAATACTGAAATTAGTAGAGCAAGAAGGGCGGTCTGGCCTAGATTTATCAGGTCATACCGCCCTGTTTAGCCTCTGATTGTAGTGGTTAGGTATTGTAAATTCTATACTTCTACATATAGTCTAATAGGCATTGGGTCAATACAATCAGAATGACAATTTCCCGCGGCTAAAGAAATAAATAGTATTCCATAAAGTGTGCAAGGAAACATTATTTGTTGAAAAGAGGACTTGGCTGATTTCACACATCACATCTTTAAAAATTAAAAAAAAAAATCACATTTGCCTACCCTTATCTTGATTGCTGATCTTCTAAGTTTAAGTTTAATCTTTGACTAGAATATTTTTTTTTGATATTGAAAAAACTCAAAAAACAAAGCCAGGTTTTCGGTTTGTTATCAAAAGTACTCGTACATTAAATGAACAAAAGTCGTTCTTTTCAAGTTTTACTTCTCTTGTAAATTATGGACGTGTACGTGAGTTTTACTTGCACTTGGCTGGCATTTTTGAATGAGAAGTGTGTAAGTCGGTTTGGCTCTGCAGTTTACATACAATTATTTCGGATTTTTGTAATAGCAGCTCTGCGTAATAAATCTCCGTGAATAAAAGCAAATACTTTTAGCATATTTATCGGCACTTTAAACTGAATAACGTGGTCCAAACTCCAATAGATTAGTGCGCTATGTGAGCCATTAAAAATGCAGTCCAAAATATATTTCCGCCCAGTTTATAGCCCGTTCGCTGTGTGCCCAGTTTATTTATGGCATTTTTTTTGTTTCTACCCTCATAAAACGCGGGCGCGATACGGTACGCGTATAACTTACGGTTGGGTACTTTCCTAAGTTACGTCCAGTACTGTTTTAGTTCACGTCATAAGAAGGCTCTGAGCTACTTAGTCAATCAATCAAGTCAGGAATGAAGAGTTCCATACTTGAGTCGAAATAACTGGCCTATTTCAACCCGTCAAGGCTATGTTAACTGCTGGATGTTGCGGACCGAAGATGCTGGAACGGTTTTATCAGGGATTTTTTCGAACTCGAACATAACGTTTTTCTTCCACGTTTCTGATACGTACAGCTAAAGTGTGGAACATCCTTCCAGCTTCTGTGTTGTCAGCGAAGTACAACCTGGGTGCCTTCAAGAGAAGAGTGAATAGGCATTTTCTAGGCAAGCGCGCTCCATCCTAGACCTCATCATTTCTGTTCATCAGACATGATTGTAGTCAAGCGCAAGCCTATATATTGTAAATAATATCCCTTTATTATGTCAGCAACTAGAATCGCTATTTATTTAAATCCTTTTGCGGAGTAAAGCTTCTATGCCATAGGTAATAATGTAGCATTCTGTGGTGTTGGTTAATCTGCTACCGATGGACAGAAAACATCCAGATATTGAAGAGATGTCCCTGGTTTCAAGGTGTAAGAGATCACGTGAAACCGAGACACAAACTATCGTTGGAGGTTTAAAATTTAAATCACCGCTATGAAACCTCAGGAAAACATTTTTTCATAAAAGCAGACAGAAGCGTCTATAGCATAAACAGGTATTTGTCAAAATTCTATATGTGGCTGATGAGCGAACTATAGCGTGGCCTTACTGTTGGTGGCAAAACAAGCATTTTTGGCACCGATAAACTGGTGACATTCTTTCGTGCCGTTCACCCTTTCCGGGGTACAAGTCTATTATATAAAAAACCTTTGGTACCTCCTTGGTTGCCATATTGTGTCAGAGTGTAATATCGTGAAAATATGATTAAAAATTACACGACAGATAGAGTTTAATATGTAATTGATTCGGCCGCTAAACCACGACAGATATAGATTTTCATTCAACTTTTGCCGGCCGCTGCTTGGCCAGTATAGCAAATTCGATTTACGCATCTCTAAGATTGATGTCAAAATGATGCTCTCGAGCATGTTTGAGAAATATTAATTTAAAACCGTTGCTGGTATTTTTTTATACACCTTTGACATGTTATTTTGTTTGACATACAATAAATGAATTGATTGATCCTTTTTTTGGTGTTTCACGGTATATTTTTTGATCGAAAAAAAAAATTAAACGAGTGCGACGTTCCGAGAAAATGGGGCTTATACAATTTATATTCGGGGAGCGCTTTATTTTTGAAAAGCGTTATTTTAATCGAGTTTTAAAACAAACTAACCGTTTAACGGGTTTTCTGTAATGAAATTACACTTGTCGCATGTCAAAGCCTTCGAAAGTTGATTTTAAAATAGAGTTTTGTTTGATGTTTTTTGAGCTAAAACTTTTCATTACATTGTTTTTTTTCTTCAGAACAAAAATACATAAAAAGAGAGAGCTATCTATCTTTAACTGTTAGCAATGATAACTTAAGTCAATTACCAGTGGGTTCAAAATATTTTTATGTGATACATGCATGCAAGGGATCTTGTTTGCAAATTCTATATCGACTTTTGACCCTCAATGTATCTAAGTACTTTCAACTCAATTGCCACGTACTATAATTCCATTAAAGATAACCCATTCTTATAATTAGGTATGTCAAGAAAACCTACTACTATAATTTATTTCTATCCAATTAATCTACTTCAGTGAAACTTCAGCTAATATACCTACCCTTAACCCTATGGTTATTTATTAGGGGAGGGGGTGAAAAATCGCTTGTGAAAACGATTTATTTCTGTTGAACCGTACATTAGCTGAGCGATTAGTGATAAATCTGACACAGAAAGGGTTAGTACAAGTTGTTGAATCGATCCGAATAAAATTAGTTTCGCATAATGTAATTTAGAATATGTGTAAGACGTGAGTTATGTGTGAAACTTTAACTAAAATTACGGTCAAAGGTGTAGAAAGTATAGTTAAAGTTAAACTTTGAACTCCACCTTCTTCGAGGTAAACTTTAACCGGTAACATAAAACATGTGCATAAAACTACTTCTAACTAAAACAGTCTCCTGGCTAATTAGGTTGAAAGGTCATGATAGGCAGGGGTCAGTACACCCCATCTATGTGTGAGTATGTGTGAGATCTCAAGCTCTATTGATGTTTATAAGTGGAGCTGGCCTGACCAAGGTTAGTTGATAGCAGTTTGTGCTTGCAATTTCAAGTCTACTGGCGAAAACCGTATCAAAATTGATGCTTTCAGTCACGAGAAAACCTCAAAAAACATTAGTCTGTCGACAAATAAGCAAGCAAGTTAGTCGGAGCGATAACTCAACTTGCAAACAACCTATCGAATTCGGTTTTTTTTCTATCGATTGGTAGTACTAACCCGAGGAGCTGTATAGTTTTTGGTGAAATATGAATGGTCAGTGGCCGAGATATGGGCAAAAAACCGTGCGAAGTGTATTTCTATCGTATTAAACTTTTGTGAACGGTGTGAATATGCCCGCGATGACTTCTGTCATCGATACTAGTTTTCCTATTATATTGCACTGCGTGCAGCGATAAATTGCGCTGACATAGGTCTACTATTACCGTAGAAAAAAACTACTCGTAAAGAAAAACGTACATCCTATATACCAAACAAAGATTGAGTGTTCACAAAATTCGAAGTTAGGTAAAAAAAGTTTTATTTTACTGAATTCTTAACCCCATTTAATACTTATTTATCTCAAATGAATTTCAACTCTGCACCGTTAGCACAGAGTCAGTATTAGATTGTTGGCCCTCGCAAGGCATTTGAGAGCGTACGGACTTCATAAAAGTAAAATACGATACTATCAATGGATGCCACGTAAGTATTATAAAAGTTATTGTCCTTCAAACTCGTTTAGAGGATATTATTGTGTGTACGGGAAATATACGACCGCTGGATGTGGCAATTTCGATTCCTGTCAGGAAATATTTTTATTTATGCACATAAAAGTAATAAAACCCAAAGTAAGTTCTAAATCATTTAATAGATACACAAAACACGAAAAAGTTTAGTTCGTGTAAAACAAATTTCAGTTAATCTGGTGATAATTTATGTTGAAAATATCCGTCAGGTCATCTAGTTTATAAGATTTATTACTGAAGAATTCCTCAACCGATGTTTTGCCGGTAGTAGAAGGAAATAGGGAAATTTCCCTCAAGCCAAAAGTTATGCTTGGAGATAGCTGTAAATAGTGTGATGTGATTATAAATGTCCTGGAGATACTGTATACTCAGTTACTATCGCTATCCTACGAATGTCTTCGTTGCGGATTCTATCCCTCAGAGAAACACCCAACACAGCCCTCTCCACAGCACTCTAAGCGACTTTAAAACATAGACAAGGCCAACTGCGAGTCTCCAAGTTCCTGCTCCGTTTGTGCACTGTTTTGTACTCGTATTTATATGAATTCAATTTGATTACATTTCTTTGCCGGTTCTGAGGCAATAGGGAAATTTCCCTCTGATGTGTTTAGAGAATGCCCGACGGGCAAACTCCGTCAGTTTGTGCTATTGCGCTGGTAACGCCATCTTTTGTCAGCTATCGAAGACCGTTAAAGTCATGTCTTGCTTTTCCACATCCAGTTTTCCATTATCCGCGTTTTGTTATGGCGAAAAAAGGCGGTTTGTTTATCATGTATTTTCGTTGCCCGTAAAATAAGACCCCTTTTTATGGGGCACCCAATTACTTTTTATGATCAGATGGACCGGTGATATCGTTTGGATATTGTGATGGCTTTTACCATTCGTGTACGCAATAAGAGTATTTTTTTTGTATAATGGTGGTGATATGTATATGTTTAGATGGTGTATGTATATGTTTAGATGGTTGTTTGTATCACTTTGTGAGGATTAGGCGAGGGGATGAAAATGAAAATGTTTCAGACGCGAGGGGATGAATTTTAAAATAATTCAGAGAGCATAAAAAAACATCTTTGATGCAATAAATAAAAAGCTTTCTGACGCACTCGAGAAAAAATTTTCAAAGTCTCTATTTTTTTTCATCCCCCACCACTGAAATAGCATACATACATATAGCCTCATATTTTAGGGCTCAGTAATTATCCATCCTAGCAACTTAACAAATACAAGTCTTACCAAGTTTCTGGGGTGATACTGTGAAATAACTTGTAACTTATACGGTAGTGTACTCCTGCCATAATAAAGCAAACTATGAAACCAGAATTCAAGACTTTCCAGATGTCACTCTGTCCTATAACTTTTGACCTGTGTAAAGGCTTTCTTGTATTTTTTTATTAGATAAAAAGACTCGCACTCACAACGATCAAAGTTCAAACAGAACTTACTAACACTATCGACCCGTAAGAGCTCGAAGTTCCAATGCTAAGACTACATAAATAATGTAAAAATATTCCCCTGCTCACCTTTTTTATAGGGATCCGCAGAGGAATAACTATAATTTCATTTAACTTTTTATTTCATTTTAATACTTCGGGAAAATTTCCAGTTAAAATAAAAACACACAGATATAAGTAAAGTGTTAAAGTAAATAATAGAAAAAAATATGTATAAAATCTTACTTAATTAGCTATTCAGTTTCATCAAAATGTTATAACAGAACCCCGAGTGTGGGGAGAACTTAACCTACTTGGGCAGTTAATATTTTGGGTACACTTCTACATAGTATAGCTGTATAGGATTCTCTAACTCCCCTACACCTTAGAAAAAGGCCTCTGTAGGAAAAATACGGGCTCCGAATACCTAAATAAGAAGGCGTGGGATAACAATACATTATGCCAGTACGTGGGTTGCCCGTAACGCCAATTAGAGGAATACTTTATATAATAATATATTATGTTTTCGTAAACAGTAACCTTACACGTATTTCTTTGGCGACGTTTCTTGCAAACGAAATGAGGTCGGTTTAGGTGAGCCACAATAAAAACAAGTATGCGTTTCATATTCATCCCCTTTTTAAGCCTCTTAGGGGATGAATATGATCACAAATATAACTTTTTTTTGTGTAACAAAGCGGCCTACTTGCGTGATTCTATTTCTTAACGATTTTAACGATTAAAAATGAATTTTTAGTACAGTTTTCTACATAGATTTTTAATTGAACTAGTAACGTAGTTGTAATACATAGGTCTCTGACTCGACAAACGTTGTTTCGTACGTATAAGGACTGGATAGCGCATAGTATTTTCCCGTCATACAGAATCTTTTCAAGTAGTGGATTGTAGCAAAATCATTAAATCTGTTCTACTAATTATGGATTTCCGCAAAATAACGCCTGCTTGTATTCAATATTTTTGTTGTAGTCAACTTCCTAATTGGAACAAGTTACCTGCTTCAGAACACAAATCAATGACGAAATACGCTACGCTAAGAGGACGGGAAACGTGTGATGTATGTTGCAGCCAAAAAAATCTCAAATATGGCGTCGTGCGTTGTACATTTCGGTGCCACTGACAGCACATACCGCTGTCGGTCGCATATATTAGTGCCATTTTACAGTTTAGACAAGTTAAAAATCAGGCTTCAGCCAAATATATCCGTGAGTCACTTAGTGCCGATCCTTTAATATGTTTAATCAATGGCACAAACGAAGTATGTACACACTACATTGATCTCTTATCTATACATTTCATAGCTACATTTTGTTGATACATCCGAATCCCCTCTGTCAATGCAACCTGCATATTGCAAGCTGGGCACGTACACATCGATTTTTATACACATCCCCCATGATCCGCGTCGACCTATCCCGCGTATTGAGACCTCGACAAATATGAAATAACATTACAGCACGGAGTGTAGAGAATTTTAATGCAAGTCTCGATTTACTTGCAGTAGTAGATATTCAGTATCAACCCGTTATTCATCCCCTCAACTCGTGTATGAGGGGTGAAAAACAGTTTTGACAGAAGATGAAATCTAGAATTTTAATGCAATTCTCGATTTACTTGTAGTAGTTATTATTCAGTAATCAACCCGTTTTTCATCCCCTCAACTCGTGTGTAAGGGGTGAAAAACAGTTTTGATACAGAGATGAAAATTGTAAAAAGTTATTTAAACATTTTATTCACATAATGTTGAATCAAAGAAACATATCTTAATACATATAAATCTCGTGTCACAATGTTTGTCCTCAATGGACTCCTAAACTACTGAACCGATTTAGTTCAAACTTCGTGAATATCTGTCATTTGGTCCAACTTAAAAGATAGAATAGTTTTTATCCCACGTGGACGAAGTCGCGGGCATCAGCTAGTAAATATATAAATATAAAGTAGACAAAATCACATACATTGCTCTGATCCCTTAGCTTATGCACTTGTGTTAAGGAAATCAGAAACAACGAAGGTACCACAACACACAGACCCGAGACAATGTAGAAAACTTATTTATCTACATAGCCCCGACCGGGGATCGAACCCGGAACCTCAGAGATGGCGGCGCCTTGAAAACCGGCACGCTAACCACTCAATCAAAATGAAAGAAAAAAGTCAAATGAATGCAAAAAAGGAATTATCGTACTAATTTATTCCTATCATCGAAAAGTTTTATGAATTAGTCAGACTTACTGATTTCAACAACGCATAATAGGTATGTTAGCTATGCTACCTTATTTGTACATAATAATATTAAAAGAAAAGGTTAAGGCTAATGATGTACCAACGCACATCTTAAACTTCTAAGATTGGGATGAAAGATGTAGGTACAGATACCTAGCTAAGAATGGATTTTCGAAAATTCAACTCTAGGATGAAAAATAGGATGAAAAAATGGGACGTCACTTGAGCAAATCCGCGGACATCCGTTAGTCATTGCTATAGTGATTTCTCGTATATATGAGTATTATAAATTATAATAATAATAATAAATAATAAATCTTTATTTCAGGCTAACCCATAAAAATTAAACTACAAAAAACAGAGGTTAAAATGTTAGAACACAATGTTGCTTATCCTACGTTAGTAATGTTAGTAACAATTGTGCGTATCCTACGTTAGTAATATTAGTAACAATGGTGCTTATCCTATGTTAGTAATGTTAGTAACAATGGTACTTATTCTATGTTAGTAATGTTAGTGGAACTATTTATAATGCCCTAGATAGGAATTTGGAGTAGGTACATATATTAATTTAGAGGCCATTCCAAAGCTTTCCATAAATTAAAATAAAGATCCCAATTTTAATTAAACCGCGAGTAATCCAAATCCAATTATAAGTTTGATTGTCCACGGTCGTTCAAAAGTTTTGTGTTACAGCAAATAATTGGTTTGAGATTTTATTACTTCCTTTATGGTATCAAGCTCTACCTTACAACTTTTGTGGTTTCATAAATTAAGAAAAATATAGCTTTCAGTTACTGAAAAGATGGCGGCGCCTTGAAAACCGCCACGCTAACCACTCAACCACGGAGGTCGTCAAATTATAAAAAAAATTAATAACTAAGCAAGACAGATTAATTTGCTATAATCCGCTACTTGAAAAGATTATTTATGGTGCAATATGCAGGAACACTACCCACATGAAACACCACACACAATTTTCTAACACTTTTTTCGAAGCACGTTTCGTTCCGACACCGAGACATCCTCAGAAGATGTTGACTTTACAATGCGAAATCGTAGACAAACGTTTGCTCGCGTTCGCGTTAAAAAAGGGTCTTACCTCGATCTGAATGCTCGCGGCTCTATAAGCTCTGTCGGCAGTGTTCTGTGCTTGACATGTGAAGGTCTGGTTGTGATGTTCCTGCTTGGGAGTCATCCTGATGATGGACCTGTTGAAAACACAAAAGTTAGATAGCTTATTCATGAATAAAATAAGTACAGTGCGACAAGGCTATTTTGGCGCGTGGCCAAAGTCTGAACTAACGCCGCTATCTTGTGCTACTGATTGATAGTTCGCTTAGTCAGTATATCACTATTGTATGTTATGTTGTTTTTGCTTACTATTAACTATTTTAAACTAAAATTGCAGTAAAATTTAGGAGATTTTATTTCATGGCTGCCTTAGTTTTGCAACAGCGTCCTCCTTCAAGTGCCAAGAGAGCCTTGTCGGACTTTATGTACGAGTACAGGCACGGAATACAATAATTGTACCTAACGGTACGAAAGGTTCACGTCGCAACATGATTTAAAGAAATAGCGACCCTAGCGCTGACACAAAAAAGTGTAATTCAGTTCGCGACAGCGCCTGGATCCACCTTCGCTATGCACCTAAAGAGGCGCTCTCTTTCTATCGCGTAATTTTATCTCTTTCGACGTACTAAGGCTGCCTTGTAATCGGGCGCACGCAGCGTGCGAAATATACCGTTAAATGACTAACGCGTGCAACCTAGCCGGCGCGCGGCAGCCGTATGAAATCGGTCCGTTGTCGTGACGGCTACTTGTACAGGTAGTTTAATCCACGAAGACTCGCCCCACTCTTTACTTCTTACCAATCGCATTAACCATAGACAATTGAACTATCTATACCTGAAGTAATAGGTTTACGCGTAAGTTTGTAAAAGTTTGCATGTCTATCAACTCTATTATCTTAAATTATCTATTGTCTATTAAATTAAAATTAACAGGTAATCCACGCATGACACAAAAAAAAATACAAAAAAGGACAATTGACTTAGGCAAAGATGAAATTCCATTCAAAAATTCGTATTTCCTGCCATACCCCATTCCTACAAGACTCAAATGTTTACAGGAGATTAAACTTGCGACCTTTCGGAGTCAGCCCACAAATTTAATTACAATAATATCGTATTAGGGACCATAATCAAAATGTTACACTAATTTCAACAATCAAAACATTGATATACATAAACAAACATGTCAGACACACAAACAACCCAAATTGCCGTGTAAGCTGATATCGCGGCCCCTAATTCGCACCTATCACAACGTATCAACTAGTGTGGCAACTCGAAGATGACAATGTATGCCAGACTTACGTCATGTAACATTGCTGTGACTATTCAAATTAATTGGGTGATGTATGTGTACTTTCCTGGTTAGACTTCTAGGCTGTTTTAAAGGTATGTACAAGTGTTTTGAGGGAGAAGAATGGCGAGACAAGCAAGACGTTATCTTCCTGTCCATGTCAAATGTCAAATGCAGTGCCAAGTCAGGACATGCATTGCAGAGTCATACGCTGCACACGATATCATCAGACATCAGATCATAAGTCTCAGACATCAGATCATAAGTCTCATTATGCCCAGTAATGCCAACAAACTGCAACACAGTAATACTTTGCAATTTACGAGGATTATTTGATCTATCCAGGCGAACTTCGCAAGAACTGTCAATTCCTTAAACACACAAAGAAGTCGGACTAAGTAGTCGGAAGTCGCACTGTTGCTTTAACATTGGTAATTGGCATCGATAATATGCTAAAGCTTTATCAAAATGACAAGTTTCTCACATTATGTAAGGTTTACTTAAATTACCTTTAGCTCGAGGATTCAACTGCATTTGTAAATTTTTCCCAAATAAAAAGTAGTCTTTGTCTATCGAGTGTTCGTAATTTAAGCCCAATCAGTGAATAAAGGAATGAATATTAATCACGCATACTCACGCACAAATATTCCTTAAAGGTTAACGATATGTAATCATTCATTCATTAATTTTCATACTAATTTTTTTTGTAATATTAGCATGATTATGATAACATATCCGTAAGTCTGGCATACATTACCAGTTTCGAGCTTTAAAACTATTAGTATACTGCCTCACAGGCAAATTACTGTCTTCGTAATGAATCTCTGTTTATCACACAAGGGCTCGACGGTGGTTGTTACGCCCTGCAAATTGTGACATGAAGAACGGAAAAAAAAGCGTTAAGAACAGCAAACAAACTTTCGCTTTATTTTGTTTAAATATTAGTGGAATTTACTCGTAGGTCTGGCATACATTACCAGCGTTAGGCAGCAGCGGCAGTAACTATTACTAAACCGTTTAACATTCAAATTACTGACCTCGTGGTGAATCTCTGGCCATCAGACAAGGGTTCGACGGTGGTGGTCACGCCCTGCGTCAGCACCCCGGCATTGCTGTCCACCCACGTGATCTAAACAATTAGGAAATATTAATGATACATTCGAAAGGCCTCCGTGGCGCAGGGGACGCACGCTCGGATTCGAGTGGGAGGTCGCGGGTTCGATTCCCGCCACGGGCCACTTTGGAATTTTATAATTTCTAAATTGGCTTAGGTCTGGTCTGGTGGGAGGCTTTGGCCGTGGCTAGTTACCACCCTACCAGCAAAGACGTACCGCCAAGCGATTTAGCGTCCCGGTACGATGCTGTGTAGAAATCGTTGGGGTAACATAACTTACTCCTTCCAAGTTAGTACGCTAACATCTTCGGCTGCATCATCACTTACCATCAGGTGAGATCGCAGTCAAGTACTAACTTGTATAGCTTAAAAAAAAAAGGCTCCGATCATAGAGATAAGAGAAATAAGGAGGCGCTCCATTCATTCTAGCCTAGCTTTGCGTGACATGCGGCGCCATGTTGAGCGCCAAGATTTGCTGTCAAATGCTCGTGCATTGAGATTACTTCCCTATGTGACGCCATCTTATGCGCCACTTTACAGATTAAAAATAGTCACGCTTATTTTGTATACGGGACCCATCTATATTGTTCTCCTAGATCTGTGACTCTGACCGCCATCTTGTTGATTAGTAGTATAAATAAATATTATTGGGGTATAAGTAGTTCGCTTACACGAAAACAGGGACGGATGATAATACTCATCGCTTAAAGGATGCCCTACATCAGTCTTTCCCAAAGTGGGCGATAACGCCCCCTTGTGGGCGCTGCAGGTCTCAAGGGGGGCGGTAAGAGACCCAGAAAGAAAATGGGGGCGTTGTGTCGAGGCGGGGGGGTGATTTGTAATTTTATTTAGCTAGTAGGCCTCTTAAACAACCTCTTAACTGCAAGAGCTCTCGACTCTCAACAACAACTTGTGAACATCAACTAATATGAATTAAAAGATTGCTCAAACTCGATTCTATATTTCTCTCCGCGTAGTTCATATATCTGTCATATTTTATTGAATATAGAAAAAATGAATCATCATGTCAATCGGTCGCTCCGTTTCGTAATGAAAGTAGACACAAATAAAAAGGCAACAGACACACTTTCGCATTTTAATAGTTATTAGTACTCGTAGATATCTATCATGTTTTAACAAGTTTTTGTTAAATAACCCGAATTGTGCATTCCTGTAGCAGTCGGATGATTCATTGAATACTTGTTCGGACTTGTTGAGTACGATTGAGCGTCGAATGAGATTAACGAGTTTATGCATGTTTGTTTTATTCCTGTCGGTGCGTGCTGCTTAAGCATTTCTATATAAACAATGTAATATTTATTTTATTTTCATTTGTGGTCTCGCGCGTAATAGATGAGCACTACTTACACCTCCTCTACACTACTCGCGAAGTTGAACGTATTTCTCATTGCAAAACAATGTCGGAAGTAAAAAAGAAGAGACGGCAATACTGTGCGGAATATATTAAATTCGGATTTATTGAAAATCCCACAAACCCATCGTCGCCTTTGTGTCTTCTATGTCTAAAAACATTTTCGAATGAAGCAATGAAGCCTTCAAGGCTGCAAGATCATTTGAATAAAATGCATCCAGATAAGAAAGACAAGAATGTAGCATATTTTCAAGACCTAGAGAAGAAGCATAATACACAGCCAAGTGTAGCAAAACTATTTTCGGCGGCTGCTAAGCAAGATGACGACGGACTTCGAGCTTCGTACAATATCTCTTTGTTAATTGCTCAAAAAGGCAAACCACATAACATCGGAGAAGAGTTAATATTGCCAGCAATAAATGAAGTAATAACTACTGTGCTTCATAAACCGGCCGCAGATATTATCCGAAAAATTCCTTTGAGTAATAATTCTGTGCAAAGACGAATTGATGAAATGGCTGAAAACATTGAAGAATCATTGTGCGATCACCTGAGGACAAGTCAATTCTCAATTCAGCTCGATGAGTCCACTTTACCAACTAATGAAGCATTGTTGTTGTCTTACGTGAGGTTTATTAAAGATGAGAAAATATGTGAAGAACTATTATTTGCTAGAAATTTAGAGACCGATACAAAAGGTGAAACCATATTCAATACATTGGAAAAGTTTTGCGATGAGAAAGAGATTCCTTTGAAAAATATTATTTCAGTTGCTACGGATGGCGCTCCGGCTATGACAGGGTGCCATAAAGGCTTCATAGCGTACTTAAAAAATAAAATTCCAGATGTCCTTGGTGTACATTGCGTTATTCATAGACAACATTTAGTTGCTAGAAACTTAAGTGAAAAACTATTTCAATCACTGCAATATGTCATCAAAGCAGTCAATAAAATCCGCAACAGCTCTTTGAATGATAGATTATTTCATCAGCTTTGTGTTACTAATGACGAGGATTTCAACCGTTTGTTGTATCATACTGAAGTTCGTTGGCTATCAAGAGGCAATTGTCTGACTCGATTTTACAACCTGTTTGACTCTGTTATAGAGTTCTTGGAAACTAAAGATACAGAATTGCACGACAAGCTCATAACATCAAAAAATGATATAGCTTACATGACAGACCTGTATAAATTATTCAACGACATGAATCTCCAAATGCAAGGCGATAAACTAAATTTAATTAAAACAAAAAACGTCGTTGCTGCTTTCGCAGCCAAACTGCTTCTACACAAAAAGAATCTGGGCAGACGTGAGTTTCACAATTTTCCAAATTTATCAGTATCATGCAGTAACGACGAATTGTTTGCCTACTGCCAACATTTGGAAAACCTCCACATTGACTTCACCGAACGATACCAGGACATTTTGAACTTGGAAATACCAGACTGGGTGTTGGATCCGTTTTCAAATGTCAACACAGCAATGTCACCTCAGCTGGAAGAAGAACTTATAGAATTGACAACAAACGAGGAAATAAAAATCAAGTTCAAAAATGGTTACCAAGAATTTTGGCTACAAAAACCGATCCCGCAATTGTACCCTGGATTGTGGTCAATCGTTCAACGATTCTTGATAGCATTCCCATCGTCATATTTGTGTGAACGTGGATTTAGTGCTGTGACAACATTGCTTACTAAAAAGCGAAATCGTTTGCTTGTTACCGAACGTGGCGACTTGCGACTGTTCTTGAGTAAATTGGAACCTGATATCAACAAACTTATTAAACAGCATCAGATTCATCCTTCACATTAGTTTTTATATAAGGATTGATTATTTTAGTTATATTTTTAATAAAAGATACTCTGTTTTAATACTATAAAGTTGCGTTTCAATAATCATTCTTATTGGCAGGTGGAGCCCGTAAGAGTTAACTTGAGACCTTAAGCGCCGTTGTATGTTACCTACTGCGCTCAGGTTTCAAGTTGCGGGTTATAGTAAAAGTTTCGTTTAGAATTCTCCGTTAATATACATATATAGGTCACAATAATTAATTAATTCAATTTGAAGTTATAGTGGTTTTTAAATAGGTGAAAAAATGGGGGCGCTAAAAAAATATTTATTCTCAAAATGGGCAGTAGACAAAATAAGTTTGGGAACCACTGCCCTACATAAATCGCATTTTTTTTTAAGACTGCACTAACATAGTAAAGCTGTATAACTGTTCTATTTCAGTCCCCAATAACAGAAATAGAGCTATAAAGAAAGAAAAAACTTTTCCATTTCAGTCCCCAACAACTGAAATAGAGCAATATAGATATAAAAATTACCAGCGAAATAAGATTTCATACGAGAGCGCCAAAAACTTTATACCTATTTTATTGCTCTTCGTGCAGCGAGATATCGCGGAAAATATAGGATTAAGGAGCACACCACGGGTGTGCCCGCGAAATTCAAATTTTTCGTGGTTTTTCGCTATTTTTAAGCTAATAAGACAAAATAGGCTTATGGCCGTCAAATTGCGATAATCCCAATACCTTCTTCACGTGTTTGTATAAAAATCTCTGCTCGAAAGTGTCGAGTTAAAGAAATTAGTCCGAGATTTGCGAGTTACTCACATAAAACTCGATACTCGGACTAATTTCCTAGGATTAGGGGAGGGGGGGGCATAACGGGGACGTTAAGGGAAATAAACAATAAAAAATTAAACATAAAATATTTTTTAATTAAAACTAATGACAACTCTTTGGTTACTTATTAATTTATCATTTGGCACCGAATTCGGTGAAGTAAGAAATCAAATAATATTTTTAAATTAAATTTTACCAAATCTTCATGAAAACTCCATCGTGCCCCGGGGTAGGGGCAGTATGGGGTACCCAGTGCGGGGCAGTACGGGGTACACTATTTTATTTGTCACAGAATAAGCAGATGTGGATTTCTTCTAAATCTGCGTCATCAACTCCTGCACAGGCTGTATGGGCCCATTGTCCACATAGCTGGCAGGCCACCCAATGCTCCGAAGACTTCAAATAAGTGTGGTTCGAGTCAACACAATAGATGCATAAGACATCCTCCTTAACATTTTCTCCATCAGAGCGAGCTTTTTGAGTTTTCTGTTTTTTTGAGTTTTTTTTCAACCGGGGATCATTCGGATTTGAACACTTCTTCGTCCGTTTCAGTTGTTCGCGTTCTTCTAATTCGTTTTTGTAGGGGGTTGAAGTGAGAACAACCGTTTTCCCTCTGCGATAATTTTTTCTCGTTTGGTTTCTTTGTTCGACTGTGGGGATGGGGAGAATGTCTTTGGGAGAAGCGTTTTCAAAGGAAGTTGTTAAATCACGACATACTCTTCGAATTGGAGATCGGGAAACGCAATTTTCATCTTGCACAGATGGTCCAGGCTGAGGCTCTGAGATAGGAGTTTTCTGAAGTAAATGTGTCGAAATTGCAGGTAAAACAGGTTCAAGCGTTATCTCTTCGAGGGGAGGCGATAGTTGTTGCTGAATTACAGCAGTTGAAGAAGCTGTTTCAGGCTCATCATTTGTTAATGGTATGTCTGTTGTTGATGCAGCTAAAAAATCTGAATCTGTGAAATTATTTTGGTTAAATGGCCATATCCCACATTTTCTGAATGCATTTATTGCCGTGGACATTGTTGCAGTTGGTATATAAGCATCTGCAAAAATTTCGCTTATTTGAAAAGTTGTTATTATTCGCCCTGGGTGCGACCGTAACCAGTTAGAACAAGCATGATCATAATACACACTCAATGGTTTCATGAAGCCAACATCCAAGGGTTGGAGCCTGTGGGTGCAATGGGGGGGAAAGCAAAGCATAACAACACCATTCTTACGTGCATTTTCAATAACCTCTATATTTTGCGTATGTGTTACGTGCCCATCTAGAAGTAACAAGACCGGGTTAGTTATTGAGGCCCCAGAAAATTTGACGAACCGTTGGAACCAGCTCATGAAGGTTTCAGTTGTCATCCAGCCTCGAGCATTGCATTCTGCCGTCGTCCCTGGAGGAGCTCGATCTAATAACTCCTGCTTCATTCTCTGTCGAGGAAATATTAGCATGGGAGGCATATAAGTTCCGGCTGCATTGAAACATATCACGACGGTAATCGTCTGCCCTCGTTCTGCAGAAGAAAGGGAGCCTACTTGTTTTCTTCCTTTTTCAGCAATGATTTTGCTCTTTGTTTTGGAGACGCATGATATTCCAGTCTCATCGCAGTTATATATTTTATCTGGCGTAAAATTATATTTGTCATATACTTCCCCAAGCAAAGAATAAAATTTATTCACGGCCACTTTGTTAAAACCCATAGCTCGCGCTGCCGATGTGGCTTCTGGTTTTCGAATTGATAAATCCGGGTGACGTTTCATGAAGCCTTTTAACCAATCTATGCCAGCAATCTTTTTAACATGGTTAAAATTGTGAGTTTTAGCATTTTTTTCTGCGAGCTGATAGGCTAGTTTTCGTAGGCCGACAGTCGTCAATCCAAATAATCGCTTCTCCATATCTTTCACATACCTAACAAGCTCCTCTTCTTCTTGTTTGGAAAATACGGGTTTAAAGTTACCTGGAGCTGAATTAAGAGATACCTCGCTCTTCCTTATTTTTGCGACGTGTCGCTCCAATGTGGTCTGTGGAACACCGTGCAATTGAGCTGCTTTTCTGAAACCTGCTGATTTGCTTAAAACTGCATCAATTGCGTGTTTCATGCTTTCTACTGACCAACTGCCTCTGGAACTTTTCTTTTTGTAAGTTCGTACCATTTTTTAAAACCTAGAACAAAATAAATAATATTATTATTATATTATCAAATGAACAGACCATTCAGGGGCATAATGGGGACGGGGCACAACAGGGTACCCCATTGTGCCCCATAGCCATGTCCCCGTTATGCCCCCATGTCTAACAGAATTTTAAATAACGAACAAAAAAATGAATTCAAGGTCAGAGTGATTTTGCTCAAAACATATCAATAGTTAATGCTTGTAACAATACACATTAAAAAAACTATAGTAGTAATCTAAATACTTACCTTTTTAGACGCGTTTTGGTAACCACTCAAAATTAGATGAAATGTCGCCGGAAAAAGAAATGGTTGTCAAAAATAAAACGCGTGCACTCTGATCGCCGGTCACTGCCGCACTGAAGGCCAATGCGAAATGCCCTCATATTGGCGAAAACAATACACGTCTAGTGTGCGTAGTTACTTGTATGTGTGGGTGGCCCCGTCGTGCCTCGCGTCCCCGTTATGCCCCCCCCTCCCCTACATTTTAATGCAAAGATTTTGATATAATCATGTAAAGATGATACTGCCATTCTCGCAAATTGATTGCCATAAGCCTATCATGTCTAATTAGCGTACAAATTGCAAAAAACCACGAAAATTTTGAATTTCGCGGGCAGACCCGTTGATTTCACGTTAATGGCAAGGTCGGATCGATGATCCAAAGGAGTGAGATGATGAAAAATCTAGAGTCACAATACGAAATATTAAATAATAATGTTAATAGTATATTAAATATTAATAGTCAAAACATATAATGTACATACAATATACATTATTATTATTAAAGGCTAACTTAAATTCATTTAGCATTTAACTTAGCCTTTATGAATAAATTAACTTTTGTACTGTGTTTTAAAAAACAAAAAAAACTATAGATTAAATACAATACGAAAGTCTGTGGAAGTAAAACCACATTATTCGAGGAAACTGAGAACAATACAGAGCGCATACAAAGTTTATTTCAACGGCTACACGTTACAAGGGTGTAGTTAAACAAGTGGACGAAATAAAGAAAACCGCATTCGCCGCCGGACTTGTTAGCTAGCTGTACAGTAAATATTTCAACCCGAAATAGTCTAGGAGCTGATGACAAAAATCGGTGAGAGTTTTAACACGGTTATCAATATAAAATGGGTCGATAGCACAAAATACCATTTAAATTAGTACCTTGAGGCACATAATATTTTAAATAAATAGTATACCGTAGCAAAATGATTTAAATAAATAGTTATTCTAGCACTAACACAATAAAATGTATTTCAATTCGCAACAGCGCCTTATAACCTATGTTATTAAACTAAACGTTGTGCTCTCTTTCTGTCGCGTTATTTTTTCTGCCGTCTATCTCTTTCTAGCTCGGTTAGCTAGTAGAATACCACTGATATACTATCAAACTGTAGCTTGTCTTATTTCTTTATGCTGTTTTAAATTTTATATTTAGTACTTCATTAAAATAGTAGAAAATTAGCCTTTGTGTTAATTCAAGGTTTAATCTATGTCTGATGCCAAATTCCAGCCAAATCGGTTCTGTAGTTGCGTCGTCAAGGAGTAACAAACAACGCTTTATTTATTACGCGATCTCCCACTCAAATCTGAGCGCGCGTCACTACCTGAAGTTACCTGATAGGGGAAATGATTACTTATGTCAATTTACACTTTACATTAACAATAACAACTCATTTTATTATTCATTGAACTATCTGTGGCTGGAATCGTACAGGGTGTGGTGGCGCTCGCTTGGGTCGCCTATGCCCAACATTGGATGTTCCCAGGCTGATGTGATGATGATGTACTATTACGAAACTCTTTGCTGATTTTCGTCACCCGCTCTCGGGCTAAAAGCAGTATTTACTCCCTAGGGCCTCACCCGACATCATATTCAATTTTACTCCTAATTGTATCTCGCCTCGTGAGTGACACACCTTTTCACTGAATTTGAATATATTAAAATGAAATGTTGGGATTCATTTTGTGCAAATAATTTGGACACAATTGTCGGATTATTTAAATTGGATTTTATTAAAAAGGGTATCAAAGGAAAAATTTATATAAAAATGCGTAAAGTGGACAAATGAAATTTTCAGTATTATTATTTTTTTGAAGATATTCTTTTTTATTCAAAAACGAAGTATACGCAGTTCCAATTAAATTTTATATAGCTTGTATAAATATCATAATATAATATGTTATGCAACAATTAAATATTTTAGAAAAATAATGTAAAAATTGACATAATTATGTCATGTAAACCCACTTAAAATATCGTATAATATGTTAAGTAACAATTTAAGTTAAGATATTACATAAATGTCCCTGCGCAAAAACCCCATGTGGTTTATGTGGGGAATTTCAATATTGTTTTTAAAAAAATCTGATGTGTTTTGTATAATAGAATAAAAATATATATACTCAATGAATAGAAAGTCGTAAATTAACAGTTAAGGAACACTTTACTTCACAAAAATAAAATTAACTGCCATGTTCAAAAAGTAAGTTGAAAACAGATTCGAACGGTACTTAAAGTGAGAAAAAAAAAAGCCAGAATACGGTTTTAATAGCGAGAAAACAAAAAGTAAAACAATTAATAAATCTTGCAAGGGCAAAGTTGGGGAAGGGTGGAGGTTCGGCTATTTGTATTTAAAAGTCTCGCTAATTTAAGCAACAAAAATGTTTGCAAGTCATTTACTCGAGGCGGCGCCTAAAATTCAGACATTAATTACTTGTAAACACACTCCTTAGAAATAAAGATGCTCTAAAAAGATAGAACTATTCCTAAATTACTTTTTGGTGGATTATACGCTCGGTTGAAGTTTTTGCCAACTATGAATTTTATATCTCTAAAACACCTTTTTTTCAATCTAGAAAAATAGTGGTATCAAGTTTTCTTATGAACTAAAACCAAAATATTGTGTACCAAAATTAAATATTGTTTTGTTTTTCAGTATACGGAATTTAATTATGCATATAAAAAGTTACTTTCTTTTCAATTAACAGTTTCTGTCATACAGATTTTATTGAGAAGTATAGAGTAAGTTTTGTCTGGTGGGAGGCTTCAGCCTACCAGCAAAGATGATCCGCCAAGCGGCGTTCCGGTGCGATGCTGTGTAGAAACCGTTAGGGGTAAATTTACTTACCCTTTCCAAATTAGGACGATAACATCTGCATCATCACTTACCATCAGGTACGATCGCAGTCAAGTACTTACTTGTATATAGTAAAAAAATGGGAAATGCTTTCCAAAAAACCAACTTCAAATGCCACTACAAAGAGTGAAATAATTTTTATTTAAATTTTAGGTACCTACACCAATTCGAAGTCGGGCAATGTTTCATACAATCCCTAACTTACTTGATGTGCGAAGAAATGACGAAGTCATCGGCAATCGCCCGACTTCGAATTGGTGTAGGTAACTAAAATTTAAATAAAAATTATTTCACTCTTTGTAGTGGCATTTGAAGTTGGTTTTTTGGAAAGCATTTCCCATTTTTATTTTATACTTTTTAGTGGAAAACAATAAAATGCAGAAGGCGTTGTAAAAATACCCAAATCGCTTGAGGTGTGTTCATAAATTCTGAAGAGATACCTAAAATTCACCAAGATCCCTTCATCAGACCCTGACTTGATGACTTTAGTCATCAAATCAGTATCTGCTAGCAAATGCACCAGTAACTATAAAAAATACCCAACTCGCTTCAAGTATTTAGGGGGTCTGGGGTGTGATGAGTAAAAATGTAGACGTAAAAGTACACAATTATTTACTGTCCCAAATACCTAGTTAATTTACAACTTAGAGATTCGTGTTCGAGTCTACGGCTAGACATACAACTGAGCGCGGATACGGTCGTCAAGGAACTGACGCGTTATACAAAAGTGCGTAAAGTGCACACTCGTAAAATGGTATGCGTTTAGTTGCACTGAACTGTGTCCCTACAGTACTCCGCCGCTTAAAAAAAAATTTTTTTCTAAATAAAATTTTCCTTTAAAAAAATATTGAATATTGACAAGCGTAGACTGGAGTCTGCAGTAGTTTCATGCACAGCGCAACTATTCGCTACGCAAGCGATTTACGAACCTCGATAGTCCGAGTATCATATTACACATAACTCGTAAGTATATCTAGCTAATTACAATATTTTTCATAAGTTTCGCAATAGACATGTTTTTACACAATGGTGCATTTGCTTCAATTGCAATTTACTATCGTGTGCGTTTTGCACTGTTTGCTGTAGGTAAGTGTCACGTTGCAGTGCGGCCAATTCTGAGTAATCTATCGCTGTTGGACTCGCGATGGCTGAAACTCGAGCCAATGCATCCGCTACAACAACATTATCTTTACCGCTAATATGCTGAATAGAAGATACTTCGTAACCTAAAAATTCTAAATTATCTAAACCAAACTTGCACTTAGACACATTAATAGTAATTCCATATTCATTGAGTCTTGAGTAAACTGTTTTCAGATGCGTTTTATGCTGTTCGATGTCCGTACTCGCGATAATGACGTCATAAACAGTTTAGTACAGTTGTATCCATAAATCTTTGGAATTTCTGAGCTGCATTTCGTAGACCGAAGATCATTCGCGGAAACTCAAATAATCCAAAAAGAGTTATGATCGCCGTTTTCTCACTTCCGGAGTCACTAGCCAGATAGCGTGCCCGTGGTGTCCCGTGTCGCTATTGCCTATATTCTGGACCGCGATGTTCCGCATGTCTTCGCCGCGACTCCTGCATTTCCAGCGTCAGCGTCACTTGAGCTGCCAAATCCGCTGATGACGTCCGTTGTATCTCCGCAACTTCCACCTATTGTGTGGTCTCGACGGTTTTATCTGCGATGACCGCAAGTCCGTCCAGCTCCACCTTGGTGACTGCTAATACCGCCCTGACCGCCGTTGGTAGATGGCCGGTCCAGAGCATCGGCAACGAATCCTCAGCTATTTTTCCTTGGCCAGATTTGGCTTAGCCGCATTCCCGAGTTCCTGACCGAAGATCGTGGCTTCGAACTGGGCGAACCGCACACGCGGTTTATCTGCCCAAAACTCGGGAATTCCAGACGATGTTGTTGCGAAAGCCAACCTGCTCGCGCCTCCGCTTGTCCCGCCTCCGCCACTGCCTTAGCTGCTTCCGCCTGGGGCTGCACCGGGGGCTGTGTGAGTCCTTGAGCACCGTATATTTCCGTACTAGCCGTAAGTCCGCCGTAAAGTTATAGAGGTCACCACTTTAGGGCTATGTATACGACTACACGCGGGTACGGTCGCCAAGGAACTGGCGCGTTATACAAAAGTGCGTAAAGTGCACACTCGTAAAATGGTATGCGTTTAGTTGCACTGAACTGTGTCCCTACAAGTATTCTAGCAAAATGTGAAGAGTTCCCTCGATTTCACCAAGATCCCATCATCAGACCCTGACTTGATGATTTTAGTCATCAAATCAGTATCTGCTAGCAAATGCACCAGTAACTATAAAAAATACCCAACTCGCTTCAAGTATACTAGCAAAATTTGAAGAGTTCCCTCGATTTCACCAAGATCCCATCATCAGACCCTGACTTGATGACTTTAGTCATCAAATCAGTATCTACTAGCATATGCACCAGTAACTATAAAAAATACCCAACTCGCTTTAAGCATACTAGCAAAATTTGAAGAGTTCCCTCGATTTCACCATGATCCCATGATCAGATCCTGACCTGATGACCATAAGACAACTTGGAAAATATTACTCTTTCTAATAATACTCAAATAGTTTCATATTTCCATATAAAATTTGAAGAGTTCCCTCGATTTCTCCAGGATCCATCATCAGATTCTGACCTGATTAAAATGGGACCACCTGGAAACAAAACCCTCTTAAACAAAAAAAGAATTTTTCAAATCGGTCCACGCGTCTTCGAGTAATCGGTGAACATACATAGATAAAAAAAAAAAAAGATTCCGACGAATTGAGAACCTCCTCCTTTTTTGAAGTCGGTTAATAAAGTGGCTGTGATATACAGACGAATCTATAAGGATTCCGTTTTGTGCCAATTGGCTACGGAACCCTAAAAAAAGATATTTCAGCCCATAAAGAGGCGCCACACTCTGTCAAAATTAAGTTGAAAATCGTTATGTTTCATTCGATTTATATGGAGTTTGACCATTGATAGTAATAGTCAAGATAGGCCCATCCGAACATTTTACGTACACCTTCTTCATACAAGAAAATGTAGAGCCATGTGTCGAAACTCCTACGAAATACTGCGTAGGCTTACAGCTTACTACTGACGCCGGAGGGGGTTTTGCTCCCATAAACTGGCGACATTTTTTTGCGCGGTCCGCCCCATCTGGAGTATACGTCAATGAGTTTGACAGAGTGGGGTGCGTCATTTTGGATTGAAATATCTATACAGCTTGTTTATTTGCCTATAATATGATACTAGTTGTACACTATTGTAACATTTTACTCTCCCTTAAAATATTATATTTTACAGGTAACGCCGCTCCCCATTTAATTAACCCACCGAATTTCGGCAGCGAAATATCCCCAGTCATCCCAAATTAATACAACATAGTGGCTCGCCCAGTTTCATAATTTTCAGATACTTTATCTCAATTAAAAGCAGTCTCTCCCAACTTAGCTTAATTGCAATAAAGAACACTATCTGCTTTAGCATTTTTAGCATTAAAATCGCTACTTACTTCAGCTGGTGGTTTGCCGCCGACGGAGACGCACTCCAGTTTGATCATTCTGTCCTCGGTCGTAGAGTAGAAGTTCCCTTGAAGTATTTTCGGCGGTTCGGGCGGTACTAACACGGTGAGCCGCGCGTAGCGTGACCTAATTGCAGGTTCACCTGTACAAAGAGTTTTAATTTATTTCAGCGCTGTATTCATGGTATGGACCTAGAAAAAGGCGGACAGACTCCCGTTAACGGCGTAGAAGCCATATTTAAACGATCTTTAGTGAAGTTTTGTTTATAACCTATAAAGACAATTACTTTTAAATTAATACGTCATTTATTTTGGGTCTTTAATCTAAAATCTTTGAGAAGCAGAAACACGATTGGATAAAACTTTCTCGATCGAAAGTTCTCCCAAAAGTTGCTCAAAAATCTCAGTTTTTCTCCTTTTTTTTCGAAACTACAATGGATGTAATTGTAATTTTTGTTTTCATGTGGCGGTAATAATAATATCTAAAAACGTTGAGAAACAGATTTTTGATAACTGGCTTAGTTTTAGAAAAATTAGGTAAAAAGTCGTTTTTCTGTTATATTCTTCCGCGACGCTGCATGTCGCACCCATCAACTTATCCGTGGGAGTGACAAAGACAAAAATAAATTCAATAAATCCCCTTTAAGTAAAAAATGAAATATGCGTAAGGACATCGACAGGACCCTTCAGACAGAACACATCGAGCGGTGCTATTCTTTTCACACAGACCTCAATGGTTTATATTAATGTATTATGTGCTTCGATCGATCTATGGGAACGGAAACTTTTGCATAGACCGATAAGGACCACTGTTAAAGCTGCTCTTCTTACTTTTATATGCTAAGAAAAGAGTTGAACTGTAAAAATAAACGTTTTTTCAACTATCCGATGCCCTATTTTAATCGCAATAAAAATCTATACTCCTCTCCAAGTCGTTTTGCGTGAACGGAGCCTAAGTCAATTCGCATGTAAAATGTGCGATGTACATGCGCGCTTGCACACACAATTGTTAAAATGCAATGCTTTATGAAATTAAAACAGGTAAAGTATATACATGTTTTTGACTGTCTTACATCACAGATATTGTGGTTTATCATTCATTTTCAAGTTTTCTAAAGCGCTGAAGATTGTAAAAATTTAATCGATAAGTTAATTGCCTATGTACTAAATACCACTAAAAAAAACAAATGATAGAGATGGCATAAATGATACAACGGCATTTTGCAATTATACGAGTATTTGCGAGTGGTGCCATCGCGCCGTCTGTCATTGCGTAGTCTAACCATTTCTAAGATAAATTTGGTTCGCTTTTAAATCTTTGTCTATGCACGGCATATAGTTGTTGAGAATTGATACTTTTTAGCTCCGGTGTTAGTTTTTCAACGTGTTATTTCTAGCACATTCCTCGCGGGGAAATAGAAATAAAATGTTTTATACAAAACATTTCTCTACATCCTTTTTAAAATACATTTTCTGAATCCTTTTAATTCTTTACGCAATAGTTTTAACATTCGACTTTGTAGTTGTAGAATTGCCTACGAGGTAATAAAGAGAAAAGGCAATTTATAATAATTTTTCCTTACCACAATAGCGGTAAGGGTCATTCTTCTTTAATTAGATACTTAAGAATAAAAGGTTTTATGCTTATGCACGCGACTTCTTTGCTTTCCTAGTAGGTAGGCCCCATAAAATTATCTTTGTTAAACTGAAGTAGTGTAAATGGTTTGTTTAAATAAAACAATTTTTGTATTTTTTTGTGGCCATACTTATTGCACGATGAACACTGATAAGAAAACTCAGGATGTGGGCATCCGAACGAATTGCGTCAACCTTTTTCGTACAAGCAAACAGTAGCGCCATCTGTCGAAATTCTATAGATGGCTGTTGAGTGAACTACAGCCTTACTGTTGGTGGCAAAACAAGCATTTTTGGCACCGATAAACTGGCGATATTATTTCACGCCGACATTTTTTCAAAGTCAAAAGTACACCCAAACACTCGTGAAAAGACGACCGAACCCGGACACTCAAAGTGAAAGCATTATTGCAATTCCAGATTATTCTATGCAGTCCACATATTGTTCGGTAAAAAGGTACACCCCTAATGGCGTCGGGTTTGGGGGGGAGGGGATGGAGAAGTTCTGTTTTTTTCAGTTTTTCTTAAATATTTCAAAAACTATGCAAATTAGCGTAAAAATGTCAAGGACAAAAGTTACATTGCAAACAAAAATGATGGTAAGCATAATCTTGCTAAAGTGAACAGTCCCCAATTGTGAACAATTAAAAACACTTTTTTAGTTCGGGTCCTATTATTATTGAATATATCCGCGTTTCATAAATACGTAACGAGCTGCGTCGTCCTCGTTTGGGGAGACGACAACTTTTGAAAATTTCATCGCTAAGAATTAGCGTTCCGCCCGCTAACGCTAACAAAAGTTCACCGCTGCCGCAACGCAATTACTATAGACCAAGTTTATCATCTCCCGCGAAGTTTCCACGTCAGGAATGTGTAACCGAGCGTAAGGTAATCAGGGCCCGTTAACTTTTCTAAAACAAGGACCGCTCGCTCTAGTGAGATAGCGAAGTTTCCAACATTGGCGGTTGGGAGAGATAACTGGTTGATAAAAAAGTTTGGCTCGGTTCCTCTGGAATTGCGATTGTTAAGCTACGAACCGGTTTTTGAAGCGAGAACTTTGAACAAGCTTTGAGATGGGAAAAACCCATTGAACTCGCCTGTACACCTGTTACCGTTACCGACACCTCATCAATTTTATACCTTTTGAAACAAAGTTTCTGCTTAGCGAAAGAAAATGGAGAAATAAAATGGATTCTTTCGCTTACAAAAATCCGGTCTTGAAAAAAATTCTCGAAAATTTTTGTGTTGGTTGCATATTCAACTACTAATCTGAGAATATGTAAAGCAACAAACAAATTATTTCAAGTTATTACTGATTTTAGTGTGTGCACATACCCAAAAAAACGCAACAAAAATTGAAATGGCTCTCCCGGGGAGGAGGTGAGGGGGGCGCCCCCTAATAATGGGGGATTTTACTTGTAATGAGCTATAGAACACTCCCTTAAATTATCGCTAGTTCGATCACGGACACACTGTGTATGTTACTCTGAGATGGATCCTGGCCTAGGTGAAAGCCTCCTTAGGCCCAGTTTTTACCCGCCATTTCTACAATGACGTCAGACCATCTCTACCCCTTTATATGTTCCACTGCTGGGCACGGGTCTCCTCTCAGACTGAGAGGGGTTTGGCCGTAACTCACCACGCTGGCCAAGTGCGGGTTGGCGGGCTTCACACACCTTCGAGAACATTTTTGTGAACTCTCAGGCATACAGGTTTCGTCATGATGTTTTCCTTCACCGCTAAGCAAATGATATTTAGTTTCCTAAAAACGCACTTAACTCGAAAAAGTCAGAGGTGCGTGCCCAGGATTCGAACCCGCGACCTCCTTATGAGAGGCAAAGGTCAGAACCACTAAGCTATCACTGCTAAGTCCAATATAACCTCTGAATTATTAACTGTAGCTCCTCTGTATAACGTTAGTAATAAGAATATTATGATCAATTCGGTGGTATATTTGAGTTTTCACTGCGTAACCAGTGAAATGTTATTAAAAGAGTAATTGCAATCTAATTTACGATCCGTACCGATGTTCGGATCCTATAAACAAAAAACCCACGATCCCGTTGCCCGTACCCAATGATTTGGAGATCGAAATTACAAAATACATCTCTCATAACTCAGACGAGATCTCACGGTATGCGATGTAATTCGAGTTGTGAGATGAAACACAATAATTATGTGAGACTTTTTCAGGGTTCCTTAGTACATTGGAAAGATTCCCAGACTAATTTTGACAATACAGGGTTATATAAAACATACCAAATCGCTCTCAGCCTGTTTTTGTTTACATTAAGAGTCCTGTGAACTACGGTGTCTCCCATACATTCGTAATACCAAAATCATTTGTAATTCGTGCAAATTTCGATCATGTTGCAGTATTATTCGGGTTTATATAGTAATAATGAGATAGTTTTGGTTTTATTACAAAACAAATAAGCAGAAAACATGTCCTCTTTGACATAAAAATAAGCAAAACTAAATTCGTTTACTATTTCGTTCAACAAAAGTATTTCGGAACCAGGAGCATAGATTATTACTATATGAACCCGAATAACACCACAACATGATCGAAATTTGCACAAATGATTTTGGTATGGGAGACATCGTGGGTAAGCGGACTCTTAACATGCTCTCCAGGGAACTGTGATTAATCACTGACAATTTCCAAACTCCAAATGTCAAAAATTCAATATAACTACCTCGCATGACCCGGAAATCAAACCTAGGACTTAGTAATCTGCAGTTGAGTACGCTGATCACTAGACCAGTGAGGTAACTTGGAAAATTGTGGACCAGTGAGGTAAGTTGGAACCCTCGTAAACTTAGTTTTAAGTCGACTTGGAGTTATCGCCATACAAATGTGACAAATATCATAAGGACCATTTACAAGCGCCTATATATTAGGCCTATGTGAAATAAAGATATTTCATTTCATTTCATTTCAATTAAAAGAACATGAACAATAAAGATCAAATGGAGAAGGAATGCAGAAAGCTTAACAAATGTGGTTATACACAGTCAAAATTACTTTATCATTATTGACATATTTTGTTCCTATTTTTAAATTCAATAGATGTGAAAGAAAAAAACTATAATATACTGTCGTATAATTTTGTTTACCGTTATTGAGTACAGAACCCTATCGAACGTGTTCTGATATGGCTCGAACGTTTATTTTTTTAGTTTGTACAAACAGTCCCTTGTTAACTTTATTGGTAGCAGCTTGGAAAAAAGTAACTAGCAATTTTCGTCTCAAGCCATGAACGGTCGGAGAGGTAAATTATGAGATCTCCAAAATTGTTCTATATTTTGTTTCTAATGTATTATTACTATTTGTTTGGAACGAAACTTGAGATGATATCACATCATTAATTTGAATAGAGCAGCGCTTTATTTTTAATGCAATTACTATTAAAATCACTGGCACTTTTGTAGTACTAGATTTTTATGGAATAAAATTCTACGAATATTTACCTTTATTCTTTATACTAAAATAGTCGTTGCCAGCGGTTTCGCCCTATGAATTTCGGTCTTGAAATATCTCGTTATAATCAGTCAAAAGACAGACATGTGGTGTGGCGGACTTTTTTTAGATCTTTATAAGGTAATCAAACTCTTAATACATGCTTTGTGCGTAATTTTAAGCGTTTACGCAGCGCAAGCAACTTTTCCCGTTTTGCAAGAATTCTCATTAATGATCCGCTCCTATTGGTCATAGCATGATGTTATATAGCCTATAGCCTTCCTTGATTAATTAACTATCCAACCCAAGATGATTTTTTCAATTCGGACCAGTAATTCCTGATATTAACGCGTTCAAACTAACAAACTCTTCTTCTAACTATATTATAAGGTACAGTGACAGAATGAAAAGGTTCGTCAATTTTAAAATTGATTCGTTTGTACAAGTCGATTGCTTTGGTTTGTTAACATAATGGACTCTTGCAGTACAAGTGCAAACAAAAACTGACACTAAGGTCACGAACCTTGCTCCGCGACTATATAACACAGCATCCCAATGTAAGAATTTATACTTTCTCGCTAAAAGTTCACCCCTTGCGCCATACGCAATCTCTTCTTGACACAAGTAACTATTTTTCTTTTCGGCCCAGTACTGCGAAATTGTGTTTGCTTTTAATAAATTGAAAATCTCGTTCCCTCGCCTTCAGGAGTGGAAACATATTATTAACGCCCCACTTCAAAATGGCCGCCATGTTTCATTGTTTTCAACTTTTGACAGGAAAATAACGTTGAACGTTTTCCAAGTAAGGCAGGAACGTGGAAAAGTGGAAATACGTATTTTTAACTTGCCGCGACATATGCGACAAGACGATAGCTCAATGCTGCGCACGCTATGTCCGCAGTACGAACTTTAATTGTGTGGGAGTTACTTAGAAAAGTTAAAGTTTAGTTTAAGTATATAGAAGCCTTAAGTGACCTGCAACTTTAGCCATACTACTTTATTAATCTACTAGTGGACGCCCGCGGCTTCGCTCGCGTTTAACCTCAGCTTTACATCCTCAGGCATTTAATTACTAAAATTCCTGTCTTAACTGCCATTTATTTTAATAATATTAAGACGACAAATTCTTCCTTTGTGCTTGCTGCTCACTTATCGGTTTTGAAAATATGAGGTTGTTACAAAAAGTTTAATATACTCGTAGTTCAATTAGGGTACCGTACCTATAGGGAAAAAATGGGAAATGCTTTCCAAAAAACCAACTTCAAATGCCACTACAAAGAGTGAAATAATTTTTATTTAAATTTTAGGTACCTACACCAATTCGAAGTCGGGCAATGTTTCATGCAATCCCTAATAGTCCTTCTTACTTAATTGATGTGCGAAGAAATGACAAAGTCATAGACAATCGCCCGACTTCGAATTGGTGTAGGTACCTAAAATTTAAATAAAAATCATTTCACTCTTTGTAGTGGCATTTGAAGTTGGTTTTTTGAAAAGCATTTCCCATTTTTATTTTATACTTTTTAGTGGAAAACAATAAAATGCACAAGGTGTTGTAAAATATCCAAATTGCTTGAGGTGTGTTCATAAAATCTGAAGACATACCTCAAATTCACCAAGATCCCATCATCAGACCCTGACTTGATGACTTTAGTCATCAAATCAGTATCTGCTAGCAAATGCACCAGTAACTATAAAAAATACCCAACTCGCTTCAAGTATACTAGCAAAATTTGAAGAGTTCCCTCGATTTCACCAAGATCCCATCATCAGACCCTGACTTGATGACTTTAGTCATCAAATCCGTATCTGCTAGCATATGCACCAGTAACTATAAAAAATACCCAACTCGCTTTAAGTATACTAGCAAAATTTGAAGAGTTCTCTCGATTTCACCAAGATCCCATGATCAGATCCTGACCTGATGACGATAGAACAACTTGGAAAATATTACTCTTTCTAATAATACTCAAATAGTTTCATGTGTCCATATAAAATTTGAAGAGTTCCCTCGATTTCTCCAGGATCCCATCATCAGATCCTGACCTGATTAAAATGGGACCATCTGGAAACAAAACCCTCTTAAGCAAAAAAAGAATTTTTCAAATCGGTCCACGCGTCTCCGAGTAATCGGTGAACATACATAGATAAAAAAAAAAAAAAAAAAAAAAAAAAAGATTCCGACGAATTGAGAACCTCCTCCTTTTTTTGAAGTCGGTTAAAAAGGCGGGAACCCTATTACTGAGACTACACTGTCTGCCCGTGTGTCCATAATAAATGGCGGCCACTTTTTTTAATTCTGCCCATAAATTCGTTCTCTATGCTTGTTGCGATACTCAAATACCGATTTTCAGAGCAATCGGCCCAGAAACAAAAAAGTTCAAAATGGCGGCCACTTTATTTAATTCTGACCATAAATTCGTTCTCTATGCTTGCTGCGATACTCATATATCGATTTTCAAAGCAATCGGCCCAGTAACAAAAAAGTTCAAAATGGCGGCCACTTTTCTAAATTTTACCCACAAATTCGTTCTCTATGCTTGTTGCGATACTCAAATATCGATTTTCAAAGCAATCGGCCTAGTAACAAAAAAGTTCAAAATGGCGGCAACTTTATTTAATTCTGACCATATATTCGTTCTCTATGCTTGCTGCCATACTCATATATCGATTTTCAAAGCAATCGGCCCAGTAACAAAAAAGTTCAAAATGGCGGCCACTTTTTTTTATTCTGACAATAAATTATTTCTGTATCCTTGTTGCGATACTCAAATATCGATTTTCAAAGCAGTCGGCCCAGTAACAAAAAAGTTCAAAATGGCGGTCACTTTTTTTAATTTTGACCACAAATTCCTTCTCTACTCTTGTCGCGATACTCAGATATCGATTTTCAGAGCAATCGGCCCAGTAACAAAAAAGTTCAAAATGGCGGCCATTTTTTTTAAATTCTGACCATAAATTCTTTCTCTATGCTTGCTGCGATACTCAAATATCGATTTTCAAAGCAATCGGCCCAGTAACAAAAAAGTTCAAAATGGCGGCCACTTTTTATTAAATTTTGACCACAAATTCCTTCTCTATGCTTGTCGCGATACTCAGATATCGATTTTCAGAGCAATTGGCCCAGTAACGAAAAAGTTCAAAATGGCGGCCATTTTTTTAAATTCTGACCATATATTCGTTCTCTATGCTTGCTGCGATACTCATATATCGATTTTCAAAGCAATCGGCCCTGTAACAAAAAAGTTAAAATGGCGGCCACTTTTTTTAAATTTTGATCACAAATTCCTTTTCCATGCTTGTTGCGATACTCAAATACCGATTTTCAAAGCAATCGGCCCAGTAACAAAAAAATTTAAAAATGGCGGCCACTTCAAAATTTGGATTTCAATAATCCCCGAAAAAACTGAGTATGAATTGATTTTATAACCTGATAAAAACCTAGGTACCAATTTTCAGATCAGAACTAATCTTCAAGAATTCCTTGAACAACGAAAAAAATCACTTTTGTATGGGAAAATCCCTTAAATGTACGATTTTTACCCCTTAGGATTTGAATTTCTGGAATCCCCGTCTTAGTACGAATTCATGACCTAATATCTACCTAGGCATCAAATTTCAGAGCTCTACGACTTTTAGTTTTTCGGGAATTCCTGGAACAACGAAAAAAAATCACTTTTGTATGGGAAAATCCCTTTAATGTACGATTTTTACCCCTTACAATTTGAATTTCTGGGATCCCCGTCTTAGTACGAATTCATGACCTAATATCTACCTAGGCACCAAATTTCAGAGCTCTACGACTTTTAGTTTTTAGGAAATTCCTGGAACAACGAAAAAAAAATCACTTTTGTATGGGAAAATCCCTTTAAAGTACGATTTTTACCCCTTTCAATTTGAATTTCTGGAATCCCCGTCTTAGTACGAATTCTACCTAGGCACCAAATTTCAGATCTCTACGACTTTTAGTTTTTCGGGAATTCCTGGAACAACGAAAAAAATTAAGTTTTGTATGGGAAAATCCCTTTAATGTACGATTTTTACCCCTTAGGATTTGAATTTCTGGAATCCCCGTCTTAGTACGAATTCATGACCTAATATCTACCTAGGCATCAAATTACAGAGCTCTACGACTTTTAGTTTTTCGGGAATTCCTGGAACAACGAAAAAAAATCACATTTGTATGGGAAAATCCCTTTAATGTACGATTTTTACCCCTTACAATTTGAATTTCTGGAATCCCCGTCTTAGTACGAATTCATGACCTAATATCTACCTAGGCACCAAATTTCAGAGCTCTACGACTTTTAGTTTTTCGGGAATTCCTGGAACAACGAAAAAAAATCACTTTTGTATGGGAAAATCCCTTTAATGTACGATTTTTACCCCTTAGGATTTGAATTTCTGGAATCCCCGTCTTAGTACGAATTCATGACCTAATATCTACCTAGGTATCAAATTACAGAGCTCTACGACTTTTAGTTTTTCGGGAATTCCTGGAACAACGAAAAAAAATCACATTTGTATGGGAAAATCCCTTTAATGTACGATTTTTACCCCTTACAATTTGAATTTCTGGAATCCCCGTCTTAGTACGAATTCATGATCTACCTAGGCACCAAATTTCAGAGCTCTACGACTTTTAGTTTTTCGGGAATTCCTGGAACAACGAAAAAAAATCACTTTTGTATGGGAAAATCTCTTTAATGTACGATTTTTACCCCTTACAATTTGAATTTCTGGAATCCCCTTCTTAGTACGAATTCATGACCTAATATCTACCTAGGCACCAAATTTCAGATCTCTACGACCTATAGTTTAGGCGGAATCCGTGGAACAAACCAAAATGCCTCATTCTTTTATATATATAGATTTCTATAATTTTTAAACTAAATGTGGTTGCGCCTGATTTTAAATCCCCGATATTCCTATGTCTAATATATCTGTTAGTTCGGGTTTTAATCTATCTATGTTCCAAATTTCAGTCAAATCGGTTCAGTAGTTGTGGCGTGAAAGAGTTACAAAGATCCATCTATCCATTCATAACTAATCCACGATCAAAGAACTTAGATAGACCACAATATCAAGGAAGTTTTCAATTAACTCTTAAGATGGTTCAGCCCATTCCTGTCATTAAGTTCTGATTGAGTTTTAATACTAGTAGAATTTTCTGGGTTGAATTATGCGAGAGCTAACTGCTAACTTCGTTTCGAGAACTGATATTCCTTATCAAAACTTTATTAATCTCAAAACTTTTGTGATAGGATTAAATATCTGAACCATTTATATTGTGCTGTTGGAAAATGAAGTCGATATTGTTTCTGGAGATATATTTTGCCTGATTATTACATAAAGCATAAATGAAAAATATTTTAAGGTTATTTCAAATGAAGACCTATCTATAGTTATGGCTAGTTTACTCACTACAGCTTCTATTGTGTAAGGTAATAAATGTTATCATAAATTGTAGTTTTACTTTCCTAAATTAGTCTGACTAAAATTATGCGAATTGCTATTATTGTTGTTTTGAATGTTGATTATTATTTAATTGCTTTTTTTACACATTCATTACAAGATAGTAATTTTTGTTTAGTAGTAGTTAAGTTAGGTAACTTGACTGTAATCTTATCTGATGCTTGGAAGGAGGCTCCTTTCGGTTGCTACACAGCATCGCACTGGAACGCTAAAAACGATAAAGGTGTAAACTAGCCTAATCCTCCTACCAGACCGCGTTAATTTAGAAATTATAAAATTCAAAACTGCTGTGTTAGAAAACAAACCAGCCCCTAGAGCGAATTCAGCCCCCCGATTGACTAAAGTAAATCAGGGACCCAATCAGCAGGCAGGATTTTTAAACGATTGCGATAACGTGAATACGTTTTTCTTACGTAATCGGACCCCTGACGATTTGAACGGGTGGTCCGTTCAAATCTTGCTAACTGCGCTAGGTCGTGCGAAGGTCACCTTTAACATTGAATTCAAATGAGCCGAACATCATAATTAATGTTCATCTTGAAAGAATTCTTCCATGGCAACGCCGTAGAATAGGCAATCAAAAACAAGAAAAGAATAAGAAACCGGACAAAGTCATCACAAAGAAACCAATAAAAAACACGAAAAGTGAAATGAGACGTTCCGCGAAAAACGAGCTCAGTTTCCTGAATCAGGGTCAAATTTAATTAATGCTACAAAGGAAACAGGAGCAGCGATTACCTAAATACTGAGTTTAAGTTAAATCTTCAAACAAAGAGGGCGCCACGAGCACTCACAAGTGAGATAAGGATGTTCGGGTCTTATGGAAAGCGAATTTATCAAAAGACGCACAAAAGCTTATGTAAATGAATTTCTGAAACCTTTCCCATTTTGAATAGACCCGGTTGATGTTAAATGGATCGAGCTACCGACAATTTCTAAGACGGCTTATTATGAATTCACATAATTGTCATAATAATAATCCAGAATACAATATGCCACGTGGTACTTGTGACACCGAATTCGGAGACGAGGCTTTTGTTTGTCGGAATTGTTAAGGTATGGATAAATTAATTATTGGGGGCTGTACGAAACGGAGGCGGCAATCGAATAGAAATGTAAGTAAATATACGAAATGATCATAGATTTATAAACGTTGTCGCTGGCGCTCGAAATGATATTGTAAACGAAAATCTTTAGTTTTCACATAAAAAATAGGCTCAGAAAAGTGAAAACTTTACTGCTAGGTTCGGAAAGCAAAGAAGAATGACCAAAGGTGCTATCAAAGTTCCTCATGAAAATAAAATAGTGTTTTTTAAGAACCATTGGCGCTAGGAACTAATTTTTCATATCCGGAAAATCACCATTTTCACTGCGATATGGTTAGAAAGGGAAAGTACAGATAAGTAGTACCTACACAAGACTTCTAACATCAATAAAACAACTACCTAGTAACGTTTGCGTCATGAGTTTGCAAAGTCGGCAATAAACTTACTAATAATTCAACTTTAACACGAGAACTTGTTAAAGGACCAGTCAACAATGAAACCAAGACTAGAAAATGTTATTCTTAATTAAGTACAAGTAAGTTATCAGCACAAATTGAGAGATTCGCTCCACAAAGGTAGCTGAAAATGAGTACTCGAGAATCTCTAAGTTTGTAAGGAGCAATTTTGAAGCAAAACAGAAGTACCTACTAGGGTTACTTCTGCCTCTAGCCTTTATAAAGATTTACTTATAAGTAATGGGATAAAAACATCGTTTTTAGAGTTCCGTAGCCAAAAGGCGAAAATTGGTGACCTTAATATCATTTATATTGATACAGCCCGAAGGCTCTCTTGATACTTGAATGACATTAATATGAAGGCGTTGTTTTAATATAGAACAAAAAAAATGCCAGAAAATAAAATCTTCTCAATTTTACTATTATTTTAGTTATTGTTAAGCAACAACATACAATAGCGATTTACCGATAGAGAACTATCAAACTTTCACAAGTTAGCGGCGTTAGTTACGACTTTAGTCAGGCGCCAAGATAGCCTTGTCGCACTGTACCTATAAATGGTATGGTAAATAGGTATACTTATTAATTCGCAAACAACAACACAGCATATTACGAGTATCTTATTCAAGGGTTTTATATAAAGTAGGTACAACTAAACAAAACCGTACGGAACTCACAGAGTGCGATTGGACTCGCACTTGCCCGTCATAGTTTTTATAAACCAAAGCACAATGGACAAGCAGCTCGCGGCTAAATTGTACAACTTTCCACTATTTAACTTCTTAACTTAGTTGGGAGAGTAAAGTTTTCTGCAACTATCTGAGGGTTGCTCTCGCTTAATTGTCTTTACCACCTCCCGTACTACTACCGAGAATTTTAGATTAACCACTGAATATTAACATTCGAGAGTGGGAATGTGGGAAGGGCAATAGTATAATTAATGTAGAATGTGCGTTTGTGGAAACTAATAATAAATTATCGATAGCGAGATCAACTAGTCTGTCCGCGACAATGACGAAATATGCTACGCTAAGAGGACGGGAAATATGTGACGTATGTCGAATCCAAAAATTTCTCAAATATGGCGTCGCGCGTCGTACATTTCGGCACCGCTGACAGCACATACCGATATCGTTCGCATACATTAGCGCCATTTTACCGTATTGACAAATTAAAAATCCGGCTTCAGGGCGGAGCCTAAAAATGTATGCGTGACATCAGTAGCACGCGAAATTCAAACTTTTCGTGTTTTTTTTGCAATTTTTACGCTGATTAGACATTACAGGTTTTTGTCAGTCAGATTGCGGGAAACGCAGTACCATATTTACATGTGTATTTCAAAATATTTGCTTAAAAGTGTCCACTCTAAGAAATGAATCCGAGTATCGAGTTTGAAGTGAGTAACTCGCGAATCTCGGACTAATTTCTTTAACAGGACACTTTCAAGCAAAGATTTTTCTATAATAAATACGTGAAGTTGATACTGGCATTTCCGTAATTTGACTACCGTAAGCGTATTATGTCTCATGAGCTTACAAATTGCAAAAAAAAACATACAAAAAAAATTGAATTTCGCGGAAAATAAAAAACAAATCCGGCTGAGTTTGTTATGCGGTACTCAGTGCAAGGCGCACTTAGAACCCTTGGTATTGACTTTGTTTTACTTCGACAGTTATCACCAAATACATAATATAATATCACAGTATTGACCTTTCATCAAGTATGTTTCGGTAACTCAGGCCTATGAGAAGTAACAATTTTTTTACTTATAACAGTGAAGAATAACATCGTTACTACTATACTTTTTGTATGTTTAACTATATTTTTGATGCAATACAAGCAAGTACTTAACTGCAATCTCACTTGATGGTGTGATAACGCCATTCCCTCACTTTAACTGACAACAAAGACGTTAAAACAACTCAGTTCCTAATTCCTATTCGCCACACAACTCACAGCTCCTACTTATCACTAACTATCACTTTGTGTAGTTTTCCCCCAGGGAATTCCGGTGGAGGGGTAAAATATTCACGGAGCGTGTGTTAAAGGATCTGTTTTATTACGTGGTAGAGATACCTACACTCTACACCTTGTTTGAGTTTCTACCACTAAAGAGGTAGCTTTTACTAGAAGATACGCTATCATTATTTTAGTTTTGTCTGAGTTTTCTCAAAAATCTAATAGGTGCGTAAATTATATTTCACGGCGTGGCGAATACAATTGATTGAATTTTCTTTGAGATTGATTTAGTAAATATTAAATTTGTTTTGTATTTTGTACAATAATGAAACAACTGTTCGTTTCTATTCAAAACCTTATAATATTAAAATTTATTCAGATAAAATTGGCTTTGGTGGTTTGAGTAAATTTCAACTAAGTTTCAAAGGAATCTCAGAAACAATGGCTGGTAGAAACTTGGATGGTCTCAAGATCTTATTTAAGAAGATAGAAATGCTTATCTAAATTAAAATACGATACAGATCTAAATGAAAATCATCTCACACTACCTACTTTTTCTGTATGGTCTTGGGTTCGATTCCCGCCACGGGCCATTTTAGAATTTCATAATTTCTATTTAGCAAAAATCCTATTTTTGCACAACTTACCAACCTGGTTGGTTTCGTTTCATGTAAACATACCAATTACAATGGTATTTGTTAAGTTATACAAAAATAAGATTTTGCCTCAATTTTCTTAGTTAATAACCCAGTACGAGTTGGTTAATAACGATACAGAATAAGCCCACAGGTCTGGTCTAGTGGGAAGCTTCGGCCGCGGCTAGTTACCATCAAAAAACCAAACTACCGGCTAATAACTATGGTGCACTACGGTTGGCCAACTTCTTAGATTTCGAGAGGAGACCTATGCTCAACAGTGGGACATAAAAAGGGTTGATGACGTAAAATCCTTACCTCTTGCTCCGGAACTGACTTGGCACTGATATTTCGCGTCGTCGTCCAACGTCACCTCTCTGATGTCCAAAGAGTAATCGCCTGCAAGAGAAGTATAATTAAAATAGAGTTTATTTTTGAAGCGATAACTTTAGACTTTTTCATTGATGCTCCGCTAAAGGTCATACTAGCGGATCCTACTTAATGTTTATGGGTCTACGCTAGGCGAATCGAGCACTAACGGCGAACCGAGCACGAGCCGAACACAATTCGTCTAGTGTGGACCGACTTGCAAGCCTCGAAAGAATTACAGCGACGAAGCCGAGAACGCCTCCGCTTGTGCTTCGCTCGTGCTCGGTTCGTCTAGCGTAGACCCACCTTAAGTTTAGTAGTCAAAACTCGATAAAGGTGTTACTATCCAACACAAAAATAATGCCTATAAATTTAAATATGCATCAAAATTTCACTCGCGGTGGGACTCGAACCCACGTCCCCCAGCTATCGCGGCTGGGTGTTCAACCAACTGAGCTACGCGAGTCCCACCGCGAGTGAAATTTTGATGCATATTTAAATTTATAGGAATAACTAGCAGATACCCGCGGCTTCGCACGCGTAAATTTTAGTTTTAACTATTCTACGGGAACCATCCATTTTCCGGAATAAAAAGTACCCTTTGTGTTAATTTACATGAAATCTATCTTCATTTCAACTTTAAACCAAAAATTTTCAGTAGTTGTGCGTGAAGGAATACATTTTCCCCGCATGAATATCTGTTTTTCCCTATTATCACGAAAACAATGGATTTTCCCGAGAAGAGTAGTTGATTCTAGGATATAATCTATCTCCATTCCAAATTTCAGCCCAATCGGTTCAGAAGTGACGGCACGATGGAGTATTTCTCCCGCATGAATATCTGCTTTTTAACTATTTTCTTAGAAATCATGGATTTTCCCAGGATAAAAATTTGCCTATGTTTTTTAATTCAGGATAAAACCTATCGCCTTTTTGATTTTCAGTCATATCCGTTCAGTAATTACAGCGTGAAGTAGTATTTTTTCCCGCACGAATATCTGTTTTTCCCTATTATCACGAAAACAATGGATTTTCCCGAGAAAAGAGTAGTTGATTCTAGGATATAATTCATCTCTATACCAAATATGAACTAAATCGGTTCAGTAGTTGCGACGTGAACGAATATTTTTCCCGCGTGGATTTCTGTTTTTCACTATGATCATACTCGTAGAAGTCATAAAATTTTCAGAGATGAAAGTAGCCTACCTACGTATTAATCCAGGATAAAATCTATCTTTTTTCCGAATTTCAGTCATATCAGTTCAGTAATTACAGCGTGAAATAGTATTTTACCGCGTGAATAGCAGTTTTTCAGTTTTCCCGCGGACACCATAGATTTTTCCGGGATGAAAAGTAGCTTTTGTATTAATCCAGGATATAATCTATCACGATTCCAAATTTCAGCCAAATCAGTTCAGTAAATACGGCATGAAGGAATATTTTTCACGCGTGGATTTCTGTTTTCTACTATTATCATAGAAACCATAGAATTTTCCGGGATGAAAAGTAGGCTTTATAATAATCCGGGATAATCTATCTCCTTTCCGAATTTCAGTCATATCAGTCAGTAATTACATCGTAAAGTAGTATTTTTCGCGTGTGAACATCAATGTTTCAGGTTTCCCGCGGAATCCATGAATTTTTCCGGGATGAAAAGTAGCCTTTATATTAATCCAGGATATAATCTATCTTTATTCCGAATTTCAGCCATATCTGTTGAGTAATTACGGCGTAAAGTAGTATTTTTCGCGTATGAATATCTGTTTTTCTTTTTTCCTGCAAAAAACATGGATTTTTCCGCGATAAAAAGTAGTCTATTTATTAACCCAGGCAGCATGAGATTTTTTTCCGCGTGAATTTCGGTTTTTAACTAATCCCACGGGAACCATGAATTTTTTCGGGATGAAAAGTAGCCTATGTGCTAATCCAAGATACAATCTACCTCTATTCCAAATTTTAGCCAAATCGGTTCAGTATTTGCGGCGTGAAAGAGTATTTCAACTTGCTAAAATCGACACTTCGGACCCCCGTTTCACCCCCTTAGAGGGTGAATTTTGAAAAATCCTTTCTTAGTGCTCCCCTAGACCTCATAAGGTACCTGTGTGCCAAATTTGGAGTCTCTAGACCAAGCGGTTTGGGCTGTGCGTTGATATGTCAGTCAGTCAGTCAGTCAGTTTCTTCTTTTATATATATAGATTTCCTAAGTGTGTAAAAACACTATAATATAAAATATAATGAGTAACGGCAAGGCGTCATTACTCGTTCGAAGTTAGCTCCATTGGTATTAATGGGACTTCGGCATATTGGTTTGAAAAACTATAAAGTTTTCACAATAGATGGCGTTAGTTCTGCCCAAGAACAAAAAAACAATATGCATCCGAATTTCGTCATGGAGTCTCGCGTGGCTCAGTTGGTTGAGCACCCAGCCGCGATAGCTGGGAGACGTGGGTTCGAGTCCCACCGCGAGTGAAATTTTGATGCATATTTAAATTTATAGGAATAATTTCCTAAGTGTGTAAAAACACTATAATATAAAATATAATTACAAAAATAATATTTCAATTTGAACCAGTAGTTCCTAAAATTAGCTTATTTAAACAAATAAACTTACTCTTCAGCTGTATAACATTAGTATAGATTTTAATTAATTATTTTCCTAAATATTGAATGGAAGTAGGCGTTATTTTTCAGAAATCTATGAACAATTAGTAGGACAGATTAATTTGTTTTGCTATAATCCGCTACTTGATAAGATTCTGCCATGGTACAATATGCAGGAACACTACCCACTTGAAACACCACACAATTTTCCAATACTTTCTTCGACGCAAGTTTCGGCCCGACACCGGGATATCCTCAGGAGATGTTGACTTCACAGTGCGAAATCGTAGAGTCTCTTCTACGGGACGAAACGTGCCTCGAAGAATTTTTTCAAGTAGCGGATTATAGCAAAACAAATTAATCCTTCGTGTTAACTGTACCTATTTCCTTAAAATATAACCGCATGAGTAAGCTCGGATGGTTGTTAACTAACAATGACTTCTCAAAGTGTATTTCGAGACGTCTACTCGTCAGTGCTTCCCAAAGTTGAACTATTACTCGTAGTTATTGTTCTGAAATAAACTTCTTCATACGTCAACTCATGAAGGTATGATACGTCTTTGAGGAACAAATTACAAACGTCTGTAGCGCCAAGTTTTAAGTTTTTTACGGTACAGAGAACTGGTTTAATATCGTCAATCAAAAGTACCTCAGATGGAAAGGTATTTAAGATCGTATTTCAGGTGTAGATAAATTATTTAATGTGTTGACGCAAAATTCAAATTTTATTTAGTTTTTCACAACTATTAGACTAACACATTGTAGGTTTATGGCAACGAAGTTTGCGGGCATAATATTTATGTTTTTAATAGAAGCTTTTCTCGAAAAATCCCACTCACCAAATATTGGATCCCAAAATATATTTTTTTGCAGTTTCCCAGATTTCGACCTATTCGGAACCAATATGAAGTAAATAATTCATAACTTTTGAGTGGGTGAATCGATTTTGATGATTCTTTTTTTATTGGAAAGGTGACGCTTTCCGTGTAATCCTATTTCAATTTAGTCCAGTTCTGATAATGGTATCCATGAAAAAACCATATAATATAACCAATATCGCGGAACACACAACATGGCGGACTAGTCATTATTTTTTCAACACACTTGCTCATAAAGTGGCTCTAATTTCACCGCAATTAGGCAGATAATACCTTTGACACCTATAATCGCAAGCTGTGACTTTTTAATTACTATTATTCACTAGTGAGTTAGACAGTTTTTTCAACACACTTGTTCATCGCAAACTGTGACTTTTTTATTATTATTATTCACTAGTGAGTTAGACAGTTTTTATTTTAATTTTATCTACTAAATAAAAATATTTTTAGTATTATTTTATTCACAAGTGTGTTGAAAAACGTCGTATGATACACGTGAGTGTTGATGATTACCGTCCTCAGCTATCCTAAGACCCTCACCTAACGGCTCGGGTCTCAATGGCGCCTCAGCGGTAATCACCAACTTTACTCACTTGTACCATAAACTTCTATTAATACACACCTACAATAATATGTTTATATAAGTGTTAAATAATACCAGCTTACCCTCTTCGTCGCTGCCGATCATCTTATACCGGTCGTAGCCGCTCAGCTCCCTGTGCAAGCCAAGCCCAAAGTCATCCTTCGTCCATTGAAGTTGACCCGCCTTATTCTCCACTCTACAGGGCAATGTTACCCTCGAACCCACTACTGCCGTCTGGAAAAGAAACAAAAAATTAATTATTCACAACTGTTATGCTCATTCTTGGAAAGTTCGTCTGGGCACAGGCCACAGAATAGCATTCTAGTACTTTACGGTACAGAAAATTCACACCGCAAAGTGGTTTAAATAAATAGCGACTCTACCATTGACACAATAAAGTGCAATTCAGTTCGCGACTGTACCTACGAATACGATTCTATCTATAACGTTTAGGTCACTAAACGTTATAGATAGAATCGTATATAGCACTCTTTCTGTCGCTTTATATCCACTCTGTCTCTTTCCGGCTCGCTACAGAAGTGTTATAATTTGGTTATTATACTCTGTCAATTCGTTTATTTTCTTTTTGACCAATTTTTGACAATAGCGAAGGACCAGAGAGATACCACTTTACGTTTATCTCTCTTTGATTCCTGGCTATTTGCTGTATCTGTATCATGTGTCAAAAAGAAAATACATGAAATTATCAACATCATTTCAGCCTGCGGACGTCCACTGTTGGACATAGGCCTTCTCAAGGACAGAGTATACGAGTATGGGACGCATGTCGCAGGGATGCGGATGGCGCTGTCTGTAAATGTATGGAGAAATTCGATTCGTTTGTGCGAAGCGAGTCGACTCAAAATTTGTACAAAAAGCTGTACTAACCCTACAGAGGTCCTGATAAAACTGCTGGGCGGTCGGTGTATTTGTACCTACAGTTCGAGTGAAACCTCTCTGATCAAGGGAGTCATCAAAAACTTTAATATTATATTAACGTATCGAATGAAGGTAGCAAGTTCAATCTGGGTGCCTTTAAAAGAAGAATGAATAGGCAAGCGCGCTTCTTGAGAAACGTCATCATTGCTGTCCCTTACTCATTATTGTAGTTCAATGGTTTTTTCCTATCTCAAAACATGCACAACGCGCCTCAACATATTGTCTCTTCAAAAAAAACTTACGATCTTAACTGTACCCAAGGATTTAACGTAATGAGCCCTTAGTGACGTCACGCATATATTTTTAGGCTCCGCCCTAAAACCAGATTTTCAAGTTGTCAAATCTGTAAAATGGCGCTAATGTATGCGACCAACAGTGGTATGTGCTGTCAGCGGTACCGAAATGTATGACGCACGACGCCGTATTTGAGAAATTTTTGGTTTCAACATACGTCACATAGTTCCCGTCCTCTTAGCGTAGCGGATTTCGTCATTGATCGTACCTCTTTAAACTTCTACATTTCATCAGCCGTATTTTACTTGTCAAATCAATATTACACAAGCAAATAAAACCTCCCACACACTAAAATATCCAGTTACCGTTGTGAGAGAGAGGAAATTAATTTTTTCAAATATTATCTCGGATTTTATCGCGGCGGTAGAAAAATGGCGCCTCCGCATTACATCCGGACAGCTTTTAATCTGGACGCTATCTCACGTGGGGATTTATCAAACAGAGTGTGACTATTACTCTTGTAACTTTGATTTAGAGCTCCGATCGGGTTTTTGAAAGGATTTGGTTGCTTTGACAGGAAAATGATTGTCAGGCAGAACTTATCATATTTTTAATGGCTTTTCTTACAAATCTAGCCTAGGTTAAACTGAGTAGACATTTTTGTCCATTCCTAGAGTAGCGAAGCCACAGGTAAAAGCTAGTATTATAATAACATTATTCGATATACATTTTTCTATTCTTAAGAAACCGATGAGAACCAATGCACCTGTGTATATTTTCCCTAGATATGAAAATAAGTATATTATGTATATGTGTATTGAGATATTTCAAGCATATTATGTACTTTTCAATACTTACTATCTCTTTAATATACCTACCTATATAAAAGTATCATGTCACAGTGTTTGTAACCAAAGTTGACTTAAACTGCTCGACCGATTTTTATGATGATTTTTGGGGTTCCATACAAAAAATGGTAAAAATGGAACACTTATTATGTCTGACTTTCCTCGTCCGTCCGTCTGTCCGTTGCGGTCTTAGGTTCGTTATCAAAAGTATTTTTCGTTATAGTTGTTATAGAACAAAAGTGTTTTTGACGACCTCCCTGGCGCAGGGGACGCGCGCTCGGCTCGGATTCGAGTGGGAGGTCGCGGGTTCGATTCCCACCACGGAATCGGCCAGCCCACTTTGGAATTTTATAATTTTAAACTGGCTCAAGTCTGGACTGGTGGGAGGCTTCGGCCGTAGCTAGTTACCACCCAGCAAAGACGTACCGCCAAGCGATTTAGCATTCCGGTGCGATGCTGTGTAGAAACCGTTGGGGTGCGTTTACTTACCCCTTCCAAGTTAGTACGATAACATCTTCGGCTGCATCATCACTTGCCATCAGGTGAGATCGCAGTCCAGTACTAACTTTTATAGTGTAACAAAAAATACTTAACCGATTTGGCTGAAATTTGAAACGGAGACAGATTCTACCCTGAATTAACAAATAAACTATTTTTTATTCCTGAAAAATCCAATGTTACCACGGGATTTGTCAAAACCTGAATTCAATCGGTTGCGTCGGAGTCGCGGGCAACAGAATTAAAATTAAAATAAGTACTAGAATGAGAGGAGGGGAAACTCACCTGATCCTGAGGCTCCATCGCAAACTTCTGCTCCACATAACCACCACACACATCCACCAGCACACACAACACAAACACACAACACAATCGAGTCCGCAACAACAGGAACAACGGTTTAACACATCGACTCGTCAACCTCATTCTATAATAGTTCGACATTGTTCACAATGTCTCTCCTAGGGTACATTCATACGACGTCACTTTATATCGTGTACCTTGTCAGGTACATTACTATCCCGTTTGACATTGTCACTTTGCAGGAATGTTCGTCACTTTGGTCACACATCCGGGTATCTTGGCGTTTATTTTTACATTTACATTTTGAAATGTACACCTTCACTTCCCTTGTATGTTCAGTATGGTATTTTTGGATGCATTTGGATGGGCCGCCATGTTTATTTTAAGGGTGTTCTTGGATGTATTTATTGACTTTCGATTCACGTTCCGGACGTAATCTGAAACAAATGGAATGCAGTTTAAATATAGACCGTAAAATGTTTTGGGAGTTACTGACAGATAAGCTAAGGGTGATTAGTATGTTTTTAAAAGGGGGGGTTAAAATTCTATTTTCATTCCTCTTGCGTCACCAAAGTTCTTGTCGAATATTCAAATATACTAAAACTGGTTGCTATATCTCGCTTCACACGAGGAAATAAAATAAGATAACTGACGTCTGTTGAGCTCTCTTTCACACTTACGGGCTTTAAGGCAGGCCTGCCGAGCAACAGGTGCCGTCCTATTTCCACATTTTATACTAGTGCGGACAGCGAGATATTGCGACTAGTATAATTTCCAACTACTGCGTATCCAATTTCAAATATTACTTCGCGATATTGGTTGCCTGGTAGAAATCGCTGTGTAGCGATAAAGCCGCTAAATTTTACTCCTAATTTGTTTATATTTTGTTGATTTATTTTTTATACTTTTGTTCTGCAGTGTGCAACTATTTACGTTGATTCAGCCTAGGTTGAAAACACCATCGCATCGATATAAAACTAAGCGAAAGCCCCTAGGGCTAATCAAATAAACAAGTTGGGGCAAACTTCGCCGGGGCAAGGAATAATTTCCCCAAGTTTCCTGTATTGCTGTCTTTTCAAGTTTTCCCCGCGATTGTTTGGCCCGGACCGAGGCGCCTCCGAGTTGGAATACCTACCAAGCACAATGCACATTAACGTGAAATCAACGGGTCTGCCCGCGAAATTCAAAATTTTCGTGGTTTTTTGCTATTTGTACGCTAATTAGACATGATAGGCTTATGACAATCAATTTGCGAGAATGGCAGTATCGTCTTTACATGATTATATCAAAATCTTTGCATAAAAATGTGTATCCTAGGAAATTAGTCCGAGTATCGAGTTTTATGTGAGTAACTCGCAAATCTCGGACTAATTTCTTTAACTCGACACTTTCGAGCAGAGATTTTTATATAAACACGTGAAGAAGATATTGGGATTATCGCAATTTGACGGCCATAAGCCTATTATGTCTTATTAGCTTAAAAATCGCGAAAAACCACTAAAAATTTGAATTTCGCGGGCACACCCGGGGTGTGCTCCTTAAGTATCGACTGCAGGAGAGGAGTAGTCTATGTTATTCTGTGAGAAAAATTCATAAATTGTATAAATGAAATTGTAGCTGCCATTACTCTGATTATGTCATCGTGTTAGGTAAACAAACTAGTTATTGAAATTTAAATGCATTGAAAAAATAGGTGACCAAGACTTAGGCCCGGTTTTCAACAAAGCGAAACAAATTTCTACTCAAACACAGCTCCGCTTTAATGGTAATTTTTACTACGAGTATATTTTATATTGTACAATGCACATAATTATGTACCGGAATTTCATTCGCTAACTCGCATTAAACTCGCTAAACAGTATACAAAATAGTGTAAAACCTAATATTATCAACATTCTTAAGAGCCTGTACAAACTGCCTGTAAAAAAAGAATAAAAATTAAAATAGAGATTTTTTGTAAGACTTTTTCGAAAGTCTGCCTTATTTATTTGGCAACGACGGCGTTTATCTTTTCCACTCTTGTGGTTACCGTACTCACATGCAATTTAGCGCTACTCTGTGAAGTGATTTACTCATTTGAATATTGAGATGAAAGTATTAAGTTTTAATTTTCACCATTTATAGTTTTAGAATCTTTTGACTACCTCCCTGGCGCAGTTCGGATTCGAGTGGGAAGTCGCGGGTTCGATTCCCGCAACGGCCCACTTTGGAATTTAAAATTTCAAAATTTGCTCAGATCTGGTATAGTAGAAGCTTTTGCTTTCCTAAACTAGACACATTCAAGTACTTCAAAATTTTTGTATGAAGATAATTCTGCCAGTCATAAACGTTACTATAAAAAAACCAATTGACTTGCAACTTACGAAAAACCATAAAAAATATTAATAATGATGATAATGAGACAAGCAAGACGTTCACCTGATGTTAAGTGATACGCATGTCCATATCAGATGCAGTGCGTCCCATAATTTTGCATTGCAATGTCACACATTTTGTGTATAATCTGCGTATGTATTGTGTTTGATCTGAAATATGTTTTGTTTTATATAATATTATTAGTTTTAGGTATTCTCGAGCGGTACACGTGGAAGGCCAGTGTACGGATAAACCGTAAGGTTTTTGTGACACTGTGCGAAATTTGTAAAATTGTAATTTGTACATGTATAATTATTTTTAAATAAAATAAATAAATAAATAAATAAATAAATAAATAAACACGACACACTGCAGTGCGCTCATCATCCTGAGACATCAGTTGTAAGGTCTCATTGTGCTCAGTAATCAGGTCAACATACAGTGCCCTTCAAACTGAAACACAGAAATACATTACTGCTTCACGGTAGAGTTTATAGTTTGTTCGCTCTCATTTTGTCGCGCGGCCGGTTGCGGCGTCGGTATTCTCAAAGGACATCAAACGACGCCGACCGTTCGCTTGTACTTGTAATGACAAATTCTAAGCGAATGGACTGTAAGAGACACCGCGGTGGTACTATTAATTAAACATAATATAAAGGAATCAGGAACTTAGTGACTTCACGCGTGTATTTTTAGGCCTAAATCATCCTTCTTAATTTGTCAAAACTGTAGAATGGCGCCACAGACTTGTATACTAAAGACAGGGCGAACAGCGCGAAAAAATGTCGCTAGTTTATGGGTGTCATTAGTACCAACAGTATAAGGCCACGCGGTAGTTCGGTCAGCGGCAGCGGCGGGTATTTTGACAGATGACGCTACTGTTTGCTTGTATGAAGAAGGTTTACGTATAAAATATTCGGATCGGCCTATCTTTATTATTTTTATCTATTAATGGCGCTAATGTAGGCAATAATATTATGTGCTGTCATCGGTACCGTACTGTTGTAGGCGGTAACGACGCCATATTTGAGAAATTTTTGGCTTCAACATACTCGTACGTCCCATAATTCTCGTCCGCTTAGCGTAGCGAACTTCGTTATTGGGTGGTGTCTATCGACATTTCAATCCACATAGACGCGCCCCACGCTGTCAAAATCGCTTATGTTTCATTCGATTCGTATGGAGTTTGACAGACTGGGGCGCGTCATAGTGGATTGAAATATCTATACCCGGCTGAACAAGAAGATTCCTACGGCCAGTAAAATTTAGTCCATAACTTAAATGATAGCGAAGCCTCAAGCTGCGAAAATTTACGCGAACCACAGTTTTAATAAGGTTCCTCAATGTTAGTTTAGCAACAACATTTCTAGAAAATGTACAACGGTTTTTTTCCCTTTAAAGGAAAAACCTAGTAACAAGTTTCCCGTGTTACGCGGAGTAAGCAATTTATAGAGCAACACTGAAATTGAAGCACGTATTTCCCCACATTATTCTCTTTACATTTGTACCGAGAATAACTTTAGAACTATCCGTGGAATTCTAGATTTAGAGCTTGCAAATGAATCCGGGTAGCTTAGAGTTTAGTCCGAGACGTTCAGTTGACTTACTTTTTAAAACCGGGTATCTTTGCGCGAAAAGGTAAATTTTATTCAAGTTAATGCAGCTTGACTAGATAGAAACTCAGATGAAAATACATGAAAGTTTATTTATAAAATGTACGCACAAAGAGAGAATAAATGACATGGCCGGATTCTGCCCTCAAAAATAATATTCATGGCCATTGACAAACAGTACGTCATATTAAAGCTTATAATTATGTCTTTACAATCGTTTAGTTTTTATGATCAGAAAACTAGCGAGAGACATAATATCAGCATAACAACTTGCAACAAAATGCGCCTATATATTTTTAATAGCAATGATTTTTTATGAAAAAATTGTTTTTCAAAATGTTTACTCGCATTTTCTAAGCTTTGTAATATGAAAAATTAATAAGTTCATAACCAAAACGCATCATTTTTTAATAAAAAATCATTGCTATTAAAAATATATATGCGCATTTTGTTGCAAGTTGTTATGCTCATATTATGTCTCTCGCCAGTTTTCTGATCATAAAAACTAAACGATTGTAAAGACGTAATTATAAGCTTTAATATGACGTACTGTTTGTCGATGGCCATGAATATTTTTTTCCAGGGCACAGCTCCATACAAGTTTCGGCCATATCCTTTAATTTATTTTTGTCTTTCTCACTCTAACGAATACGACATGCAGCGTTGCGGAAGAATATAAGAGAAAAATCCGTTCTCACCGTTTTTGGATATCATAATTACAGGCACATTAAAACAAAAATTAAATGTATTTCCCGATAAAATATATAAAAATGAAGATTTTGGAGTAACTTTTTTCCAAAGAAATTCTATCGAGAAAATGTTATCCAATCGAGTTTCTGCTTCACAGCCAATTTAGATTAACGACCCAAATACATGAAGTTTAAATTTGAAGGTCATTGTACTTATCGTTTGTAAACTGCAGGTCAGTAAAAATCGCTTAAAACGACAGTCTACGCCGTTAAAAAGAAAATCTTTATTTTTTATATAGGCCTAATATAAGCTTCCAACACCGTTAAGAACATTGGTAAACTCTATAGTAAGCAAGATTCCTCCACGGTGTTATCCTTCACTTTCTTTTTAAAGTGAAACTTTAATTAAAAGCTATCTCAAACTTTTTACACGATTGCCCAAAAAATGAGTGTTATGTTTTTAGCGTTCATGTATATATGTATGTATGTATGTATGTGTGTATGTATGTGATGTTTTTTTATTCCACCATAACTTCTGAACGGCTGAACAGATTTGGGCATATAGGGTATCGTTAGAATCCTTGGATCCTCCCGAGTAACACAGGCTATAATTATTTTTTTGAAAAATCAATATTGCGGATGTGAGGCGCCATTTTCAAAAGTGGAATATAAAATTTTTTCTTCAACTATCGCAATATGGGTATCAAAATGAAGGTATTGGAGAGTAGTAACAGAATATACATATATTGGGGGCTGTTCTGAGGAACACCTTATATTCTAAGAGGTTCCCCGACTGCCATATGAATTTATCTGTTCAACTAAAATAACTTGTTCGTCTGTGTGTTGCATGTCACGTGAAGGTCGGCCGCGGAGGGATAAAGTGAAAGGCGCTCGTCAGAGCAGCCAAGTCCACAAAGTTTCACTTTTACCGTGGTTTCATAAAAACACAGAATCCTTTTAGCATAATGAGATGATGTTCAGTTTCGCATAACTTTACCCGGGATTCGAACCTCCGACCCCCTTGATTATTATAGGTGATGATCTGTCACTGGTTAAGAGTAAATAACTAGAAGTCTATTTCAATTAATCTATTTCTGAATACAAATTGTGGTCTCAACGAGTAAGATACGAAAACTACATTAATTTATGGATTTAACGATAAATTGAAGATAAAATTGGAGTTCTAAAGCGAAGTAGCGGGGTTCTTTATCGAATTATCTATCAAAGCGATTCACTCAAGTGGTACATTGACACTTAATTTAAATTGAAATTATCTGTACCTAAGCGGACTATCTTTACTTAAATAATTTTATTTAAAAAGATAAATATCTGATACGAGTAAATGTCGAATCCCCACTGCGAAGTTCAATAGGGTTGTCAATGTATTATTTACGATTTTAAATTAAAGTTTCATTAAAAATGTTAGATATTTTTAATATTATATTTAATACATATTTTTAATATTATTTCACATAATTTTCAATGTGGAATGAAAATTATTGCGCACCTCAGCACCTCGGTAATAAGTTAGAGAAACTTTTTTGAGATATCCAGGTTTATAATGTGACTGTATGTATATACTAGAGGGCGCTTGCGGCTTCGCTCACGTGATGTCTATTTAACTAATTTTTTTACATTATACAAGTTAGTAGGTTGAGTGTGATCTCACCTGATGGTAAGTGATGATGCAGCCTAGATGTTAACGTACTAACTTGGAGGGGGTAAGTAAAGTCACCCCCAACGGTTTCTACACAGCATCGCACTGGAACGCTTGGCGGCACGTCTTTGCTGGTAGGGTGGTAACTAGCCACGGCCGAAGCCTCCCACTGGACCAGACCTGCGCCAATTTAGAAATTATAAAATTTCAAAGTGGGCCCCGTGGCGGGAATCGAACCCGCGACCACCCACTCGAATCCGAGCGTGCGTCCCCTGCGCCAGGGAGGTCGACAAATTTTACTTTTTATTTATCTCCAGGCCAAGTCGAAAATATATTAGTCCAACCCCCAACTTTTTTGATATTAACAGTTAGTAAATAAGTAAAGTTAGTTACGCGGTTACTAAGCTAAAGTGATTCTTAACGTTTTACTTCTTCTGTAGTACGGAACCCTCCATGCGCGAATCTGGCACGCACTTGGCCGTTTTCTTTTATAATCATAGTCATCGGTTGTCAACCCTACACCCGATAGTCTATGGTTATCAGCCAAACGCGGATGCGAGTCGGTAGTCGGTTTCCCATAGCCATGAAGGAGTATTACCGTATTTATGGGGTCTCATTATGGTAACGCCGGCTTGATTAGCTCACGAGTAAATTATGACTCACGTAAGATTCTTGCTTCACTGGTTCAAAGGGGCGGTTAAACAGCTTATAGCTAGTGGTTTTAAAGCTGTTATGGGTATATGTGGTACGGGATTTCTGTTATTAACAAACTGACAGATTGATAGGTATATATTACTGGTGGTAGGGCTCTTCTGGCAGAGTACCAGTAGATAGATTTATCTATTATTATGCCACTAGATAGAACTAGATAGATAGAGGTGTCTATTATTATGCCATTAAGCAATAATACATGTAGGAATTACTGTTTTTTTAGGTCATTACACAAATCGGACTCTAGAAATCAAAGTAGCTTGTAGCTTGTATTATTTGTACTTACTAGATAACTGATGTACACAATATTAGACACTATTTCAAATTCAACTAGACACTGGAAAAAATTCATGCTCATCACTCAAACGTTTCAGTAGTGGGAATCGAACCCACGACCTGCGACGTAGACTGCAGGTTCGCTACCGCTACGCCATTCGGCCAGCGGAAAATCAATGAAATGAAATGAAATGAAATGAAATGAAATGAAATGAAATGAAATGAAATGAAATGAAATGAAATGAAATGAAATGAAATGAAATGAAATGAAATGAAACGAAATGAAACGAAATGAAACGAAATGAAATGAAATGAAATGAAATGAAATGAAATGAAATGAAATGAAATGAAATGAAATTCTTTATTTCACATAGGCTTAGATATAAGCTCTCATGAAATGTCGAGTGAATGAAAAATGTTGCAAAAACTGGTAAAATTGTTCCTTTTCGCGAGCTTTAGCTGTGTACACTAGATAAACGGTTACAGTTATGCAAAAATATGACAGAATTGTCTCTTTCAAAAGTTCCAAAAAAAGTCCGGAACACCACGTGTCTATCTTTTAAGCTTGACTCACCATAACCTAATTACGGCCACAACGCCACAACGGAGAATCGGATTAACGTGAGTGTTACAGACTACTTTTCATCCAAAAAAAAAACAATGAATCCCACAGGATTTGGAAAAAACCAATATATACGCAGGCTGAGCTGCCGGCAAGAGCTAGTAAAAATACAAAAACTAATACACTTAAAAGAAAACACGGCGTTTTGAAACACGTTTTAATAAACCGGTCGATCAATAAATCATTGCTCTACATTAGTTACTTATTATAATTAGTTTAGTCAATGAAATTTGATATAATTAGGTACTGCTTTATTAACGTGTAATTTAAGTTTCGTAACTCTTTCTTCTTGAAATATGAGAGCAAATGCCGAGTTTTCTTAACGATCTTCTCGGTACCTTTTTCCATAATAGGAACATCTAAAGGCAAGTCAGATAAAGCTTCACTGCTATAGACAGGCTTCACACACTTTTTAGAGCAATGTAGAGAACATGCAGATTCGCAAGTTTCCTATAAATATATACATTTTTTGTTTGCCATTACACATTTTAACTTAGTTGCAACTTAGACTTTGACAGACGAAAACATAGAATTTAGATATCCGTTTCCTATTACGGAACTCTAAAATCCTTAAATATTCTGTTAAATATAGCATTACCTTTTTCACACAGATTAAAACGCTTTTTATAAAAAATAGTGTACAAAAAACAACTTACCATAAAAAGAAACGTTATGAATAAATTAATAGAAGCCACGTTCATTCATTAAAACTTTTTTTGTATATAACACAAAAAATTAACCCTGAAAAGGTCACGCGTTATCAAGTCCGACTGTTCCACGTCGCGGTCTAGACGACCCCTCGAACGTTACTGAGTTAAACTGCATTTTCAGACAATCGTGGGTATTTTTAACCCACCCCTTGCGAGTCTGACTCATTTAAATCCGATGTCTAATGGTCGGCTATTTTTAACGGAACCGGCCTTATATGTCTTAAAGTAGACATGAAAGAATTTTTATATACAAAAGAAGAATGTTAAATATCCTATAAATACAGCTGTATATTCCTTCATGCCATATTTGTTGAACACATTTGGCTAAAATTGGAAATGAAAACAGCTTAAGATCTGCATATTTTAAAACTCAGTATCGGTTGTTAAATACCGTGAGAATTATGGATTTTTTTCCGTAATAAATAGCATCCGTATCCGTATCTAGCATAATTAAATGTATAATGTGTTTTATTTAATCTCGGATGTAGAGTATCTTTTAAACATGCCCAAATCTGTTACCCTACTAGGCATTAAGAGTCTTCTGACCCACGGTGTCTCCCATACAAACGTAATACCAAAATCATTTGTAATTCGTGCAATTTTTATTATTATTTTGAATTATATTATTTTGAATGAATGGAGACATTGTAGTTCACAGGTCCCTTAACGAACTTGCTAAGCCTTCTATGAACTTTTCTACCGACGCAATTCAGGTAACATTTCAACTTTTCATGTAAACTTTTTGACAGATTTTTAATTTGAATTTATGTCACGACGATATTAGCGATGCAATTCAGTTTAGATCTATTGTTGATTCGCGATTAGAGTTGATGATAGACCCCCAGCAGCTGTTCAGTGTATAGTTGTGGCGTGATGGATAAATATTATATAATATACCAACGATATCTATCAATTCGTGCGACTTCGCCCGCAGGAATTTATAATGAGTCAAGTTTAAAAGATAGAAAGAAAGAAGCGGACTTCTTTTTACAACTTTTAAAGGAGAACATTCCGTCATAGCTCTCCAAAAGTAATAATTTTCCCTTTTTTTGTAACATTGTTCATTGATGCGCCGTTCCAATATTTTGTCGTAGTGCAATGTTATATAGCCTAAAGTCTAGCTCTATCAATGAACTATACCTAATATTTTTTTAATTCAGTTCCTGTGACTAGCGCGTTCTTAGTTCTAACTAACAAAAATAAATAAACAAACAAACTCTTCAGCATTACTATATTAGTATAGAAATATACATACCAATATATCTACATCATATATATAACAAGAGAAAAAGAAGTCTAAATCACAATATGCAGTAGAAAAATTATACCTACCTTTACGTGTAATCAAAGGGTTCGTGTAAAAAAGTAGGAATGTAAAGTAAAAGCTGAAATTATCTCTGTGTTACGTATAATACGTCCTTCACCTTGATCTACTTAGCAGCAAATGTCACGGGTTGACATAAAAATCCTAAAGCAGAACGTACCTACTATACTACCTACTTACCTACATAGTAATTACCTACTCGTTTAATCGTATGCAAAACGTTTTATATTAACCCTTATCTTGTTGTATGACATAAATCATATTGAAAAAAAAAACCGGCCAAGTGCGAGTCGGACTCGCGCACCGAGGGTTCCATACCATAAAAGAAGTAAAACATTGAAAGAATCACTTTTTTCATTAATTTACGAGTATAATTTATTTACATAATACTTTTGTTGGCAAACCGCAAACGTAACTTTGTTTTTGGCGGATTATTGTTATTATCAAAAAAAGTATATTAGTCAGCGAGTTGATATTATTTTTCCTGTAAAATATACGTTAACTTCTATTGATAATAATTATTTCAGATTTTTCGATTGGTAAACTTCAGAGATAAGGGGGGGAAACGGTATTTTTTTCGACACTTTGCCCAATAAATAAAAAACTACCAGGCATAAAAATAAATAAAAATTAGTGTTAGAATACACAAGTAACGCCCTTTCATATAATACCCCACTCAATATTGTTATCTCATTTTGAAATTTTATCGACCCGGTTTTCCCCCCCTTTTAAATAAAAATAAAAACAATTTTCAAATTTTTACGATTGTTATAACGTCGGGTCACTATTACCTATAACTATTCTAAATTTCAAGTCGATAGCTTGAATAGTTACTGAAATAATCGAGTGTGACGGACGGACGGACGGAGAAAGTCTCACTATAAGGGTTCCATTTTTACCATTTTGCTATGGAACCCTAAAAATGAAACAGTTACGATATGATTTTTGTGTGTAGATCCATTTAGTTCGCTTAAAGAAATTCTATTTAAGTATCTTTAGAGAAAATATATCTATCCTCTCGAATTTCCGCCGGTTTTCCAACTGGTTTCTGATCTGATACTACATTCTTGACATAAAAGGCTGTAAAACTCGATCCTTGGCATCGGTTGTAGACATTAGCGCCAATAAAACATGTAGAATGCATACAGCTTCCGGGCGCCGTCGAATGGGATGCCAGTATTTAAATATAGAAGGATGCGGCCATTTTGAACACGGCGAGCCGTTCAACGTCCGTGCTCAAGACAACAGCTACATATAAATTTAATTAAAGTGTCTGTATGTATTTTTGTATTGTATGTATGTCCTATTTTTATTAGACTTAGCGAACATACACAAAAAATATCATGAAAATCGATCATGCCCTTTCGGACGAATTTTGTTACAAACACTGTGATAAAAAAATTATATAATTATGTATTAGACAGTTTATCTTTAAAAAATTTCAAATTCGGAATTCGCATGCATGAGCTGCATAATTAACCACCTAATTTCTAAGTGAAACAACTTTAACCAAGCGAAATCATGTTGTCAGCAAATCGCGTTAATTATAATTCAACTGGTATCCAATTAATTATTAGCCTTCAAGCGATAATGTGCTTGGGAGAATGTGATTTAACCGTAGTGTGACCATCTCAAATGAGCTGTAAAAAGTATTCGTCGATTTGACGAACAATCTACATCAATGCAACTCTAATTTAAATGACAGTAAAACTACGAAAGTCGCAAAATAGAGTAATTGAAAAAAAATTTTTTTTTACTTTTATTGATTCATATTTCTTGTGAAATAACAAACACACCCGTAATTGTTACACTTATGAGTACAGAGTTTGTAGATGTACCAACTTAAGCAGCAGTATATAATTCGGCAAAAAAGAGTTCTGAAAATAAGAAGGGCTCTGTTTATACATTGTCTCTTTGTATTCAAATAATTTAATACAGAAATCATAATAATATTTACAATTTTTGAATGGTGCAATAGTAAGCATAATAAACATACCAGTCTAACGGAACTTGGAAGATGCTTTGCCAAGCTGTAATGTTGATGGCTACTGTTATATTACAACAATATATATATTATTTTATAATATTTTGTATGTATATATACATAATATACATATATTTTATAATATATGTATAATATTTTATAATATGTTTATAATATTAAGTAACCAACTATGTTACGCGATGTTCGTCAAAATGACGATCATTAGCAATTCTAAAACGCTATTTCTAATTACCGGGTTGTTAAAACATTATTTCTAGCAAGAACTTAAAAAAAATCCTAACATGCACGAGTCTTCTCTATTTGCATATTCATGGGTGCCCTATTAAGGCCGCCTAGTGATTTAAACTTGATAAATATGTTCACACAGCGTACTGTAAGCTCTTGGAGAGGACTTAATGTCGTGTTAGTAACTGGAGACTTGTTGTATTTGCATTATGATAAATACTTTTGGACTACGTCCCTGGTGAAGTATCGTCCTCGGATTCGAGATTGATGTCGCGGGCAGGCCAGGTTCACTTATCACGTGATCGAAGAAACTACAAGTAGCCGTCTCGACGTACTAATTTCAGACGGCTGCGCGCTGGCTACCGTGCTCGCGTTAGTTCTTGTACGGTCTTTTTCACGCGCTGCGTGCGCCCGATTGCGAGACAACTTTAGTTTGTCGAATGAGATATTGTTGCGTGTTGTTTGCGGTGGCGGAGCCATGCGCTATTGCAAACTGCACTTTTTGTGTCAGAGTTAGAGTCGCTATTTCTTTAATTCATCTTGCGGAGTGAGCCTTCTGCACCGTTAGGTACTATAATGCATTCCATGTCGCGGGTTCGATTCCTAATACAAGTTTCTTTATTTAAGCTCTTGGAGATGACTTAACGCCGTGTTAGTAACTGGAGACTGGTTGTATTTCCATTTAGGTACCTAATTTTGGACTATCTTCCTGGAGTAGTAGCCTCACAGATAACTCAAACGCAAGTAATTTGAGGTGCCACTATATTTCTAAACCATGAATCAAATTTTAATTCCAAACAGGTAGGTATCGACAAGACAGTAACAACTGTAAAAGCGTTCTTTGTCACGGTCGTAAAACAAATCTGTGGTGTAAATCTTTATGTGAATAGTAACAAGAGTTTATTACCTCCAGATACATGCAGTAGTATTGTGGAGACAATCGGGAGATCGGTGGAGACGATAGGGGGCGCCGGGCGGAGACATATTGTAAAGTAGCTTGGGTTATGATAACGTTCGATTTGTGAAGCAATTAATGGTCTAGGATCCCGCTATACAACGACCTTCACCGAGCTGCTTATTGGATGAAAACTTTGGATATTTAATTGGATTTAAAATAGTTTTCATCCAATAAGCAGCTCGATGAAGGTCGTTGTATAGCGGGATCCTAGGCTATAAAATTATCGGTTGTTCAATATTTGCTGTTTTGCTTTCTGGATTAAAATTTTGGTAATTTTTTTAATGGGTTAAAAACTTGATAAGTTCAATCTTTCGAGCAGTTGGCACGATGGTCGACGGACCAATTCTACCAATGGAATTATATATTAAAAATATATATTACAATTCTACTATTTAGGGTTCCATACCAAAATGGTAAAAATGGAACCCTTATTTTGAGACTTTCTCCGTCCGCCCGTCCGTCTGTCACACTCGATTATTTCAGTAACTAATAAAGCTATCGACCTGAAATTTGAAATAGTTTTAGTTAATTGCGGCGCGCCGTCATTGCAATCATAAAAAATTGAAAATCATTTTTATTTTTATTTAATAAGTCCGAAAGGAAGTAGGGCAGCTGCCAGGAGGTTCAACGGACCAATTCTACAATGTGTAAATGGGCTGAAATCTGGCCCAATAGTCAGAAAAGCCAGGAATATGAACCAAAAGTAACCGATTACGTAAGCGGATGAGCTCGGTAAAGCCACTCCATTAGCTTCACACAGCCTCTAGTCTACGACGTCTCATAAAAACCGACAGGAAAAACCGACAAATCAACAAGTTGTCGGCGGTGCGGTGGTCAGGTCTCTTTTTTTTATCCCGCAGCGCGTTCTGGGAACGGATGTCGTTTGACGGCCGTGACGTAACTCGCTTTGGGGTTAGTACAGTTTTTTTTACGAATTTCGAGTCGACTCGCATCGAATCAACGAATCAAATTCCTCCATACATTTACAGCCAGCACCATCTATTGACAGCCCACGTCAGCGACTGTCCATAGATCTATGGTACTGACTGAAAATGTATGGAGGAATTTGATTCGTTGATTCGATGCGAGTCGACTCGAAATGCGTATAAAAACCTATACTAACCCATCTGTTTGCTAGTGTGTGTACCATACGTCTACCTTTACCGAGCCATTTCCTTGGTTATCTATCGACAGTAGACTATCGATAGTAGGTACCTGCCTAGTGCCTAGTAAAGTTCATATTATTTTATCAAAGATGCGGCAGCTTACAATTAGTATGCTAAGGGCATATTTTCCAATCGACAAATAGGTAATCGTTATCTAAGTAATAGATAAATAATAAGACGATTTAACAGATTTATGGTATAATATTATGTTTTAAATTTATTCCTCACACAGGTTTACCGAGGGTTTTTTGATGGTTGAAAAATCAGCCCTAAAACGTTTATAAAGCAATTTTTGTGAGAACTACAAATTAAATACTATAAAGACCAATTGTTATCTTTTAAGTTCAAAACGTCATGTTGTTTGGATTTTAATCTAAATTCACTCAGAAACAGAAACATTATTGGAAGACATTTTCTCTAGGCATAGAAAGTTTTTCCAAAATCGATTGCTACACAGGACAGCACAGCAGATAGAGTAAATACCCCCTCCATGTAGGTCTGGCTGTATGTAGTAGCCTGTAAGTGAATAAAAAAAAGTAATAAAACGTGTAAATAATTCATAAAGTTACCGACATGAAACGATAAATTTCAATACCTAATACTGAAACAAATATTTCCATATTACACCTGACTGCGATATGATAAACGAGTGATATTTGTGCACGTGATAATGTATTACGTTATTGGTAAACAAATATACACGCACGGGTCAGGCGCAGATGTAACGATCACCAGACACACGGTTAAGTATAATAATAATACTAAAATATTACTCGTTTTCAAATGATTGAGCATCGAAATCTTAAATAAACTCAGACTCGACAAGTTTTACCTTAGTTTGCAAACTTTAGGGTCTTATACGAGTAGGTACTTTTAGTACTTATGTGTGGAAAAGCGGCCTGATTTAACATGAGGATGTAAAAATGGCGACGAAGATGATGAATGATATTTAAAAATTATCTCTAAATAATAATCATATTACATGCTAAAATGTTATTAGGTGGTCCCAACGATCGTGGTCGCCTTTTTCGAAAAATGGTTAATAGATAAGCATTTATTTGTAAAAACTTAATATTACAATGCAATTTGGACTCCTGACCCCTAAAATAGGAAAGCCCCTATCTTATGGGCCAGTGCCTTCAAATTTGTTGGATACATTTCAAATTTGTTAATACTTAGCTAACAACTAGAAATAATAAGTTCAATAGTGTCTATAATTCCTTTTACTTTTACAATAAATATTTTCATGTTACACTACAAAAGCAGCATGTTTTTTTAACAGCAGCAGGTGTTATTTCCGCATGTTTTTAGTAACAGATAATAGAGATACAATTTGCAATATTCCAATTCAAACACATAATCTCTGTAAAGATACAATAAAAATATCTTATTGTGCGATATAATTACAGTTTTGGATTAACTCGTGTTAGTTACGAGTAAATCCAAACTATACTCGTAAGTCTGGCGGTCTTACGATCTGAAACCGGGTCGCACGTCAGTCGATTGATTTGTTTGGATACAAAGGGGCGAGCCGTTTCAATCAATATGCTAATGCCGCATGTATCCCGTACTCCGGACAATGGACGGAATATATTTGTTGAAGAAACACGACGCTCTGAGCAAACAACGATTGTATCAACACCTTGCTGATGTATCAACTATCAACTATACGGATTATTACATTGTGAGTTTACGTATTATGACACTGTTTCAATTATGCTTTACTGGGTAGGTAACATATTATGACATTGCTTCAATTAGGGTCAATTTACACCGCGGTGGAATGGAATGGAAGCGACTTATTTTTTACATAGCAAAGTGAACTTTAAATGTCAATTGTATAAGATACAAACTAAATTGGAGCCAAAAAATGTCGCGCATCTCCCGGGGAATCCAAGCGCATTCTCGAGAATAATATTTTGTTTTGTACCTATAATTGACATACAGTTCATTATGCTATGTAAAAAGAGTCGCTTCCATTCCATTCCGCCGTGTAAATTGACTCTACTGGGTAATGTTTTAAGATATTACTACAATTTTTATTTAGCAGCGTTAGAATAATAAGACATTCTCTCAATACGAGAGATTTTTTAAAAACATCTAGAAAACTGTCTGGCTGGACCATTTCAAACACTGCTGACAAAATATAAGGAACCATAGATTTATAATAGGTTGTCGCTCGCGCTCCGACTAGATAAGACTCCTACCTACCTAACAACGACAGCTCCGTGAGTGCGGCAACTTTTTCTTGTAGTGTTAGTGTGTCAATTTGAAATTTGTATTGTTACGTGTCAGGGATGGAGGTTCGATTAAAAATGCCAGATCCGCAGAAGAACGTTTATTCGCTGACTTTACTATTCACAATCGCAAGATATCGCCTTAGATATCGCCTAGATCGCCTTGTTTACTTCGCTGTTGATCTTCACCGTGATCGCTCTGAGAATGAACTGCTCCCGCCGCCGTGCGCCGTCCTTATATATGGGTGGTCATCCCGAAGCCCAGAACAATCTACCCGGTGTACTCACAAAAGAAACATCTTCACGAAATTTCTGTCGGACAAACAATCCTTTGTTCTCGGAGACAATAGAAATTCATAACAATAGAGTAGGTACTCCTGCGCCGACGCGACGTAAACAACAAAAAAACAGTAGATGTACCTTTTTTTTGTGACACCATCCCCTCCTTAATTATGCTCGTCCCGAGCATCATTGGTCCCTCGATATGGTGCCAAGCGATCTACATGTACAATCTTTGGTCGTTTCCTATCGCCTTGTTTAATGCGATAGGTAACGTCATTAATCCTGGTTACTACTTTGTACGGTCCTTCCCATCGGGGTTGTAACTTTGGAGACTTGCCCTTCCTCCTTAAAGGGTTATGCAACCACACATAATCGCCCACTTTGAAACCATGTGTATTTGCATTCCGATCATATCGCGTTTTCATTCTTTCGCCGGCTTGTAAACTTTGTTCTCGAACATGTTCGTGTATCTCGTCCATTTGTTGTTGTAGGTCTGCGGCGTCAATCTGGGTACCTGTTGTTACTGTACCCTGTCTTACTCGGGTCCTCGTTTGACTAGGGCAGTTCAGTCTAATATGCCCTTGTTCACCACATCCGTAGCACGTTGGTGCTCTTCGAGGTCTAACGGCAGCTACTACTTCACGAATCTTATAATTCTGATAGTCTTGACTTGCGGCTTCTACCTCGAGTGCATGGGCAAGAGCAGCATCTAAAGAGGCGTGATGAGCTAATCTAACGGTCTTTCTCACTTCGTAGTCCTTTATCCCATCTACAAAAGCCTGCACAATCATTTTTTCAGCTAGCAAGGGGTCAGAGGCATAAGCACGGCGTACCAGGCGTTCTATTTCTGACGCCCATTGCTGCAGACTTTCACTCGATCTCTGTCTGCGGTCTTTCAGCTGCGCTCTATAAACATGCTCTAGATGTTTATCGCCGTAGCGAGCTTCCAGGGCCTTGAGAAGAGCGTCGAGAGACCGTCGATCGGCTGGGATGTTCTCCAGAATCAGTAGTGCGTCGCCACGAAGTGCAAGTGTTAGAGCCGTGAGAGACTGGTCATCTTCCCATCCATTGCCTTTTGCGACCGTTTCAAACTGATGTTTGAAAGCTGACCACGAAGTAGATCCGTCGAAATTAGGGACTTTTAGTTTGGGAATTCCAGCAGGTGCAGCTGCAAATCCTTGCGCTCGAACCTTCTGCAACTCCTTGTCCAGCTCTTCCAGCCGTTTTAGGTAATCGTTCAATTGCAGGTCATGTTTCTCCACTTTATGCTGGACCTGTTGAACATCACCACTTAGCTGTTTCAGCAAACCACTGAAATTTTCGCTAATTTTGCTCTCCAGATTATTGATGGCTTCCTGTTGAGTCTTGATCGCTTCCTGTTGAGTCTTGATCGCTTCTTGTTGGCTTTTTTGGAGGTTTTGTATAGCGCCAAGTAATGCCGCTACGTCAAAACCACTTGCCACAGGCGTTGGAACCGTGTTGGGTGCCTGAGCAGCAGTAGTGTCTCGCGCAGCTCCGGCAGGATCCAACGGCTCACGTGATGAGTCCAACGCCATCTGCCGTCGCGTTCGTACACCTTCTTCCTGTTGCGGTGTGGCTGGCATCGCACTTCTGTCACCAGTTGTTACGTGTCAGGGATGGAGGTTCGATTAAAAATGCCAGATCCGCAGAAGAACGTTTATTCGCTGACTTTACTATTCACAATCGCAAGATATCGCCTTAGATATCGCCTAGATCGCCTTGTTTACTTCGCTGTTGATCTTCACCGTGATCGCTCTGAGAATGAACTGCTCCCGCCGCCGTGCGCCGTCCTTATATATGGGTGGTCATCCCGAAGCCCAGAACAATCTACCCGGTGTACTCACAAAAGAAACATCTTCACGAAATTTCTGTCGGACAAACAATCCTTTGTTCTCGGAGACAATAGAAATTCATAACAATAGAGTAGGTACTCCTGCGCCGACGCGACGTAAACAACAAAAAAACAGTAGATGTACCTTTTTTTTGTGACAGTATGGTGCGCGTGAAAACTGTGTAGCGAAGGCTCGTGTTTGCCAATTTAGGCAAAGTATTTTTCGCCGCACTTGTGAAGTCGAGGGCAGACTCTTGGACCTTCGGAACATTTCGGTTCCGAAGTAGATGAAAGTTTTTAATCTCGTATTATGACATTGATTGTTGTACTTATAAACTTGCGGTGTCTAACTTTTCATGGATCATTGAGTAAAAGAAGCCGCTAAAAGAACTAAATGTACCGTTTCTCTGTAAATTGATGACAATAAGTGGGTATTTTGGTATTTTGGTAATTGGTAGGTATTTGAAGAAAGCAGCCATTTTTACATTTAGTTACGGTTTAGCGCTTAACCGCATTTTTTATGAACAGCAGGTTTTTTTTGAAAGTAACTAGATTTGCTGAAGTTGAGTAAATTTTTAAAATTCTGTGGTGACCATAGATTTTTTTGGAATCAAATTAGTGTTTTAATCTATGGTCTAACTATTATTATCTGTATCTATTTTAGGATCCATGAATTTTTACTAGAATATTATACCTCCATAATTGATTCGCAGTTTCAGCTTGGTGGAGTAACAAACATAGGTACCAAACTTTCAGTGCCGTACTCTCAGCAGGTGTGTCGCTACACTTATACTGTTAATATTAAGTAATCTGTGACTATAGCAAGGCCAACAGCTTTATAAAAATTATAGGTCTGCTAATCGATCGTCTCATATCTTTTGTCTTGTTGTCAGATTGTCTAATAGTTTGATATGAGAACTTGTCAGTTTGTCACTGGTTATAAAACGAATGATAAATGATTTGTACCACACTATTGCCACACACCTATCATATCACAAACACAGGTAGGAGGGTGGCAGGTGGTAAGGCGACATATCGAGGCCACAGATTATAAAATATGATTTGATACAATCATCCGACCTGTTTCAAGTAATTTACCTAATAGACTCTCCTCAGACGAACGCTTTCCATTTTTTTTGACGAATTGATCTTTCGTGGAAATAACTATTACTTATCTATTAGGCCCAGTTTCCACCAAAGCATATAAGAGAGAAGACGAGATTAGGTAGATGCGCTACGATTCTGTCAGGTTACTCAAACTTAAATGAAACACAAATGATTTATTCATGTTCAAATGCACCTTGAATTGAGAAAAAGCCCACAACAAACTAAGCTGAGTATATTTTTGTTATCACTATTTCAACGCGTAGGCATATATTTGAAGTAGCTAATAAAGTAAGAGCGATTTCCTATTATAATAAAATAATCTTTAATACTAAAATATTAATGAGTTTCGGCCTAACAAAAGCTTTGAATTTATTAAGCGAATTAATGTCGAAAACAATTGAATGACAGTTTATTATAAAATTTAATACAATTAAATGAAAACGTATAAGTAAGGTGCGTTTACACATAGGAAGCTGAAATATTGGAGATAGGTTCCCTTTTTAATGCAATAATGCATCAGAAACATAGAGTTGGCTCGCTTTGGACTAACTCCGTCTTTGTTTAATCCCTCGTCTGTCATTTGGTAATCGAACATTATCTCGTAATACTTAGTTAACTACTGGTTATAAAATCAATTGATAAATGATCTGTATCACACGGACGCAGCGGCGGCAGGTGAATAGATTGATGTATTTTGATTCAGCCATCAAAACCGTTACAAGCGTTAATATGCTAATAGATATCTACTGAGTAAATGGCCTCAGGGTCAGTTTTTAGGAATCCATACCAAAATGGTAAAAATGGAACCCTTACGGTGAGACTTTCTTTGTCCGTCCGTCCGTCTTTCACACTCGATTATTTAAGTAATTACTAAGGTTATCGACCTGATTGGAATAGTTATAGGTGACCCAACGTCATTGCAATGCGTCATTGATAAGTGATGATGCAGCCAAAAATGTAATCGACGGTATCATACTAACTTGGGAAGGGGTAAGTAAAGTAACGGTTTCTACACAGCATCGTGTAACATGTCGTATGGCTATATCGCTTTGCAGGGCTTTTTTTTTCAAACAAACAAATAGTGGACAACATCACATACATTGCTCCGATCCCTAAGTAAGTAGCTTATGCACTTGTGTTAAGGAAATCAGAAACAACGAAGGTACCACAACACTCACACCCGAGACAATGTAGAAAACTTATTTTTCTACATTGCCCCGACCGGGGATCAAACCCGGAACCTCAGAGATGGCGGCGCCTTGAAAACTGGCACGCTAACCACTCAACCACGGAGGTCGTCCAGGGGCTTAGAGGCTTAGAGGCCTGTGGCGAGAATCGAAGCCGCGAGCTACGCGCGAATCAGTCGTATTCTCACCACTAAAGCAACTATGCAGTTAATACCTTCTATAGATACTATAAGCAGTGATAGCTCAGTGGTTCTGACCTCTGCCTCTCATAAGGAGGTCGCGGGTTCGAATCCTGGGCACGCACCTCTGACTTTTTCGAGTTATGTGCGTTTTAGGAAACTAAATATCACTTGCTTAACGGTGAAGGAAAACATCGTGAGGAAACCGGCATGCCTGAGAGTTCACAAAAATGTTCTCGATGGTGTGTGAAGCCCGCCAACCCGCACTTGGCCAGCGTGGTGGGCTATGGCCAAACCCCTCTCAGTCTGAGAGGAGACCCGTGCCCAGCAGTGGGACATAAAAAGGGGTTGAGATATAGGTACTAAATTAACACGTATTTCAGGTCATATGAAGATATTACAGATATCTCTAGTAACATGACAAGCTAGTTTCGAAGCAGCCCGTTGTAGCACTTTGGAGCAAACATTACAATTTTACGATAGGTATCGGTGTTCCAATTTATTAATTCGGATCTGATAATGACGGCGTAATTCCTAGTAGCGGCCGATTAAACTTGTGTTACCCCAATCTATGTATCATACAGTAGGTAATATCTGTGAGCGGGCTCTAAAAGCTACTCGTAAATGTGGATGATAAAAGAATGGCATAATCGAATTTTATAGATTCTAATTGAGCGCGTGAAATACATAATGTGATTTCAGCTTGGGGTTTTATTTATTCAAGGTGTCCGCGATAAAGATAAAAATTTCCTGACTGGGCTGTAACTTGTAAGATTTTTTCTGCTTAAGGACTTCGGAATGTTGCAGTCCGTTTCATTGAACGATTCAATTCTTCGTTGTTAAATCTCAGGGCGTATTAGAACCGTTGCAAACTTAGTTTTAAGCCATAACTATTTAACAAAATATAATTGTTATAAGTGCCTGTAAGTGAAGTCTATGTTAATAAACTAAATGATATTATGAATCTTTAATAAACAACCTTAGGTAGTAGACGCAGTTATTAATGTAATCATTCTTGTAACATTTGTAATACATCATGCCAAACCACACCTAAATTACTTTTGACAGCACCACTTAGCTTTATTTAGCCAAAGCCAAACTGTATGCTAGCCAAACCGTGGTGCTACCAATATTAACGTCGACTGGTTTTATTGGGAACAACTAACAAGTTTTGATACTTGCGCGGCGCCAGTGCGCAGACGCTCTAAATCATTTCCTCTGCTTTCTGTGAGAAAGTTTTTTTTTCTATAAGCTACGCATGTTTTATATTAAAACGGCGAACATTTAAATTGTAAATAATTTAATGTAGAATATTTGTGCTCTTTACTCTATACAGTTTATACAAATATGTTCAAAGATATTAGCAAAATAAAAAGGTACGATTGCGCGCTGCCTCGGCGCGGCCGTTGCGTGGCGATAGGTAGGTATGTATAAGTATAGGCAGTACCTATCCGATTGCGTCGCATTCAGCGCTGTGGGAGAAGGGACTGTGGGCATTACGCGGGACAAACAGGCCGGGATAAAAATATTTCAAACGCGGAACGGATTCCGCGGGCACTGCTAGTTGTAAATAATTTCAATAAGATCGCTTCAGGTTAGCCACTATAGCAGGGAAGTTTCACCCACACTGTAGGTAGAATAAAAGCTATAAGTACAAAGCGCCAACCGCCCAGCGGTTTTTTAAGAACCCAAGTGAGCCGGAAAGAGATAGAAAGGCGGTAAAGTAACATGACAGAAAGAGAGATCAACATTTACGTTATAATAAAGTAGTATAAGGTACTGTAGCAAACTGAATTTCTTTACTTTGTCAATATTTTTTATTTTGCAGAGTAAACGAGTGAAGTAGTAGTAGCTACCTATTAAAGTAACTGGTCAACTGCGGATTAGCCGACTTCACACACCCGCTGCTGAAGGTGGCTGGTCGAGAACAGGCGCAATGAATACGATCGTGAATCCCGTACTTCCGCCAGCCAGTCCGTCGAAGGAACAGACAGAAGATGTAAGCCCCATATTAAAACCCCTTCGTTTCCTCTGTCAGCGGGGTATGCGTTATAATTTGGTTTTACCATTGACACCTATACTATAGACCCGGCGGACCGCGCGGAAAAATGTCGCCAGTTTATGGGTGTCATTAGTACCAACAGTATAAGGCCACGCGGTAGTTCGGTCAGCGGCGGCGGCGGGTATTTTGACAGATGACGCTACTGTTTGCTTGTATGAAGAAGGTTTACGTAAAATGTTCGGATCGGTCTATCTTTACTAATTGTATCTATCAGCTTTATGCAATAATTTCCCTAGCGCAAACTTGTTTGATCTGAAAAATACAAATGGGAATAATAAAATCTGTGGGGAATAACTCCAAAAACGTTACATAGCCACATGTATTACCAATACCCGTAGGAATTGTAACACAAATAGTACATTCGTGTCGCCTTTTCAATGTATACGATATAAATTAAATATCGCCGTCTCCCTCGCACTTCCAATTTAATATACCCGTCCCCCGAGAGACTTGCATCTTGATGGAAAACCTGCGGAACCGCCCACGTTTAGAAATCCGGAGCAGAATTTATAAAACCACCTCGAAAAGTCATTACGTGGGTGGATTATAATGTGGATTGATTTTTTTACGATGACGACTTTGAAATAGACATTTCGCTCGAGATAGAGAGAAATCTGATGAGTTCATTTTGTATTACGATGGAGGTATAATAGGTGTTTCATTATGATTTGTATTTTTTTGTATAACTTTGATTTTTTATAAATACAAATATGATAAGAAGAGAAGAATAGAGAAGTCATTTGATTGACTTGTATGATGACACGGAGGGAAATAAAGGCTTTGTTTTAAAATACAACAAGTAACAATTAATAATAATTATTACCACTTGTATAATTATTAATTACTACTTATATTTTGATTAAAATGGATTATTCTACAGTAAAGTGTATCAAGAGATTGCTCTTAAATATTTGACCTGTATTTACAGATTTTGAAGAAAATGTACGGTCAACAAAAAAAAAGTACTTAGGTATGGTTTTCACAAAAACATTTTTAATAGATATCGATCCCGTTCTGAAGATTTTAATTGGTCTTATAATTTAATCGTGTACCCCAATATTATAAATTTATTGATTTCTATCACACAAAAGCTGATTGTGTAAAAAAAATAATACGTTACAGTCAAAGTTATTCTAAGTTTTATAGTACTTTCAAATTTCAGAGATCTTACTTAAAGTTCGTTTTCCGTTTAATATTCGTTTTTTCAACAAGGGAATAAAAACAAATAGCAAAGATTTGCGCTTGACCGGGTTTCCGCCACAGTGGGACTTTCGAGATTGGAACGCAAATAAAAACTTATAACAAAACCGTTCGGAGCCTTTGTGGATAGAGCAATAGAAAAAGATATCATTTTGTTCTTTGTACACGCCTATAGTCCGGGATGAGAATATTTAATTAATTCCGTAGCATTTTAAAGAAAAAAGAAATAACCGAAAACCTACGTAGACTATTGAAGCGAAAACTTTTTTATGTGCATTGCGCATTTTTTGATACGGGAGAAAGCGATTGAACTCTCGACATTGTTACCTGTAACCGACACTTCATCACTTCCATCGATCACTTCTGTCAGTACGGCCGGATCACCGCGTTTATACTTTTGTACTAACCAAACAGGTATCAATTTTTGACTTTATTTTTCTATTTCTACGATATCTACGTACTTCATTTCATAAAAAAAAAATGAAAAAATGTTTGATAATGATAATTGTCGTCGATAAATCATGTGATCATTTATCGATCGGATATGTCATTCCCATAATTTTCTTCTCACCTGCTGGTAAGTGATGTTGCTTTCGAAGATCTTACCTTACATACTAAATTGGAAGGGGGTAATTAAACATTAAGTATTTCTCACAGATATGCTGTGTAGAAATCTACACAGCATCGCGCCGGAACGGTTAATCGTTCCGCGGTGCGTCCGTGCTAATAGGATGGTATCTAGCCACGGCCGAATTCTCCCACCAAACCAGACCTGAGCCAAATTAATAAATGATAGAGTATAACAGGCATCTTTCTCTTAACCCTAAAAACTTTATTTCGAACATTTTCTCGTTAGCGGTAACCCGCTACTAAAATATTTTAACGAAATTCAGTAAAATTCTCTCCATTTTGTAAAAAGGATGTCCTGCTCTGCGTTGAATATAAATAGGTTTATCTCAAACAGACTTTACTTTATACATAAAACACACGTATATTATACGTATAATGTATAGATATACAAACTCCTATACATTCTAGAGACCAGTCTTAACTTCCCGGCAAGTCAAAGCCGGTTATATGTCCGCTGCACCTGTCGTTCCGCTATTTTTGTTCCCATTTGTACAGACAGCAAAAAACTAAACAACAATTTTCTGTTGTATAAAATCTCTGAACAACAAAAAATAAATGTGGCACTCCAGGGGTCTGATTGCGTAAGAAAAACGTATTCATAGTTATCGTGAAAATTACCAAATTCTGCTCCCCGATTGGCTGACGTAAATTCAGGGACCAATCAGCGGGCAGAATATGTGAACGATTGCGATAAGGATGAACACGTTTTTCTTACACAATCTAGGGCCAGGGGTGTGGTCAATAGAAGTGAAAACTCAAACAGAGGTGTCGGTTTTAGTTATAGTGTGAGGTGTCTGTAACTAATCATAGTAGCCTTAATTCGTCTTTTCTGAAAAGTTATGACAAAAAACAAAACCCGGCTGAGTTTTTTGTGGGCTTCTTCTCAGTCCAGAGCGCGTTTAAACCTTCGTAAACTTAGTATAAGTCGACTTGTAGTTATCACCCTACATCGCAACTATCATATTGACCTTTTACAAGAGCATGTAAGTTAGGCCTATATGGAAAAAAAAAATTTCGTAACGGTGTCGCAAGTGCTATGGTTTTTTCCGATATCACAAATGTCCAACGCGCTGGTGTCGGTTACTGTAATACGGAAAAAATGGCTTTTTTCCATCACACAAATGCCTTACACTTCAAAAAGTACGATAAAATCACGATATTTTATAAAAAAAAAAATACAATTATTTTCTTTTTTATAAAATAGTTTCAGAATTGTCTGAATCATCAACAACATTTGACTTATTCGTATTTGCTAACTCGGGTAGTTTAGAAGCAATGCAAAATTCCATCTCCGAAATGGAAAGAACTTCTGTGCAAAATTTCCAAATTGTGCTTCCTGGTTTAGTGAATATAAGTTTAAAAAAAATTGGGCTAGGTTTAATAAACATTAGTTTAATTTATTATGCTGTCTGTACCTATACGTAGAATCTCAAGAGTATTGAATCTTTATGTTAGTCATGCCTTATTATATCGGCATGGCTTCTAACGTCTTTTTGTATTTATTATTATTTACGGTTGGTATTTCTTTAAGATTATAGGTATTATCGCAAGTCTGTTTTAAAAGAGCAAAAAATATTGTGGAATACATGAAGGATTTCTTTGAATATTATTATAAGAGTAATTTGATTTAATACGTCTTGTGAATGATTTTTTTAGAATTCCTCATCTTGTATTAATTTACACGTGTTACTATGCCTAATACTATTTTTTTGGCGACTCTACAAAATCTCAAAAATTATTGAGTTTTTATGTAGTTTTGGAGTATGATCATAGGATATTAATCTATGCATAATAAATCTGTTTTAGGTATTTATTATATGTATAATTATAATACATTTAAATTAATTATCAACTTACCATTGGAACTTTTGTTACCTGATTATAGTTAGGAATATAATAGCGTGTATCGTACTAAGCAGGACTGATTAATTTGTTTTGCTACTATCCGCTACTTGAAAGGATTCCGTATGGTGCAATATGCAGGAACACCATCCGCATGAAACACCACACACAATTTTCTATTACTTTCTTTCGACGCACGTTTCGTCCCGACACCGGGACATCCTCAGGAGATGTTGACTTTACAATGCGAAATCGTAGAGCTCTCTGTGGATGGTGTTCCTGCATATTGCACCATACAGAATCCTTTCAAGTAGCGGATAATAGCAAAACAAATTAATCAGTTCTGCTAATTAGGTATGGATTTCCGCAAAATAACGCCTGCTTCCATTCAATATATATCGTACTAATTCAAATGTAACTTTATAGCGTGAGAATTTATCTTTAGATTTTAATATTATGATGTCTTTTTACATTCGACTGAGAATTTAATGCGATTTTATTTAAACATCATAATATTATGTTAGGATATAATTATTATTTAATGACAAGTTAATAAACAAAACATGACAGCGGGGTCACATGATGATAAGAAATGCCGCCGCTAAAGATGTATCCACACACATGAAAATGTTTTCTACCAAGATTTTCCTAAAAAAAATTTAGGCCTTTATCGTCTCAACAGGTTAAACATCAACCTAATTGGCCACTTACAATTTGTGAAGAGCCAAACTCGCAAGTAAAGCGATCACACGACTTTGCCACAACTTTAAATAATCTTGTGAATCAAATTGAATTTTCAAACAAAAAAGGAAATATCTAACTAATACCCGATAAAAAATAACCTGTTAATTGAATGTTATCCATTAATTAAGTGAAAAATGTGAAGAAGACATGTAGTAGTTTTTATGTATCTACGTTATACAATGCTATGGATTTCCGTTAATCTGTCACATGGGAAAGCTGCCATTTAATTGGTTCATACGCACAGTATAAGACCTGACTGTACCTACCTTTTTTATAACAAAGAATGATGATAAGACGAGCGAGTTGTTCACATAATGTTAAGTGATAGTACGCATTCCCATGTCAGATGCATTGCAATATCATACGACACAGTACTGATCAGCTGTTAGGTCTCATTTTAGTTGTCTTAAGGTGTTTCAGCCCTACCAGGTTTTACCTTTAGTTTTACGCAAAATATTAGAGTAACTACATATTGTACGTTTATGGAAGAAATAAAAATTGTCAAGATAAGCCCATCCGAACATTTTACGTAAACGTTCTTCATACAAGAAAATTTAGCGTCATCTGTCGAAACTCCTGCGAAATACATGTTTATTTTTTTAATATTTTTTTATTTATGTATCTCTGGTCACCTTGCCTGCAATATTTTTATTAATTAAAAAAAAGAGATAGGTCTTTACCTATCTACCTATACTGACTACTGACGGGGGAGGGTGCAAAATAGTCATTCTTGCTCCCTTAAACTGGCGACATTTTTTTGCGCTGTTCGCCCTGTCTTTAGTATACAAGTCTGTGGTTTATGGCAATGATTTCTAAATTGGCTCAGGTCTGGTCTGGTGGGAGACTTCCAGCAAAGACGTACCGCCAAGCGATTTAGCGTTCCGGTGCGATGCTGTGTAGAAACCGTTGGGGGTGACTTTACTTACCCCTTTCGAGTTAGTACGTTAACAACTTCGGCTGCATCATCACTTACCATCAGGTGTGATCGCAATCAAGTACTAACTTCTACAGTGTAAAAAAAAAGAATTTTGCGGGCACAACATTTATGCATCTATATACATGTTTTTAACAGAAACTTAGTTCGAAAATTCCCACTCACTACATATTGGTTCCCGAAAGATTAAAATTTTCTACATTTTCCCAGATGTCGAGCTTTCGGAAACCAATATATAGTAAATGAGTATTGTTGAGCTGAGATTTTATTAAAAACATGTAAATGCATAAATCTTGTGACCGCACAAGTCATTGCCGATAAGCCTACGATTTATGATTATGATTTATGATTAGCCCACAATTAGCGAAAAACTAAATAAAATTTGAATTTTCGCACCCGGATGGTAGGTACCCATCTTCTTTAAAACAAACTTCAATTATATAGGTTGGTTGGAAATAATAATTTGAACTCGCTTACTTATAAATTCTTTAAAATAAGTAAATTATGTTTGCCTGTAGGCAGTTTCGAATAATGATGATTTTGTAGGCTAATCCATATTGATTTGACGAGTAAAATAACTTCCAAGTAGATTAGTAGATAGTAGTTTCAATGATCTGCATGTTTAATGAGGCAATATCTAAGTAATGAAATTGACAATCTAATCAATCATTCAAGTGCCTATAATCGATTTACTATTACGGTGTAATAATGTATTCCTATTGGATGGAAACAAGCGTTTCATTTCCGAAGTCTACAATTGGCCTAATTTTAATTTTATAATATTACTATTTGAGATGGCAAACGTTTTACCATTATGGATATACAAAATGGCTAACACCCTACTGACAGACCTGCAGAACATATGCAGAAAATTTAATACCAATCGGTAGGGCCGTTTTGGAGAAGTTTGGTACAAAAATGACAGAGAATTTTATATATTAGACTAGCTGACCCAGCAAACGTTATTTTGTCATGAGAGATATAAAAACATAGCTTACGACCTACTCTTAAACAAACCAAACATAGAGAGAAAATTTCATACACATCGGTCGAGCCGTTTCGGAGAAGTTTGGTAACAAAAATGGGCACGAGAATTTTATACATTAGAAAAGATGAAAAATACAATATGTGGGTACATGAAAAATATCGAATTCAGGTCGTGGGGTAAGTTACACGGAATTAAAGTATCATAACAGCTTTATGCAGCAACAGAGATATTAAGGTATACACCTAGCACAAAGTTTACAGTGAATAGTTAAATTTACTGCAGCTTATTTCATGAGTTCATGACTCACGAATTATAAGCTAAACGTAGACAAAACTACATTCAGTTAAAGACTTAAACTGAAAGCTAACTGCGCGATTTATATTAGGAACTAGTAGGTCGCGTGAGTGCGCGGGCCACATGTGGCCCGCGTGCAGTCTTCCCGCCTATAAAGGTATCGCCGTCATCTCCATCAATAATTGGAATCCGATTGGCAGTGGGCTTAAAAAATGACCAAGGAACACTGTCATGGTTTTAAAGATAGTTAAGGGCTGTTCGAACAAAAAATACGCTGAACCTCATCAGATGAGGTTCAGCGTATTTTTTGCTCTAACCGACCTTAACTATCTTTAAAACCATGACAGTGCTCCTCAACCATCATCCAAATCCTAGATCATCATCACTTTTCATACTTTCCTCTGGCAGTTCTCTGAAGAACTGCGTCAATGCCTTGGATAGTTCCCTACTTAGTGTAGCATGTACATTTTCCATGGAGAAATAAATTCCCCCATTTAGTTTTTTTATTCATCCCGTTGAACTTAAGATCCTGATCACCTATTGCTAAGAAACCACTCTCTTATCTTTTATGCTTTCCGAGATAGAACAACACGAAATCTGTATGGCGCCCATCTTGAATCCGCCATTTTAATTTTTTTTTCAGGTCGCTGCCAATTGCATGACGTTCTAAGTAATTTTTGTTTCAGCAGTCACCACCTAACTATAATACCTTGCCCATGCTCCTCGACTGTCTTCAAAACCCTCAACCATCTTCCATTCCATATTTTTCTCTAGTAATTCTCCGAAAAACCGCATCAAAACCTTGCATAGTTACCAAAATTTAGTCTCATAAAATTCCCCATACATTTACTATGGAAAAATTTTTTTCCGCCATTTTGAATTTTTTTTTCTATCCATCTAATAGACCTTCCAGTCCTGATTAGCTCTTGTCAAGAAAACATTCTTCCATCTTTTATACTTTCCGAGATATCGGCGAAATTCAAATGGCGGCCATTTTGAATCCGCCATTTTGAATTTTTTTTCAGCTCACTGACAATTGCATGACGTTTCAAATGACATTTGGTCGAGCACCCCCCACCTATCTTTAATACCCTTGGCTGTGCTCTTCACTCGTCTCCGAAATCCTCAATCATCAGCTCTCTCCATATTTTTGTTCTTAATGATTTTTTCTCTTCTATACGGAACGGTCATTGAAAAAAATAATTTTCATACAAAATTGTTCAGGAGAGGTGATCAATGAGTCAGTGAGTGAATCAGCACAAGCAGCTATATATATAGTAACTAGTAGGGCGCGTGAGTGCGCGGGCCACATGTGGCCCGCGTGCAGTCTTCCCGCCTATAAAGGTATCGCCGTCATCTCCATCGCCAATGGGAATCCGATTGGCATTGGGCTTAAAAAATGACCAGGGAGCACTGTCATGGTTTTAAAGATAGTTAAGGGCTGTTCGAACAAAAAAATACGCTGAACCTCATCATATGAGGTTCAGCGTATATTTTTGCTCTAACAGCCCTTAACTATCTTTAAAACCATGACCGTGCTCCTCAACCATCATCCAAATCCTAGATCATCATCACTTCTTATACTTTCCTCTGGCAGGTCTCTGAAGATCTGCGTCAATGCCTTGGATAGTTCCCTACTTATTGTAGTATGTACATTTTCCATGGAGACATAAATTCATCCATTTAGTTTATTATTCATCCCGTTGAACTTGAGATCCTGATCACCTCTTGCTAAGAAACCACTCTCTTATCTTTTATACTTTCCGAGATAGAACAACACGAAATCTATATGGCGGCCATTTTGAATCCGCCATTTTTATTTTTTTTCAGCTCACTGCCAATTGCATGACGTTTAGAGTATTTTTTGTTTCAGCAGTCCCCACCTAACTATAATACCTTGCCCATGCTCCTCGACTGTCTTCAAAACCCTCAATCATCATCTCATTCCATATTTTTCTCTATTAATTCTCCGAAAAACCGCATCAAAACCTTGCATAGTTACCATTATTTAGTCTCTTCAACATTCTTCATACATTTTCTATGGAAAAATAAATTCCGCCATTTTCATTTTTTTTTCTATCTATCGAATAGACCTTCGGGTCCTGATCACTTCTTGTCAAGAAACCATTCTTCCATCTTTTATAGTTTCCGAGATGGACGCCGATGAAGTTTGTATGGCGGCCATCTTGAATCCGCCATTTTGAACTTTTTTTCAGCTCACTGCCAATTGCATGACGTTTCGAATGACATTTGGTCGAGCACCCCCCACCTATCTTAGGTACCCTGGCCGTGCTCTTCACCCGTCTTCGAAATCCTCAATCATCAGCTCTCTCCGTATTTTTCCTCCGAATGAATTTTTCCCTTGTATACGAAATGGTTGTTGAAAAAAAAATTTTGCATACAAAATTGTTCAGGAGAGGTGATCAATGAGTCAGTGGCCAATCAGCACGAGCAGCTATATATATATTAACTAGTAGGGCGCGTGTGTGCGCGGGCCACATGTGGCCCGCGTGCAGTCTTCCCGCCCATAAAGGTATCGCCGTCATCTCCATCGCCCATTGGAATCCGATTGGCAGTGAGGTGAAAAAAATTACCACGGAGCACTGTCATGGTTTTAAAGATAGTTAAGGGCAGTTCGAAGAAAAAAATACGCTGAACCTCATCGGATGAGGTTCAGCATATTTTTTGTTCGAACAGCCCTTAACTATCTTTAAAACCATGACCGTGCTCCTCAGTCATCATCCAAATCCTAGATCATTGTCTCTTCTCATAGTATGTACATTTTCCATGGAAAAATTAATTCCACCACAGTGAATTATTTTCCATGCATCCCGTAAAACTTGAGCTCCTGATCACCTCTTGCTAAGAAACCACTCTCTTATCTTTTATACTTTCCGAGATAGAACAACACGAAATTTGTATCCGATCTTGAATCCGCTTTTTCGTTTTTTTTTCAGCTAACTGCCAATTGGATGACGTTTCGAGCTACATTTGTTCGAGCACCCCCCACCTATCTTCGATACCCTGGCTGTACTCTTCACCCGTCCACGAAATCCTCAATCATCAGCTCTCTCCATATTTTTCTCTAGTAACTCTCCAAAAAACCGCATCACAACCTTGTATAATTACCAACTGTTAGTCTTCAACATTCCCCATACATTTTATATGGAAAAATAAATTCCGCCATTTTGAATTTTTTTTCTTTCCATCAAATAGACCTTCAGGTCCTGATCACTTCTTGTCAAGAAACCATTCTTCCATCTTTTATACTTTCCGAGATATCGGCGAAATTCGTATGGCGGCCATTTTGAATCCGCCATTTTGAATTTTTTTTCAGCTCACTGCCAATTGGATGACGTTTCGAATGACATTTGGTCGAGCAACCCCCACCTATCTCCAATACCCTTGGCTGTGCTCTTCATCCGTCTCCGAAATCCTCAATCATCAGCTCTCTCCGTATTTTTCCTCCGAATGAATTTTTCTCTTTTATACGAAATGGTTATTGAAAAAAAAATTTTCCATACAAAATTGTTCAGGAGAGGTGATCAATCAGTCAGTCAGTGAATCAGCACAAGCAGCTATATATATATTAACTAGTAGGGCGCGTGGGAGCGCGGGCCACATGTGGCCCGCGGGCTGTCTTCTCTCCTATAAAAGAATCGCCGTCATCTCCATCGCCAATTGGAATCCGATTGGCAGTGGGCTAAAAGAATTACCTCGGAGCACGGTCATGGATGTAAAGATAGTTAAGGGCTGTTTGAATAAAAAATACACTGAACCTCATCCGATGAGGTTCAGTGTATTTTTTATTGAAACAGCCCTTAACTATCTTTAAATCCATGACCGTGCTCCTCAATCATCATCCAAATGTAGACCATCATCTCTTCTCATACTGTTCATAGTTTTTCATAGGCCTTGTTTATTGTAGCATTCACATTTTCCATGGAAAAATAAATTCAAACGCTTTGAATTTTTTTCATTCATCCCGTAGACCTTCAGATTCTAATCACGCCGTGCAAAGAAACCACTCTCTTATCTGTTATACTTTCCGAGATAGAAAAACAGGAAATTTGTATGGCGGCCATCTTGAATCCGCCATCATCCGAATTAATGAATTTGAATTTTTTTTCAGCTAACTGCCAATTGGATGACGTTTCGAGTTACATTTGGTCGAGCACCCCCCACCTATCTTCGATACCCTGGCTGTGCTCTTCACCCGTCTTCTAAATCCTCAATCATCAGCTCTCTCCATATTTTTCTCTAGTAAATCTCCGAAAAACCGCATCACAACCTTGCATAATTACCAACTATTAGTCTCTTCAACATTCCCCATACATTTTCTATGGAAAAATATATTCCGCCATTTTGAATTTTTTTTTCTATCCATCAAATAGACCTTCGGGTCCTGATCATTTCTTGTCAAGAAACCATTCTTCCATCTTTTATACTTTCCGAGATATCGGCGAAATTCGTATGGCGGCCATTTTGAATCCGCCATTTTGAACTTTTTTTCAGCTCACTGCCAATTGCATGACATTTCGAATGACATTTGGTCGAGCACCCCCCACCTATCTTTAATACCCTCCCCGTGCTCTTCACCCGTCTTCGAAATCCTCAATCATCAGCTCTCTCCGTATTTTTCCTCCCAATGAATTTTTCCCCTCTATACGAAATGGTCATTGAAAAAAAAATTTTTCATACAAAATTGTTCAGGAGAGGTGATCAATCAGTGAGTCAGTCAGTGAATCAGCACGAGTAGCTATATATATATTAATGGTTTTAGTGTTAAAACTTTAACTTGGCTAACGTTAACCTGGATTCAGTTAGGCCTGCCAGAACTACGAATATTTTAGAACTTTACATTTTGCCCTTTTTATTTCTACTTGTATTTTATGTGCTAACTAGTAGTTAAGATGAATGTCAAATAGGTATACTGATACAGTAGATTTATAATAAACTGGCTTGCAAAAGTAAGTATCACACTTTTCAAATTAATAATTTTAAAAGTGTGATACTTACTTTTGCAGGCCAGTGTATATATCTAGTCTCTACGTAAAGAAAAACTTTTGTACTGTTTAGGATGTAGGTTTATTTATACATACTTACCCTAACAATCAAAGTTTGCTAAATGGTTATAGAAAAAATAAACCAGGTTTATTTCGAATATTTTAATAAGGTCTGAGCCTCTTAATGCTAAAGTGCATACTCGTAGATATAATCGTAGTAGGCCTAGAAAATCTTTGCAGTTCGTAGCAACGCGGGGCGTAGAGCTTCTACGACAGTCCGTAGGTTTCAGCCGATGTACATCCGCTATTGTAGGGTTGTTTTTGTACAATTTTCGAGTTCACTCGATTCAAATAAACGGAACGTATTCCTCCATACATAAAACTAGTAGGGCGCGTGGGTGCGCGGGCCACATGTGGCCCGCGTGCAGTCTTCCCGGCCATAAAGGTATCGCCGTCATTTCCATCGCTCATTGGAATCCGATTGGCAGTCGACTGAAAATATTACCAAGGAGCACTGACATGGTTTTAAAGATAGTTAAGGGCTGTACGAACAAAGAATACGCTGAACCTCATCCGATGAGGTTCAGCGTATTTTTTGTTCGAACAGCCCTTAACTATCTTTAAAACCATGACAGTGCTCCTCAATCATCATCCAAATCCTAGATCATTGTCTGTTCTCATAGTATGTACATTTTCCATGGAAAGATAAATTCCGCCATACCACAATTATTTTCCATGCATCCCGTAGAACTTGAGATCCTGATCACCTCTTGCTAAGAAACCACTCTCTTATCTTTTATACTTTCCGAGATAGAACAACACGAAATTTGTATGGCAGCCATCTTGAATCCGCTATTTGTTTCTTTTTTCAGCTCACTGCCAATTGCTTGAAGTTCCGAGTATTTTTTGTTTCAGCAGTCCCCACCTAACTTTAATACCTTACCCATGCTCGTCGACTGTCTTGAAAATCCTAAATCATCATCTCATTCCATATTTTTCTCTGGGAGTCTTCCGAAAAACCACATCAAAGTACTGCATGTTTTACAACTTGTGGTCTCTTGAATATTCCCCATACATTTTCTATGGAAAAATAAATTCCGCCATTTTGTTTTTTTTTTCTATTCATCAAATAGACCTTTGAGCCCTGATCACTTCTTGTCAAGACACCACTCTTCCAAGTTTTATACTTTTCGAGATGGACACCGATGAAGTTTGTATGGCGGCCATCTTGAATCCGCCATTTTGAATTTTTTTTCAGCTCACTGCCAATTGCATGACGTTTCGAATGACATTTGGTCGAGCACCCCCCACCTATCTTCAATACCCTCCCCGTGCTCTTTACCCGTCTTCGAAATCCTCAATCATCAGCTCTCTCCGTATTTTTCCTCCGAATGAATTTTTTTCCTCTATACGAACCCATCCGTATAAAAAAAAAAATTCATACAAAATTGTTCAGGAGAGGTGATCAATCAGTGAGTCAGTCAATCAGTCAGTGAATCAGCACGAGTAGCTATATATATATTAACTAGTAGGGTGCGTGGGAGCGCGGGCCACATGTGGCCCGCGTGCTGTCTTCCCGCCTATATAAGAATCGCCGTCATCTCGAATTTGCCATACATTTTCTATAGAAAAAAATTAAATCCGCCATATTGGATTTTTTTTTCTATCCATCAAATAGACCTTCGTGTCCTGACCACTTCTTGTCAAGAAACTATTCTTCCATCTTTCATACTTTCCGAGATATCGACGAAATTCGAATGGCGGCCATTTTGAATCCGCCATTTTGAATTTTTTTTCAGCTCACTGGCAATTGGATGATATTTCGAATGACATTTGGTCGAGCACCCCCCACCTATCTTCGATACCCTCCCCGTGCTCTTCACCCGTCTTCGAAATCCTCAATCATCAGCTCTCTCCATATTTTTGTTCCTAATGAATTTTTCCCTTCTATACGGAATGGTCATTGAAAAAAAAATGTTTCATACAAAATTGTTCAGGAGAGGCGATCAATCAGTGGCCAATCAGCACAAGCAGCTATATATATAGTAATAATGATAAAAATAGATCAACCCGTTTCGGAGGCATTTTATTACGAATTATTCTTTATTGCAATAAAACCAAATATATACATTATACTACTCAGAGAACATTACACAACCAACAGAACAAATAAAAAAGTAAATTATATCAAGGTATGTATGTATGTATTTGTTTGGTGGAAGGCTATGGCCGTGGCTAGTTACCACCCTACCAGCAAAGACGTACCGCCAAGCGATTTAGCGTTCCGGTACGATGCTGTGTAGAAACCGTTGGGGTGACATAACTTACCCCTTCCAAGTTAGTACGCTAACATCTTCGACTGCATCATCACTTACCATCAGGTGAAATCGCAGTCAAGTACTAACATAACACTAAAAGTGTATAGCGTAAAAAAAAGGAATTATTAAGTAATCAAAACTTAGACGTCAAAGCATTATAATTCCTTTGCCGCGAGTATTTCTCGTAACAAGAATACACTAAGTAAGCTGTGACTATTTAATGCATTTTATTTTCAAAGACTTCATTTGCGCGGGCAATTTAGCTGGATGGACTTTTGTTAAGGTCTGCATTTTAATTCGTTACGACCCATGAAGCTAACGGCTCAGAGTTCTGCGATAAACTACTCCCGGGAAACTTGCGTTATAGCTAAGTTGGGAACACTTTAGAGCCTTTTTGATGCTTAAATAACTTGTAACTACTGGATGCTTTGGTTGGATGAAATTCGACCGAAGATCATTATTTATTATAACCTACTTACTTTTCAAGTGACTTAAAAAAAAATGGTCAAGTGCGAGTCGGGCTCGCGCACTGAGGGTTCCGTACCATCAAGAGTATATTCGCTATCTCTATAGTATTAAAATAAACTAAACACCCCTGCCCACTAAATCAAAAGCCAAGCCATAAAAATCACGTTTATTGTAAGGGAGCCCCCGTTAATTTATTATTTTATTTTAATTTAACTATTTATTTCTATAGTAAGTATATAACTAAATATTCTGTGAAAATTTGAAGCGTCTACCTATAACCGTTATCAATATCGAGCAAAAACAAGCAAAAAAATCACGTTTGTTGTATGGGAGCCCCCTTAAATATTTATTTTATTCTATTTTTTAGTATTTGTTGTTATAGCGGCAACACATCTGTGAAAATTTCAAGTCTGTAGCTGTCACGGTTCCGGAGATACAGCCTGGTGACAGACGGACGGACAAACGGACAGCTCGCTAGTAGGGTTCCTTTTTTTACCCTTCGGGTGCGGAACCCTAAAAAAAGTAGGAGGTTCTCAATTTATGTTTGTAACCTCATAGTTTTTGACTGATATGAAAACTTTTAACTTAAAACTTTTCGGTTATGAAGCCGATACGTGAAATAACTAAAATCGCTCATGTCTGCATCTGATATCAGATATGTGCAGGCTTCTTACGTCCAATGCATTAAATATTCGCCTCATTGTGTACAGGAAAGACCCTACAAAATAAACGTAGTACCTAATAATAATCACTAGATCTATGGTAAAATAAACATAACTCACAAAATAGCATGTTACTTAACAATATAAGTAAGAAGTAATTGCACCCCGCGGAAATTGTTAAATAGGCGTTGTAATATTTCAACACAAAATTTGCAATAAATATTCGCTTTCGTTAACTTAGTTTTGTGAAAAACTTATGTTGGTTTTATCCAGTTATCCAGCATAAATTTCAGTTTTTAGGTTTCCGTACACAAAGGGTAAAAAGGAACCCTATTACGGAGACTTTGCTGTCCGTCCGTCTGTCTGTCACCAGGCTGTATCTCTTGAACCGTGATAGCTACCGACTTGAAATTTTCACAGATGATGTAGTTCTGTTGCCGCTACAACAACAAATACTAATAAAAATAAATAATTAAAAAATTAAAAACACGACTGCCCTGTTATAAAACGAACTAAAAAGTAAGAAACAATTAATGCGATTAATTCATATGGCAGTCGGGGGGCTGTTCTGAGGAACACCTTCTATTCTAAGAGGTCCCCCGACTGCCATATGAATTTATCTGTTCAACTAAAATAACTTGTTTCTTACTTTTTAGTTCGTTTTATAACAGGGCAGTCGTGGTTTTTAATTACTTATTTTTATTTTGCAAGTTATTTATTTAGTTTGTTAGGCTTATGGCAGTTAATCTGCAGGACCATTCGGCAATTTTACTGTACATAAGCCAAGCCACATTCATTACTCCCTCCCTTTACGATATTTATTTTATAGTGAAACTGAAATATATCATAATATGTGAAAATTTCCACTGTCTAAATCTCTCGTTTCATGTGAAAGACGGACAGACGGAGAGTCTTTAGCCATAGGTTCCCGATTTACCCATTGGATGCGGAGCCTTAATAAAATTTGAATTTGGAAGAAGAATGAAGCACTCTTATTTTCCGAGTTTCTGAAAAGAGCATTCTTGGAAAACAAAAAAACGTCAACAACAAGCAAAGTGGAGTCTGGTTAAACGTCTAGAAAATTGTCAGGTCAAAAAGCACCGCGGTGCAGTTCGTGCAAATTAGAAATTAGTTTCGTTGCGCTTTCAACTTAAATAGAGTTTTGTCTGCGTTTGTCTCTAGTCGTTCGTTCCGCGCCGTGAACTTAATGGCACTAAATTTCATACTAAACATTTCAACGACAACAGCTTAAATGTTTTTGTTTGTTCATCAGCAACCCCTTATGACACACACACAAACACACGCATATACACACACACACACCTTATTGTCATGACATAATATGGGTGTGGGTGTGTGTGTGTGTGTGTGTGTGTGTGTGTGTGTGTGTGTGTGTGTGTGTGTGTGTGTGTGTGTGTGTGTGTGTGTGTGTGTGTGTGTGTGTGGGTGTGTGTGTGTGTGTGTGTGTGTGTATAGTATTTTTTAGGGTTCCGTATCTCAAAAAAACGGCAATTCTTTTAAAGGGTCACTTTGTTGTCCGTGTGCCTGTCGCGACTTTTTATATCAGTAATTATTAAGACTCGACATGAAATTTGCAATAGCTATAGGTTAGTGGCTCAAATTAGTTTTTGGGGAAGGTATTGAAATTTTAAAATCAGACAACAATATCGAGTGGGGGTACGAAAGGGCGTTACTTGTGTTTTCTGAAACTGAAAATTTCTGAAAATTTTCTGAAAAAAAAAACTGAAATTTCCTCATTCACAAATACATTTGTATAGGTAACATGTAAAGGAAAATATTATATACGTTTTTGTTATGCTTACATACTATACACGTTTTTGTTATAACTACTTCCTACCAACCTACCTACTCAAAACTTTTCACAATAGGTAAGTAAGTACCTACATTTGCAATTCAAAAGGAGAAAATTTGTAAACTCGCAACAAATGTTATTGTTATCAACGTTATCAACAAGAAAGAATTCATGTTAAAAGTTACTTCTATACTTTATCCTTTATGCATGCTCGTAGAAACTCGTAGGATGTAGATACAAGCTAGCTATTTATAGCTATACTTGTATGTGGAATAAAATTGTCGAGACCATCTTGTGGGTACTTAGCAATTTCAAGTAGCGCTGAGCTCTGACTCATTCATGGAAAATAAAAAAAAACCTTTTTCTTATTCCGTCCGCAAGACGCTCTGGCAAAAAGTCGAAACATCTGGGAAAAGGTAGACCTCAGACCGTCGCAAACCGGTTATAGCCAGGTTAGTACCTACGCAGTACTGCATACATTTTACACGAAAGACATAAACTGAGCGCTCTCAAGGAAAATCGCACCGTAACGAGATGAACATAAACTTGAATTTTCCACGAACGAATATAAGCTCGCGTGGCTGTCTACAATTCACCGCAGACGAGAAAGGTCGTAAAACGAAGTTAACCATTTGATTTTTAACCCTAAAGTAAATTACACAGGGTTGCTCTTTAAATGTCCTCAGTTTTCTTATTGTAAATTATGTACTGTTTGCGACGTTTTAACCCATCACTTGTTATCCAGTTTTGCTTAGGGTGCGTTAAACTTTGCGTGAATAAAAAAACATAGTTCCATTTGTAAAATACCCAGTTAGATCGTGCTTACCTATGTAAAGAATGAATAAAAATCTCGCAAAAGTTAAATGGCGAATTATATTTTCACATCCAATTACGCAAAATAAACTGCAACCTACTTAAGTAATATTTATATAAATATACTACTAATATGTTATATACTTCTATTTATAAAAGGTTGTAAGAAAAACTACCCCCCCCCTTATCTCCAAAGTTAATCGAGCAAAACATCTTTGATATAAAAAATAAAACTCTTAAAACAAAGTCAGATTTTCCGTTCGCCACCATAAATATCTATTTGTAAAATTATAATATACGTAAATTCAATAAACGAAAGTGATTCTTTTAAGGTTTTATTTCTTTTATAGTATGGAACTCTTAGTGCTCGACTCCGACTCGCACTTGGCCGGTTTTTATCCTTAAATTAGTTCAGTATTAGTATATTGTATCATTCTTATTCGAACTAGCTGAAAAAAAAAAACACATTTTTTTCAGCAAGGACCTTTCCTCTTTTATGTCTGGTGGAAATATCTTTCAAGCTCTTTTATAAAATAATATCTATTCATTGAGAGAGGTCGTGTAATTACCTTGAAAAGAAAATGCTTTATCAACAAGAGAATAATAGTTCTTGAACTAATGACAAGAGGAAAGTAGATTAGAGTAGAAACGCTTTTCTTTTGTATTTCTAAGAAAAAATATGACGATGAAATACCTACTCTCTGATAGTTTACCTTACCTTTTTTATTATTTTCTTATAATAAAAGACCCGGTCAAGTGTGAAGGCCCGGCTTGCATACGAAGGGTTCCGTACAAAGTAATTGATCTTATCGATTTTGATAGAGAGGTCAAGAAATCATCCTGAGTACTTTCAAAACTGGAAACAGTGACAATTTTATGCAAATTAGCTGATATTTTGCACTTTAAGATTCTTTTCAAAATCACAATGAATTTTTTGACACAGGCCTAACTTATAGGTTTGCATCGAGAAGAACGGGCAAGGAATTCTGACAATGAAGACAAGGTATAAGAAAGACGCAAAATTCTCATGAAAGTACCTGAGCCCAAGCTAGGTCGAATCGGCTAAAATAAATAAAAAATGAACAATCTGACTCCATTGAGACATTTAAATAAGCTAAATTGACACAATCAGGAATCGAAACCGGTATCGGCTGCCTCAAATGCGGGCGTTCACACCACTAACTGGTTGGTGAGGGTCTGATTGAAAAAAACTTGAGAAGTTAACGGTGTCACTTCAAAAGTTTTTAGGGTTCCGTAAGTACTCAAAGGTAATTTGGCAAGAATAATTTAGGCTACAAAAATCTTATACAGTACGTAAGTCAAAGTCAAAATAGCTTTATTTCACATAAGCCTAACGTACAGGCTCTAGTTAACCTTGTACCTTGTACCTAACCATAATAATATAAGTAGAGAGAGGAAATTTCGTGGACTGGAATAAAAAAACCGGCAGGATTTTCTACACCCGTTGATGATTACTCATTTACTTCTAGTACAAGCTGGAAGTTTTTAAAAGAAGAATACTCCTCATTAATGGAAATGATACTCAAACAATGTGGAAAAACATCTCATTCTGTAACTTTATAAGACTTAAAGGAAATCTAGTATGAGATAAGTGCAATATTTTGCGGTGGTTTGACGTTTTCGATTAGCGAATCAAATAAAGGATGCAATGGACGTCTTTGTCATGTTTTCTCCCAAAACAATTAGTACATAGTATCTCTATGCAAAACAAACAGTTTTTAAGGAAGAATGGGGGCAAATTGTAAAGCGTCTGTATCGCACAGACGCTTGACAAGAGTAAAACTAATGACGACGAGGAAGATTATGCATTAATTATGCATTGATTATGCATTGATTATGTAAAGTGGAGCAAACTGAAAACCAGCGCTGGGCATTGTTGCCAATGCCCAGCACAGCTGAGTTTGCGGCCTATTGTCCTTTGTTAGGTTTAATTTAGTGTTATAATATATAGTTAAGCGAATAATAATGTCTAGCAATAAGAAGTGACAATAAAGTTTTTATTTATTTATTTATTTAATTTTTATTTAGTCTATTTTCCTATGTATGTTGGTGCATAAATAATAATAATAAAAAGATTTTATGGTAGGTTACGGAACCTTTTAGTAGGAATCTGGCTCGAACTTGGCCATTTATATTATAAACAACCTCGCGTGACAAATACGTTTTTTGGTAAAAGAAATCAGTTTTAAGAAGTTGTTAAATTAATTTGTCCGAAGTTCGATACGTTGACAGGCGATCGCGTGTACAATCACGACATTGACAAGAAAGAGTAGAAAAAATAATGGGGGCGCCACTGTAGATACAGTCGGTTGAAATTCAAGTAATTTGGAAATACCACGCACAATTTTCCAACACTTTCTTTGACGTGCGTATCGTCATGACACCAGGACATCCTCAGGAGATGTTGACTTTACAATGCGAAAATATAGTCAATTTGAGTAAACATCAGACAGTACATATTTGCCTATAATATAAGAATTTATTATTGTAGTTAGTTAACTTTTGTAATAACTTGATGACATGCCTATTTGCAGTAATTATAACCGTGTATACACGCAGTTAAAGTAAAGGTCAAGTTCTAAGTAAAAGTTATAATTACTGCGAAAGTTAGGTACCTATTTTATTTAATGAGGCATTATTTAACAATACTATAGTTGTGTTAATTTTGTTCGTGCATTCGTCATTGTCAGCTTTTGTCATCTTATAGTATTGTGAGGTTGAAAAAGTTAATAGAAAATCTTTCAACTATTTTGTTGGAAATTGTCAATAGGTGCATACTTGTTTACAAAAAATGAGATGTCATTCTACGCGTAAGTATTCAAATGATCACCCGATTGAACAAAAAGCATTCTGAGAGGATTTTTTTAAATGTCCATTTATTCTACTGTGAAGTCTAATTGTTTACGCAGTATTTTTTGTAATAGAGATTTTATTGTAATGAAGTTGTCAAAATGTATCATTCCTTATTCCTTATTATTGTAGTTCTTAAAAAATGTTGGTTTGTCATTTATAAACCCTTCTGTGTCTGTAATAATGGATGTTCCTAAATTAAGAAAATTCAATATGTATACTAAAATAGAAGAGTTGCGCCGTGACAAAAGAACTAACAAATAAAGTAGGTAATTTACACTCGTAGTTAAATAGATGTGGTATAGTTAGATTTATCCGTTTTGTCTTTTTCCTTCGAATGTCAAATTAGGTACTGTTGATAAACAAAGACATAACAAGTTAAAGTATGAATAAGATTGTAGTTACTTTATAAGGCAAAGTTTAATAATAGGTACCATATTATATATTCATTGGTCAATACTACAATCATAGAGGTCCAAGAGAAAAAAGTGCAGCAACTTATACGTTGCTCTAGCCGGCTGACCCGAGCCGTCGCTACACAATTTTTCACGCACACTAGCATCCGCGCACCATACAAAAATTTCAAATTGACACACTCACACTACAAGAAAAAGTTGCCGCACTCACGGAGCTGTCGTTTTTACGAAGGGCTCTATCTAGTCGAAGCGCGAGCGACGACCTATTATAAATCTATGTCTACGTTGTGAGTACTACCACGGAATACATAATAGTACCAACGAATATATAATATACTAGCTGACCTGGCAAACGTTGTTTTGCCCTTAAGGATATAAAAAAATAGATAAATTGAAATTAAAGCTATCCTATCTTTTAAGTTAGAGCAAACTGCACCCTGTGTGCGAATTTTATTAAAATCGGTTAAGTGGTTTAGGAGTCCATTGAGGACAAACATTGTGACACGAGATTTATATATATTAAGATAGTACTAAGTACTACATAGTATGTACCTACTCGTATTGATAGATATTCTACGGTTTTGCCGTCAAAAAAACCTAACGTTGTTTAATCAGCAAAAAAGGGCAACATTAAGCTCACTAAATTAGGTCTCATTGAACTGTGAATACACAGTATAAAAACGGGTGTTTATTGTAAACACAAACACAAAAGGTTCGTGTTCTTTGCCTTCATACTATCGACACAATCAAAGCCTAGCTACATGTTTTACACGCCTTTATTTCTTAGTTTGAAGAAGATATTATTATGATTCCGCGCCACTAGGGTTGTCAACCGTATTATCCGAAGCTCTCCATAAGGACATAATTCTTCAAGAGTCAAGACGTTTGTCTTCCACGTTTCTGATACGTACCACTAAGGTATAGAACACCCTTCCAGCTTCTGTGTTCCCAGTTATGTACGACCTGGGTGCCTTCAAGAGAAGAGTGAATATAGGCATATTCTAGGCAAGCACGCTCTATCCTACACCTCATGCTTTCTGTCCATCAGACATGATTGTATTATAAAACATAGTAACGTAGATTTCTAATAGGTCGTCGTTCGCACTCTGACTAGATAGAGCCCTACCTAACAACGACAGAGTCGTGAGTGCGGCAACTTTTTCTTGTAGTGTGAGTGTGTCAATTTGACATTTGTATGGAGCGCGGATGTTAGTGTGCGTAAAAAATTGTGTAGTCGCAACTACTTACCAGATTTGGCTGAAATTTGGAACAGATATTATTAATATAAGACTTATTCCCTGTATTAATACGAGTACGTAGGCTACTTAGTGTCTCGAAAAAAATCATGGTTCCCACCCGAAAATACGAATCAAAATCTCTTAATTAAAATATAAAATCTTATATTTTCCTCGTATTAAAAAACTGACAGCCCTAGAATCAGCACAATAGCCGTAAAATGACGTGAGCTCTAACTTCACAATCAGTTTGGCAAATATTATTGTTTGTTGTTTTCTATTGTGTCCATAAAATTCGCGTGTATGCTATTTTTATCACGGGAAAACAAGTTATATAATTTTGGGGAATATAGCTCAGAGGCAATATATCTGGTTATATACATATATTTGTAAAGTCTTTTCAACGAAACGCGATTCCAGACGTAAACAAAAGCCGATCATTTAGTAGTAGCGACGACGGAACAAACAAAATATGACTATCTCTTTCTATCTTGTTTGTTTACTATCTGCCGCACCGCTCACGACTTTCGCTTTCAAGGTCAAAGCATGTCATGGGGGTTATCGTAAACATTTGGATGGCAATTTGATTTTGTAGATATTTGTTTTACTTCATTCCGTGTCCTGAAGCGCTCGGAGTGATATATAAATTTCGTTCGTTCTCTGTACTTACAAATATTTCCTGTTATTATTTTCGTTAATTATTGTTATCTGTTACTGGTGTATAGTTATAAGTGTTATAATTGTTGTATTAGTTGTTGTGTTTGTTATCTGTTGCTGTTATATCTAGTTGGCTAATATGGAACCACAGCCAAGTACTTCAAAAGGAACGCCCACAGATTTTAATTCCCCAAAGAAAAAACGTCCAAAGGTATGAACGTAACTATTTACTTATTACAAAGATCTTAATTAACTTTGACTGACATTTGGTGCCTAGTCTTATAAAAAAATTATTTATTTTCTTATATATTTATTTACTTATGTATTTTTTTTTTGAGCTGGACACAATAACACATATTTTTTGAGGGTTCCGTATGAAAATAGAATAAAAGAATCAAAAATAATTTGAAATGTCGGTACCTAGTGAGTTTTAAGTAAAGTAGTGATTTTTACGTTAAAAGTCACGTTCTCTCACGTTATAAAATTTTAATTAATTAAGGTGAAAATAGGACATTTATTGGAGTTTTGATTACGAAATCTTATTTTACTACATCTATTTAAAAGTCAGGGTATAGCTTAAGCAAGCTTCGACGCGAGTTTGCCGGCAACCAGTTGGCCAGCGAGCCACGCGTCTCTCTGTTCTAAAATTAAAAGTCTAATTAATCTAAAGTCGGAGTATAGCTTAGGTGTATAGCTTAAGCAAGCTTCGATGCGAGTTTGCCGGCAACCAGTTGGCCAGCGAACCACGTGCCACTCAGCGTGCTTCTAGTGAGGCACTGAAGTGGCGCGTAACACGAAACTTTCACTTATGTTAAATCTAGTTTCAAGATATCATTAAAAAATTTCAAACAATACGATAGTATTGTCAAAACATAAATTTATTTTAAATTTGAAAAATTAGTATACGTTAAAAAGGTTGCGCAACCCTGCTTAAGCGAATGACCTGGCAGTCGGTTTGTTTACGTCTGGTATCGCTCGAGATTGAAAAGACTTTAGACTATAGATAAGACTAGATGCACTAAAAATATTACGGCGTGGACACCAAGGAAAAGAAAAAAAAGAGGACGTCAAAGGAAAAGGTGGCGAAAAGTTTTCTCTCAGGGAGTGGGACCTGGTACCGTATTGGATAAGAGAAATGCTGGTAACTGGGAGCTTTGGAGAGATTTGGGGGAGGCCTACGCCACCGAAGCGACCATGCCTTCAATTTTAAGTGATTTTTATAGGGACATAGCAGGAGAAAATCTTGACATATCTAATAGGTAATGTGAAGAAAATTAAATTAATGTCATTACTTAACATTGAAATTGGTTATCATTATGAAACTAATCAATGAATAATAATTATGTTAAAAATCTTTGTATCTTACTGACGTACTGGTAAACAAATGGCTAGTTTTGACTATCAATTTTACAATCTTATTAAGTATAGTGTGTCCAAAAGGTAAATACAATATGGTTGCGAAGTTAGAAGAAGGAAAATCCTTCTTCATAGAAGACGACGACTTTTTTCTCTTTCTATTTCCATTATTCTATTTCTATTTCTTCTATTTCTATTTTGACGACCTCCGTGGTTGAGTGGTTAGCGTGCCGGTTTTCAAGGCGCCGCCATCTCTGAGGTTCCGGGTTCGATTTCGCCCCGGTGGGGGCAATGTAGAAAAAATAAGTTTTGTACATTGCCTCGGGTCTGGGTGTTGTGATACCTTCGTTGTTTCTGATTTCCTTAACACAAGTGCATAAGCTACTTACTAAGGGATTGGAGCAATGTATGCGATGTTGTCCACTATTTATTTACATATTTATTTATTTATTATATAATGTCGCGAAATAAAGGAGGCATAATTACCCATACCTACATAAAACACATAATGAAAGCAATTAAACGGCTATTAAAACTTAAGTGGGCGTACCAAAACACAAAATTGCTATTCGTTTAAGAAATCTTTACGAATCAGTCTGCAATAGAAATAAAACCATAGCGCGTGTCTAATAAATAAAAAGTGTTCACAATATAAATTGTTAGCACACAAAAACTTTCGAGCTTTCATACTCGGCTGTAGTGTAGGAGATGGTGAACGATCTATTTAAAGTTTATACTGTTTTAAAAGTATATAATTTTTATTTTAATGACTGAATGAATTACGTTATTTATTGAGTGTAAGGTTAGACAAAAAGAGTAGAAAAAAATTAAAGCTCCGCAGTCTTTACAAAGTAGATATAAATTTCAATATTTAAGTAATGTATTCTATTGCAGAAATAATAATTTTCATTTATTATATAAAATTCTCTCGTCACAGTGTAATCAAACTCCTCCAAAACGACTTGACCTATTTTAATGAAATTTTTTGTGTTCCTTCGATAGGTTTGAGAATAGGTCGTTAGCTATTTTTTATACCCCTTTATGGCAAAACAAGTAATAAATTATATTATTTTCAATAATTTTAAAATCAACTTATGGCGTCAGCGTCACAGTAAAACACAAAACATATTTTACAAAATATTGCATAGAGACAACGTCTTATTAAAAGCAAATCGAAACGTGATTTAGCGTTCTGTGTAAAAAGTATAAACCGTTAGAGGCTGCTTTATGCTTACCACCTTTCAAGTTAGCACGATAATATTATCTTCCATTGATTCGTCACTTACCATCACATGATATCGCAGTCAAGTGCCAAGTTGTAGTGCATCCTAAAAACATGGTTCAGTTTCTGTTACATAGGTACGCATTTATCTAGCTTAAGCTCGCAGACTAGCATCAATTTCAATAGCGTAGCGAGCACAGATATTCCAGCTGTACGTGACCAGACACCGTCTAAATAGTCTGTCTTCGGTTTGGAACACTTTATTGTGTGACACTTATTTCCTAGCTTCCAATACTTCGATAAAAAGTTGTTTTTAATCATAGACCGTTGGATCTCGATAATCATTCAGAGAGTACTGAAAAAGTTGGAAAACGGTTATTCTTATAAATACAAACTAGCTGACCCAGCAAACGTTATTTGTCTATGTAGGAGTATGAAAAATAGCCTACGACCTATTTCAGACATACCGACTGTAGGCAAAAAATTTCATAAAAATCAGTGAAGCCGTTTCGGGGGAATTTGGTAACAAACCCTGTGGCACGAGGATTTTATTTATATTTCAAAAGAGTGCTTACATGCGGCTGTCCACAGATGGCGCTGGCTGTGAATGTATGGAGGAATTGTGCGACTCGACTCGACTCGAAATTTGTACAATAAATACTAACTCTACAGAAAACGGCCACTCGAAAAATTCTAATGCTTGTAACTTTTAATTTCCGTGTCGGATAAGAGTTTAACTTTCAATGTATGTCATATTTCTTACCTATTTTACAATAAAGCAATATTGTTTTTATAAAATACCGTATTCTAAAATTTCGCCACCATCAAGCATTTCTTCCCCTGTAATAAACATTACAAAACGGGCGTGTTTCTCAAAATGCACGAGCAGGCGAAATAAGGCAGACATTTCAAGATAAAGATAGGTCATTAAGATCCCCTATTCAACGCAGCTAATATATTTTTCGACCCATACTGACAAAACTTACGTTTCACATGTACGGGGATATATAAAATTTATCGCAACAGATAGTTACAAGAAGAAATTCGACATTTATGGCCAGTATAAGAGAAATATGGCCGCCACCCATCTCAAAAAACGCGTTCAGAAAAAATGTATATAATAAAAAATATATAATTTATTATCTACACAGTTTTTGCGGTACGGGAAATCAATTTTATCGTCTTTACCGTAACTTTGGACGATAAAGGTGAAATGTCTTGTCGTAATCTGTTTATGGGGGCACTTACGCTCATTTGTATATGTTTATACGGGTTATAGAAAAAATATCGGAAACCTCTCCGGCACCTAAATGATATCATTATAACTAAAAACTTTTGTTCTATAACTATCCAAAATTTCGTATTAATTTGTGTCATACAAAAATTTTATAAATTATGTTATGTCTGTAAAGTGACATTACACTGTGAAACGAAATACAGGTAATCAGCGATTATGACTATCCCTGTTGCCAAACCGCTGCGACAGGTTAAGACATAGGCGGTGCTAATGAGAAAGATAAAGATGCACAATGCTCACAATAACTGGCGAAGGATTAAAGCTAAGCGCACACTACGATGCGATTTTTTTCCGCATGTTCAATGCGAAACTTAATCGCAATCCGAATATTATACCTACGCGCACCACAACCTTTGTCGATTTTTTGTCGATCTTCCTGGCACAGTGGCGCGCGCGCTCGGATTTGAGTGGGAAGTCGCGGGTTCGATTCTCGCCACGGGCCTCTTTGGAACTTTATAATTTTTAATTTTTCTTAGAACTGGACTGGTGGGAGGCTTGGGCCGTGGCTAGTTACCACCCTACCAGCAAATGGGCACCGCCAAGCGATTTAGCGTTCCGGCGCGATGCTGTGTAGAAACCGTAAGGGGTGGGTTATACTTACCCCTTCCAAGTTAGTACGCTAACATCTTCGGCTGCATAATCACTTACCATCAGGTGAGATCGCAGTCAAGTACTAACTTGTAGTGTGTAAAAAACCCACGATTTATTTTCGCACCACGAAAGACAGGGAGCAAACATGTCACATGAGAGTTGCGCTTGCGACTATTTCCGCAGTGCGCGGGACTCAAGTATTTTTCCATATCACACAAAATATTGACAAATTCGCATCGCACTAGCGAATATTAATCACATGCGATTATTTTTCGCAGTGTGCGCTTAGCCTAACGACATCAGCGACCGCGCGCGGTGTTGCCGATATTACGTTAAGGGGTGCAGCGTGCGGGGCGGGGAGGACGACTCACGGTCGCCCGTCGGCCGTCAGTCGGTCAAGGACCGTCCATATCTGTGGACCGGTCCGAGGATGCGTTCCAAGGACTGTATCGTAAAATACAAGCATACTTAACTAATTGGTAGGTACCAAACTATCATTTAGGTATTAATACTTTATTTTTATTTTAACCAATGCAGCCAGTCCTAAGTCTGGTTAAATATGAAGGAAAAGTGGAATTAAGTATTAATAATAATTTTTAAAACCATCCATTGACGATCTGATGTCGTCGCGTCGGATCAGTGACCGCGCGCGGCGTTGCCGATATTACGTACAGACTACAGAGTAGTTACAAAGAAAGAATGTATGCAAAATATTGAATAAGTGATATTTCTCAAAATATCGAGTTAAAACAAAAGTTGTAGAACAAAAGTTGTTACTTTTAATAATATCAATTAGGGTGTCGAGAGGTTTCCGATATTTTTTCTATAACCCTGTATATGTTTTAGATACATAAAAGCTTTATAAGTAAGCATGTACATCAGTTCGTAAAGAGAATGTTTACATTATAAGGGGAAGAAGAACTCTCCTTGTGGATTACTCTCCATTCGTGTAGATATACCACCGCGGTGTCAGTTATTCTACCACCGAGTTTCTTGCCAGTTCTTCTCGGTGAAAACCTGCTTTCCGAACCTGGCGGTAGAGTCTTGACGTTTCATGAGAGCTTATATCTAAGCCTATGTGAAATAAAGAATTTCATTTTATTTCATTTCATTTCATTTCACCCACCCAAAATATATAACGTTAAGGAGCACACCACGGGTGTCCCCGCGAAATTCAAATTTTTCGTGGTTTTTCGCGATTTTTAAGCTAATAAGACATAATAGGCTTATGGCCGTCAAATTGCGATAATCCCAATATCTTCTTCACGTGTTTATATAAAAATCTCTGCTCGAAAGTGTCGAGTTAAAGAAATCAGTCCGAGATTTGCGAGTTACTCACATAAAACTCGATACTCGGACTAATTTCCTAGGATAGACATTTTTATGCAAAGATTTTGATATAATTATGTAAAGGTGATACTGCCATTCTCGCAAATTGATTGCCATAAGCCTATGATGTCACATTAGCGTACAAATTGCAAAAAACCACGAAAATTTTGAATTTCGCGGGCAGACCCGTTGATTTCACGTTAAACTAAAAATCGATTAAATAGCCGTTTATGCCGTTAAAACAAAAGTTCCATTTGTACTATGTAGTTCCGGAACCAAAATAAAGGTAAATTACACATCTTCTTAATATATATAAATCTCGTGTCACAATGTGTGTCCTTAATGGACTCCTAAACCACTTAACCGATTTTAATAAAATTCGCACACAGGGTGCAGTTTGCTCTAACTTAAAAGATAGGATAGCTTAAATCTCAATCTATCTATTTTTTATATCCTTAAGGGCAAAACAACGTTTGCCAGGTCAGCTAGTTAATTATAAAGATTTATTGCTACTATGTTACTCAATTGTACAATTACTTATTCGGCACTTGGGAATGAGGCTTTTTATGCTTTCTCTAACAATTGTTACTTTCCCTTTATTACCCACTCATGAACGAAAATTGCGTTTCCACGTCTGTTACAATTAAGTGCTCAAAACGGTTGTGGCTTCGATTAGTTTTATTATTATGGTTTTATAATTTTGTATTTTTCGTCTCGTTACTCTGGTAGTTAGAATGGTCAATTACGGATCATTAAGTTCTACATTCGAATTAGTTTGCGAGTTTCAAAAAATGTGACATTTTTCTTTTTTTTACACATTAAAAGTTAGTAGGTACTTGACTGCGATCTCACCTGATGGTAAGTGAATCTTAAGCTCCTTCCAAGTGGATAAGTAAGTACCCTCTAACAGTTTCTACACAGCATCGCGCCGGAACGCTACATCGCTTGAGGGACATCTTTGCTTGTCTTCTTATGTTTTTATCTATGTAATTCTTTTTACGGACTTCACTTCTGGACACGAGTCTTTTCGTACAATGAGAAGTGTTTAGCCATACTCCATCACAGTGGCCAAGGTCGGGTTGGCAGGTGTCATACACCTTCGATAAGGTACTTATTTCCTTCCAATATGTGTGCGTTTGTTGGGACTAAACATGACAATATCTGTCATGTTTGTTACTCTTGATTTTGCATGTTAACTAATTTGCTAGGTGTATTGTAAATTACAAAAAGGCTAAAGGACCTAAGGGACAGATAGAAGGATATATAATTCCTTATGTTCTAAATTGTTGTTATCTCACACTACAAAACCCAAAAACTATTTAAATAAGTATACTATAATAAATTACCAAACACTTTAATATAATCCATCAAAACACAAAAAGGTTAATTAAAACCTTTAACAAAAACCTTTTCACCTATATTGAACCTTTAACCTCGCACCTTGAATACATTCAGGATTACAGGTAATACACAAAAATCACATTAACCCGTCCGCTAACTCACTGGAGTGTGGGCAAAAAGCTTTTAAACTAAAGGAAAGGGTTACAACAAAATGGGTACACCGACAGAGCGTTTCAAAGGCATTCACTAAGCGTGGGTGGACTAGAAACTGTATGGAACCGTATGACCGAGTTTCACCATGCGAGCCTTTGCCGGCGTTTGCTTTAGGTTCAACACAGACCACAGATTTTTTGTTTTTTAATTTACTTTTAAACAACTGGATAATTATGCCACGCCAAGAAAAATGGATGAAATTATTTGTGGAATAGAAACTGAGTATAACCGAGTTTCACCATGCGAGTTTTTGTCAGCGTTGTGCTTTAGGTTCAACAAAGACCACAGATATTTGTTTCATAACTTACTTTTAAACAATTGAAAAATTGTGACGCTAATTATGCCGAGCCAATTAAAATAATGAATTTATGTGTGAAATGGAAACTGAGTATTATCGAGTTTCACCATTCGGGGCTTTTACAGCGTTGTGTTTTAGGTTCAACAAAGACCACAGATATTTTTTAAACCACTGGATTAAGGTGGTGCTAATTATGCCGCACCAAGAAAAATGGATGTCATTATTTGTGGAACAGAAACTGAGTATAACTGAATTTCAACATGCGAGCCTTTGCTAGTGTTATGTTTTAGGTTCAACAAAGACCACAGATATTTTTTAAACCACTGGATTAAGATGGTGCTAATTATGCCGCGCCAAGACAAATGGATGTCAATATTTGTGGAACAGAAACTGAGTACGACTGAGTTTCAACATGCGAGCCTTAGCCAGCGTTGTTTTTTAGGTTCAACAAAGACCACAGATATTTTTTAAACCACTGGATTAAGGTGGCGCTATTTATGCCGCGCCAAGAAAAGTAGATGTTTGTTGGTTTGTGCAACAAAAACTGAGTATGACTAAGTTTCAACATGCGAGCCTTTGCCAGCGTTGTGTTTTAGGTTCAACAAAGACCACAGGTATTTTTAAAGCACTGTATAATGGTGGCTAATTAAGCCGCACCACGATAAATGGATGATATTATGCGTGATATATAAACTGGTAGAGTATGACTGAGTTTCACCATATGATCCTTTGCTAGCGTTAAACGTTTGGCACAACATAGAACACAACATTTTAACCCTAATTTCATAGATAATAAAATATTATTAAAATATATCTTCTTCTCAGCGGCAGCGCGCGTTTGTGAACCGTAAATCGTAAGCTTAGTTTTAAGTCGTGAATGGTTATCACCATTAAAGTTACCATGTAAAACAAAACGACGTATCATAAGAGCCTTTGTATGCTAGGCCTATATGAAACAAATATTTTTTCTATTCTATTCTATTCTTTTCTATCGTCGCTCGCGCTCCAACTACATAGAGCCGCTGCTCAATGAGTGCGGCAACTTTTTACTGTAGTGTGAGTGTGTCCATCTGAAATAATTCACTCTTCTCTTGAATACACCCAAGTTTTACTTGGCTGGGAGCACAGAAGCTGCAAGGGTGTTCCACACCTTAGCGGTACGTATCAGAAACGTGGAAGAAAAACGATTCGTTCGAGTTCGTTGTACATCAACCACATAAGGATGCCACTTCTCTCGGCGTCTTGCGATTCTGTGGTAGAAAGGTGAAGCAGGTGCTATATTGTGGAGTTCTTGAGCACTCTCTCTAAAGTATATCCTGTAAAAACCACTAAACAGTTAATCAGTACAATATCTGGATGACCAAGCTTTGCTCGGTTGCCAATAGATGGCAGCAAGAGAAAATTTTTTTGGTAAATTCGACATTTTCTATAAATTAATCCTAGGCCCTAGCTAGATCGATTTACCGCGCCCAAAAACCCCTGTATACTAAATTTCATGAAAATCGTTTGAGCATTTTCCGAGATTCAGATTATATAGAAATATATATATATATATATATATATACAAGAATTGCTTGTTTAAAGGTATAGGATATTATAACCGTCTAATGTGAAGTTTGGTCGTTTGACTGTACCGGCCCTTACCGCTCTCCTAAAAACAGCGGTTTGTAAAAATAATGCGCGGCCGAGAGCGCTTCAAAAAGCGCTAGTTTCCTCTTGCGACCGAATTCCACTCATGTGACTGTTTGATTATTCCAGTTTTACTTTGACGTATCCATGGAACGACGTTATGAAGTTGTTTCCATGACAGTATCATACAGACTGTACGTTTTTTTTTAACATAACTAGTTGATAGGTAACGACTTGGCTTGGCTCACGTGGTTACTGAACAACATGAGACTTAAGAGCTTAAGCTGTAAGCTTTCATACAAAAAGCGATGAAGTTTTCCTACCCGTATATATAGTGGAATTTTCATAGTTTTTAAAACGTGCAAGCCTAGATTAAGGTGCACTGAATCTGAAAGTACAAGAACATTTTCACCCAAAGCAATATTTCAAGTACGCATAATTCTGAAATTAAAATAAATTAAAATACAATTTAGGCCAGTTTTTTGTTGCATGATTACTCGTAATTAAGCACAAAACAACAATCACACAAATATACTACTTAAAAATTAAAATGTATACTTAAAGAAAACATAACAATAAATAAGCTGTTATTAAATGAAAACAAATAAATTAAAACCATCAAAATTTTTCCATGACACTTTTACATTTTTTTCGAATCATCTTGTATTGTACGAGTATTTCCTATGCATTACTTTATTATAGCATTAATATCGTAAAATACATGGTACATAATAACATAACATAAATAACGGTATTCAGTACCGATATGTTGACCGCACCAAGCTTCCAAACTTTAATCACATAAAAGCAATGATGTTCATAAAAGGTATAATTTAGGCCACACTTTGAAAAGCACTTTACTTAATAACTCGCGGGTAAAACGTGTTATTTAAACATCTCATTAAATTGGCCATAATCATCTATATCGATAATATAATACTCTCATATGTGCAGCTTCGGTAATATTGGTTGCTTTTAATTTTTGTGAGCGACTGACGAAATCACCAGAAGGGCTTTATATGAGTTTGAATGAAAATAAGGTATACTACACACTGCATTGGTGGTAGGACTGTTTTAACTACATAGGCTAGCGCTTGACTTTGATCACACCCGATGAAAAGTGATGATACAGCCAGCTTGTCTAGGAGATGCCAATTCACTCTTGATTTGAAGGCCCCAAGTTCTAGGCGGTGGAAAAGACAGTGCCTGGGAGGGTATTCCAGAACTTTGCAGTGCATATCAGGAACGAGGAATCAAACCGCTTCGTACGTGTCTTTGGTACGTCGACTATGTAGGGGGAAAGCCTTTTCGATGCCTAGCAGTTCTATGGTAAAAAGGTGTCGAATTATCTTTTATGTAGATTCGAAATAGAAACGGATACTCATCTTGCGAAGTTCGGATGAGTAACTTACTACTTGAGTACTTAACTAGGCACCACCGAAATGTCAGTTATTGTACTGTGAAGCAGTTTTACAGCTTCGGTTTTAAGGTTACTGTACGCCAGGAACCACAGGAACCGAACTCTCACACGAATTGCACTGCATACTATAGGGAAGTCATCATAAGAAAATTTGGAATAGTTCTACGAAATTGTGGCACAATCACATTTTACGTACATTCTTATAAATAATCTTCATTTCATTTCAATGTCAACGAAAAAAAAATAATTATAAGTGGGGATGAAATAGTATAGAACCTACTACAAAATAGTGGCCACAAATGTCATTAATTATATATATATTTTTAACTAGTAGGGTGCGTGTGTGCGCGGGCCACATGTGGCCCGCGTGCTGTCTTCCCGCCCATAAAAATTCCCTTCAAAATTCGCCTTACATTTTCTATGGAAAAAAAATCCGGCATATTGGATTTTTTTTTCTATTCATCGTGTAGACCTTTGGGTCCTGATCAACTCTTGTTAAGAAACCGTTCTTCCATTTTTTATACTTTCCGAGATATCGACGAAATTCGAATGGCGGCCATTTTGAATCCGCCATTTTGAATTTTTTTTCAGCTAACTGCCAATTGGATGACGTTTCAAATGACATTTGGTCGAGCACCCCCCACCTATCTTCAATACCCTTCCCGTGCTCTTCACCCGTCTTCGAATTCCTCAATCATCAGCTCTCTCCATATTTTTGTTCTTAATGAATTTTTTCCTTGTTTACGAAATGGTTAATGAAAAAAAATTTTTTCATACAAAATTGTTCAGGAGAGGTGATCAATCAGTGAGTCAGTCAGCACAAGCAGCTATATATATTGTAACTAGTAGGGCGCGTGTGTGCGCGGGCCACATGTGGCCCGCGTGCAGTCTTCCCGCCCATAAAGGTATCGCCCATTAGAATCCGATTGGCAGTGAGCTGAATAAATTACCGAGGAGCACTGTCATAGTTTTAAAGATAGTTACGGGCAGTTCGAAGAAAAAAATACGCTGAACCTCATCGGATGAGGTTCAGCGTATTTTTTGTTCGAACAGCCCTTAACTATCTTTAAACCATGACAGTGCTCCTCAATCATCATACAAATCCTAGATCATTGTCTCTTCCCATAGTATGTACATTTTCCATGGAGAGATAAATTCCGCCACAGTGAATTATTTTCCTTGCATCCCGTAGAAATTGAGATCCTGATCACCTCTTGCTACGAAACCACTCTCTTATCTTTTATACTTTCCGAGATAGAACAACACGAAATTTGTATGGCGGCCATCTTGAATCCGCCATTTTGGTTTTTTTTCAGCTCACTGCCAATTGCCTGAAGTTCCGAGTATTTTTTGTTTCAGCAGTCCCCACCTAAATTTAATACCTTGCCCATGCTCCTTGACTGTCTTTAAAATCCTCAATCATCACCTCATTCCATATTTTTCTCTGGTAGTCTTCCAACAAACCTCATCAAAGCACTTCATGTTTTACAACTCGTGGTCTCTTCAACATTCCCCATACATTTTCTATGGAAAAAATAAATTCCGCCATTTTGAATTTTTTTTCTATCCATCAAATAGAACTTCGAGTCCTGATCAATTCTTGTCAAGAAACCATTCTTCCATCTTTTATACTTTCCGAGATATCGGCGAAATTCGAATGGCGGCCATTTTGAATCCGCCATTTTGAAAAAATTTTCAGCTCACTGCCAATTGCATGACGTTTCAAATGACATTTGGTCGAGCACCCCCCACCTATCTTCAATACTTTCGCTGTGCTCTTCACCCGTCTCCGAAATCCTCAATCATCAGCTCTCTCCGTATTTTTCCTCCGAATGAATTTTTCCCCTCTATACGAAAAGATCAGTAAAAAAAAAATTTTTCATACAAAATTGTTCAGGAGAGGTGATCAATGAGTCAGTGAATCAGCACGAGCAGCTATATATATAGTAACTAGTAGGGCGCGTGAGTGCGCGGGCCACATGTGGCCCGCGTGCAGTCTTCCCGCTTATAAAGGTATCGCCGTCATCTCCATCGCCCATTGGAATCCGATTAGCAGTGAGCGGAATAAATTACCAAGGAGCACTGTCATGGTTTTAAAGATAGTTACGGGCAGTTCGAAGAAAAAAATACGCTGAACCTCATCGGATGAGGTTCAGCGTATTTTTTGTTCGAACAGCCCTTAACTATCTTTAAAACCATGACAGTGCTCCTCAATCATCATCCAAATCCTAGATCATTGTCTCTTCTCATAGTAGGTATGTACATTTTCCATGGAAAGATAAATTCCGCCACAGTGAATTATTTTCCATGCATCCCGTAGAACTTGAGATTCTGATCACCTCTTGCTAAGAAACCACTCTCTTATCTTTTATACTTTCCGAGATAGAACAACACGAAATTTGTATGGCGCCACTTTGGTTTTTTTTCAGCTCACTGCCCATTGCCTGAAGTTCCGAGTATTTTTTGTTTCAGCAGTCCCCACCTAACTATAATACCTTGTCCATGCCCCTTGACTGTCTTTAAAATCCTCAATCATCACCTCATTCCATATTTTTCTCTGGTAGTCATCCAAAAATCCGCATCAAAGCACTTCATGTATTACAACTCGTAGTCTCTTCAATATTCCCCATACATTTTCTATGGAAAACTAAATTCCGCCATTTTGATTTTTTTTTCTTTCCATCGAATAGACCTTCGGGTATTGATCATTTCTCGCCAAGAAACCACTCTTCCAACTTTTATACTTTTCGAGATGAACGCTGATGAAGTTTGTATGGCGGCCATCTTTTTTCCGCCATTTTGAAATTTTTTTCCGCTAACTGCCAATTGGATGACGTTTCGAGTGACATTTGGTCGAGCACCCCCCACCTATCTCCAATACCTTGGCTGTGCTCTTCACCCGTCTCCGAAATCCTCAATCATCAGCTCTCTCCGTATTTTTCCTCCGAATGAATTTTTCTCTTTTATACGAAAAGATTAGTAAAAAAAAAAATTTCCATACAAAATTGTTCAGGAGAGGTGATCAATGAGTCAGTGGCCAATCAGCACGAGCAGCTATATATATATTAACTAGTAGGGCGCGTGTGTGCGCGGGCCACATGTGGCCCGCGTGCAGTCTTCCCGCCCATAAAGGTATCGCCGTCATCTCCATCGCCCATTGGAATCCGATTGGCAGTGAGCTGAAAAAATTACCAAGGAGCACTGTCATGGTTTTAAAGATAGGGGCAGTTCGAACAAAAAAATACTCTGAACCTCATCGGTTCAGCGTATTTTTTGTTCGAACAGCCCTTAACTATTTTTAAAACCATGACAGTGCTCCTCAATTATCATCCAAATCCTAGATCATTGTCTCTTCTCATAGTATGTACATTTTCCATGGAAAGATAAATTCCGCCACAGTGAATTATTTTCCATGCATCCCGTAGGCCGTAGAACTTGAGATCCTGATCACCTCTCTTATCTTTTATACTTTCCGAGATAGAACAACACGAAATTTGTATGGCGGCCATCTTGAATCCGCCATTTTGTTTTTTTTTTCAGCTCACTGCCAGTTGCGTGAAGTTCCGAGTATTTTTTGTTTCAGCAGTCCCCACCTAACTATAATACCTTGCCCGTGCTCATAATCCGTCTTCAAACCCTCAATCATCATCTCATTCCATATTTTTCTCTAGTAATTCTCCGAAAAACCGCATCAAAACTTTGCATAGTTACAAACTTTTAGTCTCTTCAATATTTCCCATTTTCTATGGAGAAATAAATTCCGCAATTTTGAATTTTTTTTCTTTCCATCGAATAGACCTTCAGGTCCTGATCACTCCTTGTCAAGAAACCACTCTTCCATCTTTTATACTTTCCGAGATGGACACCGATGAAGTTTGTATGGCGGCCATCTTGAATCCGCCATTTTGAACTTTTTTTCAGATCACTGCCAATTGCATGACATTTCGAATGACATTTGGTCGAGCACCCCCCATCTATCTTCAATACCCTCCCCGTGCTCTTCACCCGTCTTCGAAATCCTCAATCATCAGCTCTCTCCGTATTTTTCCTCCGAATGAATTTTTCTCTTTTATACGAAAAGATTAGTAAAAAAAATTTTTTCATACAAAATTGTTCAGGAGAGGTGATCAATGAGTCAGTGGCCAATCAGCACGAGTAGCTATATATATATTAACTAGTAGGGCGCGTGTGTGCGCGGGCCACATGTGGCCCGCGTGCTGTCTTCCCGCCTATATAAGCCGACAATCATCCCCCTACATTTTCTATCGAAAAAAAAAAATCCGCCATTTTGATTTTTTTTTTCAATCCATCAAATAGACCTTTCGGTCCTGATCAGTTCTTGTCAAGAAACCGTTCTTCCATCTTTTATACTTTCCGAGAAATCGACGAAATTCGTATGGCGGCCATTTTGAATCCGCCATTTTGATTTTTTTTTCAGCTAACTGCCAATTGGATGACATTTCAAATGACATTTGGTCGAGCACCCCTCACCTATCTCCAATACCCTTGGCTGTGCTCTTCATCCGTCTCCGAAATCCTCAATCATCAGCTCTCTCCATATTTTTGTTCTTAATGATTTTTTCCCCTCTTTACGAAATGATTAGTAAAAAAAATTTTTTTCATACAAAATTGTTCAGGAGAGGTGATCAATCAGTGAGTCAGTCAGCACAAGTAGCTATATATATTGTAATAAGGGGGATAACCAAGTTGTCCGCTCGCAGGAGCCTTTATTAACCCGTCGCACGTCGGTCGTACCTGCTCGATCGGCGATCCCATGCCGTTGGGCGCACAAAATAAACAACGGTAGCGACGCACCTGTTGGACAATTATCCCAACTCTGGGTTACCGTAACTCGTTTCGAGTTTTTTGTACCCCGTAGCGTTACTAATGGTCGCGGTTTAAATCTGGGATCTGTGTGCTGATTCTGTATCATTCAGATAGTTAGTTAATAACCCGCACTGGGTTATTAACTAAAAAAACGGAGGCAAAAATCCTATTTTTGTATTCTTTTTGTACAAGAAAGCATGGTATATTGACATGATAACATACCGATCTAGGTTGATAATTTGTGCAAAAATAGGATTTTTGTCTTCGTTTTCTTAATAAATAACCCAGTTAGGGTTACTAACTAACTAACTGAACGATACAGAATCAGCCCACTGGTTTTGCTTTGTATTTTGAATACTCGACAAGTTATACTTGTCTGCAATCTTATCCTGTGGGGATAGTACAGGTTTTTGTGCAAATTTCGATTCGACTCGCATCGCACAACCGAATTGAACGCCTCCATATTATTTTAATAGCCAGCACCATCTATTGGCAGCCACATGTCAGTTACTGTCCATAGATGGCGCTGGCTGTATATATATATATATATAGAGGAATTCTATTCGTTTGTGCGATGCGAGTCGACTCAAAATTCGTACTAAAAACTTGTACTAACCCCTCTGATAAGTGACGTCAAACGTCGTCAGAACGTCGTCGAGACGTCAGCTGAAGATGTTATTGTACTAAATTGGTAGGGGTAGGTACCAAAGTAGCAGTAATAAATAGTAGTAAGGTTTCTACAGAAAATTTTCAGACCTACCTAATATACACAGAATATTTATAAAAAATCAGCCATTCTAGTTATTTGACTACAACACTACATTCTAGACTTACACTAGATTCTAGAATCAACTTACTCTGGAGCCGATAATAAAGCTAATTCTAAATTCCGATATCGCTAACAAAAGCTCCTAAACTGCTGATTGGGGCGATTTTAGCGGATCTTAACCAGATTGGCTGAGCTTTGTCGACTAGTTAGAAACTAAAATAACCTGAGGCTAAATTGTGTTCCAAATCAGAGCAAAATGCGGTTGCAGTCGCTAATTCTCGGTGTCCGGATCAAAATACACCGCTGACGGATACAAGTGCACTAATGTGTCGTTTAGGATGAGCAGAATAACTGATAATTGATGGGGAACGTCCGTTTGTTTCAGCCAATGGACGTCCTGCTGGACAAAGCCTCATGTAAAGATTTCCATCCTGCATCGTCCTGCGCTGGTTATATCCAGGCTTAGATGCGGCTTCCCACGACTCTATTAACGTCGTCAGTATATTATATCTAGTCGGAGGTCTGCCAACAATGCTTTCACGTGCGGTTTCGTCATTACAGCACTTTGGTTCCCCAAAATCCGTCGGTTCTAAGAGCTTTGTGCCTATTGCCACTTCGATTTCACATTACGTTGAGCTATGTCGGTGATTTTGGGTCACCTGCGGATATTTTTATTCTTGATTTGATTACGTATATATTGCATAAATTACTCCATCATCCGCTGAGTGACTCTTAGCCTTCTTATAAGGTCCATAGTCAGCCTAAGCACGTCTCGAATCTAATAAAGTAGTATTAGAAGAAGTAGAAGTAGTTTATCTGTAGTTTTTTTTATTTACGATGTACAAGTTAGTACATGACTGCGATCTCACCTGATGGTAAGTGATGATGCAGTCGAAGATGTTAGCGTACTAACTTGGAAGGGGTAAGTGAACTCACCCCAACGGTTTCTACACAGCATCGTACCGGAACGCTAAATCGCTTGGCGGTACGTCTTTGCTGGTAGGGTGGTAACTAGCCACGGCCAAAGCCTCCCACCAGACCAGACCTGAGCCAATTATATTTTTGTATAAAAAAATATTATCAAGATTGTAAATTGTATAAAAATGCGGATATAGCATTTCTTTCTGAGACTAAAAATAAAACGTTACACGATAGAAAACATTCTATCAATAAACGTGACATCGTTAAAAAACTTATTCGCCAATCAAACGGGAACTCGACACGGATTGGATCCGCAGCGTTCGAGTGCCCTTGGTAGTCGACATCAAAGGTCTTGTCGGGTCGAGATCCCTCGTTATTTTATTGTATAAAAAGTTCTCGAGTTACAACCTGCCTCCAGCGCCCATTCACAGGGCGTCGAGTATCGTGGATCGCGATGATATCACTGTTATATCACAACACATTGCGTATTAAACCCGCTGTGCTAGCGTATCATGGTACACCTACTCTATTTTTTTTTAACAAGTATAACGATCGCAAGCAAACGAGCAGGCTACTCTTTGATTAAACATACATATAAACAAAGGAACAGCACTTAGTGACCTTCCACATGTATTTTTAGGCGGATTTTTAATTTGTCAAAACTGTAAAATGGCGCTAATGTAAGCGACCGACAGCGGTATGTGCCAGTGGTCATCAGTGGTACCGAAATGACATGGCCGGATTCTGCCCTCAAAAAAAAATATTCATGGCCATTGACAAACAGTACGTCATATTAAAGCTTATAATAATTATGTCTTCACAATCGTTTAGTTTTTATGATCAGAAAACTTGCGAGAGAATATCAGCATAACAACTTGCAACAAAATGCGCCTATAATTTAATAGCAATGATTTTTTTACAAAATAAATGCTGTTCAAAATGTTTACTCGCATTTTCTAAGCTTTTCAATATGGAAAAATAATGAGTTCATAACCAATACGCATCATTATTTAATAAAAAATCATTGCTATTAAAATTATTTAGGCGCATTTTGTTGCAAGTTGTTATGCTGATATTATGTCTCTCGCAAGTTTTCTGATCATAAAAATTAAACTATTGTAAAGACATAATTATAAGCTTTAATATGACGTACTGTTTGTCGATGGCCATGAATATTTTTTTCAGGGCACAGCTCCATACAAGTTTCGGCCATGTCCTTTGGAATAGTTGTAGGTAATTGCGGCGCGATATTATTGCAATCATAAAAAATTGAAAAGCTTTTTTATTTTTATTTAAAAAGGGGGGAAAACCGGGTCGACAAAATTTCAAAATGAGATAACAATATTGAGTAGGGTATCATATGAAACTAGGGCGTTAGGTACTTGTGTATTCTAAAACCGATTTTTATTAATTTTTGTTCCTGATAGTTTTCGATTTATTGGGCAAACTCTCGATAAAAATACCGTTACCCCCCCCCCCCCCTTTTTTTTCCAAAGTTTACCAATCCAAAAATCTGAAATAATTATGACCAATAGAAATAAACGTATATTTTACAGGAAAAATAAAATCAACTCTCTCACTATTATACTTTTTTTGATAATAACAATAAACCGGCAAAAACAAAGTTATGTTTGCGGTTTGCCAAGAAAAGTACCTGCATGTAAATAATACTCGTAAATTCATGAACAAAAGTAATTCTTTTAATTTTTTACTTCTTTTATATTATGGAACCCTCGGTGCGCGAGTCCGACTCGCACTTGGCCGGTTTTTTTAAAAGTAAGAAACGCAAGCAAACGAGCAGGCTACCCGTTGATTAAACATACAAAAGAATCAGCACTTAGTGACGTCCCGCATGTATTTTTAGGCTCCGCCCTGAAGCCGGATTTTTAATTTGTCAAAACTGTAAAATGGCGCTAATGTAAGCGATCGACAGCTGTATGTGACAGTGGTCATCAGTGGTACCGAAATGTACAACGCGCGACGCCATATTTCACAAATTCTGGGCTTCAAAGTACGTCACATCTTTCCCGTCCTCTTAGCGTAGCGTATTTCGTCATTGGGGTCATCTGATGTTAAGCGAATACCGCCACCCATGGATATTTGCAGCACCAGGGAGATTGTTTATCGTTCCCTTGAATAACCCCATGTTGAAACTTTTTAAATTTTTACCAATAAGTAGACTTTTCTTAGTGTGCTTATTTAACCATCAGGTAATTAATGCACACATTCACAACACCATACAAATCATGAAGTCAAGTACTAAATGGTTCTTATGGAGGAAAAATTGTAAATTTTGGTACTGTGTGGAAAGTATATTATTTCTCCATGAACCCCAGTACACAATTCAAAATGACAATTTTGCACGCGTAAATGCAAAATTTCATGAAAAAATTGTCCACAGGAGACTTTTTGACTAAAAACTTCCTTCATACATTTGAATATTACATGCAGTAGAAAAACTAAAAACACTGTGAGGAAAATAATAATTTTCCGCACGTTAAGTTGACTATTACCACAGCTATTTCTAAAATCTTGATCACATGTATTAATAACATATTATTTTGCTAAATATTGTGTATTTTATACATTTAGTGTGTGTGTAGAAAGGGATAGAGTCAATTTTTTTTTCAGATTTGTAATACTTAAATCTTTCGAGAACTTATCTTAAGAAAGCAAACAATAAGAATAGCAATCTCACAGCGTGGTAAGTACGGGTAATTTAATGTTATCTATAGTTAATAGAAAAACCCATGGTGGTCCAAGTTTTTTCCTCAAATCGTGAAAACGCCTGCTGCGTCCACTTTTTTATAATAAATAATAGATTTTTCCACTTTCTTCGTGATCGTAAAATAATTTGTTTTCAACCCAAATCAAATTTTCAATAAATATAACAACAATGTATTGTCAAGTGTCAACGTTGTCCAATAAACCAATATTTAGATTAAATCACGTACTTATGTCGTGTCAAATAGTCGTTTAGATCATTCAGTCGTGACAGTTTCAAAAAATTTTTTTAACTATACTTAGCTATCTTGCTGTGTAGATATTAAATATCTGGGTGACCGAGCTTCGCTCGGTAGTTTAACTACTGGCCAATAGATGGCAGCAGGAGTCATATTTTTATTTTTTTTGGTAAATTCGACATTTTCTAAAAATGAATCCTACCTAGATCGATTTATCGCCCCCAAAACCCCCTGTATACTAAATTTCATGAAAATCGTTCGAGCCGTTTCCGAGATCCAACATATTATATATGCACGTTTAAAGGTATAGGATACCTAGGTATCTTGTCTACTTTTCTACTGTGGTACTCGAGACTCAGTGGTAAATGCACCTTGATAGCTAGGATGCGTGGGTTCAAATCCTGCCGAGTAAAGAGAATAAAATAGCTGCCGAGTGTAACAATTTTGATACGTATTCAATATTTTATAAGCTACTAGCTGACCCAGCAAACATTGTTTTGCCACACATGGTTAATATACCTTATGAAAATAGTTTGTGACTATTTTAAGACTCAACGAATATAGAAAAACATTCCATAAAAATCGGTCAAGCCATTTCGGGTGAGTTTGGTGACAAACTACTGTACACGAGAAGTTGATATACATACTAAAACATGTAGATTGTAGAGTTTAAACAAAATATATTATTAAAGTAGTTTAGTAATAAAAAATATACACAGCATTCCAGATAAATTATTAAATACGATAAGTAAACTGCAGTAAACTTACAAAGTGATTTCGCTCGAGTGAAAACAATGCATAGTAATAAAATGTTAACAGTTGTGTGTTGATTTATATTTCCTGTATTGTGTTTCATTTCCTGGTAAAGCGAATAGTATAGCGTCATTTCAGTCGATGGACTCCCAATGCTGGTTAGAGGCTTACTGTACAGAGCGCCAATCAACCAACAAACTAACCAACCAGCCAACCAACTGACCAACCAACCAACTAACCAACCAGCCAACCAACTGACCAACCAACCAACTAACCAACCAGCCAACCAACTGACCAACCAACCAACTAACCAACCAGCCAACTAACTGACCAACCAACCAACTAACCAACCAGACAACCAACTGACCAACCAACCAACCAACAAATAAACCACAGGCACCTATAGTTATCGCTGCTACTTACAAATTACAATCAGCTAATTACTGTTGAAATCTTTATTTTTCTCGTAAGCCTAACTTACAGGCTCCTAATAAAAGTTAGAACTTTAAAACCATATTTGGAGAGTAGGTTTGCATCGAGAAGAATTGGCAAAAAACTCGGCACTTACACTTTTAAAATGTAAATTAATAAAATTTTTTTGGGACATTATTATGTAAAAGAAATTTATTTTTTTCTTATTTCTTATTAATGAACTTGAGGATTTTTAAATAAAAAATAATGTATTTTCAATTATATTGGTCAAATTTAAATTGAAGTGAGGATAACTATTAACTACCGAGTTCGACGGTTACTCTAATTGCTCTGCGGACTTTTATATTATTTCCCGTTTTATTTGGGTTTCTGTATTAAGAAGGCACATACTATGTGTGTTTGTAAAAATGTAAACGGACCCGACTCTACAAGCACGTAGATGCCATACGTTACACAAATCGTGTTTTTTCCCAAGCACACAATAAAGTAAAACAACGGGGGTCCCATAGTAACGGCGGCACGTAAAAACTGGCTGAATATATTGTGAACTAGTTTCCCTTTTTGCGAATAGGTATCGTCATTTTTCAACACGTGGTAGACCTCTGCTTGCAGGCATTGAATACATTATATTTACGTTTTTTTTTTACGCTATACAAGTTAGTACTTGACTGCGATCTCACCTGATGGCAAGTGATGATGCAGCCGAAGATGTTAGCGTACTAACTTGGAAGAGGTAAGTTATGTCACCCCAACGGTTTTTTCACAGCATCGTACCAGAACGCTAAATCGCTTGGCGGTACGTCTTTGCTGGTAGGGTGGTAACTAGCCACGGCCAAAGCCTCCCACCAGACCAGACCTAAGCCAATTTAGAAATTATAAAATTCCAAAGTGGCCCGTGGCCACTTTGGAATTTTATAACCGAGCGTGCGTACCCTGCGCCACGGAGGTCGTCGTTACCTATTACAACCTGGGCGCCTTCAAATCAAGAGTGAATAGGCATCTTCTAGGCAAGCGCGCTCCACCATAGACTGTATCATCTGACCTTATGGAAAGGTCAAGTGCTAGCCTATATCGTTAAAAAAAAAGACTTTACAGTGTTCCAATGGTTCCAGTTTGTTATTAAGAGTGGGGTCATCAACAAGCCGAACTGCCTGCTTTTGTATCCAGTCAAATAGAAATAGTCGATATCCAGGTGCTCCAGACTAAAAATCGGTCTTAGGGTAGTAGGCACATATTAGCTCAATGTATTCAGGTGATAAGGATAATAAAGGCAAGGCTTCATACGATATTGCAATACAAAATTCTGACATGGGCATTGGGCAAACTTACTAGCCGAACGTCTTGCAATTCAAAATTCTGACATGCACTACTTCTGACATGGGCACGCTTGGATACTAGCCGAACGTCTTGCAATGCAAAATTCTGACATGCACTGTTTCTGACATGAACAGACTTAGGTACTAGCTGAACGTCTTGCAATTCAAAATTCTGACATGCACTACTTCTGACATGGGCATGCTTAGATACTAGCCGAACGTCTTGCAATGCAAAATTCTGATATGCACTGCTTCTGACATGGGCAGGCTTACTAGCTGAACGTCTTGCAATGCAAAATTCTGACATGCACTGCTTCTGACATCGGTAGACTTATTAGCCTTACATCTTGTTATGCTCCTCAGTCTATACTATATGCCATAAAAAACTTTTTCACAGCTTCTTAGGACAGCTGTTCGTGAGTGAATTTAAGAGGGGTCATAAAACCTAAACTTAGCGGGAACTTAGCTCACAAAGGCCCTGGCTTTATGCCCTGGCGTGTTTCCGTGACCGATATCGCCGTAAATAATGTGCTGGACGTAAAAATAAACATAATTTCGGTCGAATCCGGCGGCAATCTTTTATTTGTACCGACCATATTTTTTTTGGTTTTGCCTTCCGCGTGTGAATAACTTGGGCCATTGCAGTTAAAAATACTTATTATAATTACTGCAGAGTTGGTTATCTATTACTTCAATATGCACATTGATCTACGATTCAACTTTTTATACTTATCTTAGTAAGTATATACTGTCTTTAGTTTTCCGTACCCAAAGGTTGAAAACGGGACTCTATTACTAAAAATTCGCTGTCCGTCCGTACGTCCGTCTGTCACCATGCTATATAATATTTCTTGAATCGTGGTTTGACTTGAATAACGATAACAGGTAAAGGCTTCAAACATTCACAGAATATTTAGTAAAAAAATCCCATTAAAAATGAACTATTTACATTTAAATTAAAACAAAATATTATACGGGTCTCCCATACAACAAACATAATTTTTTAATACTATTGATATAATTGTTTTTCTTTCTTTCTTTCCATAATGTAAAAAGTGTCAATATTCATCTGGCCAGTATGTTGAGCGATGGCTAAAGCCTTCTTTCTCATTTTTATGAAAAACCTGAACTGATAAACTAAACTATATACCTAGTTCTCACTGCATTCAATTAATCGATACGGTCCCTAATTAATTAAGTACATCGATTAATGAAATGCGAGTAATTATCGCAAGGTTTTAATAATATCGAATGCCCCAAGGAATTGCCGGTGGCAGATACTTGCCTAACATTATAAATTAATGAGCAGCTATGTAATAGCAGTTGAGAACCAAGTATGTACTTACATTATTATAATAATTATGGAGTTTGACTCACTATAAAAGGTGGATTTTTGAGGCAATACGTAAAAAAATGGGCCACTTTCACCTTGTTACCTTACGATTACTTATTGAAATATAATTATTATACATTATAAGGATTAAATATTTAATATTTAAAAAGTTAAAATTTGACAGTTTTCCATTAAAAAAAATGATTCATAGATACGTCCTACAAATATTACAAACAAAGATCAAACTATCTTATCAAGTGATAACTTATTTCGCACTACGGAACCCTCGATGCGTAAGCTTGACTCGCATTTGGCTAAATTTTAAGTAGTCAAATGTGTTATTCATTTACCTACGCGGATATTAATGAAGATTATTTGAACAACCTTTGGTATGAGTACAGGTAGGTACCTACCCTAGTAATTTTATTTTTTAATAAATAAATATAATAAGTACTTTACAATCCAGCCCCAAAATAAGCCATAGCTCGTGTCATGGGTATAGATAACTGATTAATACTATAGGTATTCAAACAAAATATTTCATAAGAAAGTACCCAGGCACTGGAAAACATTAATTACACTTAAGTATCAGACAAATATTTTCCAGTACTGGGAATCGAACCAACGACCTCAACCGCAGAAGGCAAGAACGCTACCGCTGCACCATTCAGTTAAGGCGAACTCAACAGGTCTGCCCGCGAAATTCAAAATTTTCGTGTTTTTTTGCAATTTGTACGCTAATTACACATAATAGGCTTATGGCAGTCATTTTGCGAGAATGGCAGTTACTTCTTTACATGTTTATATCAAAATTTTTGCATAAAAATGTCTATCCTAGGAAATTAGTCCGAGTAAAGAGTTTTAAGTGACCAACTCGCAAATCTCGGATTAATTTCTTTAACTCGACACTTTCAAGCAGAGATTTTTATATAAATACGTGAAGATCATCTTGGGATTATCGCAATTTGACTGCCAAAAGCCTATTACGTCTTATCAGCTTAAAAATCGCGAAAAACCACAAAAAAATTGAATTTCGCGGGCACACCTGTGGTGTGCTCCTTAAGTTCTCTGGATCGAATCAGTTAGTGCACAAGTGCTTCTAGTTTAGCGCTAACTTCCGCTGGGTAATTAGTCAAGCTCAATTTATCGGTGCTATCATTAATAGTTGCTTGCCTTATCAACGTCACGAAGGCGTTGGCGATCTATACAAAATAACTAGCTGACCTGGCAAACGTTGTTTTGCCCTTAGGGGTAGTAAAAATAGATAAATTGTGATTTAAACTATCCTATCTCTCAAGTTGGATCGAACTGCACACGGTGTGCGAATTTTATTATAATCGGTTAAGTGGTTTAGGAGTCCATTGAGGACAAACATTGTGACACGAGATTTATATATATTAAGATAATGACTCGGGTATAAATTACTACATAGGTACATTGAGTTTACGTTCAGTACGATCTAACAGGAGGGGAAAGACGCATACTATTCTGCCGAAATGCATAAAAAACACGTGGTTGTATGAGATCCGGTACCTATCAGGCTGAACTAAATTCAAACATACGTGTATATGTCCATAAAAATATTATAAACTACGGCCTCAACATTTACTCTCTACAATTACTATTTTTTTTATAAAAATATGGAAATATATATAACTATAATGAATAAATTATTATTTATCTATAAAACCGATTTAATAACATGCTTCACCGCTGGTTACCGTTAATAACTTAATACTGAACTGGTTTAGATTAATTTTAGATATGCGCATAATAAAAACATTAGAATAAATTACGATAATCCAATACTAGGTTTTGCCAGGTGTTTCAAAATTCAAATATTTATTTCATATACTTAGCCCTCTTTATTTCATATCTTAACACTAAGTTAAACTGAAGACTTAAAACTAAGTTAAAAAGAGTTTCAACTTGCCCTGAATTTTGTTCATTTTGTGTGAAAATTAATGAAAATGATCATGTTTGATTTTCACATAGGCCTTAACTTACACAGTCTCATGAAAATTCCAAACTATACCAAGTTGGAAAGCAGGTTTTCCGCTTTCACCGAGAAGAACGGGCAAGAAACTCGGTTGATTACTATGTGTAGGTTTCTTATGTAGGGGTATCTAACTATCTAGTACCTACTATTTAGAATCTAGTACTTACTAGATAGAAGGTACATTAATTAGGTACATTCTTCGTATTTAACTATTTACCAATTAATACATTTTAATAATATATATTAACGTATATCTATCAATTTAAGACTTTTGCACAGATTGAAATCTTCCTAGATTTTTACTGACTTCCTGGACATAATACCTACCTAACTTTCTGGGTACGAAGGCGTTGCTGCGAAAAAGCGTTGATTTTGACAATATAAATTGAGCGATGACCCATTTCATAAAATATTCGTAATATTAAATAGGTAAATTCAAAAACAAAAAAAAATTAAGCTTGAAATTAATTACTAAGTAGGTAACTAGCACAATTACTTATTAGGTTCCTTCATAATATTTAAATATTAATAAATTTAATATTTATTTATATTTATAAAAATCATATCAATTAATATAAAATTTAGAAACTTCCTTGAGGGGAAAACGAAAAATATTTACAAATCTAAAACATCGCAGATAGGTAAAACCGCGAAATTCGGCTATATTAGTAAAAAAAAAAAACAAAAATTGTTTTCAAAAAAAAGATGACAAAGAATAAGAGTGTTGAACCCCAAAAAAAACAAAGCTGTAAGAATATTACGAATAACATTTCAGGGCAAAAAAGCTTACGCAGGAAAAAGCTTAGGCGGTGGAAAACATCTCATTAAAAATTCAATACGCTTACCTCCACGGCAATTTTCAAAAATCCATAAACACTCACACAAACAGTCTCACAGACACAAACGAAAATTCGAATTCCAAATTCAAAAGTCACTGTTGTTCATGAGTCACCACAGATTATTAATTTTCACGGACAATCGTGGTAGCGCAAATTGACGTGATCGCGTACTGAAACGCCGCGTGTTACGGTTGTCGTTACGGTACGCGCGATACGATTACGATGGCGACTGGCCGGTAACTGAGGGTGTATAGTAGTAGGCTCCGCTTGCCCCGGCCAGGCTGGCTGTGCAAAGAATACATAAACCAGGTATCACAATTTAGTTCCTACCTATTTTATGAATGAGTACTGAATGATAATCATTCTGAGCTTTTTAAGTTTATAATCTCTGAAAAATTTTTAATTTCTTAATTGGTTATTCTTGGTTGCGTCATAATTTTTTCTTAGATTACAATAAAGTCCATGGTAATTGCTGCTTATAAAATTTATTCTACACAAGAGAAAAATGTAAATTTCAAAACGTTTTCATTGTCAATCGATGAATTCCCGATTTTAGTAGTTTCAAGTTGCCATAATATTATCAAAATCAGAATTAAACTGTGGATAAATAATTGCTAAGCATTTTTTTAAATATCATCTTAGTTTTTGACTCATTCATGTTTTAATATTTTCCTCAAATTTATGCTAACAAAGAAATTTTACAATAAAAATGGAAATTGATCTGATAACTATAGGTATTTTCAACCGTATTTTGTCCTATTTGGAGCACAAAACACTATTTATTTGGTGTCTTTTTACATCTTACTTTAACTCTATTTCGAAACTTAACAATTTGTTACTTAACCCATCTTTCGTTTACAAAATTATTAATCTATGACTCGACAACGACCTTAATCTGAAATCCCTTTTCAACTCCTCGGGCCTCTCATTATTGATCTCTTTCACTCCTTACTACCGGTGCAATAATATCTCTGTCCCTCTCTAGCGCATGAAAGCTCTATAAAGTCATCTCTCTCACACTCCACTGCAGAGCTTTGAAAACAAGGTAGAGGCGCCCGTACTATCAATGCGTGTATTAGAAATTTTCCCTTATATTAGCCACAGAATAGCTGTTTGCACCCTAATTTATTAGTATACTGGCATTTTTCTTTTTGATTTCATATCGAATTTATCTCGCATGTGTTACGTTATTTTTTCATACATTTACATTTTTCACGCTTTTTGTAAAGAATACACGGAATGTACGGAGAAAAATTTATATTGGATATTTTGTATGGAATGTTTTGTTAAGCTTTTAATTATGTTATGTTATGTATTTATTGCTATAGTGCTATTTAAGTATATTGTATTATAAAACTATTTATTCATTGGAATTTTGAAATATTTAGGTACACTGCCTACCTAAAGCGTACCTACCTAGATTCTTATGTGAGCTACAAGGTCCTACGAGTAAGAATGAATCTCAGATACTTAGATATAATTGTACCTATATTTATATTATAAGCTCAAATAGTTAGTAATATTTTTGTAGCTACAATATCTATCATCTACATCCTAAAGGAAAATGACCATGGATTTAAAGAATCCGGTACCAAGTTAATTAAAATCCAAACTTTATTTTTGAAAGACTTCGGTGACATTAAATCCTATAATTTTTAACATAAACATCCGGACTCCAAAGTTATGGCCTAATAAACACTAAAAAAAGTACTTCTGAATAAAATTGAATATAAATTAACTTTTTGTATGCCAAATTAAATTCCGAATATGAAAAACAAATGCCTTAATGCCAATGGTTCTTAAAAAACTATTTTATTTCCCTAGAATGCACAATAACTAAAGGATCAAAGGAATTAATACGCTTACAAATATTTATATAACCATTAAAAAATAACTTGCTGCTATAATTATAATGTATTCATACCATCGTATTTATAGGCCTATAAACGTGTAAACGGCTTCCGAAAAATATAATTAAAGGACCCTAAAATATTCGCTTTAATATTTATTTTAAGGTACTCTTTGACTCGACCACCTGCTACGTTAAAGCTTGTAATCGCTATTATTTAACAACATTGAAAACCGATAGCGCAGTGGTAATAGCCCTGCCCACTGTGTCTGAAGTCGTGGGTTCGATTCCCACAACTGAAAAATGTTTGTGAGATGATTTTAATGTATGAAATTCTCGTGGCTCACAATTTGTAACTATACTTCTCTTGCTTAAATGACTTGGCCGATTTTATGATCTTTTTGGGTATATTCGGTAATTCCAAGAATAGGACTTTAATAAATCCTTTTAAAAATTATCTACGTGATTCTTCTATTTTACACCCTAACCTATACGGAAAACCAACGTTTGTTGGGCGAGCTAGTTTACAATAATATTTATTAAATACACAGTTTCACACTTAATGTGACGAGTTTCTATCCCGTTCTTCTCGGCACAAACAGCTTTCGATACGTGTTTGACGTAGAGCCAAATAACATTTTAATAAGTTATAGTAAGTTAGGCCTATGTGAAGGAATAAACATTTTGATTTTGAATGGTTTAAGGAAGGCAGCTATTAAGCCGAAGGTCAAAAATCTTAATCTCTTTTTAATTCCTTTGCAAATGAAAAATAGCTTGTAGACATTCTCATAAAAACAAGTTGAGCTATAAATTGCAACATCTAAACTACGCTTAAGACGCTTCATTAACGTTTTTACAGCCACGCGACATCATCCATCTCTTTTACTCTCACCGTTTTACTTTATCTCACCTCTCCTTCCCCCGTAATGTAAGAAAACTCGTCTGTGCAAATTGCAACGTCTGCACTATTCCTAGGAATCTTCAATACTCTTTTTATAGCCACGCGACATCTTCCCACTCTTTTCCGTTTATATCTTTACTTATATTGCATCTCTGTCTTGCACCACGCGAATTTACCTGTTTCCATCAAAACCTGATTGCAAACAGGCTGTCAAGTACAATAAAATAAAAAGGGGTTTAAGATAAAGTTTTTATTGAGATAGCAATTGCGGGAGCGTTAAATTATAATCGATAACTACAAGGTAGTTCAGTGGTGAAAACCTGTGTCTCGTAGTAGAGACAAAAAATATCTCCGGACAGACTTCCGAATTCATCATGTGACCATTCCCCCCTTCCCCTCCCTCTGGTATTATTGACAGGTTCGATGCGTTGTGTGGTCATATTGGCTCACAATTAATTTTCATTCAGTGCGAAAAGAAAAATAGCGTCAAATATCAAATACAATTAGTGTGCTAGCATAGGCATGGGACAATCTCTTCGCATGGAAAGGACAAATTTTTGAGATTTTCGTTTTTATCATACCATGAACGCATGGGTGGAGATAAAACTTGTTATGGCAGGGATAAAATTCACTCGCAATAGTAAAAGTTTTTTTTTAGATTAGTCCCGATGGGTTTATGTCTACGTGAAATGTGAAACAGGGATAAATTTTTGCCTTTCTCATTTGGCCATGCTATGGTAGTCATGCTCTCTTTTCTTAGACCATATAATCGGGACTGAATTTATCCCCAGCCCATGCTAGGCGGCAGAAATGAATATGGGCTTATTTGATACGACGACGCATTGTTAAAATCTTCTCTATGAGTTAATTTAACCTCATGAATCGTACTTTTAGAATCTAGTTGGGAAAAAAATCCTCGTACCTACAGATTTTACCAGACTTGCTTTCTATTTCCCCTCCATTTTTGTTTACTTTGTACCCAAAATACGTATCTAAACACTTTCCCTGCGAGCTAGTTCGTTTCGAACGAAATCCGTTAGCTTTTGTACGTTTGTAGCCTTTAGTGGTTACAGAAAAGCTTGTTGGAATAGATTTGGTTTTTAAAGATTAAGGACAGGGCGGACGGCGCGAAAAAATCTCGCCAGTTTATAACACTCCAGGAATACACTCACAAATAAGTGTTAAAATCAGACCAAATATTGTATTAATTAAATTACCACTCATTACACCATGACATAAAATAGGGGTTAAGTTTATGATGAGGAAACTTACTGTTTTACTCAAGTTTTTTTATAGTAATGTTGCCATTTTTAGGCTTTAAGTGAAACATCCTTCTAACACGCTGAAGAGAATGTCTAAGGACACAAAGGAGCGTCGAGGCGCGGCCTCTAAGAATTTACCCTTCACTTAGAAGGGATTTCAACTTCGCCGATACATTGTCCCGATGCAAATGAAGACGGGACAGCTTTATGCAACCTCGACAACATAATAATACATTTCCATACAAGTGCCGAAATCATGACATTTCTCCACGAATCTAAGTTCAGTACGGTTCAACATTAGGACTTGCTTTGATGGCCATTTTTTAATAAATTTGTGAAAAAATAAAACAGAACATATATTATTTAAAATTTAATTCACGCATTAATAATCTTTAATAAAATAGTCATTTCATACAAAAAATTTGCACAGTAATCCTTTTGATTAATAAACCTCTTATATGCAAGAGGAAAAGAAAAAGCGATAGTGGTTATTTGCAAATCAAAACAAGGCTAGTATGTTACATTTTGTCTATAAAGTTTTGTTGGGCTTGGGATTTGTAAAACTGAACTTTGGTTCGGCTCTTAAGTTCGGTTTTTACAAATCCCGCGGGATTGGAGATTATCCCATTTTTATTCCTGTTACCTTTCCTGATGCGCTTTTACAACGCTTTTAAGGAAGTTTACTACAATATTGCTACAGCAAAACGTGTAATTTTTTCCTAATCCCGTGTTATACATCTACCTAATGATGGATTTTTGGTTTATGACACTATAGTTTGTCTATATTCAAAATTTCAGAAAAAGTAGTTGCAGTGTGATTCACAAACTTTTACATTATAATTATAATACAAGCTGATCAGGTAAATGTTATTTACCATTTAGGAATATGAAAAATAGCTTTTTAGAATACGTTTTACTTCATAAAAATCGGTCAAGCCGTTTCGGAAGAGATTAGTCACAAACACTGTGACAAGGAATTTAATGTATTAGAAAGAAGTCGTAATTCATTCATTCACAAAGTTATGAAGTTTTATCGTAACACTGAGTACTTCGTTCCAATATTCGGTTTTTCGATTATGTGGAGTATCTTGCATAAAACCGTCTACAGATTGTCTCAAGGAAATTAGTTCATCCGCTTAGTTAGCTACTGTGTTCTACTGTTGTCTGTTCATCTGTTGTCTGTTGTCTGTCGTGAGCGCACAAGTGTTGCCCTGTATTTTCAGATCTCAATTTAGACGATCTAGACTAATCTACTCGTATCTCGAACTAAGATAAAGAGATTCACTCATTATTTAGTAATTAACCGTAACCGCTACATCATCTTCATCACTTAAGTACCATCAGGTGACATCACAGTCAATTAGAAGAGTGTGAAAAAATACTCATGTTGTCCGTGGTCATATATGTCCCAAACCGGTGACATAGTTTTGGACACGCGTGTACTGGAGTGGAGTAAGCGTGCCAGCGTCTGTGTGGGCGAGATGCCCCCACTCATTATTAAAGCAAATTAAACTTCCACACTAAATACTTTATATTTCACTTAGATAAAAATAACACAATATGATAGTTATACAATAGTAATACAAAAAGCGCTGGTAGCCTGAGTCGGCTCTAAAGACTCAAGAGCCCAGGAAGACAATATGGCGATGTGTTCCAATTTTAAACGCCGATCTTCGGTCAACTGATGCGATGTGCGACCTCCTCAATACACGTGTCGCCACGAGTGTAGAGCGTATTAGTGCCCAAAGGTCATTTTTGTCCCAGTACCAAAAAAGAGGGGCTGAGAAAAAATTAAACACAAGCGAGGAAAAAAATAATATTACTATCGACAAAAATAAATTACCAGTTAAAATGTTCGCCCTGCAAACACTATAAATCCCACCACAATGGCGGAGGCCGTGCGAAATCTGTATTTATGTACGAAAAAAATAACGCTACGGAATAAAATAACCATAGCACGGAGTTGATTGCAGACTAGAACAAGTATCGCATGCTGCGTGCTTGCGGTTCTGCGAGTTTGCAAGAGTGCAAGTATCCCTGGGACTCTTTTGACGGTCCATTATAGTTAGTCCCTCAGAATGAACAGTAAAAGACTTTTATAGCCTACTATACTGGTGTAGTGCGGGTTGACAGGCCTCACACACCTTTAAGAACATTATTGAAAACTCTCAGGCAAGCAGATTTTGTCACGACATCATCCTTCACAAATAATTCAATTCATATTTAGTTGCACACAATATATGACTTCGAGGACTCAGAAGTGCGGGTATGATACCAGTATAAGTATAAATTATTACTAGCTCTCCCGGCAAACGTTGTTCTGCCATGTAAATTTTTCCACACTTAGGGGAATGAAAAATAGTTTATGTCCTCTGATCTACAGAATATACACAAAAAAAACAAAAGAACAGAATATACACAAACATATTTAGAAGTTACTTTTTTATTTCATGAGCCTTAATAGTCGATACCAAACGTCCAACCAGCCACCTTCCGCTAAAACACCGCAGTGGTAAAAAGCATCGTCAGTGGTCGTCACCATTGCATGGATCGTGCGGATCTTGTGGCAGTCTGCGATCACCTTACAACCCTCTAATTACTCGGTCCGGACACGTATCCAAGGGAAAGTATTAGATGGTTGTATTTTACCGGCAATGATTGTAGTTTGACATTTATTTGCGGCGAAATGCCTACTATTACAACAATGCCTGCCGACAAAATATCCAAGCGGTCCATTTCCACTGACCAAGTACTGACGTGGGAGATATAAATAAATAAATAAATAGTGGACAACATCACATACATTGTTCCGATCCCTTAGTAAGTAGCTTATGCACTTGTGTTAAGGAAATCAGAAACAACGAAGGTACCACAACACCCAGACCCGAGACAAAGTAGAAAGCTTATTTTTCTACATTGCCCCGACCGGGGATTGAACCCGGAACCTCAGAGATGGCGTCGCCTTGAAAACCGGCACGCTAACCACTCTACCACGGAGGTCGTCAAATAAATATTGAAACAAAGTTTATATTTGGAGAGTATCGCGCAGTGCTATGCAAAAGAAACTGGCTTTGTGTGACGAAAAAAATAGAGTTTTTTGTAACTAGTCAATGGGCACGTATGTAATCACATTTAAAGATTTGGTATTTTGAACTCCATCTATCGAGCAATGGGTGAAATCACACATGAAATAGTTATTTGTTATGCAAGGGCGCAAAGTGGATTTTTGGGCCGAGTGTCAAATTTGAATGCTGAGCGGCGAAGGATTCTAGGGTTGAACCCTGAGCGCAGCGAGGGGTTCAAAGAATAGAATCCTGAGTATAGCAAGGCATTCAAAGACACGAGACCCAAAAAAATTTGCGCCCGTCCATAACACAAAATTTTTCATCTCACCACAGCGAGGAAAATCACCAGAAGAACACTTTAGATCGGCATTGCGATTTATGTTAAATGTTGTTTTTGGTAACTCTGAATAATTCAATGAGCTTATAATTTCACTTACTGAAACCACCTTCAATCACCACTCACCTTATTTCAAAGTTAAAACAAAAAAATAATGAATAAAGTAATAAAAATATTAGGTATTTTCATTTAGTCACGATTGGAAACATAGACAACTAACACTAGACCAGAAAAAAATTGAGAAACTTTTTTTTTTAATTTTTTTTAATGCGTTCTGAAATAGGAATTTCTAAGAACCAAAGATAATATAAAATTTGATAAATTTTTTAACAATAATTTCATAAACAACGAGGAAAAATCATGGATTTAATTAGATTTCTTTTATAATTAATAAAACTAAATAGGAGTTATTATATTTATTGATATTCTAAGAAAAAGTAAAAATAAAAAAACTAATGTACCTATACAAACTCTAAGGTCGAACTTTTTTACTGAACGTATGTGTTATTAGAAAAAAAAGAAGTCTTCAGCTTTGACATGATTGACATGACACGTAATTCGAGTTTGACGTTGGAAATGCTTTTCGGCCCAAGGGCCGGAAGGGATTTTCATACTACTTTGTCTCCCTTGGGAAAAATGAAAATGCTTTGGCAGCCTAGGGAATATAATAGCATTTCCCGCCCGCATTTCGGGCATTAAAAAACGCTTTTCCGAGCGGGTGAGATGAAAATATAATTATTTTCCCAAACTTTGTTTCTACCGAGTGTTCTACCACACTCAAGTCTTTGTTCACTTTTTAAGAGCAGTTTTAGGTACATTATTTTACTGTTTTTCTTCTCCATTAAATACAAGTGATGTTTTCTCCTCATAAATGAACGTATTTCATGAATATCTTATTTCCTATAAACTTATCTTAAATATTACCCAAACGATATATTTTATCGATACATAGTTTTAATTGAAAAACAACATGATATAACATGCAATACTTAGAAACACAAGTAGCTTTTACGAAGTCAAAGGCCCTTTATCACTAAAAAGGGAAAATTCCCTAGGGAAATAAGATGTTACTTAGATAAGTAAATAAGTTAAATTGATTTACTTACAAGTTTAAACAACTATCCTTTTTCAATGTTCCCTGAATAGAAAGTATCCTTCAGATGTTTTAAAAAAAAGATTCCGACGAATTGAGAACCTCCTCTTTTTTTTTGAAGTCGGTTAAAAATAAAGTGTATATAGACGAAATTGAAACGAAAAGTATCACACAAGGCTACTAGGCCTCAAGTGTGAGTTTTAAAATCTTGCACTTTTAGAATTACCTTATGAATATAATTTCATGAAATTGCCAATTATAACTTTTAGTAGTGTGAACAATGAAACATGGAATAAATATTTTAAGATTTTTTTTACAAAACTGGTTATGCTAAACTACACAGACTTGTGTACTAAAGACAGGTCGAACAGCGCGAAAAAATATCACCAGTTTATGGGTGTCATCAGTACCAACAGTATATAAGGCCACGCGGTAGTTTGGTCAGCGGCGGCGGCGGGTATTTTGACAGATGACGCTACGATGACGATGTTTGCTTGTATGAAGAAGGTTTACGCAAATGTTCGGATCGGCCTATCTTTACTATTTTTATCTATTCTAAACTATGATAATCACTTTTTCAAAAAAATTCTAACATCGGCCCACGACAAAATAAAATCCTTTCACGAAACGGGTGAGTAAATCAAGAAATTATCTAATTTCTGACCTAAACATAAACAAAATATCAATAAAATTATCATTGAGATATCCTGTAACAATATGGGAAGTCATTTCTTGTATTTAATAGCAAATAAGTGTCAGTAATATTAATAAATAGAGCGATAAACCAACGACATAGCTAATAATATTATGTGGTGCTATCAAAACTTTCTCTTGAATTTTACTACTTGTTTCCTGCGACTTCGTACGTGTCTTGCAAAAGCCGATTGGGATAAAAATTGTTTATGTTAGACAGGAATATAAGTGGCGTGTGCGGTGCTTTAAACTTAACTTTCTCTTTAATATCTATAAGCATTTTCCCGATTGCCGTTGATATTCGTTTCGCAAGTATGGTTTGCCTGTTATTTAAGTATGTTGAACAGGAATAGTGGCACTCTCTATTAAGTGTTCGAATCAAAAACTCTTTATGCAATGCAAATAATGTATCTCTTTTTTATCGTTTTGTATACGATTTTTTTTACTATAAATATAATATAAATATATAGTAGACAACATCACATACATTGCTCCGATCCCTTAGTAAGTAGCTTATACACTTGTGTTAAGGAAATCAGAAACAACGAAGGTACCACAACACCCAGACCCGAGACAATGTAGAAAACTTATTTTTCTACATTGCCCCGACCGGGGATCGAACCCGGAACCTCAGAGATGGCGGCGCCTTGAAAACCGGCACGCTAACCACTCAACCACAGAGGTCGTCGATACGATACGATTGTAAAAGGCCATAATTTTTAACTGTACGGCCAAACTATTAAAGAATTTTCGAAAGCTGCGTTATAGAAAAGAAAATATGAATCTAGTCTCGCACTTGGTCCGAACGCAATACTTTCTATATACCATACCGATTGAAATAAAAAAATAAATAAAATATTAAAAAAAAGAGTATGACTTACAAATAGAAATGTAACGACTCATTTCGTAGCGCACAACGGAAATCATAAATATATAGAAGCACTTATGGGTTTGAGATAAGTGTTATTAAAAATAATTGCCATGATCCAATGATATAAGGAGCAGAAGATACAAAGTTTATCTAAAACGTAACCCCAAAGCACCTTTCGTTATTAATATTCTGTAAAGACTATTTCATTATTAAACTCTAACCATGAGCATTCAGTCTATCAGTCAGAGCATTACGACTTACGTATTCAATTAAATTGATAAGGCGGTTCAAAGCTGTTATTGGCATAAATGGTCAAAAATTGACAAGAAACAAATTGATTTATCTATTTAAATTTTTCAATATCGCTGTATTGATGGGCGAACTCAAATGTTTGCAGAAAAGGTCCACTGAAGATTTAATTATAATGACAATGGTGTACTTAATTATCAATATAATTAAAGGTGTATTTTTTTGTTTCCAGTTTCAGTCTCAGGATTTCTCTCAAAATTCAAATTCAGTAATAGGATTTCACGCAAAAAGACATAAAGTCAAGTATAAAGATAAAATTCTAGTACATATCAGCTTCCACCTTGGTCGCCGTTATCGCAGTCACAATCTCGTATTCTCCATATCAATGGCATCGATTCAACAAGATTTACGAGCGAGATTATACTATTGTAGACGGATACTCCTCGGTTGTATTTCATACGCCGAATATGAAATGACTGGGTGAAATAAAAGCCTTCAGAAATGTTCAGGCTCATAATTTATAGATATTCGCAGCAATGGAGTCTGGGAAAAAAGTGTTTTCTTATTCAATTACAAACTAGTATTAAAACCAATTTCGTTTTATTTTTTAATTTTTTTTTTAATTTATAGGTACTACAATTCAGTTGACTTCGAAACTCACTCACAAAATCAGATGTACTTAATTAATATTTAATGGGATTTTCATACAACAAATGTGATTTTTTTCCTTGTTTTTGCTCGATATTGATCATGAATCTTACCTGATGGTAATTGGTATATGGGATGGTAAAAAAAAATATCGAGCAAAAACAAGCAAAAAAATCACGTTTGCTGTATGAAAGCTCCATTAAATAATAATTAAGTATATTCTATCTGATTTTGTAGTAAGTATTTGATGTTGTTATATTGGCAAAAGAAATGCATCATCTGTGTTTCAAGTGTCTATCACGGTTCAAAAGATACAGCCTGGTGACAGACGGAATGACGGACATCGAATTCTCAGTAATAGGGTCCCGTTTTATATCTGAAAATCGAACTCAGCCATCTCAAATAAAAAATAACAGTAAACACGTCATAAAATTATCATATTGTCACATTTCAAACGGTTAAAGAGTTATTCATTGTTTATCAGATATAATGAGCACGAACTACAGTTAGTATTTCTCACAGTGCAGGAATTTCTTGGATAGCGTGTCTTCCTCAAGTGAAACACGAGTAGATACCATTGGGTACTCGGCAAACAGGAGAGGAATTTTGCAATTAAGTTGTCGCGAAATGTTCACCGGTAATTACTGGTGCAGATCTCGCGGATATCTATTTCACAAGCTAAATTATTATCACCAAACCCCAATCAGTTAGATATCAGTAAACAATTACTCAACCTAGAACTGTAAATAAATGCGGTCTTTGCCGAATTAACTTATTGTTAGGTAACTCAGCCAAAACGCGCACTACTTTGTCAGGTTGATACTATTAAAAAAAATTAGCTTGCTCTTGATGTCAGTGTCAAGCAAAGATCACTTTTCTTGAAGGCACCCAACTTGTATTTAGCTGGGAACACGGAAACTGGTTTATCTGACATCTGACACACTGAATAAATGAACTTTGGCCTTATATTCGTGGTTCTAAATTTTATTCTCTAAATTATTATTTTCTAAGGTGTGTAAAGCTTACTAATCCGCACTTTTCCACCGTGGTGGTGAAATCATTTTTGAAACGGTAACCCTATCCAAGAAGGATTGATGCAAAAATGCACTTTTCTACGAGCGCCCGTTAATCTGTATTCACTCCTGATGTCTACTTACTCAATGGTATCTACCTACAAGCTCGAGAACTTATTCGCTTATTCTTTATTTTCTACGAATCTTCGCTAATCATAGGCTTCGTATTATTTTCCTTTCAAACTCAAGTATAATATTCATATTTGTACATTGCAGTCAGTAGGTAGATACTTTAACGTTTCCAAGAATTACTTTCACTAACGAATGTCTTTTTAACCGACTTCAAAAAAGGAGGAGGCTCTCAATTCGTCGGAATCTTTTTATTTTTTGTATCTATGTATGTTCACCGATTACTCGAAGACGTGTGGATCGATTTGAAAAATTATTTTTTTTGTTTTATATAACGACGAAGTTATAGACAATCGCCCGACTTCGAATTGATGTACATTAAATATTATTTCACTCTTTTTAGTGGCATTTGAAGTTGGTTTTTTGAAAAGAATTTTCCATTTTTATATCCATCAATACAAATGGATAACTACACTAGAACTACCTTTTCCAATATATGAATGACCTCCCTAGCTTAGTGGCGCGCGCCTGGATCCAAGTGGGAGGAGAATAGGTCGCGGCCCGGGGTTCGATTCCCGCCAAGTTGTTTTGTTTATCTAATAATGTGTCTATATAACTATCATGGTTCAAAAGATACAGCCTGGTGACAGACGGACTGCAAAGTCTTATTAATTGGTCTTATTAATCCCGTTTTAACCTTTGGATACGGAACCCTAACAAGCAGAAAGTCAGGTTTGGAAACTTTTTTGAAATTGAGTATACAGAGGGTTTTGGGAGCGATAAATCGATCTAGCTAAGATTCATTTTTAGAAAATGACGAATTTTACCAAAAAAAAAGGAATCTCTGGTGCTATCTATTGGCAAATAGAGACAATACCCGACAAAGCTCAATCACTCAGATATTAATGTTGTTATAGTGGCAACTAAAATATAATCATTTGTGAAAATTTCAATTGTTTGACAGTTAGATCTATCTTATCACCAGGCTTTGTGGTGACAGACGGACAGCCCAATCCTTCACAATCGTTTATGTTTCATGCAATTCGTAAGGGCACGTCTTCATGGAACTATGGTCCTGTTTTACCCCATAGGTACGGAACCCTAAACATTATGTCTAAGTATCTAATAGAGTAGATAAATGTTGCCGACATTAACGGTAACACTTAACAGTATTTACCGCCGCCTCTAAATTACATCAAACAACCGCAGGTATTTCAGCGTTTCGATACGTCGGGTAACTCGATATTGTTGTATCGACTCGATAGGTATGTATTGAATCGGAAAGAGTATCGACATTCCTTTTTATATCGTAATGTAACGCAAGCGCCACACTTGCGGTCTCGCTAGTGATGTGCGGTTCTATTGTTATCGAAATAAAATATTCTCACTAGGATTTTTTTTGGTAAGAAATTTGGCAGTACATATTTGTAGAAAGATAATTAATTAATAGGTACTATCGACATTAAGATATAAACATCGATTAGTTATTCCTTTTGAAACAAGTACCTACTTGGGAATTACCAGTTACGTATCAACAAAAACGTAACACCAAACGATTTAGCGTAAGTACTTATTTGCGTGGTGCTGTACCTATATCAAACAAGAACCGTTAAGGCATAAAAGTTCAGTCAACTATAACTGAACTATAACTACAGAATACTCAACTAGAACTATAAATGATTGCCAGTATTGGAGGCAATAGGGAAATTTCCCACCAGGCAAGTTTTATGTCTAAGGATTGCTGATGGTCCTGGCGTATGACGTCAGAATTAGTATTAATAAAATGCTCCAACCGATACTTCCAAGTTTGTTTGTGAACCACTGAACCAATGATAATCAAATTATCCTGCAAAAAATAGTCTCATAATAATAATACCTAAATAGTTTCATAATAGTAATTTGTTACACAAAGTGATAAATGTGGCTTACTACCTAAGGTCCTGGAGCATAGAAAAGGACAGGAAAGTTACTTTTTATCCCGGAAAAATCCATAGTTCCTGTGAAATATTTAAAACACCCGAATTTTGTACAGTGATCTATAGCGACAGTTATACGTAGATTGTTTTAGCAAACTTCCTAAATATGTATGAAAGTTGGATTTGTGAAAAACCGAAATTAACGCGGGAGGAACAAGAGGAAAAAGATTGTTTTAAGCATATTTAGAAATTCAATCGTAGTATATTTTACCTATCGCATATTTCATCGCTGTAGTCATATTTCATCGATATATTGTCTTCACTATTAATAGCCATGGCCGACGCAATAGAACCTATACGTTCCAATTATCCAACGCATCAATATGGCGGACAACGCATCCGCGCCTCCAGTGCACTTAACAAAGACGTAATATGATGAAATTATACAATTATACACACAGTATGTTACAAGATTTTAACATACTTGGGACGTAGGTCCAATTTTGAGAAAGAGGTAAACCGCCGAATCCAGCTCCGTTCGGCAGCGTTTGGGAAGCTTCGTGATATCTTCTTGTCCAATATATCTCATTGCTTGAAGACTAAGGTCTTCGAACAGTGCGTGTTGCCATTGATTACATATGGATCCGAGACATGGTCATTTACTATGGGCCTCTTAAGGAAACTCAGAGTCACTCAGCGGGCGATGAAGAGTGCTATGCTCGGAGTATCTCTACGTGATCAAATCAGAAATGAGGAGATCCGTAGACGAACCAGAGTCACCGACATAGCTCAACGTATCGCGAAACTGAAGTGACAATAGGCGGGGCACATAGCTCGTAGAGCCGACGGACGTTGAGGATCTAAATTACTGGAATGGCGACCCCGCACGGGTAAGCGCAGTGGTGGCAGACCTCCGACCAGATGGACTGACGACATAAAGAAATCGCTGGATACAAGTAGCCCAGAACTGTGTCGGTTGGATATCACCTAATTATAAACCTCGGTAAATAGAACATCCAACACAAAAATATAATTTTTAATTCGGACGAGTAGTATCGGAGATTAGGGGGTTCAAGCAAACAAACTCGGTAGGCTGTTTTATTCCAAATCTAAATTCTAGTGCCAATTTTTGATACCAAAATCCTCTGAACCGGCTGGACCGATTGTTATGAAAATTTTTCTGTACCTAGCGTGTAGGTCTGAGAGTATGGCGTCAACTATTTTTTATATCCCTAATGGCAAAACAACGTTTTCCGGGTCAGCTAGTATTAGTATAGATAACAACAGCTTGCACCCATTGTTTTTCATAAAAATATTTAAATTATTTTGTTCATTTTCAGTTTATTTTCATCAAGCGCTAGAGTTCGACGTTCGAAGCCAATTTTTCCGATTCCACAAAACGATGGGTCGGCGAGATCGGACGCGGGAACTAGGTCGCGGCGGAAAAACAAAAAACCGGCTAGGTGCGAGTCGTACTCGCGCACCGAGGGTTCCATACCATAAAAGAAGTTAAACATTAAAAGAATCACTTTGATTCATGAATTTACGAGTATAATTTACATGTAGGTACCTACTTTTGTTGGCGAACGGCAAACATAACTTTGTTTTTGCAGGTTTATTGTTATTATCAAAATAAGTATAATAGTTAGAGAGTTGATTTTATTTTTCCTTTAAAATATACGTTTACTTCTATTGATCATAATTATTTCAGATTTTTCGATTGGTAAACTTCGGAGATAAGGGGGGGAACGGTATTTTTTTCGACAGTTTGCGCAATAAATCGAAAACTATCAGGCATAAAAATAAACAAAAATCGGTTTTAGAATACAAAAGTGACGCCCTTTCATATGATACTCACTCAATATTTTTTGTATTTAATTGGTAATAAGAAAAATACTGCTTACTAGATCTCGTGCAAATCAATTTTTGGTGGACGTTTGCACGGTAATGTATATTTCTTTTAGTTTTATCATTTATAGTTACAAGGGAGAGGACACACATTTTACCACTTTGAAAGTGACTCTCGCGCAAACTATTTATTCATTTTCAAAAAAAAAATAATATAAGAAATCTCAATATCATTTTTGAATAACTATTTATACAGATAAACAGTTTTAAGTGTGGTGTGGTTTCAGTTTGAACATCTGGTGAAAATATTAATGCGGTTCACGGAATACATCTACTATACCAAGCTAGAACAGTATAGATCTTATAGTTTTGGAAAAAAGTGGCTGTATCATACGGACGGACAGACAGACAGACAGACAGACGACGAATCAACAAGGGTTCCGTTTTTTGCCATTTGGCTACGGAACCCTAAAAACTAGCCGCAGCCTCACATGAATATGAACTACGTGCAAACTATAAACCTAAAAATAACACCTATAGATTCAAAATTTTCAGCTTTCATTCGGAGTTCGATTCGAAAAAGAGAAAATAATCATGTTTATATTACACCATACGGCGATTTTTGTGTGCTCTTCCATGGAATTGATTTTCGTTTTAACCGACTTTAAAAACAAAATATGGAGGAGGTTATATGAATGTTGTGTGTGAATTTTTGGTTTTTCACAAACTCCGCGGGAACCATGGATTTTTCTGTAATTATAGTATTGTCTATCTCTACACATTTCAGCCAAATGGGTCCATACTTCCATACAAACTTATATTAATTATATTACAATTATAATATTAATATTAGTAGTAAGTATGTAGCATTGCAAAGTTAGGATTTAAATTTTTACAGTAGGTTCTAGGCAGTCATCGTGGATTGAAATATCTATAGTAGGTATATGGTGTTACTTACACATTGGTCAAAAGCTAAAAATCTTTGTCTAATCGGAAATATTAAAATACTTGTAACTATTTTGTATATTTGTTACTCCGTACTCGATGGGGTTTATTCATAAAATAGTTACAAAGGTGAATTCATTATGTCAATATTTTGATATAAAATGTTACAATAAAATTTATTATTAGCTTATTCTAATTACTATACAAACCTTGCCCGCGGGGAATGGTGCCAAGAATACTGGCTGCATTTCCGCGTTGAACAGCTAGGCTGATACGTTGCGCAAAAAATGAGCCAGCTGTCACCAGTTGAGGCTATTAACCGCGAGGAAAGCTCTCGAAGGAATTTTTTGGCACTATGACTCCAAAAAAAAAAATATTTTGATTACGGTAAAATATCCTATTAAAGAAGGAACAAATTATGAAACAGTAGGTACGAATGGCTTTATTAATTAGGCTGTACGGTGTACCTAATCAATATTTCCATATCGAAATATCGAAACAAGTGTTGTGACATACAACCTGTTTTAATTACACTCGCGAACAATATCGATCCGGTAGCGTGATAAATGAAACATATTTTTTTTCACAACACATCGCAACAGATCAAAATTTCACCGGAAAAGGTTTAGGAAATTTGAACCTTATGTTGTGGTGCATAGGTGTGCTCTTTTGCGACGGATGTGCGGCAATATTGATAGATATTTTATTATTGTTTTCGTGAAAGGCTTATAATGAGTAATGAGGCAGCGCAGACATAAGTCATCGCTAACAAATAATTATTTATTGTCTTTAAAACCTACAAGCAAAAGCACATAATTAAATGACACGTCTTAAAAATTTCGTTGCTCTTTTCAATATGCTCCGTGCTAAAAAAGATAGCATTATTTATAGACACTACCTACTTCATTTTCCATACACATTTCGCCTCAGTACTGGAGCACCATAATAAAATGTTGTTTCGACAAAGCGTATCAATAGTAAAAACTTTATGTAAAGTTTGTATTGGTAAGTAGGTAATGGTAATCTGTCATACATATTCATCTAATATGACTACCGAATGGCGCAGTGGTACTCTTGCCCTCTGCGTCAGATGTCCTGTGTTCAATTCCTAAGACTGAAAAATGTTTGTGTGATGATCATGAATCTTCTTAAGTATCTTAACCTACCTTTCCGTCAGGGGAAATTATAAGAGGCTATCTGAGGCTTGCATCCACTAAAAACTGTCTGTGCGTATGATGTACCCACTGGCGACAGTACGGGATTCACGAAATATTCAGCGCTCTTTCCACCATCGCCACCTGAGTAAGGGGTCCCGTCGTATTCGGCAGTCTGGCCACAGGCGAAGCCGAATTACTATCTAAACTATTGTAATCTAGTCTGATTGTTCATAAAAAATGTATTTAATCCACTAAAATACTCGGAGCCCGTAGTCTCAACTATCAATGTAATTTTTTTATTACACTATAGGATAGAAGTTAGTACTTGACTGCGATCTCACCTGATGGTAAGTGGTGATGCAGCCGAAGATGTTAACGTACTAACTTGGTAGGGGTAGGTAAGTAAAGTCACCCCAATGGTTTGCTAAATCGCTTGGCGGCACGTCTTTGCTGGTAGGGTGGTAACTAGCCACGGCCGAAGCCTACCACCAGACCAGACCTGAGCCAATTTAGAGCCAATTTTAAAATCCCAAAGTGGCCCGTGGCGGGAATCGAACCCGCGACCTCCCACTCGAATCCGAGCGCGCGTCCCCTGCGCTAAATTAAAGTCCGATTTGATGTTTTAGCACAAATATAAATAAATAAAATAATTAGGTAATGTTTGGATTCACTAACATTAGTCTTGTCTAAAGTCTGCACTTTCACATAATAACCCTACTATTTTTTGTACCCGATCAGTCCTATTAATGATGAGATTAATGATATTAAGTATTGAACGGGATCGCATCTTTGAAGCCACTCGCGAGTAAGTGGGCCGTAAGTGGCCGTAACACGATCATCGGAGCCGCAAGTGGCCGTAACACAATCGCCTTTACACCGGTTACTGATCGTTCATTGTTTTGATGGCAAGTATTCATTTAGATTAAGTATAAACCGACCTAGTGTAAGTGCGACACTGGCTGTAAAATGACGTTCCGTTTATTCGAAGCGAGTCGACTCTACAGTACAAAAAAAAACCGGCCAAGTGCGAGTCGGACTCGCGCACCGAGGGTTCCATACCATAAAAGAAGTTAATCATGAAAAGAATCACTTTGGTTCATGAATTTACGAGTAAAATTTACATATAGGTACTTTTGTTGGCAAACCGCAAACATAACTTTGTTTTTGGTGGTTTATTGTTATTATCTAAAAAAGTATAATAGTTAGAGAGTTGATTTTATTTTTCCTGTAAAATATACGTTTACTTCTATTGATCATAATTATTTCAGATTTTTCGATTGGTAAACTTCGGAGATAAGGGGGGGGGGAACGGTATTTTTTTCGACAGTTTGCCCAATAAATCAAAAACTATCAGGCATAAAAATAAATAAAAATCGGTTTTAGAATACACAAGTAACGCCCTTTCATATGATACCCCACTCAATATTGTTATTTTGAAATTTTGACGACCCGGTTTTCCCCCCTTTTAAGTAAAAATAAAAAAGATTTTCAATTTTTTATGATTGCAATAACGTCGCGCCGCAATTACCTACAACTATTCCAAATTTCAGCTCGATAGCTTTAATATTTACTGAAATAATCGAGTGTGACAGACGGACGGACGGACGGACGGACGGACGGACGGACGGACGGACGGACGGACGGACGGAGAAAGTCTCACTATAAGGGTTCCATTTTTACCATTTTGGTATGGAACCCTAAAAAGGCGTGTGGCACTCGGAGACTGCTACGGTAAAGCTATTGCATAGAATTTAAAGTTATTTTTAGTTTGCCATCTATCAAAAAATAGCAGAACTTCTGCTAACTCTAACTTCTGCTAACTCTAACTCTAACTTCTTAAAAAGTTCTGCTATTTTTTGATAGATGGCAAACTAAAAACTAAAACGTTGTGGAGTTGGGCTCCCTGCTTTCATGCTAGCCTAGTACCAAAAGCTCTACTTTTGGAGTGCCAGGTTATTTTCGTTACGAAATTTCTGGATTCGGTCTGCACCGTCAAAGCCCGCGATAGAAGCTATGCAATAGCTTGCAAACCTGTACTACACTTCATCACATCAGCTTATATAAGGACGTCCATTGTTGGACATGGACAAGTTTCCCAAGCGAGTCATGTTTGTACATGTGACATTATTCCAATTTTAACATGGCAACAGAAGAGGTAACGTATCAAAGATGTTATTTAAATATCGAACTGGCTTGCTATAAGAACGTTGTCCGTTGTACGTAATTGATTTTGAAAGTTTCCTACAGTTTAAATTTCCGCGCATTGTTTGAGAAAACTCCTATACAAGCCTTGGCCACAACTAGGCATTGCTGGCCCTATGTATGTATGCCTCGGCGCTGCCTTGGTCAATATTTACACGTATACGTCCATCAATGTACTATAACTAAGTTATTACGTATTCCGTAATACCTACTATGTATTTTCTCCACAAGGAAATGAACACCTTCCGTGAAACTTATTATCTGTAATGGCGCGTATTATTTATATTATTTATTTATTTACGAGATAAATCTGATTGGCTAGGGTCAAGTTGTGTGTGTGAGTTTGATTATGGGTTACACGCACCGAAATCAGAGCTTCCGTTCTAGTGCATGCTCAATTAATATGGAGAGAACGTTTTTATAAACCAACTTAAAAAATACCGATTGCATAGAGGTCGCCCGCGACTTCTTAAGTGCGGCAATAAATACTTTGTGTAAAGTGGCATACCCGAGTCGTCGCTACACAATTTTTTACGCACACTGCACCATACAAATTTCAAATTGACACACTCACACTACAAGAAAAAATTGCCGCACTCACGGAGCTGTCGTTGTTAGGTAGGGTTCTTTCTAAACGGAGCGCGAGCGACGACCTATTGTAAATCTGTCACCGATTGTATGTAATAGTGTTGGAATTGCAAAGTAGTCGTATAGTATATTATATTATGCTAGCTGACCCAGCAATCGTTGTTTTGGCATTAGAGATATAAAAAAAGCTTACGAACAACTGTCAGACTTACTCAACATACACAGAAAATTTCATAACAATCAATCGAGCCGTTTTGGAGAGTTCGGTTATTCGGTAACAAAAAATATCACGAAAATTTTATATATTAGGAGAAGATTGTGTCTGAAGAACCCTCGTGAACTTAGTTTTAAGTCGTTAAATAGTTATCACTGTTTAATACGAGTAGCTATTTAAAAGTATGACCATTCATAAGTTCTTGCAAAATGAGCCTAAATGAAATAAATCATTTGAATTTTGAATTTGAGTCTGCTTCATTACTTATCATCCGATGATATCGCTGTCAAGTAATAACTTGAAGAGTGTAAAAATATTAGTCCATCTCCACACTACAATAACCAGTAAAACTCACTGAGAGCGGCGTATCTGTAAAGAGTACAGTCAGCAGCGGCCTCAAATGAAAGGCCTCGGAGTCGCGTTCGCTGCCGACCGTGTTTTTAATACGGGAGTTTTTATGGTATTCCAATTTTGTACGTAGCTTTGGTAGAGATATTTATAGAGGCACCACCATACGTATGACCGTTATTCATTCATGTGCTTACAATGTGTTTTTTAATTGCCAAATAATATTGAAGGATGTATACAGATATTTGATAAAGAATCGCCCTGTTAATGTAAAAAATAAAAATAAGCTATCTCTAAGAAACTCGGAGTGCTCAACAGATCCGCTCTGTCACGCCAAAACACAGGCTTCAACTTTATAAAACGCAAGTATACGGCCTCATAAGGAGTACCAACTCCATATTATGAAGCCATTTGACCGGATCCAGAGGCGGGCAATTTATAGGGTTGTGTCTGATTTCTTTCGGTAAAAACTATGACAGTAGTTAACTTGAAAAAAATCGAAATAATTCCATAGAAAATAACTTCTTTTCTTTAGTGCCTCATGGGTGACGAATATTGCTACAGATGTATAGTCAACTCTTTTTGAATTTCTTATTTTTTTACTTGAATGTATTCAGACAAAAAAAACCGGCCAAATGCGAGTCGGACTCGCGCACCGAGGGTTCCATACCATAAAAGAAGTTAAACATTAAAAGAATCACTTTGTTTCATGAATTTACGTGTATAATTTACATTGTACGTACTTTTGTTGGCAAACCGCAAACGTAACTTTGTAATTGGCGGATTATTGTTATTATCAAAAAAAGTATATTAGTCAGCAAGTTTATTTTATTTTTCTGTGAAATATACGTTAACTTCTGTTGATCATAATTATTTCTGATTTTTCGATTGGTAAACTTCGGAGATAAGGGGGGAACGGAGGGGGGGAACGGTATTTTTTTTGACAGTTTGCTCAATAAATCAAAAACTATCAGGTTTAAAAATAAATAAAAATTAGTTTTAGAATACACAATTAGTAACGCCCTTTCATATGATACCCCACTCAATTTAACTATAACTACTCTCAATTTCAAGTCGATAGCTTCGATAGTTACTGAAATAATCGAGTGTGACAGGCGGACGGACGGACGGACGGAGAAAGTCTCACTATAAGGGTTCCATTTTTACCATTTTGGTATGGAACCCTAAAAAAACAAGATGTCTAAAAGGCGCCTGGATTCGCGCGGTTTTATGACATCTGTATATATATTTTATGACTGTTTGTCTGAGTAACTGACACAAGAATGCTTGGAGTGTGGCGGCCAATATTTGCGTAGCTTGCGGAAAGTGTATATGTTGTTGTGTTTTAGGGTTCCGTTAGGTTATTTGAGTTCAAACAAAACGGTATCGTTTTTGGATCATTTTAATTCGCATAATCCAGCGCAAAGGGTCGTAGTAGTAGGGAAATCGTAGAGTAACTACGAGTTACTCTACGATTTCGCATTGTGAAGTCAACATCTCCTGAGGATGTCCCGGTGTCGGGACGAAACGTGCGTCGAAGAAAGTGTTGGAAAATTATGTGGGGTGTTATTTATATTTATTTATTTATTTATTTATTTTTGAACTTTATTGCACCATTTACAAAAAAATGCAACAAGGTGGACTTAATGCTAAATGAGCATTTTCTTTTTCAGTGAATTCATCATTCATTCATTCTTTTCAATCAGCTTTTTTTTTTTCATATTCTTTTTTACTGAATTACTATATAGTACAATAGAAAATAATAATCAGTGAAAAAATATAGGTAAATGCTCGCTCTAGGAATTGTAGACAAAACTTCGTATAAATCAATAAAACTTTTGAAGTTAAAGGAAAAACAAATTGCAGGGAAAAACAATAAATATTGAACTGCAATTAACAGTTCAAGAACTCAGCTAAAGGTGGATTCACACACATCGCGATATTATAAGGTACAATTATGTTAAATTGAAAAATGTTACAAATTACTGTGAACTTCAAAAATACACTCTTATTTAGAAAAAGGCGTTTGCCGTGCCATCTTGTGTTAGTAGAAAAGTCCTCACTTACTCATTCATTGAAAGACTCATTTTTGCTTAGCCATGGATTCCATTTACAAGAGGTTACAAAACAGCCTCGGAATTAATATGAGAGCGAAGCGAGCTGCTGAGAGCTCAGTCAGTCTCTTGATTGGCTTGGATATACAATGTGTTATGATTTATGTTTTGAAGGAATGTTGTAGATGCATCAGTCAAAATCTTAAGAATTTCTGACCTATATATAATTCGCTAAAATAATTATGTCTGAAATGTGTGGGGACATAGCTAATAGAATTCTTAATACAATCTACTAATCAATAGAATGGATCGAATAGTGTTTGTTGGTCTGAATGCAGCTTTATAGTTATGCGGCAAATATGAAACAATGAGTTGGGATAGAGTTAAAACTAGCTTAATAATTACAAAGTTTTTAGATTTACGGTTGCAAGTATGAACTGTATTGGACATTAATCGTAATACATATTATATAGTTTTGAGTAACTTTGTTCGTACTATCATCACAGATTGTAATTAATACATCTACTATTAATTTTCCGGGAAAAACTCATGACCTCCGTAATATTAAAGAAAAACCAACAAAAAAAGCTAAAGCATGCTTGTATGACACCTTTCGAATTAAAACATAGCCATCATTATCAATCTTCGAGTCCTTTTTTATCAATCAATCAATCAATCATTTATTTTTGCTTGAATATGGTACATAATAATTGAGGTCTTAAAATATAGTACAAGTTCGACATATCCTGCCAAAATGGCGTGCAAAAGTACAAGATGAGCTAGGTACATTTGAAGTTTTATAAATTATGTTCATTATCAAAATATGTCACAATTCAGTAAATATTAATAAAATAAAAAATAAACAAGATAACAATACTACGATTCGTCACATAAAATTGCATGATAATGAATGTCAGGAAAAAAAGATATCGATAGAGAATTCCCAAAAAACACCTCTCAGTCAGGAAAAACGAAGGGGCTATTAAAATGTTTGTTTCCACCTCGAATCCGCTGGCAGGAGTACGGGATTCCCTCGACGTATTCAGTTGTATATTATTATGTTGTCGTATAGTATATCAGATGAAGTTATAAAATGATATTTCAACACGCGTATCTGAATTGAGTTACCCAGCTAGATGTGATGGAATGGAGGTGAATATAATATGTCTTATAATAAATATACGCTGAGTAGTGAGTATACAAATCAGGCGTGGTCGTAAGGGGAATACCAAATACGGTACACCCTGTATTATTCAAACGGTACGCTAGGTGAGAACGTGGCGTAGGTGTAAGTGACTTCATCCCGTGATACTCACACTAATGTTATAAAGAGGAATGTTAGTGTTTTTTTTACGCTATACAAGTTAGTACTTGACTGCGATCTCACCTGATGGTAAGTGATGATGCATTCGAAGATGTTAGCGTACTAACTTGGAAGGGGTAAGCTAAGTCACCCCAACGGTTTCTACACGGCATCGTACCGGAACGCTAAATCGCTTGGCGGTACGTCTTTGCTGGTAGGGCGGTAACTAGCCACGGCCAAAGCCTCCTACCAGACCAGACCTGAGTCAATTTAGAAATTATAAAATTCCAATGTGGCCCGTGGCGGGAATCGAACCCGCGACCTCCCACTCGAATCCGAGCGTGCGTCCCCTGCGCCACGGAGGTCGTCAACGGTCGTCACGGTCGTCGTCGGTGTGTGTATGTGTGTGTATTTGTGTGTGTATGTGTGTGTGTGTATGTGCGTGTTTCATTGGAATAAAGACAGGAAGCTGGATTATTTTGGCTGTGAGAAATATGAAATAGGTACTAGCCTGCTTGATTTTTTGGGTTTCGCCAGTCCTGCAGGTACTCCGGATTTTTCGGGATGTAAATATCACCTGTGTATAATCCATTGTGTGATCTATCTTTATTCAAAATTTCAACCAAATCATTCCAGTAGTTGCGGCGTGGACCAGCAACGGCGCGGTGGCGCGCGAACACGATATTAATTGGTTTCATAGTGTAATGTCACTTTATATTAATAACATTTTTTGTATGAAATAAATTAGTACTGAATTTTCAAAAGTCGTATAAAAAATTATTAGTTTTATTGTAGACAACTGCAGGCCGAGAGCGATGTGGTATTTTCATATGACCCTGTATTATTATATGATTCAGGGTCTCGAATTCTCGATGCTTGCATAATCATAATAGTTTATTATTCTAATATAATAAAAACACATTGTTATTCAAACAAAAGCTTGGCAACGCTTGCACAGTCAAATGTCACTTGCTATTATGGGTTACACTATAAAAGGCGTTTCCGAGGCGAACGGGGTCACAGTTAGGTACTGCCTCGTTTTACATACAATCAAAACTATTTTTAACCGACTTCAAAAAAAAGGAGGAGGTTCTCAATTCGTCGGAATCTTTTTTTTTTTTTTTTTCTATGTATGTTCCCCGATTACTCGAAGACGCATGGACCGATTTGAAAAATTCTTTTTTTTGTTTAAGAGGGTTTTGTTTCCAGATGGTCCCATTTTAATCAGGTCAGGATCTGATGATGGGATCCTGGAGAAATCGAGGGAACTCTTCAAATTTTATATGGACACATGAAAGTATTTGAGTATTATTAGAAAGAGTAATATTTTCCAAGTTGTACTATGGTAATCAGGTCAGGATCTGATCATGGAATCTTGGTGAAATCGAGGGAACTCTTCAAATTTTGCTAGTATACTTAAAGCGATTTGGGTATTTTTTATAGTTACTGGTGCATATGCTAGCAGATACGGATTTGATGACTGTAGTCATCAAGTCAGGGTCTGATGATGGGATCTTGGTGAAATTGAGGGAACTCTTCAAATTTTGCTAGTATACTTGAAGCGAGTTGGGTATTTTTTATAGTTACTGGTGCATTTGCTAGCAGATACTGATTTGATGTCTAAAGTCATCAAGTCAGGGTCTGATGATGGGATCTTGGTGAATTTGAGGTATCTCTTCAAATTTTATGAACACACCTCAAGCAATTTGGATATTTTTACAACGCCTTGTGAATTTTATTGTTTTCCACTAAAAAGTATAAAATAAAAATGGGAAATGCTTTCCAAAAAACCAACTTCAAATGCCACTACAAAGAGTGAAATAATTTTTATTTAAATTTTAGGTACCTACACCAATTCGAAGTCGGGCGATTGTCTATGACTTCGTCATTTCTTCGCACATCAAGTAAGTAAGAAGGACTATTAGGGATTGTATGAAACATTGCCCGACTTCGAATTGGTGTAGGTACCTAAAATTTAAATAAAAATTATTTCACTCTTTGTAGTGGCATTTGAAGTTGGTTTTTTGGAAAGCATTTCCCATTTTGAATTAATCGATTAAAGTTGGAACCTTTACAGATATTATATGGTTGAAAAGGATAACCTTAGTAGGACAGATTAATTTGTTTTGCTATAATCCGATACTTGGAAAGATCTGTATGGTACAACGCACGTTTCCTCCCGACACCGGGAGATCGTCAGGAGGTGTTGACTTAACAATGCGAAATCATCATAGAGTCGAAAGATTTCCTACTAATTATGGATTTCCGATAACGCCTGCTTCCATTTAAAGGATAACTTTACTTATGGTTTATTACAAGAGTCTGTCTACAAAAGTCACGTAATTTCGAAACGAAGTATCGTTTAGAACGGTACAGCGGAGGGAGCTACGCGTTTTTTTTTCATCACGAAAATCCCGACTTCGAAAATCCCCGAAAATCCCATCCCATCATCCTTAATCTAACCTCCTAAATGAAAGATTCACAACCTAGTTACTCTCGTGTATTCCTGCTTACATCACTTATAACGAACCTGAGGATGTGGTCATCGGAATATTTTCTACTATCTTCTTTATACAAATAGTAGAGCCATCTGTCTAAATTTCCCACTAACACCATCAAACTCCTCGAAAACCGTCTCCGTAGAAACGTGCGCGCAAACTATTCACAGTGATCTGTAGCAGGGACCGCTGTCTATAGACAATACTGCCATCGGCTTACTACTGACGCTGTCGGTGCTAAAATAAACATATTTGACACCGGTAAACTGGCGACACTTTTTTCGCGGTCCGCCGCCTCTTGGGTATAAATCCTATTGTCAATGTAGATGCAAGCATGCAATCAACTATATGTTTTAGAATGAGGAACTCATGAGCGCGAGCTAACTCAACACGGCGCCATCTATCAAGCGTTGGGTGAACTTCGTTTCAACCGAGTGTTCCACGACACTCACGATACGCAATAGTTTCAAACATAGCATCTAAACGGTCAGTTATAATAAACAATATACACTACAACATTATTATTTATGGTTTTTTACGTATTGTAATTAATTATGACTTTTTAAAAGCCCCGAAGCAGTTCGGTTTATAATTGCTTATCGTTTGTATTGTTGTCTGTGTATGATTTAAGAAGATTTTACGCTTTGTAACTATAGATACCACCCATAATAACAGACCTTAGACCTATATTTCATAAACTTTTTACCCGACTGCAAGAAGGGTTATGTTTTTCGCGCGTATCTTGTATGTATGTATGTATGTAAATTTCTTTATGACCACGTATCTTCCAAACGGCTGGATGGATTTTGACGTTAATGGTATCGTTAGATTCATCTCATTAACCCAAGTGTTCTTAGATCAGGGTCGAATCTTACCCCGGTATTTTAACACATTAGTATTTTTTCCCCCCCGATGGATTCCAATCTTGTCGCGATGGGGGGGCTCAGTAGCCGTGGTTGGGTCCCACGGTGAAGCCAAAAGGAATCCAGGATTCAATTCGCATTCAATTTAAAAATAAAGCAGGCGGGACCTATTAATTTTCTCTATGTTAATTTATAATTTGCGAAAATAGGTCCCGCCTTCTATATTTTTAAATTGAATGCGAAAATTTAACTAAAGCTTTCAGCTCATTATGTTGTTTGTTAAAATGAAGTAAAAATTGCATCGTTTTAAGTTTATTATAATTTTGTTTTCGTTGTCCGCCTTGTTTCAGTCTTTTAAGTTATTGCATTTTAGTTGACATTTTTGCAGTCGGGTTTTTTGATTTTTTTAATTTTATATATTATAGCTACTAGCTGACCCGCAAACGTTGTTTTGCCATTGGGGATATATAAAATAGCTTACAAACTTCCAGTAAAACGAGTAAAAACGGTAAGCAAGCAAGAAAATCACTTTCGTTGTATGGGAGCCCCCCTCTTTATATTTTATTCTGTTTTGTGTTGTGTTTGTAGCTGTGAAAATGTCAGCTGCCTTATTTTCACGGTTTTAGAGATACAACCCGATGACAGACGGACGGACGGCGAACTCTCTGTTAGGGTCTCTTTCTACCCTTTTGGTACGGAACCCAAAAAATGAAGTAAAATACCGAATTGTATGACCTGAGAGTAGGTACTGTGTATAATATTATTTGAAATTTTAATACTTACTGTGTATTTATATTATTTAATCAGAGCTGTTATATTTATTTATTTATTTAATATTTTATTGCACACAAAACGTATGGTACAAAAGCAATGCTTAATCCCTGAGGGATTGTCTTCCAGCGTCGCTTCACTAATTGTGAGACAGCATTATATGCGCGTGGATAGGGACTTAAGGATAGCAGGATAAAATAAAATAATATAGAAAATAATATAGAAATAATATAGAAAATTTAATATAGAAAATAGAAATCTAATACAGACCACAATTCAGTATACTTATCTATAACTAGGTATGTAACGGCTCCGTGAGAAAGCCCAACCGTCCGCTGTATTACATTACACTAACAAATAAATTCGGTCATCCTGGATAGATAATTAAGGGTATATCTGGCCTCGTTAAGTGTTACACATTAGTGCGTTAATATCTTGTGAGTCTTCTTGAACGATTATTTTGGGTGAGTCTTCAGTACAGGCGGTAGCGATTTTATTGGGAGTTGGGATGAGATTTTTTTTTTTTTTATAAAAGTACAAACAAAGTTTATTTTCGAATGGTATCGCTAGGCGAAAGAAAATGGATTTTATACATGTAAAAATCCTCTCACGGAAAAAGTCTACGAAAATATGTGAAAACCTAGAATGAAAGTTTCTCTTACTGGTCACGCATGCAATGATGTTTAAAGATTGGTATAACAAACTAGTAAGCGCGCTCTATCGACCGATTGGTTGAACTGAGGAAATTTTCTTGATAAAAATTTGTTATATATTACAATTACAATAGTATTTTTCATTCCCTATAAGTTTTTCCATTCCTATTGTCGATTCTGTTTGGAAGTTGTGGCACAAAGGAGCAACAAACAAAAATTATAGTATTATAGTAGTATCATTAAAGTATTTAATTAGCAGCTTTAGTCGATGCTGTCGCATATGCATAAACTAAAATATTTGTTACTTTTATGGATCATTTACAGGCGTTTCTTGTCCACTTAGACCTCACCCTTAATTTGATGAGATCGCCGCTCGTGTGTGAACTGTATTTATCATTACTTAATTCTTTCCGCTTCTATAATTGTTCCCATTTTCCCTCAATAAATCTTGACTCTGATGCAAAGTTTATCTAAGTACCTTTTATATACTGGTATAAATTACTTATAGAATGGTAGATTTTATTATAAAAATAAATAAAAATCGGTTTTAGAATACACTAGTAACGCCCTTTCATGTGATTGTTATCTCAGTTTGAATTTTCAACACTCCTTTTTTAAATAAAAAATATCTGGGTGACCGAACTTCGCTCGGTGGCCAATAGATGGCAGCAGGAGTCATATTTTTTATTTTTTTTTGCTAAATTTGACATTTTCTAAAAATGAATCCTAGCTAGATCGATTTATCGCCTCCTAAACCCCTTGTATACTAAATTTCATGAAAAACGTTCGAGCCGTTTCCGAGATCCAGATTATATAGAAACAGATTATATACAAGCATTGCTCGTTTAAGGGTATAGGATTAAAAAGTATATTTTCAATGTTTTATGATTGCAATTACGTTGGGTCACTATTAACTATAACTATTCTTTCAGGTACCTATATACCTATATATTTAATAGTTACTGAAATAATAGAGTGTGACAGACGGACAGACGGACGGACGGAAAAAGTCTCACCACAAAGCTTCCATTTTTACCATTTTAGTATGAAACCCTAAAAGCAAAATTTACAGTATTGCTTCTGTCTCTAGTGTCTACTGTCTACCCTTCCTGGGCTTTAAACCTGGGGAACCAACGACGCGATATCTCACCAGACTCCCCGAGGACACCTAAAGATTACGTAACAAGGGTAAGACTGGCCGTGTAGTTATCGCCCATCGATTTCATGCGACCGCGATCAAACGACGTGTGTAAGGTTTTAAATAATTGAAAAGAAGTTTTTCTTAATAAACATTACAGTATGTTTTGGAACGAAGTTCTTTTATGGACTAGAAGACGGGGAATATGCTAAAGAAAATTGTTTTATTCTATTTTTTTAACATTTGTTGTTATAGCGGCAACAAAAATATATTATCTGTGAAAATTTCTAGAGTCTAACTATCACAATTCAAGAGATACAGGCTAGTGACAGACGGACGGACGGACGGATGGTGAGAATAGTCTTAGTAATATGGTGCAGTTTTTACCCTTTGTGGTACGGAACCCGACAACGACGTTTTACTTTATTACTAAAAACTAGGCCAGTTGTCAAAAAAATCCCATTAAGTACATCTTATGTAGTTTCTAAATATTATATCAATGGTTTCCAATGAAAATGAGAAAATATAGATTTTGGAGAGCTTTCTATTGAGAAAATTTCATTCAATCGTGTTTCTGCTTCAGAGCAAACTTAAAGATCCAAGAAAACAATATTAATATGATGTTTAAATATGAAATAATTTTCTTTATATTTTCCAACCTGCAGGTCACTAAGAATTGCATAAATAGACATTTTATGCCGTTATTAATATTATATGTCTTGAAAAAATAAACAATATAAAGCGTATTTACATACGCTATGCATATACAGTCGCATAGAAACTGTATTGAAATGCAAAGCAATAATGCATATCTCCGGATATTGAAGATGATCGGTTTCGAATATTGAAAGCTTTATTATTTTTATGCTGACTCTACTATTTGTTTAAAACTTTCTTTATAGTTTTATAATGTTTATCAATATAACGATCAATATAAAGCTTACTATAGTATTAAGGATTACTTATATGAATCAAATATTTGTGGATGAATGAACTGCTGTAATTATACTAGCTCAATTAGTTTTTAAGAGCCTTTGTGAAGTGGTGATAACAGAAAACAAAACCCGGCTGAGTTTGTTGTGGGCTTCTTCTCAGTGCAGGGCGCGTTGGAACCCTCGTAAACTTAGTTTTAAGTCGACTTGGAGTTATCGCCATACAAATGTGACAAAATATTGACCTAAGTATTACAAGAGCCTGTATATTAGTAGTACCTCAGTATATGGGCATTCGAAAGATTCACGTAAACCTTTTTCGTACAAGCAAACAACCACAAAACAGCAGTCAAAATTCTATAGGTGGCCGCTACTATAATAGCCTCCTTAAACATTTATTTTATTGAATTTTTTTATATTTTTGTTGTTAAAGCGGCAACAAAAATACATCGTCTCCGAAAACTTCAACTATTCAATTATGTGTCTGTCACGGTTTATAAGATACAGCTTGGTGACAGACGGATATATACGGGCGGACGGACAGCGGAGTCTTAAAAATAGGGTCCCATTTTACCCTTTGAGAACGGAACCCTAAAAAGTATTTCGAGGCCCAACCCCAACAAATAGTTACAACTTGGGTTACAACATTCTCTGTATTCGGTGTTATACTTATTTCAACTTATGATTGCGCATACTCACTATACTAAGTATAGATATAAGTATATACACACACACACACACATACGTGTTTTTAAAGTTCGAATACCACGCATAAGTATTTAATATAATATATTATGAGTTTTTAAATATTATTTAAAAACTCACACACATAAAACATCGAAAGCAAAGACGACTTGAAGTAACATAATTATCTGTAGATCTTACTGTTTAAGTATGTAACTATCTGTTTTAATCTAAACTAATTAAAGTTCCTTTTAAGCGTCAGAGTATGAAATTAAGTTAAGCGTGTACGAACAAACTTGTTTACAGATTGTAAAATCTGAGTTGCTCATGTTTTTGGTTCTTTTTATTTGTTTTAAATTTTTTTGAGTTGTGTAGTTTTTGTCTGGTCTTGTTATACGAGATCACGTTTCTGATAATAAAATTATTAATTAGTGCCTACTTTACGTTCTGACGTTTTAGACGTGCAAAAAGTGGCAGTTTTAGAAGGAATGTTTGATATTTGGTAAACATTTTAGACCGCGGTTTTTGCATTAGAAAAACGTATTCATTTCAATCCACGGATCTCTGTGTGAGAGTTAACCCAACCTAACTTAACCCCAGTGAGTGTTACTTAATCAGCCTATAGTCGTCCACTGCTGGACATTGGCCTTTCCGAGAGCGCGCCACCACACACGGTCCTACGCCTTCCTCATCCACCCGCTACCAGCGACGTTTTTCAGGTCGTCGGTCCAGCGGGCAGGAGGTCGTCCTACGCTGCGCTTACCGGTACGCGGTCTCCACTTCAGAGCACGTCTGCTCCAACGGCCGTCAGTTCTGCGACAGATATGGCTCACCCACTGCCACTTCAGCTTGCTAATCCGTTGGGTTATGTCGGTTACCTTGGTTCTCCTTCGGTTGTCCTCATTGCGGATTCTATCCTCCAGAGAAACACCCAGCATAGCCCTCTCCATAGCACGCTGAGCGGCTTTGAACTTGTGGACAAGGCCTACTGTGAGTCACAGATTTTACTGTGAGTGTCCACATTTCTGCTCCGGATGTCATGACCGGTAAGACGCAGGCGTTGAAGACTTTGACACACCAGTGAGTGTTGCTAACTTACAACAAAACTGCCGTGCAAAAAAAAAATTCTGCAAAAATACTTAAAACAGCAACGAGCGTGCATCTATGAATTTGTCAGTTGTAATAGAGTACAATTTTGCATGCCATCTTCGGCTTCGCAGCTGTCTGGCAGCTGTTTCAGTAGAAATGCACTGCTGAACGATACAGTATCAGCCCATTACAAAAAAAAAAAATACTCATATCAGAATTCTTTCCAATATAAAACTTAAGGATTTGTAGAACAAAAACTTCTTCTCATCGCTAAGAGGTCACCGTTAGTTCACCAACTACTAAGTGCCGATAATAACTCTCTAATCACGACGTGACAAACTTTAGCTTGACATGTCACACGACGGTGACCGCGGGAATCTCTCCAAAGGAAAAAAAAAATAAAAGTAATTTGTCAAACTCAGCCCTCCGCCTGTCCAGTGTCTATCTCCTCATTGCGACATGGAGTATAGACAAAATATGGATATGTTTTATGAATAATTAGCTGTTGGCCAAAAAATTTCGGATTTCAACAAATCCTGCAGGAACCATGGATATGGTCATGTTAATCCATGTTTTAACCTAGAGTATAATCTATCTATATTCTGAATTTCAGCGCAATCGATTCAGTAGTTGTGGCGTGAAAGAGTTACAAACAAACATACACACTTACATTGCATTTACCCACGTGAAGTTATAGCCCCGTCTAGTGATAGGAGGGCTGGCTCTCTTTTTGCGTATAGAAACAGCCAGCGGAAATGCTGCCAATATTATTTTGGACCATTCCGAGTTCATGAGCTGTAATTAATTTAAGTTAGCAATTAGTTTATTGTAAATCCTCGTGAATTTCTGGCTTTTACTAATCCTGTGAGAACCATGCATATTTTGGGATAAAGATTGCTTACAACAAAGCTAGGTAATTAATCCAGGACGTAAACTATCTCTACACTAAAGTAACTGTCAAATTGGTTTAATAACCACGGCCTATAGGAGTAACATACACAATTACATATTTACAGGCATAAGAAATTGCCTTAATAAAATTCGTGTAATTAAAAAAAATAGCACATCAAACCACCAAAGTAGCTAGTTCATTGACGTCAAAAATGCATTTGCTCGAAAGTTCCCACTCATCTCAGATTGGTTCCCGAAAGATAATTTTTTGCAGTTTCCCAGATTTCGAGTTATCGGGAACCAATATGAAGTAAATGAGTATTGTTGAGCAGAGTTTTTATTAAAAACATGTAGATGCATTTTTAGCATTAGCCCACTATGAGCGAAAAACTAAATCAAATTTGAATTTTCGCGCCCGCATTGTACCCATCGCTCTTAAAGAGCGCTCAGCGGACAGTGGGTAGCTTAAGAATTTTGACAAATGACGCTACTATCTGCGTGTATGAATTTTTTAAGTAGAACGTTCAGTTGACCGCATCGTCAGGTTCATATCGGTGCCAGCAACTAAATATTTGCATGGAAATAAGATCTAACTAAAAAAAAGTAATATGTATGAAAACGTTTTAATTAAAACCTTCAGATAACCACATCCTAAGGTGCAAATTGTTGCTAGCAACTGAACACTTACATGGTAATAAAAGCTTAATTTAACTTAAAATACCGTATTCATTCTTTATACCTCTCGGTGATGATGCTATCACTTCATAGTTCGTTAACGCGTATTACTCGCCTGATCGATACCGTGTATCGCTGAACAGGTTCTCCGTGGCGACACAGAGCCTATACAATATAAATTAGTTGCACTCATTTTAATGAATAATAATAATTGGTTCTACAGTTATATAAGAGTCTCCTGGAAGGTCAGTTTTTAACCGACTTCAAAAAAGGAGGAAGTTCTCAATTTGTATGTATTTGTTTTTTGTTTGTTACCTTAATGTCGACTGAGTGAACCGATTTTGATGATTTTTTTTCTTTAATTTAGGTAAAACTGGTGCTTCCCGTGTATTCTAACCGTGGCATCCATGCGAATAACATATACACCAAAATCCGAATAAAATTTGAATTTAGCGGGCAAACTAAAATAAACTCGGCTCTTGCCCTTTTTCGAAAGTAATTGTTGACAATTTGTCTTAAATAATAATTAGGTACAAGAAGCTATATCAAAGTAGTACATCCCGTTTCGTTCCCCTTATTCTAAAAACTAAAAGTTGCTCACAAAAGTTACGCAATATCTTACTTCATTTCCAAACTTTGTAGTCGTGTTCAGCATTTTAGTGTCTCACTACTCGCTAGGTAAGAGAGAGGTGCCTTATACAAATAGAATCAGGTCGGTCGTCTGTTTGTCCGACCCATTACAGAGAGCGTTTGAACTGTTGTAGATACAACGGACACAAGTAGCTTTGTCGTGTTTCTCTTTGCTCATTTTGAGTGCTTACGTGAGGTTATGATTTTGGCATTTAAGTTTTTATCGTTTACCGAGCTAAGCAGTAATAGTGATTTTCGGTTAACTATTGCTAAAAGGTTCTTTAATCCAAAGATTTAAATCGCTAGATGAGCCCTAAACCTCCAAAAACGTCCACGTTTTTGTCTTGTTTGTGACACGTTGTCAGTCTCTCTGCCACAAGTGAAACTATAGCATTATGAGAGCACTCACTCAACATGTTTGTGGACGTTTTTGATGCGCGCAATGTAGGCTTAGGGCCCATCTTGCGATTTAAATCTTTGCTTTAATCGATATTTAGTGTTGTAGTTATTTAGTAAACAGGTTAAAAAATAGAAAGATTTTTCTGTCATATTTTCCCGCAATGCCTGTCATCCTCAATAATGAAACTAAGCAATGAGTTTAAAATTAAAATAACATCAAAATTTTGAAAACCTCGGGACAATGATTCCTGGTACAAGCCATTTTAGAATTTTATCTCACGTCTGCTGGTAGGAGGTTTCGGCCACGTCTGGTTACCTTTCAACCGGAAAAGACGGGTGAGCGACTAATATACCACAGTAATTAATAGATCATATTCTATCCTACACTAACCCCTTCCAAGTTAGTACGATAACACCTTCATTCACTAATTTCGCTCTACTATTGACTCTACGATTTCGCATTATAAAGTCAACATCTCCTGAGGATGTCGCGGTGTAAGGACGAAATGTGCGTCGAAGAAAGTGTTGCAATAATTGTCATGTAAGGTGTTTTATGTGGGTGGTGTTCCTGCATATCAGACTGTACAGATTCTTTTCAAGTAGCAGATTTATAGCAAACCAAATTAATCTTTCCTGTTCATCTATTAAATTATAGTAATGAACATGATATGGTTTGACCTTAAACCAGAAGCTAAGTATAAGTTAAAAATACAGTAGTAAGCAACATAATAATCTATAAAAAAAAAAACAATAAAACCAATCAGAATAGCGATCTGTATCACATAGTCACGATTTCTCCATCAAAAGTTGAATAGATACCAAAGATTTAAATCGCTAGATGGGCCTAAACCTCTAAAAATGTCCACGTTTTTTGTGCTGTGTGACACGTTGTCACTCTCTTTGACACATTAGTGAAACTATAGCATGCTGAGAGCACTCACTCAACATATTTGTTGACGTTTTTGATGTGCGCAATGTAGGCTTAGGGCCCATCTAGCGATTTCAATCTTTGATAGATACTTGAAGATTTATTTGCGCGCTGGTACATATTGTGTGCGTGAGATTGTAATGAACAAAGCTTTTATTAGTGTGCAGCTGGCGTTTACGTATTACATATGTGTGGGTAACTGTAATACACTTACGCAAACATGGCAAGGCGAACATAGATGAGTTTGAATGAGTACCCATATTTGAAAGCCACCCAATAAAATACTATTGACATAATCTGCCCATCTATTGTGAAGAGACTATTCGTTATACGGTTTTGTTAGGCGGAGTGTGCATGATCGATTTTTGTGTGAGACTAGCTGATTTTAGACGTCTGAAAAAAAATTGTTCCCCAATTTTCCAGGCTGTCTTTCTTTGACATTTATGATCTTCGTTTATATTCATGTTAAACATTATTTACTTGAGCCTTTCGGAATAAAGATATTTTTTAAAGTTTCCTCACGCCTGGTCATTGGTCACCAAACATGTGACCAAATTGCTTGCCTCTAACTTGCACATTGAATCTATTGAGAATATTATGGGAAAATTGGGCAAAAATTTTGAGTAATAATAGTTGATTTTGATATACTTAATTATTATTAGTCTAATGGTACAATACATAAAAGAATATGTCATAAAATATCGCTAAGGTATTGTTGTTTGTTGCTATGTCCTTCAATCAACAAATAAGATTTATTATTCAACTATCAACATGAGTCAAAATGGATCAACTGGATCTAGTTGATTCATTTTGACTCTAATTAGATTATAATTATAACATCTAATTAAAATCCAGAATTTCTCAGACATAAAAACCATCTGGCATGTATTATTGTTTTAAATCTACCTACTGCGCTATCACTAGCCATTTCGTAAAGGTTTTTATTACAATTCGTGCGGCACAATTACTTAAAAATATTATCTTTTTCATTCTTTCTCTCTCCTCTCCGTACAAAAGGCGACTAGCAATTACGCCCGATGCATATAACATTAATAAAATTAGAACACCGGCGCACCGCAGCGTTTTGTCCCGCCAGTGAGTCCATGCCCCAGTTTTTAATAATGTCAATGCTAGCATTGTGTCCTATTAGTCCAAGAGGTGACGTCATTTCGTACCCTAGAGTAGATAAATGTCTCCAGTTTATCAGTGCATAAAATGCTTGTTTTTTTTTGTCATCAGCCGCAGGCCACGCTGTAGATCGCTCAGCACTCTGCAGCCACCTATAGAATTATGACACATGGCGCTACTGTTTGCTTGTACGAAAAAGGTTACCCGGTTACAATATCTGTGGACCTGGCTCGATGACGTCACGTCGTCTCAGCGCTCTGATATGGTGCGCAAAACAATGAAGCCGGGGCGAGCGCGGGGAGGTGAAAGGAGAACGGGAAGGGGGTCCGCATTCCAGCGGGGTCCACAGATATTGTAACCGAGTTGTACGTATATCGTTCGGATAAACATACCCTCTGGTTTCTTATCGGTAACTACCTATCATTCTTTTCATGGCGTAGCGGCGCACGAGCGGGAGTTCGCGAGTTCGCTTCCCGCCACGAGACACTTTAGAATTTTATAGTTTCTAAATTGGCTCAGATCAGCCCCCTGATTGCGTAAGAAAAACGTATTCCGCTAGCGAATTCTGCCCGCTGATTGGGTTCCTGATTTGCGTCAGCCAATCGCGGCGCGGAATTCGCTAGCGTTTACGATAACGATGAATACCTATTTCTTACGCAATCAGGGGGCTGGTCTGGTTCGGCCGTGAACCAGACCTATCTACCAGCAAAAACACACCGCATAGCGATTTAGAAATCCGGTGCGATGCTGCGTAGAAACCGTAAGGGATTGCTTATCCTGCAGTTATTTTTTTGTTTTATTGATAAAACAATATTATACAACTTGCCGCTTTCAGTGATGACATCTTCAGCTGCATCGTCACTTGATGACATCTTCAGAGATCATCAGATGTCATCAGGTAGGTACCTATTAACTTTTATTGTGTAAAAATTCCTCTTTTTCAATAAATATATAATATATCAGAAGGACTTGTGAATTTTATTGACATTTCTTTTTTCTTCTATTTTTTTAAATAACAATATTGATGTTACGAGTTACTGTTCTATACTTTGCACGACATAGTGTTACAATTTATAACCATCTTGAATTGCATATTTTGCAAAAAGCATTAAAAAAAATTGACCATATCTAAAAGTATAGCAGTTTGGCTTCTTAGCTCCCAGACCATACGGCCTGCCGCTAAGTGGAGCGGTGTCGTTATATTCTGTCAACAGAGCCGACGCCCCCTGGCGGCGACCGATGAAATTATTACTATCAACGATTGACTGATATGATATTGATGACATGATCGTCGATTACGGCTGATTAACTTAAAAGAGTAGGTACCCTATCCTTCCTTCTTAGTCGTTCACTCTTGACAGAGTGGTTGTGGTTATACCTTCGCAGGTACCCTATACCCTATCCTAGTTATCTTTAATTATATTACTTCACTTTAATTTTCTTCCTCGTTTCTGATACGAACCGCTAAGGTGTGGAATACCCTTTCAGCTTCCGTGTTCAAGGCTAAGTATAATTTGGGCTTATTGAAGAGTGAAGAGAAGAGTAAATACTAAATAGGCATTTTGTAGACAAGCGCGCTCCAACCTAGACCTACTCGTAGAATAATAGTAAACATACTGAATGAAATATCACTCTACTGCCACGCTTAGAAATCTGTTTAGCTCCGAGAAGAATGAGCAATAAACTCTGCTCTAAAATCATACGCACTAACATGAAAACATTCTGCAGTTATACAGTAATTTCCATTAATTACAGCCATTTTAGTTTGTATATGCAGGAACTCCTGATTAGCATCTTTCCCCAATCAAGAGTTCCTATAATATGGTACCTATAACAAATAAACTCAATCACAAATATACCTACATATACACAAACTAAGAAACCATATTATAATAATTTTTAAATAGTCTTCAAAAGCAGCCTTTTTCAGTTCCACGATCAAGTAATTCCACGACTTAAATCTTTACTTTGCAGCCATCTTAGTTTTTTTCATGCAAGAACTCCTGATTCGGTAAAGGCCTCCTCTAAAGAGGCACCTGGTCCGATTCAGGGGTTACCATACACGGATCCTATAACAAATAAACTCAATCACAAATAAACATACACATAAACTATATACAAATTACCTAATGCTACACTATTATACTCATTTAAGTACTCGTTCAAAAACAGCCTATTCTGAGTTGGGCAGACATTCGGCAGTGATCAAGTAATTTCCACTCTTTACAGCCATCTTAGTTTAACGGCTGCTACTAAATTAACTATGTTTTTTACGGCTCCAAACTGGCAGGTTTATAACGCCGTAAACTTAATATCTTCATTCCGTAGCGTTTTCATTTCAAGAATGGGCGTTCAAATGTTTTGTTGTTTAATGTTGTTTACTGTTTTGCTTGACCAGCTGAGGCTGTTGGGACTTTGAATTGAGGAAGGTGTAGCTTAGTTGCGACAGTACCCTTCTTTTTAGCGCGCCTTTCAGGAATCTGCAATGGCCAGGCTGCCGGCAGCAACGACTGGTCGAAGTCTGACGAGAACGCATTGGATAAGCAAGGGAATCCCGTACTTCCTCTAATGTGTGTTTCTTTTAATTATTATTATGGGCTTCCCGGGAAGCGCAGTGTCAGCACTCCCCCAAACAGGTGGACAGACGACGACAAGATCGTGGTGTTTGGTGGCCGTAATGTCGCCATTTTAGGGTGCCAAAGATGTTTGTTTTGACACCGACAGCATCAGTAGTAAGCCGGCAGCTGTATTGTCTATAAACCGTTGTTCCCACCACAGAAACACACCTTGTCAATAGTCTTCACAGTACACACACGTTTCCTTGGAGACGGTTTCCGCCAATATTATAGCGGCTTAGTGGGAAATGACAGGCGGTTCCATACTTTCTTGTATCAAGAAGATTTCCGTAAAATGTTGTCATGACCATATCCTCACGTTCCTTATCAATGAGTCCTTTAGACACTTCTTTACATACTTCGTGACATTACAACAAAGAGTTTTACCTCAACGTGTTTTCATTTCTTTCCATCCACATCGTTCATCATATGAACATAAATATTGTAATATAAATGATAATAATAAATCATTCCTGCGTACGGAATAAACTCACAATTTCACCATACGAAGCTCTTTCGTATATGATAAGATGAAATATATATAAGTATCCACGTGCTTCGCCTTGGGCGGTTGGTTTAAAGGCATTGCTTCAGCAGAAGCTAAGCTATAGGAATAAAATCAATGATCAATAAAAAAGAAAACTAACTGATATGAAAACTATCTGATTCCTCGGGTTAGTACTACCAATCGATAGAAAAAACCCGAATTCGATAGGTTGTTTGCAAGTTGAGCTATCGCTCCAACTAACTTGCTAGCTTACTAATTGTCGACAGACTCATGTTTTTTGAGGTTTTCTCGTGACTGAAAGCACCAATTTTGATGCGGTTTTCGCCAGTAGACGTGAAATTCCAAGCAGAAACTGCTATCACCGATACTTATGGATCTAGCGATTAACCCTGGTCTGCTAGATCAAAAACACTGTTTTCTTAATTCAACCAAAAGCAATATATTCATTCCGGAACGGTGTCAATATGATAAAATTCTAAAGTGGTGAATTTTGTCGGATTTATAAATCGCCCGAAAAATTCACATTAATCAGAGAATTCATGTATGCATTTTTGGAAATTCGCATAGTAAATTTGGACAAAATAAAATAAATAAAGAAATTCTGACTTTTTTCCAAAAACGAAGTAATATTTAGAACATCATACATTTATAATAGGTCGTCGCGCTCCAACTAGAGACCTACCTAACAACGACAGCTCCGTGCACAGACCAGGGAATCACTTTATATTGGTCTTCTTTTCTCTGTGGCTCCGTGAGTGCGGCAACTTTTTGTTGTAGTGTGAGTGTGTCAACTTGAAATTTGGATATGGTGCGTGAAAAATTGTGGCTCAGATAAATGTCAACGCGGCTTGGATGTCAATGGTTTGGAGTCGCGTGCGGCCTCTTGGACCTCTGTTTGCGTTCTTAACTGATTACTGAATTTACGAGAAAAGGTGAAACATCTCTATAGCTCAGCTTATCATTTGGAGTGTATGCATGCTTTAATTTTTTTAGAACAATCTCGAAGATTGAATAATTACCTACACATATTGTATGTCTTTGGAAGTGTAACAAATTAATTGCCTTGAATTCTTTCTGTTATTGCTGTAGCTATTTTGTTTTTTTCTGTTAACCGTTATTTTGTACTTACGTCAGTTTTATGATTACGGCTCGGTTTGATGGATGCGGGGGCGGGCACTTTGTGTAACTACTTTATTTCTACGAGTTTCGTAATTGATTCGTTTCTGTACGTCTTTACTTGTTTTTGACAAACAAAAATATTCATTGTAATATCAATACGTTTTCCTTTTATAATATTTCCGTGAATACCTAATTCAAGTTTAGGAAAAAATGAATATTCCTACCAAAGTAATTGGTAACACCTACACAAACACGATTGATGTTTTCTTGCCCTATAATTGCGACGATAATATTTGACACGTGCAAAAAATGTATGAAAGAGACTCAATTAAACACACAGTAAAATAACAACAAAATAGGTCGGCTTTTCAAGTTTTCGCGAAATTAACACAATTAATTTATTACAAAAAAAAAAATTGTGGTTGAGGTTACTCCAGTGTTGAGACGAAATGTACGTCGAGTGTATGGTATTACATTGCTTGCTTGGGGACTTGACTTTCTTAGAAGGTAAGCGGTGCTTAGCTTACTGATGTTGCCAGTTTACTGGTGTCAAAAACAAACTTTTTTGACACCAGTAAACTGGCGATATCTTTTCTATAGATAAATATTAAATCATCATCATCATCCTATAGATAAATATTAAAAATACATAAGATTTTTTTTTTTTAAATAAATATAAATATATAGTGGACAACATCACATACATTGCTCCGATCCCTTAGTAAGTAGCTTATGCACTTGTGTTAAGGAATTCAGACACAACTATGGTACCACAACACCCAGACCCGAGACAATGTAGAAACTTATTTTTCTACATTGCCGAATCGAACCCGGAACCTCAGAGATGGCGGCGCCTTGAAAACCAGCACGCTAACCACTCAACTACGGAGGTTGTCAAATAAGATAAATAGATGATCAGAAGCAAAAGATGCCGCGGTGAATAACTAGCGATATATCTCAGTTAGTTATTCTGTCTATTATGTACAGTTAGTAGCCATGAATCGCGTGAGACACCTGCGTTAGCGCTCGCTTCGGTGTAAATGAGGACGGCCCTATGAAAATGTTTGAATGACCATAATAATATGACGTTTGTGTGGGTTTAAATGTTGATGTTTGACCGTAAAGTTATTGTGGAGACCGTGATTGGCCTTCTTCCAGTAACAGTTATCTAATAATATGTGAAAATGACAGTTAGTTATATTAAAGCAAATACAAGCAAAATATCACGTATGTGAGCCCCCTTATATATATTTATTTTATTCCGGTTTGAATGATCATAATTTGACTTTTGTGTGGGTTTAAATGTTGATGTTTGACCGTAAAGTTATTGCGGGGAGCGTGATTGGTATTTTTCCAGTAACAGTTATCTAATATGTGAAAATGACAGTTAGTTATATTAAAGCAAAAACAAGCAAAATATCACGTATGTGAGCCCCCTTATATATTTATTTTATTCTGGTTTTTGGTACCATTTGTTTTTATAACGGCAACAGAAATGCATCGTCTGTCAAAATTTCAAGTCTGTAGCTATCACGGTTCCAGAGATACAGCCTGGTGACAGACGGACGGACGGACGGACGGTCATAGGGTTCCTTTTTTACCCTTCGGGTACGGAACCCTAAAAAGATTCTTCTTCTAACGATTCTTCGCCGCCTGCAAGGTTTACGAAGCATACAGACTACAGAGGCAATTTAAAAAATCGTATAGGAATTGAAAAATCATTTAACTCCGTTTCGGGACTCAAACCCCAGACCTCCTAGTGTGTTTGTACCCATTTCATAAAAATAACTGTAACTAATCACGTTGTGGTACAGTCTGTCAGTACATTGTAAATTATAATACGCAATTACTTACCTTGCAACCTACATTACTTGATTTTCCCACGGATGTAACCAGAGCGCGAAGCTCATCCCACTTCTGAAGGAATTCTACCAGTAGCACCATAATGTGAGAAGATTTGGATGTGGCATACTATTTTTAATAATACTAGCTGACCCGGCAAATGCTGTTTTGGCATTTTAGGGATATAAAAAGTAGCTTGTTACCTACTCTCAAACCTACCGAACATATTATAAATTATAATACACAGACAATTTCATAATAATCGGTCGAGCCGTTTCGGAGTTTGGTTACAAACACAACAAGAGATTGTTATACAGGGTTATATTTTTATACAGGGTTATATAAAAAAAACACCAAATCACACTCGGCCTTTAGTTGTTTAGATTAACACTAAAAACTTTTAATGTACGGCTTTTCTTTTTACTTGATATTTTGAGAAATATGGAATATTCAATATCTTTCAGAGATACTCTACTACCTACTCTGTAATGTAACATCGGCAAGAGGCAACAGTGCGGACCACAGCGTGAAACCGCAACAGTGTAATGTCACTTTACTGAAATAACATTTTTTGAATGTTTCTAAAAATTTTTTTTATTTTAGAAACATTGTTAAAATTATTATTGAGTTGTAATAAAAATAAATGAGAGTTAACAACATTTCTAGTACACCGCAGCTAAAATCTGAGACCGTAGCATACTCTTGAGATATTGACAAAATAAAATAATATTATACGTATATTATTTTCTTCATAAATCCCAGTCATACCGGGCGTACGTGTAACATCGACCTGTATTCCGTAACGCAGTTATGTTTGGCCTTGAATTATTCACAGTAACGATCGTAACACAACACTATAAGAACAATAGTGGGAACTTTGAACTTACACCACCGTTGGTTTCTACGAGACACTTGATGCGCAAAAAAGGCGAAGTTTTTGCTAAGTTAAAAGAGACAGCATTAGGTTACGATACCTCTAATTTAGTTAGGCAAAATCTTTAAAAAATATAAGAGCTAATGTAGACAAAAAAAAACCGGCCTAGCCGTTTCAGCGGAGTTTGTGTTACAAATACTGTAACACTAGAATTAAATCATAAAAATATAACGAGTAACCATGAAAAAAAATCTTAATCATATTTATTTTGCCATTAAATATAAATATATACGAGACACTTGATGTGCAAAAAACTAAGTTTTTGCTAAGTTAAAAGAGACAGTATTAGGCTGTGTTTGACTGATCTGAGGTATTAGGTTACGGTACTTACCTCTAATATAGTTAGGCAAAATCTTTTAAAAATGGAAGAGCCAATGTAAACAAAAAAAACCGGCCGAGCCGTTTCATAGGAGTTTGTGTTACAAATACTGTAACACTAGAATTAAATCATAAAAATATAACGAGTAACCATGAAAAAAATCTTAATCATATTTATTTTGCCATTAAATATGAATATAATAACAAATGTATGAAGGGATTGCAATACCAGAAGAAGAGCTAACAACAAACTCAGCCGAATTTTTTTTGTAAGTCGTAAAAATTTCATTAACGCTCATGGTAAGTTATAGGCCTTTCAACTGAGTGGGAACTATAAAATTTTATATCAAAGAAAGTGGGAGAAAATTAAATTTTTCCTCCACCTAACAATCCCAGTTTCTCAACTCTGAAGTGATTACAAAAGTTATGAGAGCGCCCGATGAAACTTCAATGAAATAAATCCCTTCTCTACGTTATTTGTCAAATCTAGAGCTAATAACATTTTGTACTTAGGAAAACAGCACTTAATAATGTGTCAAACCGGGGCCAACACCTTGTCTTTTAGGCGATTATAGAATGTTTGTATGTTATTATGTTCGTAACTCTTTCTTATACACAGAAAATGTGTACACGCCTTACTTATGTCCGTTCCATTTGGTGATGATTTTATCATTATTATTATTAATAAAATATTCCCAAAAGAAATAGAGCTCGTTGGCTCATTTTTTGCGCAACGAATCAGCTAAGCCGTTCAAAGCGGAAATGCAGTCAGCATTCTTTACACCCAACAATATAAATAAAGCACCATTCCACGTGGACAAAACGCGTATATCTCTAAGATTTCTCATTCTGAAGTCAAAATCTGCTGAGGATGTCCCGGTGTCGGGACGAAACGTACGTCAAAGAGAAATTAATCTGTCTTACTAAATATTTCTTCCATTCAAAACTTGTACAGTATAATTAATGTACAGATTATAAAAATTAAAACTAATAAAAAACCTAACCCACTCAAATAGTAAAAATCTCGCATTGCATGTTTAAAAGGAACGAAACTCGAAAAAAAAGATTCCGACGAATTGAGAACCTCCTCCTTTTTTTGAAGTCGGTTAAAAACGTATGAGAGTGACACGTCGAATTGATCGCGTGACTTATCGAAGACAGCAGCTGTCATTTTAAATGCATACAATAAGAATCGAAAACAGAACCTTCTTTTTAAATAATATTAAAAATAGTACATAGGTGTGTAAGTCAGGCCATGACTTCTGCATCCGATATGGCACCGCATCGTTTATTCAGGCCAGAAAGCCGTGGCCTCAGGGTAAAAGGGGGTACAGAGTCGACTCATTACACGATATAATTAATTGGAGTTCAGAAGCAAACTTCTCAGCCGGTGTAGAGAAATTTGGCGACAAAGAGTTTAAGTACGTTTACTAGATGAGCCTTTAGTTTTAAATTGGAAATAATATACAGCAGTCTTTTGCATCGCTTTCAAACAGTATTCAAAAAATGTATATCAATTCTGGTAAGTAAATAAATTAAAAATGTAATTAAAAAAATATATTTTTTTTTACTGAGCGATTAAATTTCCATACATTTTGAGAATTTCTTTCGGAGAACAATTTGTTTCCGATTAGGATTACGATGAATACGTTTTACTTGCACAATCTCGGGTAGGTGTCACCATAATGCAAGATATTCTTCCGTAATTCAGTAATGCAGTAATTGCGAAGCTAACTGTGTATTGCTTTGTGTAGCAAATAAAAAGATAAAAATAGTAAAGATAGGCCGATCCGAACATAAACCTTCTTCATTCAAGCAAACAGTAGCGCCAACCGTCAAAATTCCCGCCGCCGCCGCTGGCCGAACTACCGCGTTGCCTTATGCTGTTGGTACTAATGACACCCATAAACAGGCGACATTTTTTCGCGCTGTTCGCCCTGTCTTTAGTATACAAGTCTGTGAAAAAATAGCAATGTAGCGGTGACTGTACGGGGCATAATAACACGTCTTAGAATGACGGTCGCAGTGTATCGTACTTGTATAACATTGCAGTGCAAAGACCAGGGATGCACTGCTTCCTGCCCCAGCCATGTTTTGTCCTGTCCTACCCTGAGCCTATAGACAAAGTGTTTTAATTAGCGATGTAGCGAATAGGAACGTCCAAAATGCATGGGATTGACGTTAGCTAACGTCAATTTTTGGCATTCTTTACTACATTATCCATCCAAAACTGCAAAGATGCAGAAAAGCGTGGTTTGTCTGTCAATTATAATTTATAATCATTTGCCAAATAATATAAAGGAAATTAAAAATATAATGAGTTTTAAAAAATCCCTTAAGACATTCCTTATTAATAAAATATATTACTCCTTAAATGAATATTTTAATGACAAAAATAAAAACTAATATTTACTTTGACATGCTATGGGTATTGATTATATTATAAGTATTGACATTCGTTTTATAATTATTCGGGACATAATTCAGTGATAATGATTATTAGTATTATTATTCTATAATTTTTATGACGAGAAGGCGTCATTGGAAATTTTGATATGACCAATAAAATGTCGCTGCATGAGGATTATTTTATGTTGATTGTCTGGTTTGTGAGTAAATTATCATGCATGCCAAAAAAAAAAAATTTAATTGTAACATTTGCATACCCGTATGTGGGTAAAAAACATTCGGTTTCCAATTGTGTACTCTTCCACCTATTTTGACCATGTTTTTGAGCAAATAAAAAATTACTTACTTACTTACTTACTTACTTACTTATTATAGCGATATCGCTTATAGAATGTCTAGGCCCCCAGTTGTCTTGCCCTGAGGCAGCGTATCGCCTAATATCAGGAGAACGTCTTACTCATCCCGGTATTCAATGACAAAAAGTATCAACTTTTAAGAATGTCAATAGATAAATATAGTCAAGATAGCCACCCGAACTTTTTACGTAAACTTTCTTCATACAAGAAAATGTAGCGCCATCTGTCGAAACGCCTGCGAAATACATGTTTAGTTTTTATATTTTTTTTTTATCTATGTGTCTGTGGTCACCTTGCCTGCATTATTATTATTAATTCAAAAATAAAGAAATAGGTCTTTACCTATACTGACTACTGACGGGGGAGGGTGCAAAATAGTCATTTTTGCTCCCATAAACTGGCGACATTTTTTCGCGCTGTTCGCCCGGTCTTTAATATACAAGTCTGTGAGAAAGTCTTTCTTTTTTTTTTGACATAAATAATATTATTTTAATAATAATTAAATCTAAAAAAATATGTATTCTAGAATGTCTTAATTCCCATGGCCTATTATTTTTCTCTATATCAGTGTACCTGTCTTTTGGTTTCCACCTTGAATCGATAAGGAAAGTTGTATTAAAAGTTTTTGTTCTGTTCCAAGTGGGATAAATGATGAAATACGAGTGCCTTACCTTTTCTTTATTTAGAAGTTTTGAGAGAATTTCTTTAGACTAACTGTTACCCGTTGCTTTATCCGTATTTATTTTATCAAAACGGGACACACACCAACCTTGTCGAATTATAGGCATGCATAATAGATAATAAAAATGGGAAATGCTTTCCAAAAAACCAACTTCAAATGCCACTACAAAGAGTGAAATAATTTTTATTTAAATTTTAGGTACCTACACCAATTCGAAGTCGGGCAATGTTTTATACAATCCCTAATAGTCCTTCTTACTTACTTGATGTGCAAAGAAATGACGAAGTCATAGACAATTGCCCGACTTCGAATTGGTGTAGGTACCTAAAATTTAAATAAAAATTATTTCACTCTTTGTAGTGGCATTTGAAGTTGGTTTTTTGGAAAGCATTTCCCATTTTTATTTTTTACTTTTTAGTGGAAAACAATAAAATGCACAAGGCGTTGTAAAAATACCCAAATCGCTTGAGGTGTGTTCATAAAATCTGAAGAGATCCCTCAATTTCACCAAGATCCCATCATCAGACCCTGACTTGATGACTTTAGTCATCAAATCAGTTTCTGCTAGCAAATGCACCAGTAACTATAAAAAATACCCAACTCGCTTCAAGTATACTAGCAAAATTTGAAGAGTTCCCTCGATTTCACCAAAATCCCATCATCAGACCCTGACTTGATGACTTTAATCATCAAATCAGTATCTGCTAGCATATGCACCAGTAATAACTATAAAAATAACCAACTCGCTTCAAGTATACTAGCAAAATTTGAAGAGTTCCCTCGATTTCACCAAGATCCCATGATCAGATCCTGACTTGATGACCATAGGACAACTTGGAAAATATTACTCTTTCAAATAATACCCAAATAGTTTCATTTGTCCATATAAAAGTTGAAGAGTTCCCTCGATTTCTCCAGGATCCCATCATCAGATCCTGACCTGATTAAAATGGGACCATCTGGAAACAAAACCCTTTTAAACAAAAAAATAATTGTTCAAATCGGTCCACGCGTCTTCGAGTAATCGGTGAACATACATAGATAAAAAAAAAACAAAAAAAAAAAAAAGATTCCGACGAATTGAGAACCTCCTCCTTTTTTTGAAGTCGGTTAAAAATAGTAAAGATAGGCCGATCCGAACATTTTACGTAAACCTCTAATATCCTCTACCCTAAGGTTGCCTGGAAGAGATCGCTATTTTAGCGATAAGGCCGCCTATTGTACATGCTGTATCTGCTATATGTCTGTTGTTTTTGTTTTGGTGTACAATAAAGCATGTTTTACTTACTTTTACTTACTTACTTACCTTCTTCATAAAAGCAAACAGTAGCGCCAACTGTCAAAATACCACCGCCGCCGCTGCCCGAACTACCGCGTGGCCTAATACTGTTGCTTGGTACTAATGACACTCATAAACTAGCGACATTTTTTCGCGCGGTCCGCCGGGTCTATAGTAAAGATGTCAATGGCATGCATACAATTTTTTTTACACGTTTTAAGCTAGTATTTGACTGCGATCTCACCTGATGATAAGTGATGATGCAGCCTCACCGGAACGCTAAATCGCTTTGCTGTACGTCTTTGCTGGTAGGGTGGTAACTAGCCACGGCCGAATCCTCCCACCAGACAATATGAAGACGAATATTAAGCTTTCATAATTTTAAAGGCTTCTCAAGAAAATGGTAAAAGTGGAACCTGTCTGTCTTTCTGTCGGTACGGGGTAGTCTAACATGATCCCCTAGATGATCCCCCAGGGGATCCTGGTGAACTCGAAAAGTTTATCGGGATCCCTTATATAGCAAGTATTTAAGATGCTATTACTGAGCCCGATCTACTACCCATTCGCAGAAGCTTTGCTGACCCCCACTTTATACTGTACATCATACGTCCGCGGGTTGCGGTAGTACGAAATGAGAGAAAAAGTCATCGACAGAGATTCTGCGATAGGGCTATTACGGTACTCTAAAAATATGAGTATAGGTATTATGTCACTTAAGAGTCCTGTGAACTACGATGTCTCCATTCTTTCAAAATACCAAATCATTTGTAATTCGTGCATATTTCGATCATGTTGTGCTGTTATTCGGTTTCATATAGTAATAATCTATGCTACTAGCCATCATATCTGGTTCCGAAATACTTTTGCTAAACGAAATTGTAAACGAATTTAGTTTTACTTATTTTTATGTCAAAGAGGACATGCTTTCCGCTTTTTTGTTTAGTAATAATAATTACAAATGATTTTGGTATTACGAATGTATGGGAGACATCGTGGGTAAGCACACTCTTAAGCATATTCAATAAGTACCAACTTTCATCAACGTGAATCGTATATTTTATTTGAATTATTCAAAGTCATATTATGTAGAAATTACGAGAAGACAAGTTTACGTAAGTGGCTGCCATACTAAATCATCAGCTGGCTTTATTTGACCTGGATCTCTACTCCTACGCAGATTCTACAAGGTTTTTGCGGGCAACGTTTATACTGCGATGGACATAATACGGACCTAACACAAACTAGTGTTTAAATATTACCAATTAGACTGAAATAGTCTTAGGCAGGCCAGGTCCACTTATCACTTGATTGCGAAAATACAGGTAGGCGTCTCGACGTACTAATTTCAGACGGCCGCCACGTGCCGGATACTTTGCTCGCGTTACTTCAGGTACGGTCTATTACACGCGCTGCGTGCGCCCGATGACGAGGTAGCCCTAGTACGTAAAATGCGATAAAGTTACGCGATAGAATGAGAACACAACATTGCGTTTGTTGCGTGTTCGTTCCGCAGGCGTGGCCAGGCGCTATTGCGAACTGTATTGCACCTTTTTGTGTCAGCGCTAGAGTCGTTATTTTTTAAATCATCTTGCCGGGTGAGTCTTCTGTACCTTTAGGTACTATTAGGTATTTCGTGGCCTTAGGTCCATGTGACGTCATTGCATTTTCTTAATATATATAAATCTCGTGTCACAATGTTTGTCCTCAATGGACTCCTAAACCACTTAACCGATTATAATAAAATTCGCACACCATGTGAAGTTCGATCCAACTTGAGAGATAGGATAGTTTAAATCTCAATTCAACTATTTTTTAAATCCTCAAGGGCAAAACAACGTTTGCCAGGTCAGCTAGTAATTTAATATATTATTAAAGCGTTACACTGCGTCAATCCCTTAGAATAACAATTAATTAGACGTAGCATCGGCTAATATGTAAACAGAACGCTCTTTAGTCAAAATCTCACCTCGAAGTACGGTGTCCAAAAAAAACCTTTATTTGAGACATAATTTTTATTTCTGTCGATAATCGCGGAGTGCCGTTATTCTCTATATTTTATTTATGTATCTTTATTAAATATTATGTATTTATCCTTTATCTAGTAACCCATCACACAAGCTATCACTTATCTTGGGGCTAGATTGAGATGCGTGTAGTGTCCTGATTTATTTATAATATCTGGATGACCGAGCTTTGCTCGGTAGTATTACAGTTACTCACCAATAGATGGCAGCAGGAGTCATCTTTTTTTTTTACTTACCTGTACCTACTGTAATAGATTTTCTTCTCGCCAATAGATTTCAGGCAAAGTTATATATTTTTTTTTGTAAATATGACATTTTTTTTAAAAATGAATCCTATCTAGATCGATTCATCGCCCCCAAAACCCCCTGTATCTCTACTAAATTTTATGAGAATCGTTCGAGCCATTCCCGAGATTCAGATTATATAGAAATGTATATATATTAATATATACAAGAATTGCTCGTTTAATGGTATGGGATTTAATTATATTATATGTTGCAAAAAATTTTGTGCATAAAAAATATCCATGTTATGCCTCAACACAAATATTTATGTTTCGTCTATTCCCATGGCGCCAACTCTTGCGCAGCGCGTTTCCTAATACGACGTATTGAATAATTTCAATTTGTTTTGGTCTTCGCTTTGACTTGTTAAATCGGCCATTGTGCATTGTTTTGAGGATTTTGATATCGCCTCTGGTGCAGTTACTGTGTGAGCGGTCTAAGATTCATTCCCACCCTCTGTTGTAGGGGGTAATCTGGGGTTAAATAAATAAATATATTAGAATATAACTTAGTAATATTATATATTCGTTGATATAACACAGTTACACACATCGCAATCTGGCCCCAAAATAATAATATGTACAAAGTAATAATAATAATAGTAATAATAAGTACATTCATCTATAGTACCCATAAAATAGGCTATCATTTTATGGGTACCATAGATGAATGTACATATTATTTAAAATACATAATACAATTTATATAAAAATATCCAGACACTGAAAAACGTTTTTGGTGAGCACACTTTTCCATTTGTGGGAATCGAACCCACGACCTCCGACGCAGAAGTGGTCCTGCTACTATCACTGCGCCATTTGATCGTCAGTTTTATCGTAGTATAACCATATCTATAGTTTCAGCAAACAATAGATATAGACATATAGTTATAGCTCATACATGAAAATTTTGGCTAGGTATCATTTAATCATCAAAAATTATCATTATTAGTTTATCATCAAAATCCGGCGCAAACCGTGTATCAAAAGTAACCTACATAAGTAAGTAATCCAGCTTATAAACTATCTTCATTCCAAATTTTATGCAAATCGGTTAAGCAGCTATGGCGTGATTGATGTAGTATTCTCTTTTACATACCCATTTATATTATCATCAAATAATTATAAATAAGATTTATTTAAAGAGGTATAAAAAAATTGTAAACAAGTTACTCAAAAGTAAGTATATAAGCGCAACCTTCGTCCTTCATACCTATATAGTTACACCATACTCAGTATACCTTATTCCTGTAAATTACTACCTACTTCAGCGCTGGTAAAATGGCCTAACTCCGTAACAATTTATTCTGTGTGACTCCCAAACTTTTTGATGTTTACGAATACTCTCGGAACTTTTGTAATTTATTCCCCTCGCCCTTTGTGCCTTTCTTTGGCAATGTTCCATTCCTCTAATTTGCCTCTTAAAATTATTATTTTATGTAACATAAAAGGTATACGTATGATGCTACTTTCATAAAGAGCTTATAATTCGCTTTTTATTTAAAGGTACTTAGGTAAAATACGCTTTGAAATAGGAATTATTAAAGAAAAAGTTCTGTGTTTATTTTTTTCTTCGCGTTTAGCGTTTTGAGTTGGGAAAAAACCATTGAACTGGCGATAATGTTACTAATGCCATTACCGACACCAATTTTGAATACCCAAACTCTCAATAGATGGCGCTTTATAAATACGCATATATTTAGTTCTTCAATGTTCAAGTGGCTAATGCATTTTTTCCACCCACTTCAAAAAAGGAGAAGGGTCTCAATTCAACTATGTTTTTTTTATTTTTTTTATGTTTGTTTCTCATTACTTTTGACTGGGTGAATCGATTTTGATGATTCTTTTTTTACTAGAAAGCTGACGCTTCCCGTGTGGTCCCATTTTAATTGGTATCCATGAGAAAACCATATACCTATATTTTTAATTTTTAATTGGAAAGGATGTATTCAACAGTAGTTTGATGAGAGTTGAAGTTAATTTTTGTTAATTAATTAACGTATATCATTCAATATTAAATTACGACGATGGATACTAATAATCATCATTCGAATTACTTTCCTCTCCTATACCTATTGGAAATTATTCGTATATATCTATTAAAGTTGATATTTCAAATAACAACGCGTTTCCCAGCTAGCCAGTAACCACTCACACATTTTATTATAAAACGAAATGGATAGACCATTTTCGAAGCAACAAAATTCAGAATGTTCTCCATTTCACACCAGATTTCCACGCGTCCATATTTTGTTTATTGAAATTCTATTCTATTCAGTGCCCAAAAGTATGCAATATCCGGTGTCGATTTTCTCGACTTGCGCAGAAATTGGAATTCTGTATTTAGGTATTTTCGGGTGTGTATGATTTTTCTCGAGTTCCAATCGCACTTAAGCAAAATTAGGCTGTATATTAATGGTGTAAGACATAAATTAAAATGTTTTAGTTTGTTTGTAAAATACGTTATAATATGTAGATACCCTCGTTTATATAGGTTTTGTCGGAACACTTTTTTCGTGTATTTTGTATTACACCCGGGATCCATAGATTTATATGGCAATAATTCGGACCAGTAGTTTCTGAGATAAGCGCATTCAAACAAACAAACAAATTCTTCAACTTTATAATGATAGTACAGATATACAAAAATTCGAGCCAGTACAAAAATTCTGACATTTAATGCAAAAGCTTATTTACCAGATTTTAAAGTGACATAGGTAGGTACATTTATATAATATTTAGTTCAAAGTACGTTTCTTGGGAGATTTATAAACACACATTTTAACGCAAAATCCCTTTTTTTTGCAGACAAAGTCATGTCAAAGTCAACAGCTTGTTTGTTGTAAATAATGACGGTAGGTCCATGGTAGATCCATTTAATGTAAAGCCATTTTGTGTCACATTTTGACATTGCAATTGATAATCTGTCAGCCATCCCTTTCTTATTCATACAAATAACATGAAAGCGTAGACTAGAGTGATAACTGGCAACCCTATAAATTTTGCTCTCAGCCAAATTAGCTCACGTAGACGTACAGTTAGCAACAATATACCTACGTCGACAAAATATGGAAAAAAATATTGAAACGTGTAATTATTTTTATTGACTTCAAATACAGATGTGTTGCTTACTTGCGATTGTGCAAAAAAATCAATTGTGTTGACATAATTCATAAAATTTTATAATTCAGCAGAGGATAGAAACTAGTTTCAAATAAATCGTTTTATTTGGTGAATTTACAGAATATAGATGCTAGACAGAATTAGCTATTATTGTATATGTTACCGAAAATGTGTGAAAACCAGGAAATGTAAACAATTCCTGGGTGCAATCTTTGCTACGTAAGAGCGAAGAGGCTGCACTTCTCGCAGCGGCGTAGACGTCACAGATCCGAATTGGTCAATATATTAGAGCTGTCATAGATCTGATTTGGATACTGCACTCCCATGCTCTCGTCTTTTGCACTTATCCTAACGCTGTTTAGGATTTCTATAGATTTCCTAGGAAATGTATAAATTTATGATTTTATACATTTCCTGTAACACATATGCAAGAGCAACTTGTTTACTTACCACACAAAAATGAAAACATGACCTTTTTTTTGTGAACTATACCCATATGCCGCGTGGTGTATATCTGAATGCAAATTTCGGTTGTATTCTAGCTCTTAACCCCTTGTAATAAGACCCACACAACACTCGTGACCATGTCGTTTCAGAGTCACCATTAGCATATTAAAAAGGTTAGAAAGGCGTCGCTAAGTGCGATGTGTTTGTGTGAAATAATCTAAGGTTATTTAGTGAAAAGGCTTTTATTTGTAGCTAAACCCCTGAATTTTTTTTTAAAGTTTGTCTAAAAAACGTGTTATTATTTCAGGTTGATGTGAATAATATGTTACGAGTTTTTTTTATTTCACCAAAATTGGTTCAAGAACTATGTCGAATGACATAGTTCTTGAACCGATTTTGATGCATATATAGTATCTTCGTAATTCTTAGCTCACTATGGGTGATAAAATTATCTAAAAAAAAAAACACTTGTGTAAAAAATACAAGGAAAGTGACATTTATAAAAGTTACATAATTCTTAATATATATAAATCTCGTGTCACAATGTTTGTCCTCAATGGACTCCTAAACCACTTAACCGATTTTAATAAAATTCGCACACAGGGTGCAGTTTGCTCTAACTTAAAAGATAGGATAGCTTAAATCTCAATTTATCTATTTCTTATATCCTTAAGGGCAAAACAACGTTTGCCAGGTCAGCTAGTCTAATATATATATAAATGTCACAATGTTTGTCCTCAATGGACTCCTAAACTACTGAACCGATTTAGTTCAAACTTCGTGAATATCTGTCATTTGGTCCAACTTAAAAGATAGAATAGTTTTTATCCCACGTGGACGAAGTCGCGGGAATCAGCTAGTATAATATTAAATTATTAAAAATTATATATTGAAAACCCGACTGAAAAAACATCACCTTGTAAAATTACCTTAATTATCATTTTGATATATCGGTCGGTTTGAATAGTATATTTAAAGGTAAAAAATGGGAAATGCTTTCCAAAAACAAACTTCAAATGAAACTACAAAGAGTGAAATAATTTTTAATGTACACCAATTCGAAGTCGGGACAGTCTTTTGAAATATACGATAGTAAATAAATATACAAACATACATGCATATAAACGTAAAACACATCACCCTTAATTCGAAGTCGGGTAAATGGTTACTAAAAAATTTATAGAGATATTATAATGCACATATTATTCTGAGGAAACTTTGAGAGAAAAATCCAAAGCTTCAATATTTTGTTAATAACTTCAGCTAAGGCAGCTTTATCATTTTTGTTTCGAGAGGAAAAATATAAAAGCGGGAAGATAAAAAAAATATGGCACCAGAGCATGGGACGTAAAACACGGGAGAAATACACAAGCCTTTAAAAAGGATAATAAAATTTTTAGCACCGCAGCTCCAGGATTATCAATTTAGTTAAAGCCTGCGTATAAAAATTTCAAGGATTCTTTGGAAACTTTTTAATACTACTTACTGAAGACTGAGATCACACAACTGCCAGACTGGTGGCAGGATTCTTTTTGCGGAGTTCATCCGCGTAGGTATTAGGTACCGCAGTGTCGGTTTTTCTATCGTGAATGTATTACTGTTTAAGAACATTGCATTGATAACAGTGCAGTGTGTCGTATGATTTTGCAACACAAGATCGTGGGGATGCAATACATTTGGCAAGGGCAGGCATATTGAACATCTGCACTTCTAGCTATATGGCACTTTCTGAAACATGTAAAGATAATAATGGAAGTAAATTCAAAAATTTATGAAAATGATCATTAAATTGGTCATGTGACCAATTCTTTTCTATATCTTCTATCTATTGTACATCGTTTGAAACCGATAAAATAGCAATCTAAAAAATCGCATGTATGAGACATAATTACGGCTTGAGCTGTCGGTGCACCTTGCTCGCCTCATATTTTTTTTTGGTTATATGAAGAAAACTTAGAAGGTATCTGGGGACACGGTAGTGTCCCCGCCAAGACGAGCCAAGCGAAGCGCGAGGGCACTACCTATCTTTTCTCGAAGTGTTTCGCCGTATTTTAAAACCCTTATAACTTAGGCCTGAATTATTTCAGATAGTCAAAATTCTCGGAAAATGATGTCGCCAGTGAACTTATTAAACCTATAAAGTTTCAATTTTATAGGTCTTATACTTTAGATTTTATTGACGTCTAAAAAACCCAAATTTCGTCACTGACTGACTCACTGATGATCATCAAAATTCCTAGGTACTTCCTGAAGACCTAGAAAGCTGAAATTTGGTATATAAGCTAGTATTAGCACACAACCAACAAAAAAATTCCAAAAGTTGGAAATTTAACCCCCCAACCCCTTAAAATAGGGGATGGAAGTTTGTATGAAATTACCGCAAATATTGATGCTAGAGGTCTCAAAATTGATATAGGGACTCTTTGTAATAAACAATTAAATACGTGTTTCAGGATTTTTAGTTAATCACCCCACATCCATAAAATTAGGGGGTTGGAAGTTCGTATGGGGTTTCCCATAAGTATATAGGTATAATAAAAACTTAATTTCTGAAATTTGGTATATAAGCTAGTATTAGCACACAACCAACAAAAAAATTCCAAAAGTTGGAAATTTAACCCCCCAACCCCTTAAAATAGGGGATGGAAGTTTGTATGAAATTACCGCAAATATTGATGCTAGAGGTCTCAAAATTGATATAGGGACTCTTTGTAATAAACAATTAAATACGTGTTTGAGGACTTTTAGTTAATCACCCCACATCCATAAAATTAGGGGGTTGGAAGTTCGTATGGGGTTTCCCATAAGTATATAGGTATAATAAAAACTTAATTTCTGAAATTTGGTATATAAGCTAGTATTAGCACACAACCAACAAAAAAATTCCAAAAGTTGGAAATTTAACCCCCCAACCCCTTAAAATAGGGGATGGAAGTTTGTATGAAATTACCGCAAATATTGATGCTAGAGGTCTCAAAATTGATATAGGGACTCTTTGTAATAAACAATTAAATACGTGTTTCAGGATTTTTATTTAATCACCCCAAATCCATAAAATTAGGAGGTTGGAAGTTCGTATGGGGTTTCCCATAAGTATATAGGTATAATAAAAACTTAATTTCATGTTAGATATCTGCTAGTAATGCTAGTAAACATATGGAAAACACGTAAATTTTCCACTGATTCCAGTGCCCAAGTGGCCAAGCGTCCAAGTGCCCAGTGCCACGTGCCCAGTAATATTACACGTTTCAAGCCCAAGTTCCAAGCATTTCATGTTTAACGAGCCGAGTTTCACTGCACGTCGAGTGACCATGATCCAGTGCCCAGTGACAAAAACCCACATTGAGCCGAGTGCCCAGTGCCCAGCGTGAGCTGTCGAACGTGCCAAGCGTCAAATCTGATTTTGAATAGCGTTATATAGCGCTCAAATACCTGCTTAGTGCCCAAACACACGCATTTAATTTAATCCGATGCTTAAAAGTGGGTTAAAATCACGTTCAAAAATTTCGTTACAAACCTACCTACGTAGAACTACAAGAACCAAGTAGGCAGGTACTAAGTTCTCTCATTTTAATGGCAGACTGCACTCGGACAAAACTTAAAAGTATCGTCTAGTGACGACCCTGTGGAAACGCACGTGTGGATTATTAAAAAAAATCGTCCAGTGACTTAGCGCAAGCGAGTAGGTATTTTCAAAAATGATATTAATTATGCCCAATGCCCATGCCCGTATAGAAAGACTTGCAAGTTCAGAGCTGGGAATTTTGTTCTTGCTCCGGGTGATTTTGCAATGACCTTGGGCCATTAACGCCGACATACGTTAATGCCTATTGATCGTAATTATTTCAGATTTTTCGATTGGTAAACTTCGGAGATAAGGGGGGGGAACGGTATTTTTTTCGACAGTTTGGGCAATAAATCAAAAACTATTAGGCATAAAAATAAATAAAAATTAGTTTTAGTATACACAAGTAAGGCCCTTTCATATGATACCCCACTCAATATTATTATCTCATTTTGAAAAATTTTCGACCCGGTTTTCCCCCCTTTTTAAATAAAAATAAAAACAATTTTCAAATTTTTACTATTGTTATGACGTCGCGTCACTATTACCTATAACTATTCTAAATTTCAAGTCGATAGCTTGAATAGTTACTGAAATAATCGAGTGTGACAGACGGACGGACGGACGGACGGACGGACGGACGGACGGACGGACGGACGGACGGAGAAAGTCTCACCATAAGGGTTCCATTTTTACCAAATTGGTATGGAACCTTAAAAAGGGCCAGGCGCAGTCATACATTATAAAGTATAAATAATAGACACTGTAGGTATGCATCTTGTATTTGATAAATATTTTCCATGGAATAATAACGAAATTCTTACTATTTTCAAGTATATTTTATAAGTTAAGGCCAATACTCGTTAACTCGTTACTTAACCGTGATAGTTTTCCTTTTAGACTTCATTAATTTATGCTAATAGCCCGTGCGCATTCCTCTACCGTTCGACAGATGGCGCTGTACGGAGTTAACTCGCGCTGTAAGTTCTCATTTTACAGAATGTATATACGATGAACTTAAATTCCTTTACGCGGATGTGGTTTACGTCACATGTAATGATGTAAATCGATTGATAGTTTTGTCTTGTGCTTGTCTTGTCTTGTATTGTCTTGTCTAGTGGTATTATGATTTTGTTGAATGTTATTTCTTAGTTTAGTAGGTATAGGGTTGTTTTAGTGAAGGCCGCAAGACACGTTTTTATTTTGATTTAATAAGATTGTTATAAGGTAGGTTTTTAAATAGGTAAATAAAAAAAAGATTCCGACGAATTGAGAACCTCCTCCTTTTTTTTGAAGTCGGTTAATTAGGTGTTAAGGTTGGTTTTTTAAATAAATTTAGTAAGTAATATAGTATCTACGTTATTAGGTAGGTTTTCTAAATAAGTAAAATTAGGTATAGTTAGGTAAATAATATTAGGTAGGTAATATTAGGTATTATATTTCCTTAGTTTGAAAATGGCTTGTGAAATAGTTTCACTAGAAGTAGAACTGGGACCCCGCCATCATCGCGTGGTTCATATGCCGGGAGATGGTTCCTGCCTCTTCCATTCCTTGACATATTTAATGTTTGAAAAAATTGACTTTGAGGTGGCGTTGCAAGTCAGGACTGCTATTGTGCGACATGTTGTAGATAACTGGGATGACCTACAATTGTATACCCTTGCAATGATATTCAAGAAATACACCAAAGAAAAGGAAATTAACCAAATAAAAAATATAGTCGTAAACAACTTACAAAAAGAAGTGAAATCCCAGCAAAAACATTTTCATGTAAAATGTTGCCAAGACGAGAACATGTGGCTCACACTATCAAAAAGTTATCAGATCTCATGTAGAGCAAGACTTCTTACTCTACACGCCCTAACTCTATAAATCCTAACTTTATAAACTCTACACTTTAGTCAAAATATTTTATGTCTTGGCTGTTTCGTTACTGTCACATGGGTGTAAAGTAAAAATATTATTCACTGACTTTGTACTTTTCTGACATACAATACCTAGTTTCTGTAGTAACGATTATTTATTAGATAGGTATTGAGTCTCCTCAGAAACTGCACTTAGGTTTTACTAACTGCATTGGTTTCAAATACTTCATCACACTTTGCAAAAGTGTGTTCCTTTGCTTTAGAGGATATTTTTAATAAATGGAAGTTTTTTCCCATAACAATGGTGATACCATTTAATTTTAATGTGAAATTTCTTGAATTTTGCATGGTCCATTATGCCACTTGCAAAACTCTATTAGAAAAGTACTGAACAGTGAATAAATTCACTTCACTTTACGCCCATGTGACGGTACCGAAACAGCCAAGACATAAAATATTTTGACTAAAGTGTAGAGTTTATAAAGTTAGGATTTATAGAGTTAGGGCGTGTAGAGTAAGAAGTCTTGCTCTACATGAGATCTGATAACTTTTTGATAGTGTGAGCCACATGTTCTCGTCTTGGCAACATTTTACATGAAAATGTTTTTGCTGGGATAGGTATTTCTGTGACCCTCATAATTTGAGGATAGAGACGCAACATACGTCTTATAATTTTGTGTAGGTATGGTCAATCGCTAAGAAATATTGTAATCCTTTTTTACCCGACTGCAAGAAGGGTTATGTTTTTCGCGCGTATCTTGTATGTATGTAAATTTCTTTATGACCACGTATCTTCCAAACGGCTGGATGGATTTTGACGTTAATGGTATCGTTAGATTTGTCTCATTAACCCAAGTGTTCTTAGATAGGTTTTTGAAAATAAAAAGCAAAATGGCGGATTTTGGGCCTAAAATTGTCAGTCATTTACAAAATATTTATAACCAAACCTATCGAGTGGCGTATCAAAATGAAGGGAATTACGAGGAGATTACAAAAATATATATAAGTCATATGTTTCGAATGAATTTGGAATTATAAACAGTCGATCAATGCGTTCAAAATGGTAATATTTGTAGTTTTTGATAGCGTTAATCTTGTATTGACCAAATGTGTGTCGTACTTTATATTGTGCATTTTTACTTGGTATATCATAGCATAAATCGAAAACATAATTTAATATAATCATGAAACAATTATTTAACATCTGTACTTTCGCTACTCGCCCTAGATGGCGCTGTGTGTACTTTAAGACGCGCTCCACTTTGTCGATCAGATTTAATTTTGTATGAACATTTTTTTTTCACCTATGGCTTCGTATAGAAGTCAAGAAATGACTCGGTGAAAAACATGGAGAGCGCTGATGATTGAGGATTTCGGAGACGGATGAAGAGCACAGCCAGGGTATTGAAGATAGGTGAGGGGTGCTCGACCAAATGTCATTCGAAACCTTGTGCAATTGCCAATGAGCTGAAAAAAATTTCAAAATGGCGAAAAAAAGATGGCCGCCATACAAATTTCGTCGGTGTCTATCTCAGAAAGTATGAAAGATAGAAATGTGGTTTCATAGCAAAAGAAAATCGGAATGAGGAGGTCTATTAATTGAAAAGAAAAAAAATTCAAAATGGCGGAATATTTTTTTTCATACTAAATTGTATGGCAATTACGAACTATAAGAAATTTGTCATTTTTCTCCTAGAAACAAACTGAAAACGATACAATGATGTAGGGGAAATGTGTTAGGGCGCGGGAGTCGAGTAAGGAAAAATTATGACATTTCAGAATAACAAGCTGGCGGCCGACGTGACTTTCGTAATTCTTTTGTTTTCCAACCGATTTCGTTCAAACTCGCAGAACTCGAGGAAATGAGAAAACGGTTATTAGAAAAATTGGAAAAATTAGGAAAAACAAGATGGCGGCCGAGCAGTGGTGTTTTCAAATTTTTCATTTTTCTACCTCAACCCGGGACGCCACAGATCCGAAACGTGAAGTGGAGGCTGATAATTTTTGTGTTTTGCCTATAACGATCCTGAATTTTTACAGATCTTGGGTGATTTATAAAATTACCCCATTTGTAGGGAAAATTTGAAATAAGGACTTTTTGCAAAATCCGAGTATGAGCGATCACGTAAATTACTCCAAGCAGTTACGCGGTCCGCTTTAGCGGGCCGCGCCCCCACGCGAAAAACTAGTCTAATAATATATAACCAAATATACCCACTTTACGTCTTTGACATTGTGTAGATAAAAGTGCTTAGGTTTCGCTCGTGTGGCAACTAAAAAGCCTGAAATAAAATAAATAATTAAAAAAATAAAAAGACCCGACTGTAAAAATGTCAACTAAAATGCAATAACTTAAAAGACTGAAACAAGGCGGACAACGAAAACAAAATTATAATAAACTTAAAACGATGCAATTTTTACTTCATTTTAACAAACAACATTATGAGCTGAAAGCTTTAGTTAAATTTTCGCATTCAATTTAAAAATAAAGCAGGCGGGACCTATTAATTTTCTCTATGTTAATTTATAATTTGCAAAAATAGGTCCCGCCTTCTATATTTTAGTTGACAAGTTGTAGTTAGACAAGTTTATAATCTCGAAACACCCCAATTTCTTGCTAACTTCACTTCAGTTCTACTTTTCAGGCTTCAGATTTCAATTTTGTAGCAGCCTGGCTTTGTACTTTCTATTTTAATTCGTTTATTTCTGTCTATAAATCCGATCACAGAAACACATTGGGTAAAGCTCGTAATATTATAAAGAAAGTTTTACAAACCATGTTCGCTTCATGCTGGTAAAATCAACGAATTTCTTTAGAATATGCGATAGGCCAAAAATCCAAAATTTTGTAAATATTAAAAACTACTTTTTAAATATTAACATTTTTAATTGTTGTGTATTACGTGTAATAAATGTAATTATAATCCTAAAAAAGATCCAAAATTTACGAATCAAGTTGGCTTTATTCTGGTAAATCCGCGATTGATACAGAATTTGTAACAGGTCCAAAATTCATGCATCTGTACGTCTCTCCACGACACCGGAGCATCATCAGGATATTATGTTGACTCAATAAACTGTAATTGTAAAGTATCAATATAACACGATATATCAAGCAGGCATGTAACACTCATTCGAAAGCTGTACTTGCCGCGAAAAATATAATATCTAGATAAGTTTGTTCATAAATGTTCTAGCCCAACGCTCTAGTTAGACAGACAACTTTATAATCCGAAACACCCATTTTCTTGCTAACTTTGTGTCGGGCTTCGCACACTTTGAATTTCAATTTTCAACAATAGAGCCTTTGTAGTTTCCGCGGAGCTTTTTAATGTTTTTTCAGCGCTAAGCCAGTTTAGCCTTTAGAATAGATCTTTTGAAAGCTACTTGTTCGTACCATTATTTGAATTAGACGAGCTTTGTTGAGCCAATTAATGTTTTACAGGCTGTGTTTGTTGAGCCAATTAACACTTTACAGGGTGCGTTTTAAATAATCTATTTTCTATTACTCAACACTATTAAAATCAGATCTTCAGCTGTCGCCGGTTTTACCGACGTTAAATTCTGTTGTAATCCCTCACCAACCATGTAGTTTTCTGGGACTAAATGTATGGGCTATTCCTAAGCCAATTTAGCCTTTAGAATAGATAAATTATTGAAAGCTACTTGTTCGTACTATTGTTTGAATTAGACGAGCTTTGTTGAGCCAACTAATGATTTTCAATGTGTTTTTATAAAGTAATCTATTTTCTATTACTCTACACTTTTGTAACCGGATCTTCTGCTGTCGATTTTGACACGTTAAATTCTGTTTTATCCTTTTCTGTTGTGGGAATCGAACCCACGACACGACGATGACGCTTCATACAACCTGGTGACAGACGGACGGACTGACGAACGGCGAAGTCTCAGGTATAAGGTTCCGTTTTTACCGTTTGTGTAGGGAACCTTAGAAACCGGCCACAAATCATTGTTCGATGCAGGACGCGCGATATAAATAAAGATACCTCAGTATTCCCGGCTGAAATCACTGATTTCTCGCGTCGCCGCCGCCGCGCGGTCATTTGTCATTATAACAACTAGATGTCGCTACCTAGATAGGCTGCGATTTATAATGACTTCCTCACCCCCCATCGACAATAAAATTGCGACTCTATTCCTTCAGCATCAAGGTTGAATTTCGTTTGCGTAGTGACTGAACGAGATTGCGTGACTACCCTACATTTTTGCTACAACCAAATTAGCATTTCTCGGTGATATTTTAGTTTCACTCTCAGTTTTGTATCCATCGCGCTATATCTTCCGCTGATTGTACAAGTTGCGCGTAGGAAAGCAGTAATGGATTTCAAGGGTGTATTTTTAAAAGGCAGGCATTCCTCCTGACAATATTTCCTGTTGTCACCATTAGTGTGGTATTTTTATGGTACCGTCCACGGGTTTATCCGCTCAACTAATTGATATAGATTAGGTCCATTATCTTTGGAGTGAGATCGATGGCTAAGATTTCTTGCGTTGAAAGTAGGTTCTTCAATAATTACTGAAGTTTATTTACATTGGACGCGAGATCGCGTGATCGTGACCAAGCCTTGAAATAAATTTGTTTATGTACTTACCTATTGCAAATTTGATTATTACTTGCAAAGCTGTAAAACTTAAAAACAGATAAAACTTTGGTATTACACCTCAAAAGAAAAAGAAAAACGGAATCTTTACTTTTTCTATAAGAGTACGGAACTCTCGATGCGCGACGCGCACTTGGCTAATTTTTAATAAGGCTCACTACTAACTGCCTCATTGGTCTAGTGGTAAGTTTACTCAACTGCAGACATCGAGCTCCAGGGTTTGATCCCCGGGTTGGGATTTTTTTGAAAACAGGTTTTGTAATAACGTTGTTTTTCTGTAATACTCTCCCATTATGCTGCCTTTTGCACCTACCAACGTATTCGTAACAGAAAAGTATAAAAATTAAAACCATCAACGGCCTTAAATACGAGGCCTTTTATAACTTCTATACGCGTTAGAGGTGTTCACTACATTACTATTCGACAGCTTCCATCAAAAGTTAGTAGCTGCGATGTATCCTCGCATGTATTTCAGACACGTACGCGATCGCATCATTTTGTGTCGCATACGACGTTCTTGTAATATACAATGAGCAGATTTATACTTTATGATTTGTTCATTTTACTCATGTTTGTTTTTATTTACTTCCGCATATACAAATATACTAGTAACTAATTAATTATGTATTTAGTAGGTATGGGCTACGGCTGAAACATGATTCTTCAAGTGTGACACTTCTACAGCGTGTTTTTCTATAACCGCATCGAGTAAGTAATGTTCATCGAGATGAGCTATAAATGAAAAACGTTTACCGTATCGTGGGATAGTACTGAAATAAATTTAAATCGTAGTAGATTATGGCTGAAACATTGTGTTTTAGCTGATACACTTCTAATAGTGGGCTATGACTGAAATATTTTTTTCAGCGATTTGGGTAAAAGCTGGATACACAGAGCGGGTTATGAACATCAAAGCAAGCTATGGATGAGATATTTTTACGGTTTCGTGGGCTTATGCTGAAACAAATATACACCGTAGTGGGATAGGGCTGAAACATTGTGTTTCAGCCGGTATACTTCTACAGCGTAGTGCGCTATGGCTGAAACCATTTTACAGCTAAATGATCTACATCACAGAGCGGGTTCTGTATTTTAGGTAGAGCACATAGAGTTGTGGGCTATATTTTAAACTGAAACACTGCTACTACAGAGTGGGTTATGGCTGAAACCAATGTAGAGCACGATAGGCTATGCCTGGACCCACAGAACAAAAAATGTAATTTAGCTGGATGTTGTTTATATGGAGTAGGTACTATAAAATATAGTTAGGTATCTATTTCTGAAATATGGCTAAAAAAATTTGAAGTGGCGAGCTATTGCTAAACTTCTTACTATTCTAAAGATGAGTACGTAGTCTGCAATTGTTTAAAAAATAATAAATAGTCAATACTATATCAGATCTATCATCGCAATCTGTCCCCAAAGTAAGCAATAGCTTGTGTTATGGGTACAATATAACTATTCGGGTTGGCAGCTGTCTGGCAGCTATTTCATTTTGTAGAATAGCACAGCAGGACTACAACCAAGTGCGCCAATCGGTCTTTAAAAGAATAGTTAATTAGGTTTGTGGAAATTAAACGTTGTTATAAAATGAAAATTACTTTAAGTAACGTCGGGTGCCCGGCTACTTATAATTAAATACGTCAAAACCTGAAGTAGACCCGTTCTCAGAAAAGACAAGCCCGTTAATTGTTCCCGAGCTCAAACTGTGGGGATAACTATTAAATCTGACAAATAATGAAAAAAAAAATGCGTTAGTATCTAGGAACACTCAGTTGGAAGGAAATTTGCGGCACACGCTTATTTGAACAGACATAGAGTAGAGTCAACGTCTTCCGATGATACTCCGTTATCGGGGCGTATCGTATGTATTTTAGAAAGTACAGGTAACTCTCTCTTTTATATGAAACCCCATTCATTATAGTTACACAAATATACAAAAAACCGGCCAAGTGCGAGGGTTCCATACCATAGAAGAAGTAAACATTGAAAGAATCACTTTTGTTCATGAATTTACGAGTATAGTATACAGGTAGGTACTTTTGTTGGCAAACCGCAAACGTAACTTTGTTTTTGGCGGTTTATTGTTAATATCAAAAAAAGTATAATAGTTAGAGTTGATTTTATTTTTTCTGTAAAATATACGTTTACTTCTATTGATCATAATTATTTCAGATTTTTCGATTGGTAAACTTCGGAGATAAGGGGGGGGGAACGGTATTTTTTTCGACAGTTTGCCCAATAAATCAAAAACTATCAGGCATAAAAATAAATAAAAATCAGTTTTAGAATACACAAGTAACGCCCTTTCATATGATACCCCACTCAATATTGTTATCTCATTTTGAAATTTTGTCGACCCGGTTTTCCCCCCTTTTTAAATAAAAATAAAAACAATTTTCAAAATTTTACGATTGTTATGACGTCGGGTCACTATTTCCTATAACTATTCTAAATTTCAAGTCGATAGCTTGAATAGTTACTGAAATAATCGAGTGTGACAGACGGACGGACGGACGGACGGACGGACGGAGAAAGTCTCACCATAAGGGTTCCATTTTTACCATTTTGGTATGGAACACTAAAAACTAGGAACTACATACATGCACTACTGAATCTTAGGACCTAAGTGGGCACAGTGTTTGTGAAAAACTAAATAAACTCGCCGGCATATTTAGCGGAACATAAAAAAAAGGTTTGATATCAGTATCATATAAAGTTGCTGGCTGGTTTATACGTTATTTAATTTAAAAAGAAATATTTTCAAATTAAGAAAACAACTGAACATCACATTTTATGCAATTGTTTTAATTTTATTCAAATACACCTTATCTGGAGCGAACTTCGAGTATTTCTTCCTTCTGAGTTTGATTTAAAATTTCATTGAAATACTGTTTTTTGTTAGTTTTTTTAATCGCGTATCTTTCTGGAGTTGATGACTGAATTATGCCTGACTTAGCCCCAACGGAGATTGCCAGGGCACTCGAAATGCGAAGAAATGGTCAAACCTACAGAGTGATATCCAGAGATCTTCGTCGACCAGTTTCAACGATCCATCGCAGTATCCACCGGTTCAGGGAGACCGGTACTTATGTGAGAAGAGCAGGACAAGGCAGAAAAAGACGCACTTCGAGTAGGGATAATCGTTTCATTCGGCTTCGTGTACGTAGGAACCCCCGTTTGACGGCCGTCCAAGCCCGACATGAGTTAGAAGCAGTGCGGGGTGTAACCGTAAGTGAGCGTACGGTACGAAGAAGGCTCGAAGAAGCTGGTTTGGGTTCATTTGTGCCCGCCAAGGCTCCAAGGCTCGAGGTAAATCATCGTAGAAACAGGTTAACTTTTGCTCAGGAACATCGACTTTGGAACGCGGACCAATGGAGTAAGGTATTGTTTAGTGATGAGTGCAGAATTCTCTTAAATCAAATTGACGGCAGGCAAAGAATATACAGACGCAAAGGAGAACGATACATTCAGACAAATTTTGAAACTACAGTTGCATACGGTGGTGGATCAATAATGGTTTGGGCGGGCATTTGTTTGGGAGCTCGCACAGACTTGGTAGTGATTGACAGAGGGAGTCTGACTGCAGACCGCTATATCAGAGAAGTTTTAGAAGAAAATGTCGTACCGCTTGCCCCATATATCGGTGACGATTTTGTTTTTATGCAGGATAATGCTCTGCCGCATACCGCTCGGGTAACTCAAGCTTATCTTAATGATATGAATATCACTGTTATGGAGTGGCCGGCGAGATCACCGGATATGAACCCAATAGAGCACGTTTGGGACTTGCTGAAAAGAAAAGTTAAGTCCAGAATTCCAGCTCCTGCCAACGTGGGAGAACTGCGAATCGCCGTAGTTGAGGAATGGCGGAGACTATCCCAGGAGACCATCGATAACATCATTCTCAGTATGCCTAGACGGGTAGAAACTTTAATAAGAGCACGTGGAGGAAATACGCGATATTAATCACCATTTTTCTAATTTAATTAATTGTAATTTTAATATTAAATTTCACTTTTCCAGGTTACATGAAAAGTTCAAAAATGTAACATTTTTCACAAATACCCTTTACTCGCAAAATCTGTTCTTAATGTGATCTCATTTTAAGTAAAAACAAATGAAACTTTAAATAACAAAAGAAGTGTAGTAAGTAGATTTTAAAATAAAACCATATTTATTTAATTATGGACCTTTTTTTTATGTTCCGCTAAATATGCCGGCGAGTTTATTACTGTAATTGCTGAAGGAAACTATCGTGATGAGCAGGTATATTATATGCTTGAGTTTACCATAATGTTCTGTTCACAGGTGTGTTAAGCATGCCAAATTGTACTTGGCCAGTGCAGGGCTAAAAACCGGAGAAACGTGCCTAATAGTACAGAAAAAAGAGTTGCAACCAAAATTAAAGTACATAAGGTGTAATATTGTGGGGTAACTCATTTGATAACGTCACAATTATTATCATCAAAAAGCTGACCGCTTTTCTGTAACCGAGGAGGCTCCAAGCGAATTATGTAAGCTTTTCTTATAAAAAAAAACCTACGCTACGTCCGGAACAATATACGGCCCTAACAAAGGTTATGAAGTGTTGCAAGAGGGCCCTTTTCTTGGCAGTAACTTTGAGAAGCCGTATAAAAACGTCTCAAGGGAGTGTGCTCTTCGGTTTTGGAGGCTTTTTTTTTGTTGCGAGCTGTATGATGTTACGAAATAATAATGTCGCTTTGCGTTACATCTAAAGTACTTATTAGTATATTATACAATAATGAAAAATTCAATATTTTCATTTACTTAATGGCTCATTATCACCTTATCTGAACCCGTGTTCTTAATTGCGGATTTTTGGGGATAAAAATTATTATAATATTGTGTTAGAGCATATTCCAAATTTCGGCTAAATCGATTCCCTATAGTTTTGGCCCGATAGATAAATTAACAACCAAACAAACTTTCACATTTAAACGTCGTGTATTTTTGATTTTTTCTGATTTCGATCTAAAGCAGAAACATGATTGGATAAAATTTTCTCAATATAAATTTCTTACAAAAATTGCTCCGAAATCTCAATTTTTCTAATACAAAAAACTACAATAGATGTTAAATTGTAATTTTTGTTTTAATTTGTGTGCATTTAGATTCTTGATATTTTTTAGTTTTCACTTACTTTTTCACTAACTAGGCAAAACGTTGTTTTTCCATCGTCGAAACGTAAGTTTGTAAGAGTGAAAAGGATAAAAATAAAATCAGTGTAGGATCTTCACTGAGCTCTATCTCTGGAGTACTGACTGTCAACGTAAAATGAAGACACTTGATTTTCGCCATTTTGGCGCTGATTGTTGCGTAACCTGGCGTGAGCGTCAAAGGAACTAAAATCAAATGACATTCGAAACGACGGTCCACTTCCAACAAATGACAATTTAGTACCGTGGACGTTCGGGGGTGGCGCTTCAAATCGGCACTAAAATGAACTGTCAGATGTATGGAGTAAGCTATCCAGAGTATATTCTATGGAGATCAGTGAGGATCTTACTCGTAAGTTCACATTGTAAGATAGCTGTATAAAAATGAACTCACCGTGTCTAAAGCTCCTACAATTACACCATAAACTGCCGCCATTTTGTATTTGGGGATTGCCCTACGTGACGTGACGGCATACGACATACGTGCGCGACATACACGGCGGGCTATAACGCTTTCAAATGCTCTCTACTAACTTTTGATTGGCACCCGCTGTGATGTACCCAACCCTCATTACGTTACTAGTAGATTTTATCCGCGATTTTAGTCGCTATGCAAAATTCATTGAAAGCTTGGAATTCTTTAAACCCCTTTGTACACGACGTCGTCGTAAGCGTATCGTAAACCGCGCGTATGAACTATGACAAGAGCAATATCAGTAGGAACATGTTTTTAAGCTATTGCATAGCTTCTTTCGCGGGCTTTGAGCGTGCAGACCGAATCCGAAATTCCGTAACGAAAATAACCTAACACCCCTAAAGTAGAGCTTTTGGTACCAGGGTACCATGAATGCAGGAGAGCGCACCTTCACAAACTTTTTAGTTTTTTAGTTTTGCCATCTATCGATAATTAGCAGAACTTTTTAATGACTTTTTGAAATATCACGCTTGTCTCTTTAGTTCTATTATTTTAAAAAAGTCATTAAAAAGTTCTGCTAATTATCGATAGATGGCAAAACAAAAAATTAAAGCTTAAAATGCTATGCAATAGCTTTACCGCGACAGTCTCCGAGTGCCACACGTCTTTTTTTTTACCAATTATGTTCTAACAAGAAGCGTATAATTCGAATGCGTACGAAGCGGTGTTGCAGCGAATTGTAGGAGGTGTTTCTTGTCATTACGACAATCGTGGCTTTTTAACCGACTTCAAAAAAAGGAGGAGGTTCTCAATTCGTCGGAATCTTTTTTTTTTTTTTATTTTTTTTTTTTATCTATGTATGTTCACCGATTACTCGGAGACGCGTGGACCGATTTGAAAAATTCTTTTTTTGTTTAAGAGGGTTTTGTTTCCAGATGGTCCCATTTTAATCAGGTCAGGATCTGATGATGGGATCCTGGAGAAATCGAGGGAACTCTTCAAATTTTATATGGACACATGAAACTATTTGAGTATTATTAGAAAGAGTAATATTTTCCAAGTTGTTCTATGGTCATCAGGTCAGGATCTGATCATGGGATCTTGGTGAAATCGAGAGAACTCTTCAAATTTTGCTAGTATACTTAAAGCGAGTTGGGTATTTTTTATAGTTACTGGTGCATATGCTAGCAGATACGGATTTGATGACTAAAGTCATCAAGTCAGGGTCTGATGATGGGATCTTGGTGAAATCGAGGGAACTCTTCAAATTTTGCTAGTATACTTGAAGCGAGTTGGGTATTTTTTATAGTTACTGGTGCATTTGCTAGCAGATACTGATTTGATGACTAAAGTCATCAAGTCAGGGTCTGATGATGGGATCTTGGTGAATTTGAGGTATCTCTTCAGATTTTATGAACACACCTCAAGCAATTTGGATATTTTACAACGCCTTGTGCATTTTATTGTTTTCCACTAAAAAGTATAAAATAAAAATGGGAAATACTTTCCAAAAAACCAACTTCAAATGCCACTACAAAGGGTGAAATAATTTTTATTTAAATTTTAGGTACCTACACCAATTCGAAGTCGGGCGATTGTCTATGACTTTGTCATTTCTTCGCACATCAATTAAGTAAGAAGGACTATTAGGGATTGTATGAAACATTGCCCGACTTCGAATTGGTGTAGGTACCTAAAATTTAAATAAAAATTATTTCACCCTTTGTAGTGGCATTTGAAGTTGGTTTTTTGGAAAGTATTTCCCATTTTTCGTAATTTTCTTTCTCGTAATAACACCTTATTTTAACTGCCCTTCAATTACTAATGAATTTTAATCAATTCTTATTATAACTTTCAATCTGACTGAAAAAAATAATTATTGGTAAAACTGATTGATTTTGGATGTGGATAACTTGGTACGGGACTCCATAGTTCATTAAAGTTTTTTATAAACGAATTCAAAAGAACATCACAAGAATTACGACAAACAACAGTAGATACTTTTCATAAAATGTTAATTCTAGGAACATGTCGCACTTAGAATTAGCACCTTAGAGTTAGACAATTTAATATTAAACCCATTTACACGAGCCCGGGGCGACGGAGGATCAAGGAAGTCATTTTAAAACGCTTTGTGGTAAGAAATTGTATGTAATTCCTCTCTCCTCCTATTTAGGGTTTCTCTTTGTGTAAGTATAATTCAGTTTGTTATACAATGTATAATTGCGAACGGGTCTCTGATGCATCTGAGGAAAATAGAATTGTTTTAGTGTCCCATATCATAATGCGTTAAAATTGGGCAAGTGCGAGTCGAATCTCGCACTGAGGGTTCCGTATGTACTATCACGATCAATTCTCAACAGTAATCAAGTAAACCAAACACGCCTGCCCACCAAATTGCACTATAATCACTTTACACCATGTGTGATCACAGACAAGCTTATACAATTAAATATTCTGTGAACATTTGAAACCTTATTAATATCGAGCAAAAACATGCAAAAAAAATCATGTTGATTGTATTTGCCCCCTTATAAATTTATTTTGTTTTAACTATTTACTTTTAAAGTGAGAATATAACTAAATATCCTGTGAGCATTTGAAGCGTCTACCTTTTACCGTTTTAAAACAAGAAAATTTATGTTTGTTGTATAGGAGCTCGCTTAAATATTTATTTAATTCAATGTTTTAGTTTCTCTGTAGCTATCACGGTTCCAGAGATACAGCCTGGTGACAGACGGACGGACAGCGAAGTCTCAGTAATAGGGTTCCTTTTTTACCCTTCGGGTACGGAACCCTATAAAAGAAAACACGGAGAGACCTTCCTATAACGCACATAAACAGAAGCAGTCCATCGTTACAGTCTACAAAGATACCGATCTGAAGAGAAATACGAACTGCTCGGCGCACTGTGGAAGTGATTTAATGACATGATACCATAAAACAGAGTCATTAAAGATAACACCAAGTCCTGGATATAATAAGTCGTTAGAACTGCTTCGTGATTGCCTGACGGATTTAACCGTCAGACGATTTTGAACTCAGTTCGTTTAAGAATAAAACTGAGTTTTAATTGGAGGGACGTGATCTTGGAAATCAATGCTACCGATTCAGCTGGCATTTCAGCTGAGGGGGCGATTTAAATTTCAAATGCGCTGTTACCAGATCGGGGTTAGCAATGAATGGAGGCGCATTAAGACTTCCCGTAACTCTGTGGAAGTCGAGATTTATTATAAGCCATCGAGCGTTAGCCAATATCTTTAGCGAGTGTACTTGAACGAATGAGGACGAGAGTTACGAGATTCTAAGTTTTAATACTGTTTTTTAGGGTTCAGTACCCCAAAGAAAAGAAAAAAAAACGGAACCCTTATAAGATCACTTTGTGAGTGATCCTCCTCCTCTATCTGTCTGTCTGTCTGTCTGTGTGTCACGACCCTTTATTTTAGTAACTATTAAAAAATCTGAATTAATTATGTTCAATAGACATTAATGTATATTTTACACGAAAAATAAAATCAACTCCCTAACTATTATTCTTTTTTTGATGATAACAATAAACTACCAAAAACAAAGTTAAGTTTGCGGTTCGCCAACAAATGTACGTCTACATGTAAATGATACTCGTAAATTCATGAACAAGAGTGATTCTTTTAATGTTTTACTTCTTTTATAGTATGCAACCCTCGGTGTGCGAGTCCGACTCGCACTTGGCCGGTTTTTTTATGATTCCAATGCAATGCCGGCGCGCCGCAATTATCTACTTACAACTATTCCAAATTTCAGGTCGATAGTTTTAATAGTTACTGAAATACGGATGGACGGGCGGTCGAACCAACGAATATATAGGTCGAACGGACGGAGAAAGTCTCACCATAAGGGTTCCATTTTTACCATTTTGGTATGGAACCTTAATAATGAAAAATAACAGGTGGGAATAGACGTATACATATAGGACCCGGCGGACCGCGTGAAAAAATGTCGCCTGTTTACTGATGTCAAAAATGTGTGCTTTGACACCAGCTGTGTTCCCTTAAAACTATAACATGGGGTTACTCAAGGGGCGGATAAACAAATCCCTTAAGAGCCGGCAACGCATTTGCAGTTTCTCTTGTGCTGCAAACTATGTCCATAAGCGGCGGTGATCGCTTATCACCAGGTGACCCGCCCGCTCGTTTGCACGCATTGACTATAAAAGAATATAGCATGCAGCCTGGTGATAGACGGACGGACGGACGGACAGCAAGTCTATAGTAATAGGGTTCCTGTTTTACCCTTTGGGTACGGAACCCTAAAAAACGGTGTCGGTAGGTACTTGTTATTAGTCCGCACGTGAGTTTCCACAGGAACAATTTTGTATAGCGGAAATTTAGATAAATGGTGCTTCTTTTTAGGGTTCCATACCAAAATGGTAGAAATGGAACCCTTATGGTGAGACTTTCTCCGTCCGTCTGTCACACTCGATTATTTCAGTAACTATTAAAGCTATCGACCTGAAATTTGGAATAGTTGTAGATAATTGCGGCGCGCCGCCATTGCTATCATAAAAAATTTCATTTTATTTTTATTTAAAAAGGGGGAAAAACCGGGTTGTAAAAATTTCAAAATGAGATAACAATATTGAGTGGGGTATCATATGAAAGGCCGTCACTTGTGTATTCTAAAACCGATTTTTATTTATTTTTATATCTGATAGTTTTTGATTTATTGGGCAAACTGTCGAAAAAAATACCGTTCCCCGCCGCTTATCTCCGAAGTTTACCAATCGAAAAATCTGAAATAATTATGATTAATAGGAGTTAACGTATATTTTACAGGAAAAATAAAATCAACTCTCTAACTTTTATATTTTTTTTTGATAATAACAATAAGCCGCCAAAAACAAAGTTTGCGGTTCGCCAACAAAAGTACCTACATGTAAATTATACTCGTAAATTCATGAACTAAAGTGATTCTTTTAATGTTTTACTGCTTTATGGTATGGAACCCTCGGTGCGCGAGTTCGACTCACACTTGGCCGGTTTTTTTTTCTAGTAAGTATAAAGAAAGTTGACGTAGAATGTTCCAATGAGCTCATCCTCAGTTGTACATCGGTGCAAGTGGGACATTATCAGTTCTTATTAACGTGAACTCAACGGGTCTGCCCGCGAAATTCAAAATTTTCGTGGTTTTTTGCAATTTGTACGCTAATTAGACATGATAGGCTTATGGCAATCAATTTGCGAGGATGGCAGTACCATCTTTACATGATTATATCAAAATCTTTGCATAAAAATGTGTATCCTAGGAAATTAATCCGAGTATCGAGTTTTATGTGAGTAACTCGCAAATCTTGGACTAATTTCTTTAACTCGACACTTTCGAGCAGAGATTTTTATATAAACACGTGAAGAAGATATTGGGATTATCGCAATTTGACGGCCATAAGCCTATTATATCTTATTAGCTTAAAAATCGCGAAAAACCACGAAAAATTTGAATTTCGCGGGCACAGCCGTGGTGTGCTCCTTAATAAAGTCAATTAATAAAAGTTGGTTAATTTAGTCTATTTAACATTGAGTTAAAACTGGTCTATGACCAAGATCCAAGGTCTTTGTGCCAAGATAGGCATCGTGATTGAAAGCTTCATTTCATTTTTGAATCTGATAGCAAAGCTAATATTCTACTTTAAATGGCGAACCCGATAGAAAGGAAATCCTCTTATTGGAATTATCCAAGAAAATCCTACAGGCGATAAAAACAAACGATCTTACTAGCCATTTTCAGTTATAACAAGTTCGCAAGTACCACCATTTTGTACCTTGTAGTTCAGGAGCTAGTGATTCATTATTTTAATACAAGAAAATAATCTTTAAACCAAAACTAGTAAGATCTACACTTCCCTGGCGCAGTTGCAACTTCATTGCATAAGTGAGGTTTCGATTGACTTTGGCATCCATTGCCCGATTTTTTCCAACAGGCATAGGAGGTAATCCCACATCCTGTTCAGGACGTGCCTTCCAGGAAAATTTTAAAGCTTCCAGGCTGCTGGCAGAAGCAACAGGACCTACCGGGTGCAGGCCTAGCGGGAATGCGGTGAATTCGCAAGTGCATCCCGTACTCCGCGACGTGTTCTTTCATGGAAAGTGCCAAGTTTTAGGTGATGCAAGCCCCACACGGAGGAGTGGGTATGCATTAAGCATATTTTGACATTAAAGAAAGGAAATTTTTTATTCCCGTTTCAGATAGTTTTAAATTTCATAATTGCTTCATTCCTTACCATAATAATAGGCCAAGAAGCTATGAACGGATGGAATGGTTAATGGGTATCCACAAAGCCGTCTATATTGTTTTTCTTTTATATAAAAATGCATTAGGATCTACTTTACCGTCACCACCGTTCGTCGATCACCATTGCCTCGCTCTCTACCCTCGATTGTGTCAGAAAAACGTATTCAACATTATCGTAATCGTTTAGAAATTATGCCCGCTGATCGGTTCCGATTTACGTCAGCCAATAGGGGAGCAGAATTAGCAAACAATTACGACAACGATCGGCAAAATGACCGCGTACTTACTCGTATACCTAATCTATATATATGAAAAATCTCTTGGTGACAGAGCTTAGCTCGGTAGTATAGCTACTGTCTAATAGATGGCATCAGTAGTCATATTTTTATTTTTTTTCGTAAATTCGACATTTTCTAAAAATGAATCCCAGCTAGATCGATTTATCGCCCCCAAAAACCCCTGTATACTAAATTTCTTGAAAATCGTTCGAGCCGTTTCTGAGATAATGTTCTTTTTTCTAGCTTTGCTCAAAATCCTTAGTTTTATAATATATCCAAATTATTTGGAAGGTTCTCGTTATGTTGAAAACACGCAATTTTTTATTATTCTCATGAGACACATAATAGTAGTTTATCTACGCTCATTGCTTAAAGTTCGAATTATGAAATCAAAATGTGTCACATATTGACCTACTTTATTCACAGACTTCTATAATTATTAAAAAGTTATTCATTATAACATCGCTGTACTATGGAAATATCTCTAGAAAGTTGAATAATTTCTATTACGATACTCGGCTCTGGGTTCCTGTATTTTTATGTGTCGTCATCACAGACCAGGGAATAACTTTCTTTTCTCTGTGGTCGTCATAGCCAAAAGAGAGTGTAAAGCCAATTCTCAATTTTGTTTTTTTTTTATATATGGAGTCCACAGACAACATTTAGTTAGTGTAATGGGATGGGCCACGATCGACCATAGACAACAATTACTTCACGGAAACAATAATTTTTCCCTGCCTATATAAGGCATTAAAAAGTGTGTTCATACAGAATATTGAAAAGAATTATGTATAATTTTCGATTATTTAATCATCCCCTAAAAATATACTTTATCTGACTTGTATAAATATTTTTCTACTCATTTTTGTTTCATGACTTTTTTAACAGACTATACACAGTTTACAACTGAATTTTGGCGCCATACCTAACTTTTAACATTTCAATGTGTTATTTTTGTTACTTAGTCAAAACTTAGCGCGGAAAAATGTCTAGCAGTGAAACCTACTAAAGAAAATTTAACTCCACCTGACATTTTAGTAACTGCAACAAAAATGACCCACAATCTTTTACCGACAAAGTAAAGGATTTACGACAAAGGTTAGCAAAATTTTATGGTTTGGATTATGATAATTTGAGCGTAGATAAAGAAGTGTATGAAACTCTACATAATTAGGTATTAAAACACTCGTGTGATACCTAATTATGTACCATAATGTACCATAATAGTTTATGAATTATGTACCATAATAGTTTATGAAACGGATGCATAATGGGGGGTATTAAAACATGAGTGTGAGTTTAAAAAACGAGCCGCAGGCGAGTTTTTTAATAGTATCACACGAGTGTGATATAGTAGTAGATTTTTTAATAGTATCTTGGCTATGACGACACATAAAAATACAGGAACCCAGAGTCCAGAATCGTAATGGAAATTATTCAACTATCTTGAGATATTTTCATAGTACAGCGATGTTATAATGAATAACTTTTTAATAATTATAGAAGTCTGTGAATAAAGTAGGTGTGTGCTGTGAATACAATATGTGACACATTCTGATTTCATAATTCGAACTTTAAGCAATGAGCGTAGATAAAAGTATAAATAAAATGAAAGGTCTTCAGCTCTCATACTACATATGAACCGGCCAGAACCGGTGCGAACTGCTCACACCAGATGTCGCGTAACAAATAGCGATGCGGTCTCGAGATGATTTCAGGGGCTCGCATAAATCCTCGAACGCTGGGAAGTTCACGCTAGATGGGGCGGCGTTTTCGGGTTAGCGCGGAACAGAAAATCTGTTACATTCAACGTCGTGTATGACGATTTGAATGGGTTGTTACTTGTTACTAATGTGACGCGTCGACGGGGGTAGTAATAACCCCTTAAGAGTCCACTAACCCACGATGTCTCCCATACATTCGTAATACCAAAATCATTTGTAATTCGTGCAAATTTCGATCATGTTGTCGTGTTATTCGGGTTCATATAGTAATAATCTATGCTCCTGACCATATCTGGTTCCGAAATACTTTTGTAAAACGAAATTGTAAACGAATTTAGTTTTGATTATTTTTATGTCAAGGAGGACATGTTTTCTGCTTATTTGTTTTGTAATAAAAACAACACTATCTCACGTCACATTAGTTCAGGAGCACAGTTTTTACTGTCCTGTTAAAGAAAAACACCAGTTAATAAAGAAAGTTACAAGTTTTTATTCATAATTTTTGGTATTACGGAACTCGACCAAAGTTATAAAAATGTTGATCAAAATTGATTATTATTTCGTTTTATAGAAGTATTTACGAACCAAATATGGCCAGAAGCATAGATTATTACTATATAAATCCGAATAACACCACAACATGATCTAAATATGCACGAATTACAAATGATTTGGTCTTTTGAATAAATGGAGACATCGTGGATTAGTCGACTCTTAAGACAAAAAAAATTCTCAAGTATGCTTGAAAAGAGAATTATTTTGACTACCACCTTAGAGATAAATCAAAATTGCTGTCGGTCTAGCCAAGCAGCGGTCGGCCAAAGTTGTAAGTAATTTAATCTAAATAGTAAGTTTAAGTTTCCGCGAATAGTTTGAAAAAAATCCTACACAAGCCTTGGCCATTAATAGGCATGTGTGCCTTGGCTCTGCCTCTGCCTACATTCACACATTCATCCATCAATGCCTCTTTTGCGGGCCGCTGCAGTAATTCCTTTTTGTCATCCATTTTAGAAAATACATATTATCTTAAAACACTTTCACCGAAAGGTTGAGTTGAAAGAGTAGAGTTGCAGTACGTAATAGCGTTGTTCAGGATAAAGCAACCATTAAATGAAACCTTTATCACTCCCGTCAGAGTGACCCGGGGCAATTACAGAGTGACCCATTATAATTAATTGCGGCGAAACACACGTTGCATTTTATTCGCAAAATGGGGCGATGTCGCGATAATTGCTTGGCGAATTTTGATATTTTGTCAGACAAAACAACCTTTCGCTACATAACCCGGCGTCATGGGGGCTGGGTCTGTGCGACCCGTCACATTTTATTTCGCTTGTAGTTCGGTTACTGTGCATGTGACGTTGCCGTTCTTTTCAATAGCTGGAGCTGTTGAGTTGTTCTATGCGTCGCAAGCAACACGTTAGACGTGCCACAGCCGCAGTGGAAGATACAGGTGCACAAAGTCGAAAAAGGTATGTGAGACCCATCCCCGCAGTAAGTGTAACAATTTTGCGCCATTTTGTATAGATACTGTTTTACTTATTATCTGTGTTTTTATCCTTTTTATATTTGATTTTTTGTTGTTATTTACAATTATAGCTGGTTATATATAGTTCAATGTATTTTATTTGTATTTTTTGTGGGTACTTAGTAAAAAATGGACCGTGAAGAGGCAGAACGACAGCGTATTCTTGCAATTTTACAAGAGTCTGATTCATCATAATCATCAGACTCTGATTCTGAGTTGTCAGACCAGGATGTGTTAAAAACAAGATATCTCAGCGTCTGATGATGACGATGATATTCCACTGTCTAGTCGATTGCATAGAAATCGTTCGCGAGAGGAGCAATGTACATCTGAATTATCTAGTTCTTCAAATGTAAACCACGAGTATTCTTCGGACTTTTATCATGGCGAAGACGGTACAAAGTGGTATAAGAGGCCTTTTCGACAAAATGTGAGAACCAGAACTGAAAACATAATCCAACAATTGCCAGGTGTAGTACCAGAAGCAAAATCGGCGATGTCTGAAGTGGAAATGATGTGTCTGATGATGAAATTTTTTTGGTGAATCTTTAGAGGAACCTCCAGCAAAAAAGGCTAATGTTCGGAAAAGGTGCCAAGTGTGTTCAGCCAAGAAAAACCGTAAAACTACCTACACCTGCGAGAGTTGCAACAAATATATCTGTGTAGAACATATAGTACCTTTCTGTGCTGACTGTACCAAAGATAATGATTCCAAGTGATCTATTGTTTTTTTTTTCTCAAATTTATTTATTAATGATATTATTACATTTAAGTAGAAGAGAAAATTTTTGTTGACAATTTTCGTTATTTTTTTAAAGTTCAATTAAATATAATTAAAACATAATATAACAAAATATTTGTGTTTCATTTATTCACATAAATACCCAAAAAACTAAACACGTATAAATACAATCTTTATTATTTATAAAGTATTGGAATAATTTTGACATTAATGAACGGGTCGGTGAGACCCACCCCAACGTCCGTGTATCACTTTTCCACCCCCATGACGCCGGGATAATATCATGAGTTTTCTATTATATTAAATTTATTTTATTCTTTCTCGCTCTCACGAATACATTGGTGGGTGTGACATGCAGCGTCAGGAAAGAATACTTACAACAGAAAAACGACGTCTTACCTAAGTGCGAGTCGGACTCGCGCACCGAGGGTTCCATACCATAAAAGGAGTAAAACATTGAAAGAATCACTTTTTTTCATGAATTTACGAGTATAATTTACATGTAGGTACTTTTGTTGGCGAACCGCAAACGTAACTTTGTTTTTGGTGGTTTATTGTTTTTATCAAAAAAAGTATAATAGTTAGAGAGTTGATTTTATTTTTCCTGTAAAATATACATTAATGTCTATTAATCATAATTATTTCAGATTTTTCGATTGATAAACTTCGGAGATAAGGGGGGGGGGGGGGAACGGTATTTTTACACTACACGTTACACTAGTAACGCCCTTTCATATATATATCAAAAATACCCGAATCGCTTGAGGTGTGTTTATAATATCTGAAAATTTCTCTCAATTTCACCAAGATCCCATCATCAGATCCTGACTTGATGACTATAGTCATCAAATCTGCTAGCAAATGCACCAGTAACTATAAAAAATACCCAAATCGCTTCAAGTATACTATCAAAATTTGAAGAGTTCTCTCGATTTCACCAAGATCCCATGGTCAGATCCTGACCTGATGACCATAGGACAACTTGAAAAATATTACTTTTTAAATTTATACCCAAATTTTTTCATGTGTCCATCATAAAATTTGAAGAGTTCAATCGATTTCACCAGGATCCCATCATCAGATCCTGACCTGATTAAAATGGGACCATCTGGAAACAAAACCCTTTTAAACAAAAAAAGAATTTTTCAAATCGGTTCAGGCGTCTTTGAGTTTGAGTAATCGGTGAACATACATAGATAAAAAAAAAAGATTCCGACGAATTGAGATATATATAGAAATATATCCATTATTTTAGTTTCCCATAAAAATTAGAAAAACTGAGATTTTGGAGCAACTTCTGGGAAAACTAAAACTCAAAAAACTATTATCCAATCATGTTTCTGCTACGCGAAGATTTTAAAATTAAAGACCTAAAGATAAATGACGAATTTGAAACCAACAATTGCCTTTATTGTTTTTAAACTGCAACTCACTTAAAAAAGCTTAAATACGGCGTCTACGCCGTTAAGTAGGTACTGAATTGTAATTGAATAAAATGCCGGTAAGTGCGACTCAGTCACGAACACGAAGGGTTCTGACCAATAATATTAACTAACAACAAGATAATATTGTTTAAGATGCCAAAGAAAATTATATGTATTTTGAGTTTAGAAATATGTAGAGCTGGCCAGCTCTCTAATTAATTTATTTTATTAATTGATGTTTCACTTGTTATTATTCATTTAAAGTAATGAACATAAATATTAAGCAATATTAATATTAAAAATGCTGAAAAAGCAATTTTTATTATTATATTGTTTACCTTATATGTTTACTTTTTCTAAGTTTTTCATTTGTTGGAATATAGTGGCGATAATATTGTTTATCACCTACGTTCTTCAAATGCCAAGTGACGAGTTTTTGCACGATCTTCTCGGTGCAAAACTTTTCTTCTTACACTTCGTAAGTGCCTTATATTAGGCATATGTGAATAGAGATACATTTTAATTCTGATTTTTTGGTATCAATAAAGCCTTGTGAAAGATAGGCCGGCAAATATCTAAGGCTTAGTACGAGGGTTTCCGTTTTTACCTTGCGATTACGGAACCCTAAAAATGTTTCAGTAAAATTACCCGTGCAGTTAGTACAGCCTAACGTAATTACTAAGGCACCTACTCGTGATGATAAATTACAATAAATTATAGACTTTGTAACGTACCCTACACGTAATGTTTTGTTTGAACTTTTCTTATTAATTATTATTACCAAGTGTTTGTAGGGATTCTCTATTGTTTTATTGTTTGCTAAGGTTCACATTTACATTATAAAATTTTATTTTTGTGTTACAAAGGGGTTAGTAGAAGTTGTTAGCAAACTTCATTTCATCTCGATTTGGTTGTGCGGGGAGTAATAGTATTCGAATAATTCTATCGAGATCTAAGAACTCGATAGAATTTTTGTTGTACGTTGTACTTTTGTATGTTGTGTATCTACTTGGGTACGTGCTTTCATAAGTTGAACTAGTATCGATGACAGAAATCATCGCGGGCATATTCACACCGTTCACAAAAGTTTACTACGATAGAAGTGCACTTCGCACGGTTTTTTATCCCCAAATCTCGGCCACTGACCATCCAAAATTCACCAAAAACTATACAACTAGTTAGGTTAGGTACGGTTAGGGTTATTACTACCAATCAATAAAAAAACCGGAATTCGATAGATTGTTTGCAAGTTGAGTTATCGCTCCGACTAACTTGCTTGCTTGCTTGATTAATTGCCGACAAACTGCTATCTGCGATATTTATGGGTCTACGATTGACCCTGGTCGGCCAAAGCAATATATTCACACCATTCATTCAGCGTGAATATGAAAAACACAGTTGCGATGGTCTTCATTTTAAAATGTGAAAAAAAAAATCTTCATTTTAATGCCAAATTATTATCCACAATAACGTTGAAACTGTCCTGGCTTTGGTGCAAAAGCTTTAAACTTTAATATAAGCCCACGTTGAGTTGGGAATAATAAAAACACTGCGGAGTTTTGTCCAGGTGAAATTAGCGGTAAATTTTTAATGACTTGACAAAATTTCAGCTTAAATAGGTCACACTCAGCGTGTGAATGATAAAATTAAATTGCATCCGTGTGGAATTCACCAACGTTTTCGAATTGCCGAATTACCATTTGCGCTTAATTTTTTTAATTCATTATATTTGTTGTAATTGTAATATAATTAATAAGTAAGTAAGTAATAAGTAAATAATTAATAAAAAAAATATAAATGGGGCAGATTAATTTATTTTGCTATTATCCGATACTTGAAAAGATTCTGTATGGTACAATATGCAGAAACACTGTCCAAATGAAACAATGCGAAAACGACGATTGCACATTGTGAAGTCAACATCTCCTGAGTATGTCCCGGTGTTGGGACGAAACGTGCGTCTAAGAAAAAGTTGGAAAATTTGAAAAAAAAAAACAAAAACTATGAAAATTAAAAATATTTTTTTATTTCAATGGTGCTTGGTCGCTTATTAAGTTATTACATATATACCACTATTTTAAATTTCATGACTGAGCTATTATAGTTACTGGAATAATCGAATGTGATGTGACAGATAGACGGACAGACAGACGGACGGAGAAAGTCTCACCTTAAACCATTTTGGTATGGAACCCAACAAAATATGAATAGGATAGCCTAACAGCTGTTTATTAAACTTTTAATAATAATTTTCGTTTAACTTATAATAAGAGATTTTACAGCCAAATAACCTGTCACGCCGTAGACAATAAAGTATCAAGAAAGGATGTTAAAATTTTTATTATCAATTTATTGCCAAATTCCCTGCGTTTACGTCCTAAATGTCCTGGCTAAGATATTAAAGCTTAAAATTTTATTATACCCCCACGCCGAGTACACGGCGGTAATAAAAACGATGCGGACTTTCGTCCAGGTGAAATTGGCGGTAAATTTTTAAAGTCTGGGGAGTTATTCACGTAATATTCACACACTGAGTGATGTGAATTAAGAAATGAAATAAAAAATTTACACTGAAAATTTTTTTAATTGACTTTACAGTTCCAGTAACTGTGTGTTTTGAGTGTTAAATTGAATGTAATTTCAATAAGAAATACAATCTTTCAACCTTATCGCGGAAACTAAATTTAATTTCACGATTGTCGACCATGTTGCGTTTCGAACTACCTACATTAAATTTTATGCTCTATGTCTATGTAAAATAATATTTCAGAGTTTAAAAAAATGTTTTGGTTTTTTTTATGAATAAATAAATAGTGGACAACACCACATACCTACATTGCTCCGATCCCTTAGTAAGTAGTTTATGCACTTGTGTTAAGGAAATCAGAAACAACGAACCACAACACCCAGACCCGAGACAATGTACAAAACTTATTTTTCTACATTGCCCCGACCAGGGATCGAAACCGGAACCTCAGTAATGGCAGCGCCTTGAAAACCGGCACGCTTACCACTCTACCACGGAGGTCGTCAATTTGAATAATGTTCAATGTCAATTTCAATTTCAATTAAATTAATGGAGTTTCAATGTCGTCTGTTTAAATACCTAAATGCCTTGACCTTTTTAAACATTTCACTTCACAAAATATAATTGATCCGTGTGAATCGCCTACCAGGACGAAATTGTTGCTTAAGTACATCGATATACGTACTCGCACTTAAATCTGTAAAGGGTTAAGAGATTTCACTGAATTTATTTTTATCCTTCTCACTCTTGCGAATACATTGGTTAGTGAGACATGCAGCGGATACGGAAGAATATATAACAGAAAAACGTCGTTTTACCTAATTACTAACGGGGGAACGGTAATTTTTCGACATTTTGCCCAATAAATCAAAAACTATCAAGCAAATAAATAAAAATCGGTTTTAGAAATAAAATAAAATAATTTATTTTGAAAGAGGCTTAGTTATAAGCCCTCATGAAATGTCAAAAATGTACCGCCAGGTTCGGAACGCAGGTGTGCACCGAGAAGAACTGGCATTAAACTCGGTATGGAATCCCACTCAATATTGATATCTCATTTTGAAATTTCGTCGACCGGGTTTCCCCCTTTTTTTAACTAAAAATTAAAACTATTTGCAATTTTATGATTGCAATGACGTCGGGCCGTTTACCTACGTCCTACAATACAAGTATTTCAAATTTCATGTCGTCTTAATTAATCTATAAATTATAATATACCTAATAAAACAATTTTCAAATTTTTACGATTGTTATGACGTCGGGTCACTATTATCCGTAACTATTTTAAATTTCAAGTCGATAGCTTGAATAGTTACTGAAATAATCGAGTGTGACAGACGGACGGACGGACGGACGGACGGACGGAGAAAGTCTCACCATAAGGGTTCCATTTTTACCATTTTGGTATGGAACCCTAAAAATGAATCCCAAAATGTGTTGGTAAGCGCATAACTCAACAATTACGCCTGGACCGATTTGGATAATTATTTTTTTAAATGTTCGTAAAAGTTCAAGGATGGTTCTTACGGCGAGAAAAATTCGAATGATTGCTGGAAAAACCATAAAAACAGCCTTTCTTTTTCCCATACAAACGTCTTCTAGCTAAAACGTAAAGTCAATTTGAGCCTTATTGCAATTATACAAAGTTCATATTAAATTGCACTCACTGTTGTTTAAACAATGTAGGTATGTTCCTAACTTCAAAGAGTCAAATTGCACTTTATTACCGCTTTACAAAGTTCAAATTCTATTTGACAGGACGAAGTCTGTCGGGTCCGCTAGTTGTTTAAAAATAAGGATTTAGGATATGCTCCATCAAAACCAAGAGCGAAAATTTCTGCGCGACTTCCATTGAAAACCTGTACTCTTTGCCTAATTGGTGACCAATCCAGCTTCGTACAGCTAGAAAGGCGTAGATTCAAACCTAATGGATGACCAATTTGCGAGCAGCTAGCGGCTAAAGTAGTGTGATTTTTTAACTTTGTTCTTGTAGTAGAGAGTGGGAACTGTAATTTGTTTAATTGCATTGCTATGTAGTTTTCTAGGGCTCCAAACTTAGGAAAAGCGGAACCCTTAAAGGATCAAACTTTTTGTGAAAACCCTTTATCTCGATAACGTATGGTTGATATAGAGTCTTAGATAAAAATAGTAAAGAAAGGCCGATCCAAACATTTTACGTAAACCTTCTTCATACTAGCAAACAGTAGCGTCATCTGTCAAAATACCCGCCGCCGCCGCTGCCCGAACTGTTGGTACTAATGACACCCATAAACTGGCGACATTTTTTCGCGCTGTTTGCCCTGTCTTAAGTATACAAGTCTGTGTTTAGAGTTGAAAATAAAAACCAAATCAAGTCCTTTGAATCTGTGAAAAGATTAAACTTCTAAACTAACGTAAAACATACTCGTATATGGCAGTTTTTGCCGCAAAAACGAGTATTCCGTGAAAATTAATAAATACTTTTCTTAGTTTTTTTCAGCTCATCATAAAGAGAAAACTGTGTATACTTACTTTAACGTTTCTAATATCAAGAGTCGTTGGGCGAGACACCGGGTGGGCTTTCATCCCTATGTCGTCGCTATACCACCAGTAAGTACCAAAGCGGTAAGTTTCTTCATTTCTAATACGCAAGGCAAAATTTTGGAATGCTTTCCCGAAATCTGTGTTTCCCGCATCTAACAAACTGGGTACCTTTAAAAAATAAAAATCAAAATGTTTATTCTTTCACATAGGCCTTACATACAAGCACTTGCGAAAAGGAGTATTGCACCAAGAAGAACGGGCAGGAAACTGGGCACTTGCTATATTTAAAAATAATTGTTTTCAATGTCGTTAAAAAGAGTAATTAGGCATTGTCATTGTCAAGCGTAATATTGAATAAAAATAATGATATAACTTTACTTGGAGTTGTTTTATACATTTTAAACGATTCATTGATAAACACATAAATGTTATTTTGGCTTAATCCTTGAGTACTACAACGGTTGCTTCGCGACGCTTTTAACCCGTCACGCGTCATGCCAAACAGATTCGGGGTCGGAGTCGCGGCGTAGACAATTATTAACTGCATACGAGTAATATGCAAATGAATGCGACGCTGCCGCAGGATTTGTGGATACTAATGCATCCAGAAAATACATTGGAATTGCCTTCTGATTTCAGATGCGGGGAAATTTTGTTAACCCGCATTGCCTGGGAGTGACTACTTACGTCATAACTAATTAAGGCCGTAGGTGGTTTTTATTTATGTCCTCCGATGAATATGTTGGTGGGTGCCTTTGGCAGCTTGCGAGGGACTGTAAAAGGAAAACGACAATTTACGTAATTATCTACTTAAAAAAATTAGGCAGTTATAAAATTCATTACATGTATAACGAATTTTATAGCGAGTCGGGCTCGGTTCTTTTCAATCAAGACCAATTTAAACCAAAAAAACTGGAAAAAAATCACCTTTGTTGTACGGGAGCCCACCTTCAATATATTTTTAATTTATTTTAATTTAACTTGAATGTGAATATAATAATATAACTAAATATTCTGTGAATATTTTAAGCATCTACCTGTTGCCGTTAAATATCAATATTGGGCAAAAACAAACAAAAAAATCAAGTTTGTTATATGAGAGTGCCTTTAAGTATTGGTTTTATTATAATTTTTAGTATTTGTTGTTATAGCAACAGAAATATCATCTGTGAAAATTGCAAGTCTGTAGCTATCACGGTTCTAGAGATACAGCCTGGTGACAGAAGAACGGACGGACGGACAGTGAAGTCTCGCTAATAGGGTTCCTTTTTTACCCTTCGGGTACGGAACTCTAAAAAAGGGTACACGCTTTTCTCTTAACACTTTAATGTAATTGAGATATATTTTCTCTACATGTAAATCATTCTATTTTAAACAAAAGCCATTAAGCCCAAAAGGGTACTACCACACACAACGAGCCGGCGACAAAATTCCGCCAGAATTACTTGAAAGCCTTACATAAGCGTTCTGTGTGAAGCAACCGTTAAATTAACCCTTTATCGCCCTCGTCAGTGACTCAGTCGCAATTACAGAATGACCAGAGCTGTAATTCTGTCAGTTCCAGAATTCGCAGAACGAGACGCGCGTTCGGAATTCAAATAATTTGCCACTTTTACGAGTGCTGTTTTGTCAGGGGTGTTTTAGATATATTCGTGTGATGTATTAATTAATCTAATTAATACAGAATACATTGAGGTGGATGCCAAATAAAAATATGGAACTACTGTTTTTTACAGATATGTATTTTTAGTATTTTACACATTTTAGAGATTCATGCGATGGCGATTACTCTAATGGAGATGAATTGTGGTGAATGCTAACCGAATATTTATTAGTGTGTATGTAAACGGTGGAGCTAAATAATAACGCCTTAACGCGTCGTTAACAGTGTATTAGTACTTATTTCCTTTATATTTTAATCATTTCCATTTTTTTTCTTCTTCTTCTCGACCCTTTTCCCTTATTATGTTGGGTCGATATACGTTATTTTCTTCCATTCTTCCTTATTAGCTGACAACGTGCAATCCACTCTTTTCACACACAAAACATCCATCTCTTATTTGTTCTTTGAAGAAGAAAATTCTTCGTCTCTCTTCATGCATATGACATAATATTATCATTGTTCTTTTGGTAATAATATGATTTTCACTTCCTCACTTTTAAGATCCTCCATGTCACTGTGTCATTCAAAACTGGAATTTTTGTAAGTATTTTTATGAAGAAAAAAAATATTTTTTCGCCTAGACCATATCAATTCCTAGCCCTCTGTATACACCATCCGAAAATAAACTTGGTATCAATAATTGGCAACGGTGCATTGATTTTCCTTTTAAACCATGAAAGCATCGGCACATTTAAATTCCTTCCGCATCGGGACATAATTAATAAAAAAAGAGATAATATTTTCCCGTTAAAATATCACAGCACGGGAACGTCATTGGAAATTAAAAATATACACGCGAAGGCGTATAATTCGATATTACGAGAAAATGAACTGTATAAATTATAAAGCAATATCCAGAGGTAAGGCTTTCATGTTTTAAAGCTTTAATTATTTCTGTTTTATACCCCGAGATAATTTCGTTTATCGCCGGTTGAAATAATTACGCCGATGTTCATTATTTGGTGCTTTTTCAATAATATCATACATATAATACTTAAAATTAAATCTAAACTAATATACTTATAATCTAATTTTAAAAAGAAGTGAAAAAAAATTAATAATAATAAGAATTTTATTTTAAGCGTCAAAGTCTTCCTCCAAATCGGTGTCAACTGGAAAAGTGCCCAAAAGGCTGGCAGCATTACCACGTTGGATGGCAATGCTTATAATAAACCTAAGAAAAGGCCAGCCCTTTTGGTGCTTACGTACTTTGTATACCCATTAGATATCTTGGGTAAATAATAATTAGGGGAATATTTTGATTATTAAATTTCGAACTTACTATTTAATGGAAGCAGGCGTTATTTTGCAGAAATCCATAATGAGTATAGTCAAGAGATCTACAATGCCGCACTGTGAAGTCAACTTTTCCCTAGGATGTCACTGTATCGGGGCGAAACGAGCGTCGATGAAAGTGTTGGAAAATTGTGTAAGTATGGTTTTTCATGTTTGCAGTGACTGTATGTACAACATGCAGGAATGTTGTACATACAGACTTTTTTCAAGAAGGAGATTATAGAAAAACAAATTAATCTGTCCATCTCTTACTTTTTTGCACAGGTTTACGTACTTAACTGCCAAATAAAATCCTATACCTTTAAACGAGCAATTCTGGTATATATTTATGTATATATATTTCTATATAATCCGAATCTCGGAAACAGGGGGTTTTCGGGGCCATAAATCGATCCAGCTAGGATTGATTTTTAGAAAATGTCGAAGTTACCTAAAAAAATAAAAATATGACTGCTGCTGCCATCTATTGGCCAATAGTTGGCAGCAGCAGTTCGGTCACCCAGATACTTATCTAAATAGTTAATCAGGGTAACTATGCCGATTGAAGAAATTCGTAATGACAAGGATCCTTGGAATGCTTGCGAGTCCTCACGAGATGTCAAAAAAATCATGTAATTTACTTTCACACATAGAGGTCCAAGATAGAGCCCTCGACTTCAAAAGTGCGGCAAAAAATACTTTGCCTAAATTGGCAAACCCGAGCCGTCGCTACACAATTCTTCACGCCACTTATCATCCGCGCACCATACAAATTTCAAATTGATACACACTCACACTACAAAAAAAAGGTTCCCGCACTCACGGAGCTGTCGTTGTTAGTATATCTAGTCGGAATGCGAGCGACGATCCATTGTAAATCTACGCTTTCATACTATGCGAATTTAGTTGTACATATTGACATTTTGAAATAAGCAATTGCCCGGATGCAGACCCGCTTTTCGAAATTGAATTGTACAGTTTTAATTAACTTTTTAAAAGACCCTGTAAGTGTAGTCTATCTGAAAAATAATTATTTATTCTCTTGTTCATTGTTCAAACCTTTGTAATATTTTAGCGGTTCTTGTTCATTGTTCAAACCTTTGTAATATTTTAGCGGTTCGTATTATCAGTCATGTTATTTAGAGTATCCTCGTATGCTTCGGCATTAAAAATTTTACTTCCAATTTCTCGTGGACGGAACTACGTGGAATTTTTATGGCCTTACGTTCCGGCGAGCGCTAATAAAATTTAAGCATCTAGTTCCTCTAGTTAGGATTGTCGGCGCTACGAGCATTATGGTGAAAATTTTGCACGGAACTCTGTTTTTAAGGTAGTTAAAAGTTGATTTGTCAGTGAACTTTAGGTTACATTGTATATCGGCCCTACCAGCCGGCGAAATTCCAATTTTATTTAGTTTTTCGCAAATATTACACTAAATACACATTGTTAGAAAATTAGGCAGTATAATCTCATACCTTTAAACGAGCAATTCTTGTATATATATTTCTATATAATCTGGATCTCGGAAACGGCTTGAACGATTTTCATGAAATTTAGTATACAGGGGGTTTTGGGGGCGATAAATCGATCTAGCTAGGATTCATTTTTAAAAAATGTCGAATTTACCAAAAAAATTAAAAATGTGACTACTGCTGCCATCTATTGGCCACCAGATATTAATAACCACCAGACCACCACCACCAGAAATTATCACCCAGATATTAATAATTTAAGACATAAACTACAATGTTTTAGTTTGTTTATAAAAATGCACATGTACCCTCGTTTTTAGGGACACTTTATTCGTAAATTTTGTATTACACCCGCGGTCCATAAATTTACCCCCCCCCCCCCCCCCACCCCCGCTGTACCGTTCGAAAAGGAATTTCGCTCCAATAAATAAAATAAATAGTAATGTAGAATGAATATTTAAAAACCCTGTATTGTTGAGTATTTATACATAAAATACGTTAGTTAATCAACAAAACAACAGACTTCAATAACTCTCATCAAAGTACTGTTGACTACATCCTTTACAACTGGACTAAATATAAATGGGGCCATACGGGGAGCGTCAGCTTCCTAATAAAAAGGAATCATCTAAATCGATTTACCCAGTCAAAAGTTATGAGGTAACAAACATAAAAAATACAGTCGAATTGAGGACCTCCTCCATTTTTGAAGTCGGTTGAAAACACATTGTTAAGAATTCGGTCTGCCCACATACTCGTAATAAACCAACCCTGCTTAAAAACATCAACGAAAACCGTCCAACGCTTTTGTGGCTCGGAAGTTGTATGAATTATGAAGTCTGTCGCATTATGACTTACATGCAACTCCGGAATTGTGCGCGCCACAATGCCCGTCCCATCCCTTTTGTATGGAAAATTGGTGACTCCAAACACGGGGGCAATTTGGAAATTGCTTTCTGGGTTTTTCCATACACGTGGGAGACAATGGTTTATTCAATTTAACTAGAGAGTTATGCTCGGAGTATCATAGCGCGTTTTTGACTACAAAAACGCCAGATAACAATGCAAGTCATTATAGCTTACAATTACGGTTTTTAAGATTCCATACCAAATTGATAAAAATAGAACCCTTATGGTAAGACTTTCTTCGTCCATCCTTCCGTCAAAAAATTTTGTGCAACAGTGTTAACAATACATCAATACTCGGCTGAGTTGTAAGTTAGGTTTATTTGAAATATTATAATAAAGAGAGTTATAGGTACTCAGAGTATATCTACGTAATCAAATCAGAGGACTGATTGCCTAAGTTAAATGTACTCATCGTTATCATAAATAGCGATTCTGCCCCGCGATTGGCTAACGCAAATCAGGAACTCATTCAGCGGGCAGAATTACTAAACGCTTACGATAACGATGAATACGTTTTTCTTGGACCATCTAAGGGCAAGAATGAGGAGATCCGTAAACGAACAAAAATCACCGACGTAGCTCAACGAATTGCCAAACTGAAGTGACAATGGGCGGGGCACATAGCCCGTAGACCTGACGGACTTTGTTGACCCAAGGTGTTGGAGTGGTGACCCCGCATGGAAAAGCGCAGTGTTGGCAGACCTCCGACCAGTAGACTGACATTAAGCGAGTAGCGGGGAGTCACTGGATGTAAGTGGCACAGGACCGTGTGGACGTCCGTTGGCTGAAACAAACGATCATCATCATCATCATCATCAGCCCATTTCAGTCCACTGTTAGACTAAGGCCTCTCCACTTGCAGGCCATCCGCTTCTGCTTTTAGTTTGCTGCAGCTGCTGCCCTAACGATGTCATCTCGCCGTCGTGCAGGTGGTCAGCCGATGCTTCTTCGTGATGGTCGCGGTTGTCATTCCAGTATCGCCTTGTTTCAACGACCCACGTGACCCGCCCAGTTCCACTTTAAGAGCGCCACATTCTTGCAATTTCAGTAACGCCTGTTCTCTTCCTGTTCTGTATGTTCGGGAACCTGTCTAGTAAACACAGGCCTAACATTTTTCTTTCCAGCGCGCGTAGTTTTTTAGTGAAAGTCCAAGTCTCTGCACCATTTTGACGACCTCCGTGGCGCAGGGGACGCACGCTCGGATTCGAGTGGGAGGTCGCGGGTTCGAATCCCGCCACGGGCCACTTTGGAATTTTATAATTTCTAAATTGGCTCAAGGTCTGGTCTAGTGGGAGGCTTTGGCCGTGGCTAGTTACCACCCTACCAGAAAAGACGTACCGGCCAAGCGATTTAGCGTTACGGTGCGATGCTGTGTAGAAACCGTTGGGGTGAGTTCACTTACCCCTTCCAAGTTAGTACGCTAACATCTTCGACTGCATCATCACTTACCATCAGGTGAGATCGCAGTCAAGTACTAACTTGTATAGCGTAAAAAAAAAACCATAAGTCATCGTGGGGAGGATACACTTTCCGCTTCGGGCATACTGGAACTTTAGGCAACTGAAACAAACGATACAAATAAATAAATAATTTGATTCTTGATTATAAATGCGTGTTAATGAGTATTGTACACATAAACCAGAGTCGCCGGCGTTGCTCAACCGAACAAACTGGAGTGTCACGAAATTTTTATATGGCTTCTCAAAAAGTTATAAGAAAAAGAGGGCGCAGAGAGCCCTTGACACTCCATAACCTTTGTGGGGCCTTACATTGTTCTGGGCTCTGTAATGTTTTTGAACAAAGCCCGTATAGAATTCGTGTAGTGCCTATTCGTGAAAGCGGTTGCCTTTTCAGTGGCAGCGAGGTTTTTCGGTACTCGAGTTTCTTTTTTGTTTGACATTCGCCTCCGTGACATAGTTTATGTCCAAGGAAACTATACCTAGTTAGCCTATAGCATCCCACAGCTAATACATAAAAGTTAGTATACCTATCTGTGCGTGCGTGGTTGTTAATAAGTAGGTTTTTCGAGTTTCGAAAAGGATTTTCCGGGATAAAATTCCTCGTGTTTTATGTTTCTGAATACATCAAAATTTTATGTATTTCAATGCTACAAAATTAATACGTTACGTAAGTAATAGTGACCTGTAACACAAAGACACAAAGTCAAAAGCATTCCAATTTGTGGAATAGGTATCTCCTGACTCTTTCTCGGAAAACGAAAATTCGTTGGGCCTACGCTAGGCGAATCGAGCACGAGCAGAACCGTTTGCGAACACCTGACGAACACTGGACGTCGCGAACGACGAAGCGCGTCGTTCGCGACGTCAGGTGTGGACGTACAGTGCGACAAGGCTATTTTGGCGCGTGGCCAAAGTCTGAACTAACGCCGCTATCTTGTGCTATAACTGTTTGATAGTTCGCTCTGTCAGTATATCACTATTGTATGTTATGTTGTTTTTGCGTACTATTAACAATTTTAAACTAAAATTGAAGTAAAATTGAGGAGATTTTATTTTATGGCTGCCTTTGTTTTGCAACAGCGCCCTCCTTCAAGTGCCGAGAGAGCCTTGTCGGACTTTACAACGAGCCTACAACGATCACTGTCTTCCGATCCCTTTGTGTTCGTCAAAAAACCGACAACAGGCGGAACGCAGCCGAGCACGAACGAAATACTCGCAGTGTATTTAGCTCAATGCTCGCAGCGCTCTCGTTCGAGGCAGTCGGTCCACCCTACATTGTGTTCGGCTCGTGCTCGATTCGCCTAGCGTAGACCCACCTTTAGCTACTGTGGGGTTACAATCACGATGATATAGATATTTCAATCCACGACGACGTGCCCAACTCTGTCAAACTCCATACGAATCGAATGAAACTTAAGTTATTTTGATAGAGTGGGGCGCGTCTTTGTGGATAGAAATGTCTATATCCTATTACCCTATCCCACTTACCTTATCGAACTATACATTGTAGGCTTATAGCAATGAGTTTTGCGAGCATAATTCATCAACATTTTTTCATAAAAACATTACTCGGAAATTCCCATTCGCCTCATATTGGTTCCCGAAAGATTATCTGCGGTTTCCCAGATTTCGGGCTAATGGCAAACAATATGAAACAAATAAGTATTTTTAAGCAAAGTTTTTTTTTAAACATGTGGATGCATAATTGTGAAACTCACAAAAATAAATTTTTGAAATGTATTTTTGCGAAAATGTATGTAAAGAAAATGTATTTCTTTATTTGGTGTATATACCCTATGTTCAGACAGGAAAAATACCCGTAACAGGCGTTTACCCGTTCACTCGTAAACTGAGGACCTACTCTGTGTTAATGTCAATGGACAATGATGTTTGGATATGGTATGAAGTTAGCAAGGATTCAGTATGAGTAATAAAGATGGAGTGTGCATACAGAAAAACAATACAGATTTCTTTGTAAAATTATTTAATAAATCTTAAAGTGGAACGAATCAACTTCGAATGTCGTTTCTCTTTTCACAGGTATTTGTTATTACATGTGTTTGTTATTGTTATTGTGTGTATTTTCGGTAAGTAACCTTGAAGAATTGTAACTAACAAATAAAATCTCTTTTCACAGAACAACGCATTGTTTGATTCAACTTTAAGAAATTCATCTTATAAAACGACATTCTTGTTTTCAAAAGATAATAGAAATGGATAAACTTCGATTTGAATTTACTTTATTGCCTGGAAGCGACGGAAAATCAAATATTTTCTGTATAACCTCAATAACGACTATTGATAACAAAGTTTACGCAATACCAGAGGAATTACAGTTAGCTAGTCTCCATAAAGAAATAATAAAGTCAGCTGCTTACACTAAAGTGAAAAATAGTCTAAAAAAAAGGTACCAGACAAGAAGAGTGTGGATCACAATGACAAAAGAACTTGAAAAAACTTACATCGACGAGGATGGTAATTTACAATTTGGGGATCAGTTTCTGGAAGAGATTAATCAAGAAAAACTACCTGTTCATCAAACAGAAACGAGTACTTTGGAAAAATTATTTGAAAAGTTAGTCGAAACTACACAGAGCAATAAAAATCAGAGTTTAAAGCATATCGCCGAAAAATTTGTGATTGAAAAGTTTACAAGTAAAAATTCCAATGCAAACCAATGGATTGATCTTTTTGAAAAAGAATGCATACGTTTTGATGTAACGACAGATGAGAAAAAAATTGAAATACTCAGGTTATTTATGGATAAAAGTTGCGTTGATTGGTATAGTTCGATGATTATAAAATTTACTATGAACTCTGAATGGTCAACGTGGAAAAGTAAATTCTGTGAATCGTTTGCAAACAAAGGATGGAACCCCGTCACGTACGCACTCTCATTCAAATACAGAGAAGGGTCATTGTTGGATTATGCTATGAGGAAAGAAAAGCTCCTATTAGAAATGAGAAGAACAATCGATACAGGTACATTAGTGGATCTAATTGCAGCCGGCTTACCAGAATACATTCTAAATAAGATTGATAGAGAAGCATTAAAAGATACAGTAGATTTATTTAATGAAGTCAGCAAGTATGAGCACATGGTGAAGAAAAAAAGTTTTTATGTCAAAGGAAGTTATGGAAATACAAGAACTAACATTAAAAATGATGATAAACAACCATGCAAGATATGCGAAAAATCGAATAAAGGCATTCGGTACCATTCAGAAACAACATGCTGGTTTAGAACAAAAGAAGACGATAAGCTGAAGAAAAATGTTATAAAACATGTAAACAATTCGGTGATTGAAGCTGAACTAAATGAGACAGATCAAAAAAACGAATAGTAACACCATTAATTATTGTCAAACTATTATTGAATGATAAGTTACAAATAAATGGGATTTATGATTCTGGTTCCAACGTTTCTTTAATTAATTCAAGATTACTGAAGTTAAAAGGGACAGGGAACGGATTAAATAAAGAAAATTTACTAACAATTAATGGTGTTAAAAAGACAAGTGGTTTGACAAACTTGAAAATAAAAATCTTTGAGTTAGAAGAAAATGTTGATGTATACATAATTGATGAAGAAAACTTTAAATATGATTTCTTGATTGGCTTGGATATGATAAAAATGTTTAAATTAATACAAAATGAAGACCTAACAATAACACAAAAGCAGTCCCGTGAAGAAGCTAATTTAAGAAAAAAATCTACACATTTTCAAATAGATAATGGATTAGAAAATGTAGAAAAAGAAGATGATAATAAGAAAGAATACAAAATAAATTTTAATGAACATGTTAAAGAAGAAGAATTCGAATTAAATATAAATCACTTAAATAACTATCAAAAAAGTAAAATAGAAACACTTATTTGCCAATATAAATCAGTTTTCGCTAAAGATAAATATGATGTTGGTACAGTTAATGGATATGAGGCGAAAATAGATTTATTAGTGGACAAATACTGTTGTAAAAGGCCTTACAGATGTACTTTAGAAGACAAGAAGGAAATCGAAAAACAAATAGCAAAATTACTGGATAAAAAACTAATAGAAGAATCTTATAGTCCATTTGCTGCTCCTGTTACATTAGCATTTAAAAAAGATGAGAACAGAAAATCCAGACTATGCATAGATTTCAGAGATTTAAATAAAATAGTAGTGCCCCAAGCTCAACCGTTTCCCCTCATTGAAGACCTAATGATAAAAACTAGAAATTGCAAATTTTTTTCAACTTTAGATATAAATTCTGCATTTTGGTCAATTCCTTTAAGAATAGAAGATAGAAAAAAAACAGCATTCGTAACTCAGGACGGACATTTCCAGTGGACGTGCCTACCGTTTGGACTAAAGACCTCTCCGGCAATTTTTCAAAGAATATTAAGTAATATATTAAGAAAGTATAAACTAAATGATTTTGTAGTTAATTTTATCGATGATATACTCATTTACTCTAAAACGTTTGATGAGCATATTAGCCATCTAACACAGTTACTAGAAGCAATTAAAATAGAAGGTTTCAGGTTAAAATTTGTCAAATGCACGTTTGCATCAGATTCAGTTAAATACTTAGGTCACATAATTCAAAATAATTCTGTAAAACCATTAAAAGATAACCTAATTTCTATAAAGGAATTTCCAGTACCACAAACACAAAAAAATGTGAGACAATTTCTAGGAAAGATCAATTTTTACCATGAGTATATCCCTAAAAGGGCAATAATACTGGAACCACTACACAATCTACTCAGGAAAAACCAAAAATTTGTCTGGACAGATAGATGCCAAAAAGCATTTGAAATCATAAAAAACTTGCTTTGCTCACAACCGGTTCTAGAAATATTTGATAAAAATTTACCAATTAACATTTATACAGATGCATCTTTAGAAGGAGTTGCCGCAATTTTAAAACAACCCCAATCCGATGGAAAAGAAAAACCAGTTGCGTATTTTTCAAAAAAATTAAATGAATCTCAAAAACGAAAGAAAGCAATATACTTAGAGTGTTTAGCAATCAAGGAAGCTGTGAGATACTGGCAATACTGGTTGATTGGTAAATCATTTACGGTTTATTCCGATCACAAACCACTAGAAAATATGAATCTGAAATCTAGGACTGATGAAGAACTTGGTGATTTAACATATTATCTCTCGCAATATGATTTTAAAATTAAATATGCTCCAGGAAAAAACAATTTAGAAGCAGACTGCCTAAGCAGGAATCCCGTATTAGAATCAGATGAAAACAAAGATGAACAATTGAAAGTCGTGAATTTAGTTGCACTGGAAGATATTTTGATAGATCAGAAAAATAATGAAGAAATAAAAAATAAGAAAAACAGACTGATTGAAAAACAAAATGTATACTTAAAAAGAATCAAGAATAGAGAAAAAATAATTTTATCAGAACAATTTAGTATAAGACTATTAAAAACCATACATGAAAATATGTGCCATATTGGGATTAGTCAAATGCAGAAGACGATCAGTCCTTACTATACTGCCAAAAACTTGACAAAAAATATTACCAAAGCGTGTAGAAGTTGTGAAATTTGTATAAAAAATAAGACAAGAGGACAAGACAAATATGGATTCATGTCTCATCTAGGCCCAGCCACAAAACCATTCGAAATAATATCTATAGACACAATCGGAGGTTTTGGAGGTTCACGATCAACAAAAAAATATCTTCACCTTTTGGTAGATCACTTTACGAGATACGCATTTATCCTAACATCTAAAACTCAGACGGCAGAGGATTTTGTTAAACTGATCAAGAATATATCAGAGACTGAGGATATTGGCATGCTTCTCACAGATCAATACCCAGGAATCAATTCGAAAGAATTCAAGAAATTCTTAAATGAAAAGCGAATTCCAATGGTCTTTACAGCAGTGAATGCACCTTTCTCAAACGGTTTAAATGAAAGACTTAATCAAACTCTAGTAAACAAAATCAGGTGTAAAATAAATGAAAAAGAGAAAAAGAGGTCGTGGCAACAATAGCTCAAGAATGTGTAAAAATATATAATGATACTAATCACTCAATCACTGGCTTTGCACCAAGATATCTTTTATATGGAACAGACGTTAATATCCTACCGAAAGAACTTAAGAAGGGAATCTCTAAAAGTGATTGGATTAGAGACAGACAAACAGCCCTAGAAAACACAATAAAATCACATGACTACAACAAAACACTATTTGACAGAAATCGAAAATACCATGAATTTAAAGTGGGAGATATGGTTTACGTAGAAAACCAAAACAAACTAAACAGAAAGAAGTTGGATGAATTGAAAATCGGACCTTATAAGATTGTTGAAAAAATTTCTAACTCAATATACAGAATTGATACAGGACATAGAAAAACAGAATCCAATCTTTTTCATATTACAAAACTTATACCAGTTTCTCCATTAGATGATTGATGATACATACATATAACCTATATTGAATGTTCGAGTTTCGTCGAAAATTGTGAATTTTCTTCTTTGGGTGGGAGATGTAAAGAAAATGTATTTCTTTATTTGGTGTATATACCCTATGTTCAGACAGGAAAAATACCCGTAACAGGCGTTTACCCGTTCACTCGTAAACTGAGGACCTACTCTGTGTTAATGTCAATGGACAATGATGTTTGGATATGGTATGAAGTTAGCAAGGATTCAGTATGAGTAATAAAGATGGAGTGTGCATACAGAAAAACAATACAGATTTCTTTGTAAAATTATTTAATAAATCTTAAAGTGGAACGAATCAACTTCGAATGTCGTTTCTCTTTTCACAGGTATTTGTTATTACGTGTGTTTGTTATTGTTATTGTGTGTATTTTCGGTAAGTAACCTTGAAGAATTGTAACTAACAAATAAAATCTCTTTTCACAGAACAACGCATTGTTTGATTCAACTTTAAGAAATTCATCTTATATGTAAATAAAAGCGCCCGGATGTTCCCCATCATAAGGTGGATACCTTAACTATTCGGCATCATTCGGATTTTAGGCTGTCCAAAGCTGTATTAATTTAGAAATGATTACAATTGAAAATTGTACCTATTATACTTTGAATAGAGAACATTAATTTTCACAGCTACCGTATTATAATCTAATCTAGAATTGTCTATTAAAATGTTGGTCAGCCGTTGCAGTGCATTTTAGAATTCAATGATAGTTAATTGTCCAGTTTCCCAATTGTGGCGATTTTGTAATCGAATTGTATGCATCAGTTATTCGAGTGTATTTGTGATGCCTATGGCGCTGTTTTGATGGTTATTTAGTAGCTCTGTGGATCGCGTTGCTGCAATTTCAAATGAGAGAATAGATATACTGAAGAAAATAATAGTAGTTTATGGTACAAGTGAGTATAATTGGTGATTACCGCTGAGGCGCCATTGACACCTAGTAGGTGAGGGTCTTAAGATAGCCGAGGACGGTAATTATCAATACTCATGTGTATCATACGACGTTTTTCAGCACATTTCTGAATAAAATAATACTAATAATGCTCTACAATGCCTGAAACTAACTATCTCAATGCCTGAAAGCGTCAGTGCGTCCTGCTGATCCTCACCTATGGTGTTGAAACGTGGACACTAACAAGTGGCCTGATCCACAAATTCAAGGTCGATCAGCGTGCTATGGAAAGGGCTATGTTAGGGGTTTCCCTGCGTAATAGAATCCGAAATGAGGAGATCCGCAGGAGAACCAAAGTCACCGACATAGCCAAAACGAGCAAGCTGAAGTGGCTGTGGGCAGGTCACGCTTGTCGTAGGGGCGATGGCCGTTGTAGCCGGAGAGTCTTGGAGTGGAGACCGCATACAAGTAAGCTTAGTGTGGGGCGACCTCTAGCCCACTGGACCGACGATAACAAGCGGGCGGCGGGAAGCGGCTGGATGAGGAAGGCTGAGGACAGTGTGTGGTGGCGTGCGCTTATAGGAAGGGCAGGAGTGGACGTCCGCAGGCTGAAATGATGATGATGATGATGATGATGAACAATCTACAACTTTTGTTTCAAGCAATTTTTGATGCACAAAGATTAAGCAATTATAATAATACTGAAAGCCATTGTAAGTATCCCAAATCCTTTTAGAGCGCTGAAACTCAACAAATGTGACGTTAATTTCACGATGAAGATGTTAATGACTCGTAATCATTCAAATATTTTGAGACGTTGCGTAATTTCGAGCGAGGACGTCTGGAGAGCGTCTCGACCCGGCAAAAACAAAGTGGCGTCATTTCCAGGACGCGTTCTGGAGGCGCGGGATGACTTCCCCCGCCCATTTCCTGCACTTCACGAGTTTCCTTCGAGGGGATGTTGTTGTGAAAGGCTTTTCATTTTTTTTTTGTTTATCACTCGGATGCGGGGGTATTGCGAACTTAGCGGCTTGTGTGTGTAATTTGCACCGCTAGATGGTGCCACTTTGGCAAAGGCCCCACAAACACTAGGCGTACAGAAAACAGTATTTTCTAAAAAGTACTTTGTGGATCTGTCATAGACTAAATTACTTGTTGTCTTGTTGTCATGTGTCGGTTTGTTTTTATGTCCTTTTAGAGTTCCGTACCGGGTGGTAGCTCACCACAACCGAAGCCTCCCAATTTCAAGAAATTATTCGTTTTAACTTACCATCGTTATTTTTACCAGTTGTCATCTAAAATGGTTTTCTTCATTTTCTCGACCCCTTTTTATGTCCCACTGCTGTACACGGGTCTCCTCTCAGACTGAGAGGCGTTTGGCCCACCTCACTATTTTTTCCTTCACCACGAAGCAAGTGATATTTAGTTTTCCAAAAACGCACATAACTCGGAAAAGTCAGAGGATTCCTTACGACTTCCTTATGAGAGGCAGAGGTCAGAACCACTGAGCTATCACTGCTACAATGGTACTAAGTATTAATACTCGTTTACAGGGAAGGACTAATTCGGGAAACGTTGCCAATTTCCCGAGAGTTGAGCCGGCTTCATTACTTGAATAATTTATGGAAAAGGTGTTAAGTATTTAACCGATAGGAAGGGTAAAAAAACCGGCCAAGTGCGAGTCAGACTCGCGCACCGAGGGTTCCATACTATGAAAAAAGTAAAACATTAAAGGAATCTCTTTTGTTCATAAATTTACGAGTATAATTTACATGTAGGTACTTTTGTTGGCGAACCGCAAACGTAACTTTGTTTTTGACGGTTTATTGTTAATATCACAAAAAGTATATAAGATAGCGAGTTCATTTTATTTTTCCTGTAAAATATACGTTAACTTCTATTTATCATAATTATTTCAGATTTTTCGATTGGTAAACTTCGGAGATAAGGGGGGGAACGGTATTTTTTTCGACAGTTTGCCCAATAAATCAAAAACTATCAGGCATAAAAACAAATAAAAATTTAGGTTTTAGAATACACAAGTTATCCTTTCATATGATACCCCATTCAATATTGTTATCTCATTTTGAAATTTCAACAACCCGGTTCACCCCCCTTTTTAAATAAAAATGATTTTCAAAATTTTATGATTTTTTGATTATTATTTTAGCAGGACAGATTGCTTCCATAATTTTTAGCAGAATGTTTTTTTGATGAGGAAGAATACAGTTTCACATGAATATCTTAATATCCCTGCCAATTATGTTTAATTTAGGCCCGGTTGCTTGAATTAACTTTAGCGCAAATTTTATAATTGAATACTACGGTCTGACCCTTATCTCGAATGTCATAAGGATCAAATTTCCATATTTATTGATAACGTATTTGTTAAAGTTGAAGCAGTTGAAGCAACCGGCCTTTAGTAGCTTGGCTAGTCTTTACCACTCATGCGGGATAAGTACTAAAATGAAAAAGTAACATCGCTAATGGTGTTTTTTCTCGTAATTCTAATGTGTATATTTGGGGCGGACTCTTATCTTTGAAGCTAATGTGCGTTTTCAGTAATTAAAAATAATGTATATCCCTTGAAAATTCTGAGGTTATCTTATGTAGATACATCATACACTCATGGTATAATTTATGGTATTATTTATTTCGATGAAGAAGCCAACAGAAGAATACGGCTGGGCTGGGCAGCATTTGGCAAATTGAGTCAAGTCTTCTCCTCGTCAATTCCTCAATGCCTGAAAACAAAAGTTTTTAACCAGTGCGTCGTTCCCGTCCTCACCTATGGCGCTGAAACGTGGACACTCACACACGGCCTGATCCACAAATTTAAAGTCACGCAGCGGGCCATGGAGAGGGTTATGTTAGGAGTTTCCCTGAGGGACAGAATCCGAAATGAGGAGATCCGCAGGAGAACCAAGGTTACTGACATAGCCCAAACCATAAGCAAGCTGAAGTGGCAGTGGGCAGGTCACGCGTGTCGTAGGGGCGATGGCCAGTGGAGCCGAAAAGTCCTAGAGTGGAGACCGCGTACAAGTAAATGTAGTGTGGGGCGCCCTCCAGCTCGTTGGACCGACGACATTAAGCGGGTGGCGGGAAGCGGCTGGATGAGGAAGGCTGAGGACAGGGTGTGGTGGCGCTCGCTTGGGAAGGCCTATGTTCAACAGTGGACGTCCGCAGGCTGATGTGATTATTTACCCTAAAAGTTTTCCATCCAATCCTAACAAGTGCTCTGATGGACGTGCTTATGCAACATGATGCGATGTCTTAAATTTTTTAATTAAAAAATAAAATATTTTATTGATTCCAGGGACTGAGATTTCTTCACTATTGAAGTGTATAATATTATGTATGACACAATCACCTCGCGGAACGGTGGCAGTAATTTTGTAAACCTTATATTTAGTATATTTTTTTAAATTTAATAAAATTCTTACTTAAAGCTAAATTTATACTGCATTTGTTACACGAGAATTTTATATATTAGAAGGATTTGAAAATAATTAATTATGGTTGTAAGTTAATTGTGGTTGTAAGTTTCGAAAACTACTAAAATAATTTTAACTGACCATGATAACTGACTCTGTCTCTGGAAAAATACCCGGTTCTTTTCAAAAACCCTAACCGTATAGTAAATAAAAAATATTACATTATTATAACTTCAAATGTAACATAAAAACAATAAAAATCGAGTTGGTTTTTTACGTCCGATGTTTTGCAGGTTTATCCGAAACTGGAAAGGAGCAATCTACAAAGGCTTTACTGCAGCAGACAACCTCCCTACTGCCGGACTAGGGCTGTCTCTCTTTTAGAAAAAATAACCAGCTTTAATACATAACTACGTTTTGTCCGCAGGTTTTTGCAGGTTTATGCAAAGAGAGGTTCTTAGCTCGCAACCTGCAAAGGCTTTACTGCAGCAGACAACCTACCGACTGCAGGAATAGGGCTGCCTCTCTCAGGAAAAATAATAATCCGTGATCAGCCCTAAGAAATTTATTTATTGAATGACCCGCGAAAACCCTGGTTTTTCCAGGCCACGTCTGTATATAAATAAATTAACAAATCTACATTCCAAACGATCGATTTGATTCGGACCGACTTAATAATTATGACGCAAATTGAGAAACGAAGATTCAAACATAGGAACTTTATAATTTCATCCTAAGACATAACGCGCATAAACTGCAATAGCGTTTGAAAAGCGTACGCTACAAAGGCTTTGCTGGAACAGACAAGCTACCTCAGTGGAAATAGGGATGCCTCTCGCAGGAAAAGTACTCTGAGTTGTCATTTTTATACTTTGTCATAGATTTATGTTAGGTTGTCGTTCACACTCCGCCTAGATAGCGCAACCCTTCCTAACAAAGACAGTGTGCGGCAATTTTTTCTTGCAGTGTGAGTGTGTCAATTCGAAATTATGGTGCTTGAAAAATTTTGTAGCGACGGCTCGGATTTGCCAATTTAGGCATAATATTTTTTGCCGCACTTTTGAAGTCGAGGGCGGAGTTTTGGACTTCTATGTAATTATTCTATTAATCTGTATGTATAAAACAAGTTGTGTGAGTTATGTACACCATTTATAACACAAGAACTGCTGCTGGACTTGAGTTTCATAATCTTCGATTTTTTTAATTAGTGGCCATTCCAATTGCTGAAATGTGAAAAGTTCACAAAAAAATGAAGAAATTTTAATTTATCGATATCTCGAAACATAATGATTTACTTTGTTGCTTTTATTGATTCTGACTGTGAAAATTTTCTCAAGAGAAAAAAAACTGACTGACCCAGCTATTAACGCTTATTACAACGCATAAATGACGATATATGACGTGTAAAGAAATTTACAAATATATTGATTATTAAACACGTTGAAAGTACGGTCTACTTTTAAATATTTCATGTATTTTATCTTTGATCACAATATTGTAATAAAAATAACTGGTCTAAATTATTAAAGTAAATGTTGTGACAACCCTATAGAAACGCGTCTTCCCTGAATAATAATTTCATGCTACGTTCGCGGAATAACTATATAAAATGAATATAAGTATAACAATTTGAAAATGTTACTTTAATATAATTAGTTGAGATCTTCAAGTTTTCTCTTAAGAAAAGCTTAATTAACTGCGCTTTTCACGTTTAAAGAGGTGGAATAACATGGTCAAGAGTGAGTTGGCTCATTCATTGGCGGTTCCAACCTACTTAACCTAAATCGAGATAGATTATTTCCTGGATTAACGCATAGACCCCATCCCATCCTAGATAAATGCAAGGTTCCCATACATTTGCGAAAATCAGGAAATAATTTAACTGGCAAGAACTAGTAACAAAACCTAACGAATTGCCACAAAAAATCCATAAAAATCTGTCAAGCCTTTCAGAGCATATTGGTTATACACACTGTGACACGAGATTTTTTATAAATTTGATTAAATATAGTTTAATTTAGTCTTTATATGGGAGCTTTATATAATAGATTTTTATATGGGAGCCTCCCTTATAATTTTATTTTATTTTAATTTAACTATTTATTTCTAAAGTGAATAAAAAACTAAATATTCTGTAAATATTTTAAGCGTCTACCTATTGCCGTTATCAATATCGAGAAAAAACAGACAAAAAAATCACGTTTCTTGTATATATACGGTTATAGCTGACACAGAAATACATATATGTAAAAATTTTAAAAGTCTAATTGTCAAGGTTATAGAGAAATAGCCTGGTAGCAGACGGATGGATGACGAAGTCTTAGTAGTAGAAGACACAATCAATATCTTTAAACTCTGGTAATAGGGTTCGGTTCTTTACCCTTCGGGTACGGAACCCAAAAAATGAATTTTGTAAATCTGATTGTTTTTAATTTAAGTAAAATACCCTATTCGGAAAATAACAGTGAGTCGGAGCAGTTAATTTTAATCGCACCGTACCCTTGTCAGTAGTCGTCAGAGACATTGCCTGTCCCAGAGCTTGAGTTGCGCTTGGCATTTAGAGATTTGGGTGCCTCGTGTTACATCATTTTTAGGGTTCCCTACCCAAAGGGTAACAAGAGCTAGTCGGATTCGCACACGTAAAGAAGGCAAGAAGATGCATTTACCTTCACTACTATCAACGAATACTATACAGCCTACAGGTAAAGGAATCCTTACTCCTCTGTTGACTCGCGCCCTCTGCTTCTCCGATAAGCTTCTCTTCAGACCGGGACTCGTAAATAAATGACAACTTTCCACACTTATATTGAAATAAATAAATAAAAAAGACGTGTGGCACTCGGAGACTGCCGCGGTTAAGCTATTGCATAGCATTTTATATCAGCTTATTTTTTATCAACTTCTAATAGGTTATTTTCGTTACGGAATTTCTGGATTCGATCTCCACGCTCAAGGCCCGCGATAGAAGCTATGCAATAGCTTAATAAATAAACGTTTGATTCAGACGTTTCCATACATATGTTATTAGTAGGTACGTTAGTAACAATGGAAATGCTCTTTCATTATTTATTTATGATTATGAAACCTACAACATGCGTGGACATTAAACAATAGGTGCGTACAGAATAGGAGCAGATTTACAAATCATTTAATCACGATCGAAATAGAATCCAAATTGAGCGATTTCTAGTGGAAGACAAACTAGAAACGCTTGCATTGCTTTAGAACGTGTATTCCGAGAGCCGGTGCGTGGAAATGTCAATGTATTTAAGAATGAGTTCATTCATCAGTTAACTAACATTTAAAATTTGGTACGTCTAATGCCGGTTCCCAGTATTTCTATCTATCTTCTATTTGCCCTATTAGAGATATCAATGTGACATAAGCTCCATAAAAGTTATGTCAAATTTCTATCTCTAGTAAGGCAAACCATGGATAGATAGAATATTGGGAACTGCCAGTGGGATAGTAACAAGTCACGGCTGAAACCCCCAATCTGACTAGACTTAAGACAGTCATGTCTAGTTTATTCTTACTACGAGTATCTTGTCCACGACCTGATCGGCGTCAGTTTTCTATGAATCCTGTACTAGCCGTGGATTTTCTCGGGATAAAAAGCAGCGTGGCTGATGAACCACGCTAATGTATTAACAATACCTAATTTATCTTCATTGCAAAATGTCACATAGTTGCGGCGTGAAGGAGTAAATCACATTTGACGAACTTTTGCCTTTACAATATTTTTGTGATGCTTTCGACGATGAATTAACTCAAGTAGTATTTTGCTTCCTGAAATCAAAAAGTATCAAAGAGACAATAGACATCCTGGACAGGCCTGACGGCGAAACTAAATGTCACCAGTTCATCGGTGCCAAAAATGCTTGTTTTGCCTTCAACAATAAGGCCTTCCTTTAATTCGTTCGCAGCCACCTATAGAATTTTGACAGGTGGCGCTACTGTTTGCTTGTACGAAAAAGGTTTTCGTAAATCGTTCAGATGCCCATATCCTGAGGTTACTTATCGGTGAAAGAGACGCAATTTTTATATGGTGAAAAATGTGAAATCGTGTAACACATATTGCCATCGTCTCTCACACTACTAAAACCGTGTTCCCGATGGGAATTGTGGGATTTGCAGATTTCGAGTAAGCAATCGTAACCGGCGCAACGATGCGTCGCAGGTACGTACATACAGTGCGACAAGGCTATTTTGGCGCGTGGCCAAAGTCTGAACTAACGCCGCTATCTTGTGCTACTGTTTGATAGTTTGCTCTGTCAGTATATCACTATTGTATGTTATGTATGTTTTTACTTACTTTTAACTATTTTAAACTAAAATTGAGGAGATTTTATTTTATGGCTGCCTTTGTTTTGCAACAGCGCCCTCCTTCAAGTGCCAAGAGAGCCTTGTCGGACTGTAGCCATTTCATTTCCGAACAACATACGTGTACTTAGAGCGCTTGGGCACTGCATGCGATGCACATCCGATTAAATATGACAGTACATTGAAATGCCGATTTTTTTGAGAGAGTTAAAGATGTACCTAATACAATGACGAATTACGCTACGCTAAGAGGACGGAAAAGATGTGACGTATGTTGAAGCTAAAACATTCTCAAATATGGCGTCGCGCTTCGTACATTTCAGTACCGCTGATAGAACTATACCGCTGTCGGTCGCATACATTAGCGACATTTTACAGTTTTGTGAACTTACAAATCCGACTTCAGGCCGGAGTCTGAAAATGTATGCGTAACGTCAGTAAATGCTGATTCTTTAATATATATAAAAGAAATTAATATATATAATTTTCGTGTCAATTATTGTTACCAAAATCCTCTGAAACAGCTAGACCGATAGTTATGAAATGTATGTTCTGTGTATGTTCGGCAGATCTGCGAGTAGGTCGGTAGTAGTTATTTTTTTTATCCTAATGGCAAAACAACGTTTGCCTAGTCAGCTATTAAGTTAGTAGGTAGTTACCTACAAATTTCCATCAAAGCTCAGCAAGCCTCAACTCATTCAAAGCTTATGCACGACAGCTATTTTGTATTCTGTGTCATAAATAAGCTGCCAAGATTTCTGGATCGCTTCCTGGTGCCAGCGGTTCCGTCAGAATTTTGGTTTTGACAATCCATGTTATAATGAGTAAACATTAAAAGATGTACATGTGGTGTTCAGAAATTCTTTTTAGAACTTTTAAGGGAGATCATTTTACCCGAAGGGTAAAATAGGAACCCTATTACCGAGACTTCGCTGTCCGTCCGTCCGCCCGTCCGTCCGTCTGTCAGGCTGTATCTCTTTAATCGTGATAGCTACAGACACATACCACACACAGCCCCCGGACTCTCAATGCCTATGACATACCGTGCAAAATTATGGATCATTATTGTGTAGAATTATTGTAAAATATAGGTACTCATTAAAAATTGTCGTCTCGTTTCTGAATTTGGTGGGCAGGGGTGTTTAATTTACTTTGAGAATTGGTCTTAATAGTACGGAACCCTCAGTGCGCGAACCCGACTCGCGCTTGACCAATTTTTCATTGATGCTAAGGTTTGGAATTCTCTCCCGAAATCTGTTTTCCCCGCATGTTACGACCTGGGTGCTTTTAAAAAAAGAGTGAATAGGCATCTTCTAGGTAAGCGCGCTCCATCTTCGACCACATCGACACTTTCCATCAGGTGAGATTGTGGTCAAGCGTAAACCTATATAGTATAAAAAAAAAAAATGCTCCGTTCCTATTGATACTAAGATTAACGCGTACAAACAAACAGATAAACAAACCTCTTTTACAGCTTTATAATATTAGCATAAGTTGTGAGCAATTTAATATCGCTTTACCAGAAACTAAAATACATTTAGACACATGTTTTTAAATGGTCAAACAAAAACGATAGAGCAATTAAATTCCAAACTAAAATATCTACGTTAAAATACGGAATTTTAATTCATTCCTGTATTCTATATTAACATGTATACTTATTAGGTATTTACGCCAAGTGATAGCCATTCAGACACTAAAGTTGAGAGAAAAAATAAAAAAATTCAACATTTTTCATATATCTCACGCTAGCAACACTGTGTCTGTCCTTTCTTAAATTTCTTAAATGAATATTAAATATGGAAACTGTAGAGTCCTTATAAAACAATCGATGATATGTTTATTTAAATTTATTTTAGGTATCCTTGTACCTGTATCTACAGGAATATCGGTATCCATACCTAGGAATAACGTAACGCAATGGAAAATATATTTAAAGACCAAAATTAATTTTTGCTAGATCAAATATTTTTATTTTCAGGCGATCGCGCCGCTAATTAACTAATGGTTATCTATGCATGAAATGTTAAAGGATTTGGAAATTACCAATAATTATAAGATCATAGAATCATTAAATACCTACTTCATTGGATTTATGATAATATGAACAATGATGGTTCATAATTTTGGCTTGCATGTATCATATTTTTTTTTTTGTTCTTTTAGAGTTGATACATAGCCTACATTTTATTTTTTCTGTATTTAATCATTATTAAATAAGTCTAATATTTTGTTTAACTTTCATGCCGATGAATGACGCCGCTGCAAGGATTTAGCTCTCGATGATGACTGACCAAGGTCAAATGATAATTGAAAATTGGGTCATCACTGCTTCACTAGGAACTTGAATACCAGTACAGTAGTACTTCGGCTGTGGTATGTAATTAACTGATTATTATTAAACGAAGATTCAAGACTTTTATCTTCTGTGATGACAGTGGAATTATTGGGTAAGTGACAAAAAAAAAAAATTTTTTTTTTTCATCGTTGCAACAAGTCAACAAAGCATTAATCGCGAACAATCGCGAATAACATTTCGACATGTCTACCTATTAACATGTTATATTTGCTCGTTGATTTTTGCGATTATCAACTTGGAAAAATCAGATCACATTTTTCAACTGAAAGACTGCTAAATTAAAAAATGGTCTTGATGCAGAAACTGAAGAACTTAAAAAGTATTGTCTAATATTTGTATTCCAATTGTATATATGTGGTTTTTTGTTTACAACTAACCAGTACAACAGCGATAGTAGTGTTGGGGTGACTGTTAAAATAACAATTAATGATATTAAACAACATTATTATAACATGAATAAGAATAACAATTATGCCTTCAGTTAAAATTTTAATATTATGTGAAATGATAAACTCAACACGATTTTACATACTATAATATTGTATAAGAAGTTTACTGTCTGACAATATTAGAAAACATGCTTTTTTCAGACTATCTTAAGTTTCTATTATTATCACTTTATTAGAACTCAGGAATAAACAGTAGATACAGTTACTTCATCAGCCTTTGTCTCAGAATCAACTTTAAAATAGGCTTATAAGATGATTTATCTATGGCTTTTTTTTAAATCTCTTGAGAATATTCTTACTTCACCCTATTCAGTTAAAAATATAATTTAAGGTCACTTTAAATCTTAATGACCTTATTAAAGCTGTACCTACACCAAAACCCAAATAACAATATTATTATGGAAATTAAATAAAAATATCATTGTTAACTCCTTCAATAGAAATAACTCTAAAGAGCTATGAATAAAATTAAACAACACTTTACAAAAATACTAATGCCTACTCCTGTATTTTCGTAAAGTGAAGTCAAGATGAACAAAAATTTACGAACTAGTTCTCTGCAACCCATAGATTTATTAATCTTATATATTAATAAATTGATCTTATTTTTTTTTTCTTTCCAAAAATATGTCTCGGTAATATTTATTCTACTCAAGTTTATAAAAATATATTCGTGATAAATTTACTGTTTAAAATATATATTTCATGGTTGCATATTAACAGCTCAATTTATTACGATTAATCAAGTGTTGCATTTAAAAGTTTAAACTGATACAAATATTTTCAAGCTTGTTGAAAGAGGTTTAAAACCTCTTTTAATCGTCAAGACTACATACGAGCAGTACTGCTAGAATATAGTCTTAATATACCCTTGGTATTCGCACATATAAAAATATATGTTTTTGTACATATATTATTATTAATATATTATACTAATAATATTGATTTACTATCTATCACAGTTTTAATATTTCTACAAAATTATGCCATTAATTATTAATTTGCTTTGAATATCAACTTAAGTTGTTATTTTTATTTTTTTGCTCAATATTAAGCGATTATGCTTATTATTCTATTAATTTAAAAGCATTTCTTATTTACAAATGTCATGGCTCTAAACATCTACCTAATAAGTATACATGTTAATATAGAATACAGGAATGAATTAAAATTGATGATTAAACGAACTTACCTTAAGTGAAGTTCTATCATAATTTTATGAATTCCTGTATGAAGATATTAACACCCTCCCGCCCCTGTTTTGTGGAAAAACCCATGTATGAATTTGTAAATAAAAAATGTACATATTACAATAATAATAAATATTTATTGAAGACAACATAACCCATATATATATATATTATTATATTTGCATATATAATATTGTGTGGTTATGTATAATATTGTGTAGTTATGTATATATTAGGTATATGATACATAATATTTGGGTGCTCTGTAGTGCTTCCTACCAAGACGAGCTTATCGAAGCACTAAGGCACTCTTATAATAATTACTCTGAACTAAATGAAAGGACAGACACAGTGTTGCTAGCGTGAGATATATGAAAAATGTTGAATTTTTTTATTTTTTCTCTCAACTTTAGTGTCTGAATGGCTATCACTTGGCGTAAATACCTAATAAGTATACATGTTAATATCTTCATACAGGAATTCATAAAATTATGATAGAACTTCACTTAAGGTAAGTTCGTTTAATCATCAATTTTAAAAGCAATGTAGTTTTAACTGAAACCAGCTGTGTTCAATTTAAAATTAAAGGTTTTGTTTTTATCAGAAAATAGAGGTCCGAGCGGAATAGGATCGCCCTCGTTACGTTGCAAATTGAATAATCAAATTAACACAATACCCTCGTTTACCCGACTTTAATGCCTTATAGTATTTTGATAGTATTAAAAGGAGGATGGAATGCGCTAGAATTTTTCAGTACCTTCTAGATAAATTATCTGGAAAATCTCAGACTAGTGGACGCTTGCGCCTTTGCTCGCGTTGTCTCCTATTTCATTCCTTGGAGGGGACGAATAAAAAAAAAACTGTCTTAGAATGAATGAGTACGTCATAATTGCTAGTAGCATAGCAGTGGAATAGTCATATTCCATTAGTATTCCATTAGTATCATAGTGATGAATTCTTAAAAAATACTGTCCTATTGAAGGAGTACGTGATAATTGGTAGTGGTCCCCTACTTCATCCATCCAGCCCCTAGATTGTGTAAAAAAAACGTATTCATACTATCGTAATCGTTTATTTATGCACATATTATGATTGGTTCCCTGATTTCCGTCAGCCAATCGGGGAGCAGACGTTTGTTCGTCTCGTTTTACGCAATCAGCCCCCAGGGGATTAAAAATACTGTCCTAGTTAATGATTAAGAACGTCATTATTTGCTACGTATAACATTAGGGTTCCATACTAATTTGGCAAAAAGGAACCCTTATTTTTATCTAATCTCGTCTCGTAGTTAAATCTGTACTTTCTGTCAGTCTGAAGTTCATTTATAGAGTCCATCTTTACCATAAGTATTTTAATCAGACCTTAAATGTACATAGGTTGTATAACTCGGATTCGAGAGGTTGGGAGGTCGCGGGTTTGATTCCCAGCACAAAAAACTTAACCCCCAATGCAAAAAGAGGGGTGTTATCAGTTTGACATAGATGTCTGTCTGTGGCATCATAGTTCTCAAACGGATGGACCGATTTCGATGCGGGTTTTTTCATGAGAAAGCCAGTATCAGCTCTTTTCCAAAATGATGATTGATGCATTTTTCACAACTCAATATGAAAATGAAAATACATGGGCTTGATCAAGTAGAGTACTGTATGGCCGCAACCACAAAATGGGGAATTGTGGTGCTTTTTATAAATTTTTTATTTAGGTTATTTTCAAATGATGTAGTTTATCTGTAATCGTATTCCGTTTAACCAGTATCACAGTTTGAACTACTGACACTAAACTGTAGATAGCAATTTTCAGGGGATCCGTTTACCCAAAACTAATGGAGTCGTATTAATATTGGTGGGTTAATAATTTCCTCCTTCAGTCCTCTATATAATACTCGTATATTCCGCCTACGCGAACAATTACTGTTGCTCATAATTAAGCGAGGGCTATAGAATATCAATTTGCGAGTACGCCATTTGTCCCATTTGAGGTGATCACGGAACAGGGAATTGAACTATTTTATTACTCGGTGAACTATACTCATTGATTTTAAATGTAAAGATGTGGTTATCCCATATAGAACTACTAGCAACAGTGTTCCCTCAAAACTGTCACATGGAGCTGTTCAAGGGGCGGATAAAATAATTTCTTAAGAACCGCCAACGCATTTGCAGTTCATCTGGTGCTGCAAATATTCACGGGCGGCGGTGATCGCTTACCATCAGGTGACCCGCCCACTCGTTTGCTCGCGTTAACTATAAATATAAAATCGGCCAAGTAAGAGTTGGACTCGCGCACTGTGGGTTCCGTACTATATATTATTAGAAAAATTTAATCCATAACATCGACTTTTGTCTATCACTATTCTCCGTCTATCTTTATCAAGAAGAAAGAGAAAAAATATGGACCAAAGAAGACAAAATATCTATATGTCCACGCGTAAAACCTAGGTCCAATGATCCTGCCCAACAAAATGGCGCACGTGCTTTGGCCCTAAAAATCTTTGTTTGGGTGAGTTTTGAAAAACGGAGGTCCGTATTGCGTATCTTACGCAATAAGTATTTTGTTTGTACATCAACAGAGAGTCTTATAATTTTATATGTATATAATATCTACGAACACGTATTGTGAATTTAGCATTAGCGATAGCACTACGTGATATAATGTATAAACTCATAGTTTTAATTTTAATATAAGATCATTGTAAATAGAATTCATTATGCCACTATTATAGACGTCTTTACGTTTGTTCGTGCTGATTATTTCCGCTCTTCATTTCACGCAATAAAGTGGTGAAACCCGACGTGAGTTCTGTCACCCTAATTCCTACGCAATAAAGTAGTGACTTTCCGACGTTTTTCTATCGCCGCCGAAGCAAATTATCGCCAAGTAAATAGTAATTATGGAAGAAACTATCGCCTAACAACACCGACGAAGAAATACCGTCCAGTGGTACTCGTCGGACACAGGCCAGCATTGTGAGTGAGTTTTTAAATTGATTTTATCATGGCACCTACGACTCCTCCAAGAAGTTTCGGCGCAAGCGGAACTCTGAATGACTCAGCTAACCCCAGCACGGACTTAGTGGCATCAACAAAGTTAGCTGATGGAAGACCACAATTTTGGACCAACTCACCAAGTATATCGTTTTCACGGTTTCCAGTCACTGAAAAGGACGTCATTCAGGTCAACATCACATTATCCAGACCATCCTCAATTCATGAAGACACTCAAGGAAGAAAAGTAACTTCGCCAGCTGTGAACATTCAACCGACGTCAATAATTGCAACCCAGCAGTTGGAAGTAATCGCTACGATACATAGTGACCGCGAAAGGTACAATAGCCGTCTCAGCAGTTTCAGTCGAGCTTCAGATTACCGTACAAGGTCAAGACCGTTTCAGCATAAATGGGCATATATTACGCATAGAAGCAAGATTCACTTTTATCGAGGTTTCAAGAAAAAGTTTTATAATTTTTAATTACTCTGTTCCGGAAAGAGGAAGCTACTAGCAACTATACGACATAATTATTAACTACGGCAACCGCAACTTCAAGCAAATAATGGATCAAGGAATGGCAATCGCGAATCTCAACCCTCTCAAGTCTCCGATTTCGACCGACTCACTGGTCATCGACGGAAGCGCTGATCGACTCACAGATCGCGCCGGGCATTCAGCAAGATTACGGATAGAAGGTCAGTTATACCTCTCCGGTTACTCAGTTTCCAGCATTTTCGGTTGATTTTGTCCAGTATACTTAATTCAGTCGCCGAGCATTACTATAGCCGCACTGTCAGATACTCGACGTTTATTTATCCCGACGCTGATGATTTTTGGCTGTTGTTGATATAAAACGCAGCTGACACTGGATGCCTTACGACTTCGACTAAATAGTCTCAGAGGGAAATGTCAAATGTCTGATTTTCTTAGTTATCTGATTAAACGAGCTAAGGATTGAGACCGACACAAGAAGAATTCAAGAAGTTATTATTTATTCTACAAGTGAACCCGTTAGGAACTATGTTATTTCCTGGGCATTATGTGGATTTATTTAGAGATCAATTGAGCGAGCCGCCAAACTCATTTCCATAGAAGATCGAAAAAAATCAAATCAAATTTAATTGCGGAATTCAACACATTATAATAAAATGCTAGTAGATTTTATGCAACGCCGTAACTTTCATTATAAAATTAAATAATAGCGTAGAGGAACAGTCAATTCAGCAGATTCTTGTCAACCGCGCATTTTTCTTGCACATTCAAACCGTGGCTTCCTCACGTACAGGAATGTGAATAGGCTAATCGGCATTATAATAAAATATTAATTATTCAATTTTGTAAATCAATAATGTTATGAACGTGATTATATAGGCATTTCATTTATCATGTGTTTTGTATCGTAGGTATTTATTGATTTATGCATGTAATATGTTTTTCGGTATATTTTAGCTATAATATTTTACTTTACATTGTTTACTCTTACTTGAAATAATTTTGTAATACCTAGCTAATAATAATTAAGGGTCATGCGCATAGCCAAATAAGTCCTCAGAAATAGAAATAATTAGTTATTACGTAAAATGTCACAGAAGGGAGGAATAATTTGATTGTTATTTTTAATCTTTCTTATGTATGATGTTTCTCACTCTTTTTCTCTCCCTCTCTTTTTTTTCTCTCAAGAGGGAAGTACTATTGCGTATCTTACGCAATAAGTATTTTGTTTGTACATCAACAGAGAGTCTTATAATTTTATATGTATATAATATCTACGAACACGTATTGTGAATTTAGCATTAGCGATAGCACTACGTGATATAATGTATAAACTCATAGTTTTAATTTTAATATAAGATCATTGTAAATAGAATTCATTATGCCACTATTATAGACGTCTTTACGTTTGTTCGTGCTGATTATTTCCGCTCTTCATTTCACGCAATAGTCCGAAGTTTGATTGAAATCAGGAATGGTGATAGATTATATCCTGGATTGGTAAATAGGTTATTTTTTTATCCCGGAAAATCCATGATTCCCGCGGGATTTGTGAAAAAAAAACGAAAATCATGAAGGCGGAGACTTTTTAAATAATGATGGCTGTTTATTATGTTAATTAATTAATTCATATTTATTTATAATTTCCATTTTCTTATTACTGTAGTAAAAGAAACTCACTATGTAGTAGAAGAGCTTTTATTCGTCGGAAGACTACAAAAGTACAGGGAGGACCGCTGGGCGAGGGTGTTCGGCCGTAGGCTAATGCACCGTCACCGCAGAGCGGATATTGCGATTCGATGGTGTTCGGCCGTAAGCCAATGCACCAATTCGAAGTCGGGAACTGGATCACAATGGATGTCGATATAAAGTACAGGGCGAGTCTTTTATAAGTTGACACTGGTAAAAGTAAGCGCGAGTTAAAGTAGTGCAGCGCCATCTATCGGCAGCCATGGTTATTACATCCTCCCCCTCTGTCCTCGAAGACGTCCCGGCGAGTGGGACAGGATTATGACTTTCGTTTTGGTCGGCCTCGTCCTCTAGAGACTCGCGAAGTAGTTGGCTGCTCTTTGCGCGGCCGTCCTCTTCTTCGCATAGGTTGTACCGGGGCTGGAGTAAGGAGGTGACTCGCGTATTCCACGGGATGTTTATTTTCTCCCTCCCCCTGGACCAAAACTGCTCCGAAAGCGGAAGACCGGTGACAATCTACGCATAATCTTATTTCGTCGTTTTGTTTGGAAACCATTATGACTGGAGCTGCCCAGGGTGAATTACTCTCTTCTATAATATCGTCTCTCAGCATTTCGTCGATTTTCTGACGAAGTATCTCTCGTCGGGGTGGTGAAAGACGGTAAGGTGGAACGGAAATTGGACTGCAATTGCCAGTGTTGATGCAGTGTTCCGTCACTGTTGTGGGATGTCCATTTGAGGCAAAAACGTCGCTGTATGTAATTAATAGCTGTTCAAGCTCTTCTTTTTGATTATTCTCTAGGCCCGTATCTGTAAAATCTACTTCTAGCATCGCTATGTCGATATTACTGTCTGGGAACAAAGATGAAGACTCAGGTGAAAGTTCCAATTCCTCGTACATGCGATTTACATTTATTTTTGCGTCATTCATCATTGTGTCCATGAGACGTGGTGAGTATCCATCAAACACCTTGAGTTTCTTTGCAGGCGATTCCAGCCGTCGTAGTTTATATGGGACTACGGGACTCTCTGTTGGTTCCTTCGCATATTCAGTGTCGAATTTTCTAGTGTTTAAGTTCATCGGAGAGTTACCGTGTTTGAACATAAAAAAATCTTCTTTGAATAACTCATGCTCGTTTAACTGATCATCCAGAAATTGGTAAGTGAATTGTGCCATATTGAGTATCATTTTTGCGTCTTGTATAAAACCAATGCCGAGCAATGTTTTGTTGTCCGTTGCATAAGGTAACACCAGAAATGTCGTTAGTATGACTCGACCGTTCAGCGTTACCGGGGCTTTGACAGTGAGGACTTCTTGTCTTGTTCTATTTCCATCTGCTAGTGTGATCCACACATTGGCTCTATCGAACCGATAACCTTTGTCTTTAAGGTAGGCATAGAGTTCAGAAGATGCAATGCTGCTCTTAGCACATGTATCTATGTAAGCTGTTCCTTTTTTTCCTTCAACCTCGATAATTACTACAGGGCGGGAACGCGCATCGGTTTGGATGTTTATGGCGTTAAATCCAACTTCTTCGTTTATTGACTTTGATTGGGGTTTTGCGCATGTTGTGCAGTTGCTGCGTACAACCCCTGGGGTTCCGCATCCATAACATGAAAATTTGGGTGTGGTTGGAAAAGGTGCTTGAGAAGCAGTAGTTGCCACGTTGGTCATGATTTTCTTCTTTTCTTCAGATAAAACTTTAGCTTTCTTCCTGCAGTCTTCTGTTTTGTGGCCTACATAGTAACAGAAGTTGCAGCGTTCTTTTTTCGTACTACCTTTTTCGCGCTTGGCGTCTTTATCTGTACGCGCAAAGTCTTTGTCTTTAGTTACTTCCTCTATTGCCCTTGCTTTATCTATCAGCTCATCAAATGTTTTAACAGACGATCTTGGGACTTTCTCTTTTATTTTCATGTTTAGTTGACCGAAAACCATGTCAAGTTGTTGTTGTTCGGTATGTTCCGGCTTTGGTAACTGTGCTAGCAGCATACGTTTTTCAGCTATGAATTTCTCTGTAGGTTCATTGTATTGTTGTTTGGTTAGTATAAGCTCCTGATAAATTATGTAGGCTGGTTTCTTGGGTGCGAAGGCATGGCGGAGCTTCTTTTTGAAATCTTCCCATGTTGTAACTTCGTGTTTAATGCCTTGCCACCATGTTGCAGCGTCTTTTTTTAATACTAGTGGTAGGCCAGTTAATGCGTCAATATCTGAAATTTTCTCCACTTCTTTAAAAACTGATATTGCGGCGAGGAAAGCTTCTACGGTGTTGCTGTCTCTTTCGCCCTCGTAGCCAGTTGTGCAAGTCGCAAATGAACTTTTCTTGTTCCCTGCGATGACTTCTAGTAATGTTTTAAATTGTTCGTCCGACAAAGGCATTTTCGTAGGTTTTGCTCGAGTCGTCCGACAGGCTCGCTTCACTAAGAATTTCGGCTGCGGGGTAGAGCTTCGTCTTCGATCGTTCGGATCCAGCGTTGGTCGTTTAGCCGTTGGGCGCCACGTGTAGTAAAAGAAACTCACTATGTAGTAGAAGAGCTTTTATTCGTCGGAAGACTACAAAAGTACAGGGAGGACCGCTGGGCGAGGGTGTTCGGCCGTAGGCTAATGCACCGTCACCGCAGAGCGGATATTGCGATTCGATGGTGTTCGGCCGTAAGCCAATGCACCAATTCGAAGTCGGGAACTGGATCACAATGGATGTCGATATAAAGTACAGGGCGAGTCTTTTATAAGTTGACACTGGTAAAAGTAAGCGCGAGTTAAAGTAGTGCAGCGCCATCTATCGGCAGCCATGGTTATTACATTACTCTTAATTAATACCGCTGGCGATCTTATAAGAATACTAAAAACGAAAGATCCCGAAAGCGTATAATAAGGCGACTCACCAGAAAGGTCCGAAGGTTAAAACTTCAGCCGTGTTTAATTAAAAAAGTCCTGCTGCTAATAAACCCGGGAATTTCGGGAACACCTCGCCGGCGTGCAACAGGGTTGAAGGTAATCCGTACTTTTTGCCTTGGTTTTTTATTAAACTGCTTCACCTTATAAACTTCCTTAACATGTAACTTTAGGCAATATCTATACTTGCTTACTTATAAAAAGTTTGTTTGTTTGTTTGTTATAACGCACCAATCTCAAGAACTACTAGTCCAAATTGAAAAAATATTTTTGTGTTAGATACTTCATTTATCGAGGAAGGACGAAAGCTACTCACTTTAGCAAGACTATGTTTACTATCATATTTGTTTGCAATTTAACGTAGATTACTTTTGTTCTTTGAAATTGCATAGTTTTTGAAATATTCAAGAAAAACTGTAAAAACAGAAGTTCTCCCCCGCTCCCCCACAAACCCAACGCTGTCAGGGGTGTAACTTTTATACAAATAATATTATGTGCTTTGCATAGAATAATCTGGCTTTGCAATAATACATTCACTTTGGATGTCCGGGTTTGGTCGATTTTTGGGCTAATTGCACCATACTACGAGTGTAAAGCTTTGCGTAAGTTAGGTGTAATACATAGTACATTAAATAAATAAGTAAAAAATCTTTTATAATATTAGTAAGGATAATAATAAGAGATAGGATTGTAGTCATGATGATGAATATTTATGATGATGAAAAATTTAAATTTCCGCAAACCCCATTTTCATCTCAACTAATCAGTCATCAAAGCACCGAGCTTCTGAATTGCGTATGAAATCTCCACATAAATATACGCTTTTCGACATTAAGGGTGGTAGCACAGGTAATAAACTTATAGCGATTTACAAATTTAGAAGCGGTTCTGAGGTATGCCTCTCATAAAGAGCTCGCGGGTTCGGATCCTGGATACCCACTTCTGACTTTTCCGAGTTATGTGCGTTTTTAGGTATTAAATATCACTTGCTTAGCGGTGAAGGAAAACATCGTGAGGAAACCTGCATGCCTGACAGTTCACAAAAATGATTTTAAAATGTTTATTAATAATTTATTGACGATATTTTAATACCGCTAAAAGCTTTTTTGGGGGAGGCCTGTACGCCAGACAGGCAACTTATACCATGAACACAACTCTACATTCATTTACGCAATGAGGGTTGATAACTAACAAACTGAACGACACAGAATCAGCCCACTGATCATGTGACGTTGCACAAAAGGTTGGACATTGACGACCTCCCTGGCGCAGTGGCGCGCGCTCGGAAGGTCACGGGTTCGATTCTCGCCACGGGCCACTTTGTAATTTTATAATTTCTAAATTGGCTCAGGTCTGGTCTGGTGGGGGCTTTGGCTGTGGCTAGTTACCACCCTACCAGCAAAAACGCACCACCAAGCGATTCAGCGTTCCGGTGCGATGCTGTGTAGAAATGGCATGGCATTATTGGTGAGATTACTTACGTTTTCAAGTTAGTACGAAAACATCTTCGGCTGCATCATCACTTACCATCAGGTGAGATTGCAGTCAAGTACTAACTTTTATAGTGTTAAAAAAACTTTAAAGCTTTCTCTTATGTCAGAGATTTCAATGAAGAATTATATCACGCTGTACCTTGTACCTTGTACCAAACTAGAAAATCCCTCAAATTACTAGGGCTATAAGTAGCGAGAATTGGAGAACTCTCACCTCCCTCCGCGTCGCGTTTATAACACTCTCAGGTTGCGTGTACTTGTATGTGTGTGTGTGTGTTCTCACACACATGCAAAATTCAAAATTTTTGCTTGGCTTTGTGAAATACAAAATTGCTCAGTTTAGAACACCGACGTAAGGTTGCCTGTTTAGCGGTTTTTTACAGGATATACTTTGGAGAGTGTGCTCAAAAACTCCACATTCTGGTACCTACTTCATCTTTCTACCATAGAACCGCAAGATGCCGGGAGAAGTAGCTCGAACGAAACGATTTTCTTCCACGTTTCTGATACGTACCGATGAGCTGTGGAACACACTTCCAACTTCTGTGTTCCCAGCCAAGTACAACCTGGGTGCCTTGAAGAAAAGAGTGAATAGGCATTTTCTAGGCAAGCGCTCTCCATCCTAGACCTCATCATTTCTGTCCATCAGATATGATTGTAGTCAAGCGCAAGCCAAAAAAAAACTTTTAAATATTTATTAGATTTTATCAGAAAATAATACACTGGCCTGCAAAAGTAAGTATCACACTTTTAAAAAATTTAATTTGAAAAGTGTGATACTTACTTTTGCAGGCCAGTGTATTATTACTCAAGAGGGCTTAACGACATCCTAGCACAGTAAGCGTGGTGAGGTATTTACAGGGTTCAGTTCCATAGTCAAACATATATCGTACTAGCTTTTGCCCGCGGCTTCGCCCGCGTGAATTTCGGGGTTTTACAAATCCCGTGGGAGTCCTGGATTTTCTGGGAAAAAAAACAGCATATGTGTAAACCTAACTTCAGAAACACGATTGGATAAAAATTTCTCGCCAAAAAATTCTCCCAAAAATTGCTCCAAAATCTCCATTTTTCTAATTTCCATCGAAAACTACGAAGGACATGATTGTAATTTATGTTTTAACTAGCTTTTGCCCGCGGCTTCGCCCGCGTGAATTTCGGGGTTTTACAAATCCCGTGGGAGTCCTGGATTTTATGGGAAAAAAAACAGCATATGTGTTAACCTAACTTCAGAAACACGATTGGATAAAAATTTCTCGCCAAAAAGTTCTCCCAAAAATTGCTCCAAAATCTCCATTTTTCTAATTTCCATCGAAAACTACGAAGGACATGATTGTAATTTATGTTTTAATGTATCGGTAAAAAATAATTCCCAAAAACGCTCAGAACGACATTTAAATAACTGCCTTAGTTTTTGAAGTAATTAGGTAAAACAACGTTTTTCTGTTATATTCTTCCGCAACGCTGCATGCTAACCTAACCTTTTTTTTTTTTTTTTTTTTTTTTTCGTGGGGAAATCCGTTATGGATACCGGCGTGCCACGGGGAGGCACTTCGGTTATGTCGGAGTCACACCGACTAAAACCCCACGGTGTTCACCTCGTCGCCTGGTGGTTGGGCTACGGGACCGGAAGCACTCGCGCTACCCAGCCAACGGTGTCTGCCGAGGCAGACCCTCCTTCCTTCTTCATCAATTCCCTGACAGAGGTGCATCGTGAACACAAAGATGCACCTCCCGGCTCGAGGGCCATTCTCCATCGGGCGACAAACTCCCCGTGTCTATCGCCCGGGTGCCCTTTTAAGGGGGCAGGCGGCGGTCATGGGCAGCACGCCTGCGCCCAGCCCTTCTGCGGCGGATGGGATGAGAGCCCACGTCATCCTCTCTCATCCGCTCCGCAGCCTCCTTCTGCGTCATTACTTCCTCAGAGAAGCACTCCATCGCCTTCCAAGACCTGTCACTCTCTACCATGGCCTTAACCACGGCTGACAGGGAGAGGTCTTGGCCAACTATTTCCACCAGTGCCTCCCGTGGAGAGGTCCAGGCTACGCATTCAGCCAGAGTGTGTTGCGCCGTGTCCACGGCGGCCCCACACTCATGGCACCCCTCGGTTGGCTCTCTACCCGCAATCTTGCACAGGTACCTTCCGAAGCAACCGTGTCCTGAAAGGACCTGTGCAAGATGGAAGGTGAGCGTTCCATGTGCTCTCTCCACCCATTGCTGGAGAACGGGTCGGATTGCCGCCACGGTGGTATGTCCTGCACTGGGCAGCGCGAGTCTCTCCCGCCATAAGCGGAAGAGGTCGGCCTGCGCAATTTGCCGCCACCCAGCGATTTCCGCAGAGGTTGCTGGTTCTCCCCGTAACCGGGCATACATGTTTCGCTGGTATATGTATGCCAGCATCTCCGCATCCAGGTCCCAGGGAGGAATGCTAACCTAACCTAACCTAACCCACCAACGTATTCATAAGAGTGAGAAGGACGAAAATAAAATCAACGTATCCGCTTAAGAGTGAAATAATTTCAGAACCTTTACCTTATAGGCATCCATTTTCGCATTTATTGCATAATTACTATCACATATTCTATTGCTCAACTAAAACACATATTTTTAATAGCGAAACAGTTTTAATATCAGAAACTATACAGGAACACCTTTTTAGCATTATTAACCTGTAGGCTGTATCCCATTGCTTAACCAAAACACACATTATAAATAGCGAAACAATTGTACTTTCAGAACCTTTATGGGTAGGTACCCATTTCCACATTTATAGCATTACTAATTATTATACCATATCCCACAGCTCAACTAAATCATACATTGTCAGTAACGAAACAGATGTTAGTTCAGAACCTATATCAAATAGGTACCCGTTTTAATAGTTATAATATTATTAACCTGTATCTCACTGCTCAACTAAAACACAAAATGCTAATAGCGAAACAGTTGTAATGTCGGAACCTATAATACGGGTACCCATTTTCACATTTATAGCATTATGCATTATTTATAGCATTATAGCATTATTATTTATAGCGTTATTATCCCATATCCCCTTATTCAACTAAAACACACTTGTTAAATGCGTACAGTGCTATGTTCAGAACCTACATAGTGGCCATTTTCACAATTATAGTGATAATATCATCAGTTTTTGCCCGCGGCCCCGCCCGCGTCAAATTCGCTTTTTCATGAATCCTAAGGGAAACGTCATTTTCCCGGTATCGTTCCCTATTCCAACCTTTAAACATGCTTTCAAGCAAGTTCGCTTGAACAATCTATCTATAGATGTAGCTATAGATTGCTCTAGATGGTATTTTGAGTATCCCACGGGAACTACGGATTTTTCCGGGATAAAAAGTAGCCTATGTTTTAATCCGGGTTATAAGCTACCTATGTTCCAAATTTCAGCTAAATCGATTCAGTAGTTGAGCCGTGAAGGAGTAACAAACACACACACAAACTTTCGCCTTTATAATATTATTAGGATGTATCGGTAAAAAATAATTCCCAAATACGCTCAGAACGACATTTAAATAACTGCCTTAGTTTTTGAAGTAATTAGGTAAAACAACGTTTTTCTGTTATATTCTTCCGCAACGCTGCATGCTAACCTAACCTTTTTTTTTTTTTTTTTTTTTTTCGTGGGGAAATCCGTTATGGATACCGGCGTGCCACGGGGAGGCACTTCGGTTATATCGGAGTCACACCGACTAAAACCCCACGGTGTTCACCTCGTCGCCTGGTGGTTGGGCTACGGGACCGGAAGCACTCGCGCTACCCAGCCAACGGTGTCTGCCGAGGCAGACCCTCCTTCCTTCTTCATCAATTCCCTGACAGAGGTGCATCGTGAACACAAAGATGCACCTCCCGGCTCGAGGGCCATTCTCCATCGGGCGACAAACTCCCCGTGTCTATCGCCCGGGTGCCCTTTTAAGGGGGCAGGCGGCGGTCATGGGCAGCACGCCTGCGCCCAGCCCTTCTGCGGCGGATGGGATGAGAGCCCACGTCATCCTCTCTCATCCGCTCCGCAGCCTCCTTCTGCGTCATTACTTCCTCAGAGAAGCACTCCATTGCCTTCCAAGACCTGTCACTCTCTACCATGGCCTTAACCACGGCTGACAGGGAGAGGTCTTGGCCAACTATTTCCACCAGTGCCTCCCGTGGAGAGGTCCAGGCTACGCATTCAGCCAGAGTGTGTTGCGCCGTGTCCACGGCGGCCCCACACTCATGGCACCCCTCGGTTGGCTCTCTACCCGCAATCTTGCACAGGTACCTTCCGAAGCAACCGTGTCCTGAAAGGACCTGTGCAAGATGGAAGGTGAGCGTTCCATGTGCTCTCTCCACCCATTGCTGGAGAACGGGTCGGATTGCCGCCACGGTGGTATGTCCTGCACTGGGCAGCGCGAGTCTCTCCCGCCATAAGCGGAAGAGCTCGGCCTGCGCAATTTGCCGCCACCCAGCGATTTCCGCAGAGGTTGCTGGTTCTCCCCGTAACCGGGCATACATCTTTCGCTGGTATATGTATGCCAGCATCTCCGCATCCAGGTCCCAGGGAGGAGTGCCGGCTAGGGCGCACGCTGCCTCACAGGAAATGGTGCGGTAGCCCCTGATCGATCTGATCGCCATGACCCGCTGCGGTCTCCGCAGCAATATCTGATTTCGGGTGATCAGATCGTCCGCCCAGATGGGAGCTCCATAAAGGGCCATTGACCGCACCACTCCTGTGTATAATCGACGACATGCAGTGCGCGGCCCTCCCACATTTGGAAGGAGACGACTTAGGGCCCCGGCAGCTCCAATGAGTTTTGGGGCTAGACGCCTAAAATGTTCTTCGAATTTCCATCGGCTGTCGAGGACCAGTCCTAGGTATTTCATGGTCGACTTGACAGCGATGGAAACTCCCGCCACCACAAGGTTCTCTCCAGCTGGAGGTGCCCTCCTGGGGCCATGGAAACACAAGGCCTCAGATTTATCAAGGGCAACCTCAAGCCCCAACCGCCGTATACCAGACACTACTTGGGCCACACCTGCCGTCACCAGTACGCGTGTCTCCCTAAAGGTGCTGCCGCGGGCCAAAACGAGAGTGTCGTCCGCGTAACATATAACGCCGACATCCTGCATGTTAACCCCCCGCAGCACCCAGTCGTACCCAATGTTCCACAGGAGCGGCCCAAGAACCGATCCCTGTGGAACACCGCACGACACTACGCGTTGATGCTAACCTAACCTAACCTAACCCACCAACGTATTCATAAGAGTGAGAAGGACGAAAATAAAATCAACGTATCCGCTTAAGAGTGAAATAATTTCAGAACCTTTACCTTATAGGTATCCATTTTCGCATTTATAGCATAACTAGCTTTTGCCCGCGGCTTCGCCCGCGTGAATTTCGGGGTTTTACAAATCCCGTGGGAGTCCTGGATTTTATGGGAAAAAAAACAGCATATGTGTTAACCTAACTTCAGAAACACGATTGGATAAAAATTTCTCGCCAAAAAGTTCTCCCAAAAATTGCTCCAAAATCTCCATTTTTCTAATTTCCATCGAAAACTACGAAGGACATGATTGTAATTTATGTTTTAATGTATCGGTAAAAAATAATTCCCAAAAACGCTCAGAACGACATTTAAATAACTGCCTTAGTTTTTGAAGTAATTAGGTAAAACAACGTTTTTCTGTTATATTCTTCCGCAACGCTGCATGCTAACCTAACCTTTTTTTTTTTTTTTTTTTTTTTCGTGGGGAAATCCGTTATGGATACCGGCGTGCCACGGGGAGGCACTTCGGTTATGTCGGAGTCACACCGACTAAAACCCCACGGTGTTCACCTCGTCGCCTGGTGGTTGGGCTACGGGACCGGAAGCACTCGCGCTACCCAGCCAACGGTGTCTGCCGAGGCAGACCCTCCTTCCTTCTTCATCAATTCCCTGACAGAGGTGCATCGTGAACACAAAGATGCACCTCCCGGCTCGAGGGCCATTCTCCATCGGGCGACAAACTCCCCGTGTCTATCGCCCGGGTGCCCTTTTAAGGGGGCAGGCGGCGGTCATGGGCAGCACGCCTGCGCCCAGCCCTTCTGCGGCGGATGGGATGAGAGCCCACGTCATCCTCTCTCATCCGCTCCGCAGCCTCCTTCTGCGTCATTACTTCCTCAGAGAAGCACTCCATCGCCTTCCAAGACCTGTCACTCTCTACCATGGCCTTAACCACGGCTGACAGGGAGAGGTCTTGGCCAACTATTTCCACCAGTGCCTCCCGTGGAGAGGTCCAGGCTACGCATTCAGCCAGAGTGTGTTGCGCCGTGTCCACGGCGGCCCCACACTCATGGCACCCCTCGGTTGGCTCTCTACCCGCAATCTTGCACAGGTACCTTCCGAAGCAACCGTGTCCTGAAAGGACCTGTGCAAGATGGAAGGTGAGCGTTCCATGTGCTCTCTCCACCCATTGCTGGAGAACGGGTCGGATTGCCGCCACGGTGGTATGTCCTGCACTGGGCAGCGCGAGTCTCTCCCGCCATAAGCGGAAGAGGTCGGCCTGCGCAATTTGCCGCCACCCAGCGATTTCCGCAGAGGTTGCTGGTTCTCCCCGTAACCGGGCATACATGTTTCGCTGGTATATGTATGCCAGCATCTCCGCATCCAGGTCCCAGGGAGGAATGCTAACCTAACCTAACCTAACCCACCAACGTATTCATAAGAGTGAGAAGGACGAAAATAAAATCAACGTATCCGCTTAAGAGTGAAATAATTTCAGAACCTTTACCTTATAGGCATCCATTTTCGCATTTATTGCATAATTACTATCACATATTCTATTGCTCAACTAAAACACATATTTTTAATAGCGAAACAGTTTTAATATCAGAAACTATACAGGAACACCTTTTTAGCATTATTAACCTGTAGGCTGTATCCCATTGCTTAACCAAAACACACATTATAAATAGCGAAACAATTGTACTTTCAGAACCTTTATGGGTAGGTACCCATTTCCACATTTATAGCATTACTAATTATTATACCATATCCCACAGCTCAACTAAATCATACATTGTCAGTAACGAAACAGATGTTAGTTCAGAACCTATATCAAATAGGTACCCGTTTTAATAGTTATAATATTATTAACCTGTATCTCACTGCTCAACTAAAACACAAAATGCTAATAGCGAAACAGTTGTAATGTCGGAACCTATAATACGGGTACCCATTTTCACATTTATAGCATTATGCATTATTTATAGCATTATAGCATTATTATTTATAGCGTTATTATCCCATATCCCCTTATTCAACTAAAACACACTTGTTAAATGCGTACAGTGCTATGTTCAGAACCTACATAGTGGCCATTTTCACAATTATAGTGATAATATCATCAGTTTTTGCCCGCGGCCCCGCCCGCGTCAAATTCGCTTTTTCATGAATCCTAAGGGAAACGTCATTTTCCCGGTATCGTTCCCTATTCCAACCTTTAAACATGCTTTCAAGCAAGTTCGCTTGAACAATCTATCTATAGATGTAGCTATAGATTGCTCTAGATGGTATTTTGAGTATCCCACGGGAACTACGGATTTTTCCGGGATAAAAAGTAGCCTATGTTTTAATCCGGGTTATAAGCTACCTATGTTCCAAATTTCAGCTAAATCGATTCAGTAGTTGAGCCGTGAAGGAGTAACAAACACACACACAAACTTTCGCCTTTATAATATTATTAGGATTAGGATTATTAGGATTAGGATTAGGATACTTAGTGACCTATTTACGAGCATCACAGAATTTTTAATGGCAACTTTCTTATGTATATAGATCAAAATTCAATATAATAATATATCAAACAAATGTAATGGATTGTATGATATGAATGGATGAACAATTTTTACCGTTTATGCAAAAATTTCATTGTGCTGCTCTGATGATGCTTGAGATGATGAAGAACTTCATGAAAATCTGTTAACACTGTGATACGAAAATTTTATTATATTACAATATATTATATAAAAAGTATAGTATTTATATAAATAATACTTAAAACGCCCCTGTTTTTCTATAGTACATTAATAAAAAGGTTCCAATTTTCCAATACCTTTTCTGATAAAATATTCTGTAGTGAATCTCGCTACCCAAACAAAGGTACGGCTTTTCCGCAATCAATACAACAAACCCTTTCTCTCTAATTGGTCACGTGGCCTTTAATGGTTTTTCAAGGGACAACAGATTCAGGTGTGCGTGTTGGGGGTGAATTCAACCCCTGAATAGGGTCCAATAGAGTTCGCCTGGAATAATTACTTTTGTTTTTGTAATCTAATTACTTAAGTTCGTTAATACGAGGTTGTATCGGCATGACTGGGCTATTTATCAACACACTATTTTATTTTTACTATAGGTAGGTCTGCGGTTGGCTACAATTATGTCTGATGGACAGAAATGATGAGGTCTAGGATGAAGCACGCTTGTCTAGAAAATGCCTATTCACTCTTCTCTTGAAGGCACCCAGGTTGTACTTGGCTGGGAACACGGAAGCTGGAAGGGTGTTCCACAGCTTCTGTGTTCCCAGCCAAGTGTGGAAGAAAAATGTTTCGTTCGAGTTTGCTGGACATCAGCCACATAAGGATGCCACTTCTATCGGCGTCTTGCGGTCCTTTGGTAGAAAGGTGAAGGAGGTACTAGACTGTGGAGTTCTTGTGCATACTCTCCAAAGTATATCCTGTACAAAATCGCTAAACAGGCCACCTTTTTTTAAATAATTTGGTTCATAAAATTTTGGTGGTGATACTTGCCACCAATCCATATTGGTATATTGGTATATTGGAATACTTGGTTAAAAGCACTTCTTTTACACAATACACGTTCATACGTAGTCAACGCTCTCATCTTATGGTAAGTGACGTTGCAGCCAAAGACACACAGCGTTGCGCCGGAACGTTACATGTATGGCCGTGCTGCTTTGCTGGTGGTGGTAACTAGCCACGGCCAGAGCCCTTAAAGGTGGTCATCATCACATCTCTCATCTCAACCCCTTTTTATATCCCACTGCTGAGACACGCTGGCCAAGTGCGTTGGCGGGCCTCACACACCTTCTAGAACATTTCTAGGAACTCTCAGGTATGCACCGCTAAGCAAGTGATATTTAGTTTTCTTAGAACGCACATAACTCGGAAAAGTCAGAGGCCAGAACCACTGAGCTATCACTGACGACCTCCGTGGTTGAGTGGTTAGCGTGCCGGTTTTCAAGCCGCCGCCATCTCTGAGGTTCCGGGTTCGATCCCCGGCCGGGGCAATGTAAAAATTTTCTACATTGTCTCGGGTCTGGGTGTTGTGGTACCTTCGTTGTTTCTGATTTCCATAACACAAGTGCTACTTACTATGGGATCGGAGCAATGTATGTGATGTTGTCCTCTATACATATATTTATATTTATTTATTTATTTAATTATTTATTTATTAAATTCATAAATATTATAACACTATTCGCTTATAGTCGATTATTTTCTCACCTCAGCCAACAATGAACCGTATTTTTATCCTAGGCAGTAATGTACTCCATACCGCCCGAGGAAACGTAGGTAAGTTGCTAATTGGACCGGCGCAGACTCTCGTAACGAGGGTTCTTTGTGCGCGTAAAATATTTTGATCCGACTCCCGTACGTGTCAAGGACACTGCCTACACTTTGTGCATAAGGAGTGAGGAAAGGACGGGAGATCAAGAGAAAGGAGGGCATAAAAAGAAGGATTTTACTTCACGTTGGCTCGGCATTTTGGTGCTACGCGGCCGAATGGTTAAAATAAAAACATCCTTTATTTCACATAGGCCTACCTTACGATGAATTTTACGAAGAATAAAAAAAAATCTCGTATTCTCATGTTTGTAACAAATCTCCTCCGAAAAGGCTTGACTCGAGGGCTTTTGTGTCGGTATTTGTCAGAACATAAATTATTCTCTATCTTCTCTTAAATGAAACCAAATCTAATCTAATCTTATCTTCACTAATAACTAAATCTAATCTTCACTTAAGAATAAAATATGTTCATACTCCTAAGTGGGAACTATTTGTATGGCAAAACAACGTTTTTTGGGTCAGTCAGTATTGTTTAATTATTGTAGGCTACATTTTATCCCAGAAAAGTCTATGTTCCTCACAGAATTCATGAAAAACCAAAAGGTTCATAGATAACACTTTACAATAGCGGCTGATGATATTTCATACTAAGTATAATAATAAAGTTTCAGTAATATAACATTTTTGAAAAGAGCAAGTACCGAGTTTCTTGCCAGTTTTTCTCGGTGCAAAGCTGCTTTCCAAACCTGGTGGTATAGTTTTGACTTTTCATACGAGCTTATTATCTAAGCCTATGTGAAAAATAAAGATTTTCATTTTCATTTTCAATAAATGGTTGTAAAATCGAAAATTCTTAGAATATCTTAAAGTGATTTATCACAATCGATCATCAATCCTGGCCAGCTGGCCCAATGTTGGCCCAAACATTTGTCGTAATCCTGACAAGTGGCAAGTAATCAAATAAAATACAGTCCGACCTCTCAAGATTGAGGGGAATCCTTGCTTTGTTTTGGAATACTTAAGTCACAAACTGAAGCGGTAAACATAATTAGGCACAAAAGCTTGACCAAAAATTTAGATAAAAAAAGACGTGTGGCACTCGGAGACTGCTGCGGTAAAGCGGGCCGGTCGAAGTGGGGGTGTTAGGTTATTTAAGTTACGGAATTTCTGGATTCGGTCTCCACGCTCAAGGCCCGCGATAGAAGTTATGCAATAGCTTACTTAATAAATAATTTGAAACTAAGGTATTTGTTTGCTACATTCCCCGATATTATATCTGTACGCAGAGCGTCCCAAGACTTTTAAATAAAGATGCACAGATCTGCGCTTGTTATCATGTAATGCATTATTTACGTCAGAAAATCTGAACTGATACTGTGATGATTTTGTTACGTATCGGAGCACAGTCTGTGAAAATAATCTAGAGTAGTCTACCACGAGCAAAACTTGTATTATAATAAGTACACAATAAAATATCACAGCTAAGCTAGTATATGCATTTAACTCGGCAAAAGTTTCCAACATAAACCAAACCCGCCCAAATAAATCGCGGCCATATTTTTTGCCAGGCCAGTAACCATCGGCCATCTGCCAGATCGGCCGACCATTGACGCTTACATTTAGATTTGGATCTGACATTCCGGCTTAACGGCATTCGAATTGGTTCAACCTTTGTGCGATGGGACAGCCGTTATTTTAGCTGATTGATCGGAAAGTTTTTAGTGAAACATCGTAACTCGTAGTTTTTCCAATAAAAACCGCTGTAATTTTTTTTTATACGAATGAATTATCACTAAAGTCTTCGAACAGTGTGTGTGGCCATTGATGACATACGGATCCGAGACATGGTCAATGGTCATGAACTATGGGTCTCGTATAACAAATTTTACAAAAAAAAAACCGTCTTCAAACTGCCCTTGATGTACTTTCTTTCCAATATTAAAAGAATCACCTAATTTGGTTGACTTAATGTTGAGTTATTCGCCCATTTGTCGCACACATAGTTATTTCTCATTATTAGGTTTATACCATATCGAAATGGTATCACATGGAAAAAACCAGCTTTTAAGTAAAAAAGAACAATCAAAATCGTTCACTCACACGGAAGTTCTAAGGTAACAAACATTTAAAAATTAAAGTCGAATTGAGTACCTCCTCCTTTTTTGAAGTCGGCTAATAAAAGGCTCAGAATCGCTCAGTGGGTGATGAAGTGGGTGATGTTCGGCTACGTTATCAAATCAGAATTATAAGGAGATTCACACGAAACAGAGTCCCTGACATAGCTCAACGTATCTCGAAGCTGAAGTGGCAATGGGGCACATAGCTCGTAGAACCGACAGACGTTGGGGACCCAAAGTTTTAGAATGGCCACCCCGCACGGAAAAGCGCAGTATTGGTAGACTTGCAACCAGGTGGACTGACGACATTAAGAAAGTCTTATTTTACCCAGTAATTTCGTCGGCATACAGATACTTATCGCAGATTAAATAATATACGACTTTCATGGTTCATGACCGAAATTCATACAAATACCAACCCCAAGTCACACTACTACATGTGCTACAAACAAACCTGGGTCTTCCTTGTTTCAGTTAAGCTCTTAACCATTGGGACATAAAGCCTCTCTTACCTACAACATTTTATACGTCATTATGACTAAATATTAAAACTTTCTTCCATGATTTTTACTGAAAATTCTCTATAGTATACGTATGGCAACTCCATCTTTTAAGGTTTACGGGGTAGGTTTATATCGAATGAAGGGATCTCCGGAACGATAAATTTATTCAGAAAAATGTGGTCTCCTCAAATTCTTATCAGTTTAAGTGAATCCTTAAAGTCCTCAAGCAGAAAATAAGCAAGGAACAGCGGAGCGTCTCCCTATCGTCTGTATATTATCATAGTCCTCTAAATCTACCCAATAAAATTAGCCAGTTCTGCTCTGAATATGATAGGGCTGGCGAAATCTTATCGATATCGCCCTTTACTACTAGATAGATACATAAAAACATGGAATTATTAATTAAAATCCACCTTTAACATAGCGATTTCTTCGAGACTGCCAACGGTGTAAAGAATTGCTAACTTAACTATGTTACTTATTTGTGCTCGTTTTCACCAACACTTTGAGAAGCGCCTAAGCTGATAGGTGACAGTTTTCACTTACAACAACTGTCACGTAAGGGCTAAGGTGTCTCTTAAAATGTTGGTGAAAACGAGCATTATTCATGTAAATAAATAAATAACTGCTAAGTATATCATGTAAATTACTGGTGGCAGCACTTGCTCGTTAACTGTTTATTAAGTTCAGCTGGCTGCAATCCTTTTCCATATAATCTCTCCCAAATATTACACTTCTACGTGCACGCAGGCGTATAATCATTATAAAAGAGTAACAAACATACACATATTTGCATTAATTAAATGTGTAATAAATTTATTTAACAATGTGACATATTGCAAAACGTCCGATCCCAAAATGTTCTCACGCCAATTTACACAATATTCTAACTAAAGTGAAAAATAGCGTTTAGTTAAAAAAAATCATGACAAAATTGGCGTGAATTTTCCCATTTATTTCGTGAAATTATTTTAACACAATGGAACAGCGTTTGTTTTTTCCGTTGTTATTATTATATTTTTCTAGCATAAACGTGCCTCTTTTTAAAATAAAATTGTTTTAAATTCTCCTCTAAGTCAAGACACCTATTTATATATTCATTCTTCCCCGGGTCAGACACCTATTTATTCAAAAAATAACAATTATAAATGAGTATAGTTAACATAATATGAAAACACACACGAAGCAATTTATCAACTATCGATACTTTGTCATGTCACAATGTCAAGTCACTAGCTTTTTATCTCAAAGTGCTCAATCTCGCTCTCTTCTGACGTATTGCTATTCATTCTTCTCCGAGTCAGACACCTATTTATTCAGGAACTAATAGTAATAAAAACATTAATTTAACATAATATGAAAACTCACATCGAATAATTTATCGTCTACTGATACTTTGTCAGGTCAGAATGTCCGGTCACTAGTTACTGGTCGCAAAGTGCTTAATCGACTCTCTCTTCTAATTTATTGCTGTTTATTCTTCTCCGAGTTAGAAAACAATTTATTCAGTAAGTAAAAAAGAGTAATAAATGCAAATGTTAACACAAAGACTTCTATGTAGGTATCCCTACTAGACAAGCAATGTTGAACAAAAACTGTGCTCCAAACCTGATAACGCCATCTAGCCTGGAAAGCGGGAACTTGCTTGCAAAAGTATGACGTCACGTCGATGAGTGGTCGTATGGTCAAAGATTAATTGCAAAAGATATGGCCGTCGCTTGCAATAATTTATACCTACACATCATTTAACATTGATATTTTAAATTATGATAAATAACATTTTAAGGATAAATTACCAGAATTAAAATAGTTTTTAATATTTGACATAATGAAACTTGAAAAATAAATTTAAAACTGTTTCATTTCTGAGCTGACGTCTTTACGATTTTTAGACAATAACTTCTCCAAGTTTGCTTAATTTTTTATGTGAATGTTATAGTTATTATGAACTTTGCAAAAAACCTTAAAACATTTGATATTGTATGAATGTGTATGAAGGAAGTGTTAAATTATAAAGGAAGTATTAAATTAAACGCAGATAATCTTGCATTGATTGTTTATATTTATTTTTATTTATACAAATATCTTAACATGTCTGATAAGAAATATACACAACTATATGGTTTTGACAGTGCGTTATTTTGTATAATTAAAAGAAAACACACATAAGTTATAATATATTTATATTCGTAACATATATAACGTATTTATATTCGCAACGTAATATATATAACTAAATATGATGTGATTTTTTTTTAAGTCTGCCTGTTACCGTTATCAACATCGAACAAAAACAAGCTGAAAAATCATGTTTGTTGAATGGGAGCCCCCCATAAATTGTTATTTTATTCTATTTTTTAGTATTTTTTGTTATTACGGAAACCAAAATACATTATCTGTGAAAATTTCATGTCTATAGCTATCACGGTTCGCGAGATACAGCGTGATGACAGACGGACGGACGGATGGACGGACGGACAGCGCAGTCTTAGTAATAGGGTCCCGTTTTTTTGCCTTTGAGTACGGAACCCTAAAAACAAACTCACAAAATCACTTAATTCCCGCTTAAACGCCGATATGTCACAGGCCACAGCGTGTGTATGAACCTTAAAACAACTTGTCATTGAAATCAACCAATTCTTTAATCTATGTTACATAAACCTTATTGTTGGTCTAGGTATTTTTATTTACATACACTGATAGACATCAGATTAGGAAAAGATAGACATACGCCGCAAAAACTTAGTCCTTACTAATTTACGAGTGACATACAAAGTGACATACACACATACATACAAGTCAAACACAACCTGAATAATAATTAATAGCATATAATAACTTTCCTTTTGGATTTCGCCGCAATCGGATAAAAAGGCAGTGCAATAAAGTCTCAAATAAGGCTACTTACAAATACTTATGAAAAAAAATATTATAATAAAAAATATATAATTAATATAAACTTACTGATGAAAAGTTACGCCGTCAGATTTTATAAGTTTTCTGGAAAAAATTTTGCAATACCTTAGTATGCAATTCGGAATTTTCTTAAGTCCATCAAATATGTATCTAAAACACAAAAAATATAATTAAGTACTTAATTATATACCAATCGAAATTATTTTCCTACTGGTATATACCCTTTGTCACTTAACATATCTGTTCAAATAATTCTCATAATCTTTGTCAACGTGTCGGTAGTACCGTTCGCTCTCGCGTATTTCTACTAACGAGTAAGCGTGATGGATAATCATGATGTGAGTTGTGTATTTATTTACGATAATATTTGTTTTTAAACAAAAACGAAATAAATTATACTGACTTAACTTCAAAATACGTAGAAAAACTACTTACATAAATAATATTCACTGTTTTATTGGTCACTCCCTGTAAAAACCACGTTCACGGCTCACATAACAGTGCATTGATCTCCTCGCTAGCTCGCAGTGGACTAAACGAATTGCGGGACATGCACCGCAATTCAGTGAGCAATTTATTAGTACCACACAGCGCGTCTATACATGGAAGTCTTTGTGTTAACATAATAATATGAAAACACACACGAAGTAATACATCAGCTATCGATACTTTGTCATGTCACAATGTCAAGTCCCTAGTTTTTATCGCAAAGTGCTCAATCGCCTCTCTCTTCTGACGTATTGCTATCCATTCTTCTCCGAGTCAGACACCTATTTATTCAGTAAATCCTGAACCCTGTTTCATCCTGCGGTTAGTAGGTAGGTAATTTAAGTGCCCTTAAGTGCCCAATTCTGTTTTGTTTCACCATTAATCGCGGGTTGTCTTTTAAATAAGGATTTGTGTTTTACAATGCTATTAGAGCAAATTGATGACGCTTTTGTGTTACGTGTATTTTAATACAATTCATGGACTACTTCTAACGGACGGATTAATGAGAGTCTTTATGAAAATTCTCTCCGCTAGGGGCCACTGCTGCAAAAGGTCTCTCCCTTGTATTAATTTTGTAGTATGTGTTTCCAAACTCCAACTATGTGCTCTCAAAACGATACTCTAGACTGTAAATACCTACATTAAAACCAGACTATAGTGTATGATATTATATAAAAATATTCATAGAATAATGACCTTGACAGATAAGTATCCGCAGCCTCATGACTTTTGACTATTTACGCTCTTCACAGAAATCTTTAATTTCTTTTTAAAAATTGTAAAATTATGCGGGCGATACAAGAACGAAATACGCTACGCTAAGAAGACGGGAAATATGTGACGTAATAAATCTATGTTGTAGCCAAAAATTTCTCAAATATGTCGTCGCACGTCGTACATTTTGGTACCGCTGACAGCACATACCGCTGTCGGTTGCATACATTGGCGCCATTTTACAGTTTTGTCAAATAAAAAATCCGGCTTCAGGCGGAGCCTAAAATTGTATGCTTGACGTCAGTAAGAGCTGATCCTTTAATCATAAATGTTTAATCAATGGGGTGATACCGCGCGCCACAGCTAGTCTTGTTTTATAATTATTAATAAAGTGCACGCGGCACGTAGGTACGTATAATTTATTATTTTCAAACGCGCACGTGCCGCTGTTATGTAAATTAAAGTTCAGGACGTGGGGTTATTAATTTAAAACTGATGATGATATCCCAGCGTTAGTTTTATTAAAATTGTTCCACTGTTATTAATATGATACGAATACTCGTTCGTGATTTAATCTCTCTAAACTTTGTCGTTTTCGAAAGTTTCAAGTACTTCTGTTCCTGTAACGGCATGATAATATCCTTATCTATAATAAAGTATAATTTGGCTACGATTCTTATGTAACAGTAGAATTCGTTTAATGTAACTCCGCCTATAATGATCAGCCGCTTGAGATAATTCGGCCAAAGTAGCCTATGAAATTCAATTTTGATTTAGTTTTTTTTTGTCAATAATAGGCTAATTTAACAATGTATAGGCTTGTGGCAATGAGTATTTCTTGCATAATATTTATGCATCTACATGTTTTAATAAAAGTCTTGCTCAAGATTGGTTCCCGAAGATTATCTTCTCTTCCAGATTTGGAACTATTTCATATTAAATTCCTTATAACAAAGTCTCTGGACCTATTTTTAACTGATTTTTAATAAAATTTATCAGGTTATAGTGGACGAATTTATTGATTCCAAACACCTTCGGCTATCCGAATAATTCTCCTTACGTCCAATTTTCACATGTTTCAATCTAATAATACAGTGTTTTTCTCTATAGAAATATTATGTGGTGCAAAATCTTTAAACTACACTATAATAATAATTTTACGCGGCTACATATAATATACTCGTATCTATTAATTTTCCATAAGAATTTTAAAAATTTCATTTGGAAAGAACATAGCACTATTTCAGACGCGTTAAATTAGCAGAATTTTTGTACAACAGAATTGTACCCTTTATTTATTTTTTACAAAAAGCTTTGTATGACATCCGCTTAGTATGACGTTTTTGTAATTTCGCTACCTATGTTCCACTTTAATCAGTCTACTGTGTCTACATAAATTCAGTATAAATGAATCAAAACTAAGAATACGTATTCATTTAAATGTAAAAGCCGGGTAATGGTTTTTAAAATCCGAGCTAAGAGTAGGTGGATTTAAAAATAATGCTACATAAAGCGTTTTTCCTTCACAAAAATGCCTCATTCACGTTCCGCTGACGGGAATTTTCTACTTGACGCCCTATACAGAATAGGAGGTACGAGTATATTCTTTTCAATGTTAAACCTTTTTCATCTTTTGCCGAGTTTATTTTAGAAGAAGCAGTATTAAATATGCGATTATGATTTTTGTTCATTTAGGATATTATTTAACGTCTTTTTTTACACGAGTGCCCAAAAAAGGAGTGCATTGTTTTTAGGGTTCATGTATTGTAATATGTATGTTTGTATGTATGTATAATTTATGTATGTGAGTTTCTTTATTTCGCCATAACTTATGAACGGCTGAATAGATTTGGACATCATTAGAATCCTTGCATCATTCCGAGTAACCCTTATTTTTTTCCATGGCCGTCGTGCTTTTAATTTTTTAATTATTTTCTGGTTCTACACTCTATAGTACTACTATTTGACTGCAATCTCACTTGATGGTAAGTGATGACACAGCAGAAGATTTTATTGTACTAATTTGCAATGGGTAAGTAAAGTCCGCGGATTCTACACAGTATCGCGCCGGAACGCTAATTTGTAGAGTTACACAGAGAGGTAACTAGCAACGGTGGAAGTCATCTCATTTTGAAATTATATAATTCCCGAAAGTTCTAAAGAGGCCCATGGCGGGAATCGAACCCGTGCCCTCATCCCGAGCGCACACCACAACGCTAGAGAGTTCGTCATTGTAATTGACATCTACTCTAGACAGGGCGAACCGCGCGAAAAAATGTCGCCAGTTTATGGGTGTCATTAGTAGCAACAGTAAAAGGCCACGCGGTAGTTCGCTCAGCGGCCACCTATAGTATTTTGACAGTTGGTGCTACTGTTTGCTTGTATGAAAAAGGTTTACGTAAATCGTTCGGATGCATCAATATCTTGAGTTTAGTAATCAGTGGTCATTGTACAGTTTCTACCCAATAGACGTATAGGTTACTGATGTCAAAAAATTTTCTTTTGACACCAACATAGTGATTTGTAAGCCGACGGCAGTATTGTCTATGGACCGTGGTCCACGCCACAGAACACTATATTTGTTATTAGTCCGCACGCAAGTTTCCACAAGGACGATTTCCGCCATGTTGCGGCGTATTGGCGGGAATTTTGATAGATTGCATTACTTTTTTCATGTATCAAGAAGGTTGACTTAAAATTCTCCGATAGATTCATCCTCAAGTTCATATCGGTGGTATCATCACTATCTATCAGTATTTAGTTAAAGAAATCCGTTGCGTATTATCGGAGAACTCCGTGTACATACGAATACAGCCAAAATAATAATAAATGGTCAGGTGCGAGTTGGGCTCGCGCACTGAGGGTTCCGTACTATTAAGACCAATTCTAAAAGTAAATTAAACACCCCTGCCCACCTAATTGAAAAACGAGACGTGTTTTAATTTTTAACGATTATTATATTTGACTAATTTTACAAAATATGTTATAGAATGAATGGCTTATTGGTGGTCAGCCCACCTGTGAGTATTACTGTGCCTGAGTTCAAACCTCATCGTGTTTTCGTACTTTTTTCTGTTTTTTTTTTACCTTTTTTTTATTTTTTACTATCTATTTTCAAAGTAATTATATAATTGAATATTCTATGAACATTTGAAGCGTCTATCTTTTACCGTTTTAATATGGAGCAAAAGCAAGCAATAAAAAATGACGTTTGTTGTATGGAAGCCCCCTAAAATATCTATTTTATTCTACTTTTCAGTATTTCTTGTTATAGCGGCAAAAGAAATACATCATTTGTGAAAATTTCAAGTCTGTAGCTATTACGGTTCCAGAGATACAGCCTGGTGACAGACGGACAGCGAAGTCTCGGTAACAGGGTTCCTTTTTTACCCTTCAGGTACGGAACCCTAAAAACGTACACACCGAATTGATAACCTCCTCCTTACTTAGATTTTCAGGTAGGTTGAAAAGTACTAAAGTCTGTATTATAAACTCGGTTGGAAGAAACTAACAAAAGTGGGTCACATCAAGTTGAACATTTAAATAATTAATTGTTGCATACGAAATTAATGGTCACGAGGGAAAAGGAGACGTTATATAATAATTAATGAAAGTTAAAGAGAACTTTATATAGACGGGGCTGTTTGTGAAATATTACAGGCAGAAGGTGACGTCACACTTTCATGTAATTCGATGTTGTTTTTTTTTTTATTTAACGGACTTTGTGATTTTTGGTGACCTGAAGGTTAAAACTATACTTACAGAAAATAACGTTTCGGTTTTCGTTTTTAATATCGTTTAAGTCTTGAGCTAGAAACACACTTGAAAAAAATTGTCGACGATTTTTATTTTTTTCAATTTTGTGTTATTGTTATTTTTTGTTAATTGTGTCGGTGATGATTGTTGCCAAAACGATGTGAAGAACTTTAGGGTTACCATAATGGGAAAACAACGTTTGACGGGTCCGCTAGTCACTATTTAAAACCTCGGGTATACTATTTTACTCATAAAAAATAATAGCCTTCGATAAAATTCAAATCAAAACACGTATACCCGTATTTTAGCCCTTCGATAGGCTCGTGTGAAAACCCCTTACGGGCCGCTTCCCTCCTCGTTCTCCTCCTCGGCCGGAAAGGTCAGTCTATTGTCGAGAGGGTCATTTGTCAAATATTCAAGGGCAAAAGGCTAGGAATAATAATTTATATTGTACAATACGGATTTGTGTTAAGGGGTTAAATTATAAGTGTAATCTAGTAACGAATTTGTAAAGGACATGGCCGAAACTTGTATGAGGCTGTGCCCTGAAAAACAATATTCATGGCCATCGACAAACAGTACGTCATATTAAAGCTTATAAATATGTCTTTACAATAGTTTAATTTTTATGATCAGAAACCTTGCGAAAGACATAATATCAGCATAACAACTTGCAACAAAATGCGCCTAAATAATTTTAATAGCAATGATTTTGTATTAAAAAATGATGCGTAATGGTTATGAACTCATTATTTTTACATATTAAAAAGCTTAGAAATTTTGAACAGCATTTATTTAGTAAAAAAATCATTGCTATTAAAATTATTTAGGCGCATTTTGTTGCAAGTTGTTATGCTGATATTATGTCTCTCGCAAGATTTGTGATCATAAAAATTAAACGATTGTAAAGACATAATTATAGGCTTTAATATGACGTACTGTTTGTCAATGGCCATGAATATTTTTTTTCGAGGGCAGAATCCGGCCATGTCATTTGCGGTAAAAAATAGTTTGCCTAAATTGGCAAACCATCGCTGTACAATTTTCCACGCACACTAGCATTCGCGCACTACACAAATTTCAAATTGACACACTCACACTACAAGAAAAAGTTGCCGCATTCACGGAGCTGTCGTTGTTAGATAATCGGAGTCTAGTCGGATGTTAATAGCTATGGCCTATGGTATGGCTTTTTTAATAACCCGCGTTAAGTTAGGTCCACTTGCATGAAACGGGAGTTAAATATTTACATTTTTAACCCTAGAGTCAACGTCTCTCATTGTAAAATTCTGACAACTTACTCTGAGTTAGCGTGCTAACTCTGAGTTAACACACTAGCTCAGGCCGATGCAAGTGGGCCATATCAGTTATCAAACGAAATCAAATAATAAATAATAAAAGTCAAACTTTGTTGCAACAACGCCCTCCTTATCTTTTTTGTACAAAGACAAACAGATTCTATACAGTACCTACAGTGTAACAGTGTCCAATGTACAAAATATTTTACGTACAAATGTACGTAAAATATTTAGTACATTGGACGCTGTTTATAGACCCTCCTCAATAAACACGTGAAATAGACTACATGATGCACAGAGTACATTCTATTGAACAGCGGTACGCCTTTAACGCAATTGCATAAATAAATCCGACTCGACTCGGGGCAATTGGCACGCCTGTCGCTCCAATGTAATTTACTACAGATTTACTTGATACATTCACCAATTTTCCTTTAGAGTTATTCGTGATGATAAAATTTTAATTCTAGCAATAGCACAGTAGTTAAAACTGCAATGCGGAACTTATTATTATAATTAATATTAAAACCGGCCTGCATTTATTAATATTAAAACGAACTACTTTTTTTGTCGATATTTTGAGAAATATCAAATATTCAATATTTTACAGAGATACTCTACTTGTTCCTACTCTGTAACGTAACATCGGCTAGTGGCAAGAGCACGGCGCGCGAACTCGCGGCGCGCGCCGTGCTCATACCGCATCAGTGTAATGTCACTATACAAAAAGATTTTTTTTTATGATATGAATTAATACTCAATTTCGAAAAGTCGTAGAACAAAATTTATTAGTGTTAATGTATACAATGTAGTTGTAACAAAGGCCGAGAGCGATTTGGGTATTCTTTATAATATTTATAACCCTATATAGGATAATATCTGGGTGACCGAGCTTTGCTCGGTAGTATATCTACCCGCCAATAGATGGCAGCAGGGGTATTTTTTTGGTAAATTCGACATTTTCTGACATTTTTGACAACTGAATCCTAGCTCGATCGATTTATCGCCCCCAAAACCCCCTGTATACTAAATTTCATGAAAATCGTTTGTGCCTTTTCCGAGATTCGGATTATATAGTAATATATTACATATATATATACAAGAATTGCTCGTTTAAAGGTATAGGATACAGTGCAACCTTAATATAACGACTTCCTCGATTTTTCTGGCTTCTGCATCATCATCTCACCACGTTAAATAGATAATATAGTAAGGAACCCTTGTTGCACGAGTATGACTCGCACTTGGCAGATTTTAATTATTTTCCTTTTCGAAGCATGACTAAAAAGGCTAGAATCTTAATCTTATCAAATGCACAGTGTATACCCATGAACATAACTAGGTTAAGGCTGATCGTTGATACAATAATTGCATTAGTATCAAGACATGTTAGCCGATTAGAGCAAGGTCGGTGGAAGTGTTAGCTTAGGGCTTACGTAGGCCTTTGTGCAATTAAGGTGTTAGCTTCGGTGTTAGATAGTGAAGAGAAAACAAGACACCCTGTATCTGAGTCCTAAACATGATAAAGCGATTTTAGCCCACGATGAAACAAGTTAATATAATTTAAAAATTAAAAGCACGACTGGCCTGTGGTAAAACAACTTTTTATGATGTAAGGATTTTAACGATACCCCATATGTTCAAATCTATTCAGCCGTTCAGAAGTTATGGGGGAATAAAGAAACATCACATACATACATACATTCATACATACATGCATACATACATACATACATACATACATACATACATACATACATACATACATACATACATACATACATACATACATACATACATACATACATACATACATACATACATACATAAAATATGAACAATATAAACATACTTTTTTTGGGCAGTCGTGTAAAAAGAGGGATGTTATAAGTTTGACGTCAATGTGTGTCTGTCTGTGGCATTGTAGCTCTTAAACGAATGGATCGATTTCGATGCGGTTTTTGTTATTTGAATGCCAGTTTCTTTGGTACAGTACTTAGCTATGTTTGGTTAAGCATTGTAAGCGTATTCGCTCTTTCCCGAAATGATTAGAAGTGATTTAAGGCATTCTGTGAATATTTTAAGCGTCTACCTGTTGCCGTTATCAATATCAAGCAAAAACAAGCAAAAGTATTTTATATTTTTGCTAAAGCGGTGGTAGTAAATACTGTTTGTACATCTGTGAAAATTTCTAGTGTTTAACTATCACGGTGAGATACGGCCTGGTGACAGACAGACAGACAGACGGACGGACGGCGAAGTCTCAGTAACAGGGTCCGTTTTTCAACCTTTGGGTACGAAACCCTAAAAACTGAATACCCCTCTTCATCCACCATAAGCAACTGAGCCGGTGAGGAAAGTTCATAACTTATGAATTTAAACTACCTTACAGTAGGTTATAACCATATGAGTTAGTATCGTATTCTGCCGCACAAAGATACACCAATCAAAATAATTTACACCCCCGAGCATCTTACGAGGATATTATGCAAAAGCATACACACATGCATTACAATATGCATGCATACATTACAGTATGCATGCTTGCATACAGACTGTAACCGGTGTAACAGTCCAGTTCCTTTCGCTGTGGGCTATATATTGTTTGTTTTACGGTTTGCATACAATAGTGCGGCGGTTTCTTAATCTGTTATTATCAAGAGAAAAAAATTGCATACATTTTGTACAATTTTTGATAATTTTCCTTACACTGAGGTATGCCATATACGGCATCTCGAATATTATATGAAATACTTGTGTCACAAAGTTTGTAACAAAACTCCTCGTAAACGGCTAGACCGATTTTTATGGATTTTTTTGATAATCAAAGACGAGCACTCGAATTAAAATGACCCTCCTTACGATTCAGTTGCATAAATAGCTATTATTTAAATAATAGTATTTCTTCCCATGCTCTTAAAACAAGCTCTAGACCGTAATAACAAAAAAACTAAGGCACCATAACACAAGCACAATATACAAAGCTTTCTGCTTTGTAAAAATTGTAAAAATCTCTTAATTACTTTTAATTGAGACCGGGCACATATCTAACATCTATTACAAAGAACCTCCTTACCCAGAAAACTGTCTAACCCTTTTAATTTTAATTGCCTGTTTAAGGCAATAAGCTTCGTAATATAATACTCATAAGAATACTTCCAAAATAGATGTTCATTAATAAATTTTAACAGATCTGTCTTCGCTAGCGAGAATATCAGAATAACTGGCTCAGTTGTCGGCTAAGCCAGGATAATACTTTTGAGCGCCAAATTCGGGACTTTAGACTATTCTTAAACCGGTATAGTAAACCGTTATAAAAAATTGAGCATTACGATAGTATATTGTATCGCATACGATATTTGTACACTATCTTGGTCAGCGTGGTAGATATTATACTATCGTAATTGTGAATAGCATTAGATTATAATCTATCTCGCGAAACTGTAAACTGTCGAAACATTTTGTGAACCGCAACATACTGCTTATAATTTATATTATAACGTATTTATTTTTTATTCGTTACCTTTCATCCGCCGGCATTTTGATGTGATTCCGCCATTTGCAGACGGCGTCATCAGAAAAAAATAAAAATTCGCTGTTTACAAATACTAGAGGCTAAAAATAAGGGCCAGTTTGTATCTGTAGCGTCTCTGTCGCTGCGGGTAGTGCAGCCTTGCTTTCTCCATCCGAGCCTCCGGTTAAAAAAACTCTAGTGGTAGGACAAACAAGACTGCTTGGTGTCGGATCTAGGCAGTGCGATTAAGGAGCTACTTCCTTCCTAGATTCTTTATCATTTAAGAAATTATCTATTCCTAAATAATAAAGAAGTTCTAATTTAAAGAAGAATGACCCAAGGTGGTATCAAGTTTTCTGATGAACAAAAACTAATAACCAATGGCACTAGGAATTTATTTTTGATATCCGGATTTAATTTTGCATTACATACAAAAATTACTTTCTTTTCAATGCACATTTCCTGTCATACAGATTTTATTGAGAACTACAACTTGTTTATTGGCCTATAACTTTGGAATTCGGATGTTAATTAAAAAAATAATAACTGTAGTAGTTGATATTATGAAGACCGTAGTCTATAAAAATGAATTTTGGATTTGAGTCAGCTCAGTACGGGATTCCATATATCCATGATCATTATCCTTTGAAATCGCCACCTAATATCGCACGCTTACGAAATAGTTCGGTATCGTTTTTGGAAACAATGCTGGGAATCCGTGAATTATAAAACCGATCGCGATGCTGTAAATATTGCTGTTAGCACTCGACTCTGAGACGACGATGCGGAATCGATTGCGCTGCACTGGTAAGGCTAGCATAATATGCTTTATCACGTACGTTTATCTTCTTTGCAGTGACAAATCTTAATGATCTTAGTGAGGGTAGTCCATTCTCATTAGGCTAAAATATTTAGCATCCCAATTCAACTCTTTTGATGGAAAGAAACATGTTTACTTTTTCAAAGCTTAAACTGAGAGCATGATAAATAAATAAAAAAATTATATACAACGTCTATGAGCATTATATTCATTAATTAATAATACTTGGTAAGCTCATGTATGTCAGTGAGACGTCCGTATGGACTCTGGAAAGAGGCTTTTACCACTCCATTTCGGTCAAATTTCACCAACAAGTGTTAGGCATTTTGAACATTGCCACATACTAAACAATTAGGCGCTGTAGTTTTACCAATAATGTAGTGAGGCGATGGGTAAACTATCCCCAATACATTTTTAACTACAGTACACATTTATCATTACACATTTGTGATAATTTCAATCCGGGTTAGCTGTCTCCAGACATAGAGATATCGTCGAATATAACACAATGTCTGTTAAAATTATATCAAGCAACCGTTACTTATAAAGATCATGCTAGCCCTGCAGTTGCAACTATCGCGCTGTATTGTTTAGAACGAACTGAAATGTTCCAATAAATATTGCCTCCCAGTGAGCAACGAATAACGATCTCTAAGTATTGTGCTATCGAAAATGTATTGCTATTGTTTCATACAGATTATTCAGAATAACAGAGGACGGTAAACACAGCTAGATTTATAATATGAATAGAATAACTAGAGTTCAACAAATTCATTCCTGACAGTTTGTAAATAACCTGTTTTAGGATTAAACGGGACGCTATTTGACCTAAAATTGTTCGTCGGCCAACCATCACATCAGCTGCATAGATATAACCTTGTCGATGGTATAAGTATTTTTGCTGTCTTCAGGTCATCCACGCGGACCCCTAAGGGTATCAGCGCCGTCTGCAACTACAGGCGGGGCACTTATAGTTGGGACCATTTCTGGTTCGTAGTGTCAAAGACTCCGCCGCGCTGCGGTCGACCGTTGAGTCCGCGTGTGCCCCCGCCGTGTGGTCGCGAGCGATCAGCGAGGTGTGGCGGAGGTACTTGTACGTACGTGAAATGGCTTTTAATCCTCCGCCGAGCGAGGTTCTGCCCGCCAGTAATGTCCCGGTGGGCGCCCGTCAGCCAGTGGCGAGGAAGCGTTGTGGTCTCATGCCGACGTCAGGTCACGTGGCAGCTGACATCCGGCGGCCGCCGATGGTATGGCGCGATGCCCCGCAGATGCTGGGACCGCGCTCCGTCGGCGCGCGCGAACATCGAGGTGCTCAGGCGGCGAACGTGGTCGTCGAGGCTCTCCATGTGCAGGTCCCTGGAGATGACCAGAGTCTGTAGACAATGTGACATTCTCATTTAGCGATGTTGCGAATATAAAAGTCAATAAAATGTATGGGATTGACATTAGCTAACCCGTCCTCAATCCCGTAGATTTTTGGCTTTCTAATGTATGTGATGTTGTCCACTATTTATTTATTCATTATTTATTATTTTTATTCTAAATCGCTGAATATAGCGATATCGCTAACAGAATGTCACTTTGTCTAGGCCCACTGGTTCCGCACGAGGCGTGGCGCTCCGGTGATGGTGCGGAGCGCGAGCGACTGCTGCGCCCGCAGCGACTTGCGGCTCAGCTCGAACCAGACTGGGAGTTTTTTTTTGCAAAATCACACAGCCGCACAAATCACATATATTCTATCCAAAAATACCAAAACTACGTAATACTAAGACGACGTTAAAGTATTCCATGCGAATTTAGACAAGTTTTCTTAAAGCTGCCCGCCCATAAGACAGAGGCGTAGCGCGATAGCTCAGGAGTCAGGATAACTCCGCGATTTAAGCGAGCATGAAAATTAATTACGGCATTAACTGCAATTTTTACGAGCGATCCCGAACGCAACTCCGCCGGCTCGCCTCGCGGGAAAAGTGTTAATTTATATAATTCGTGTTAAAAAGTGTTAATTTTGTTAAACTCCTCCGGATATCTAGGAGACTACTTTTTTAATTAGGAAGAGAATTGCTTGGTTATGTTACAATTTAAAACGTTGGTAAACTGTTTGAAATTGATTGAAGATACTTAACGGATGCCTGTGTCTATAATTATAGCTAGTTTAGTGGTTTTGGAATTGATAAAAAAAGTCAAGATAGGCCCATCCGAACATTTTACGTAAACGTTCTTCGTACAAGAAAATGTAGCGCCATCCGTCGAAACTCCTGCGAAATACATGTTAATTTTTTATATATTTTTATCTATGTGTCTCTGGTCACCTTGCCTGCAATATTATTATTAATAAAAAAAAAGAAAAGGGTCTTTACCTATCTACCTATACTGACTACTGACGGGGGAGGGAGCAAAATAGTAATTCTTGCTCCCATAAACTGGCGACATTTTACCGCACTGTTCGCCCTGTCTTTAGTATACAAGTCTGTGGGTTTTGGGCTATTTTGGTCGACTGAGACATAGTTAGTCAGCCACTCTTTGCATGAACTTTAACAAAATTTTTTATTCAAGCTAATATGCACGTAATTATACAGAATAAAGGCTATCAATAATTTTGGGGAAATCTAAAATTTCACCATAATTTAAATATAGCAGATATTCTTATCAATACTTCCCTGCATGCTCTGAAAAATTGCATAGGCGATAATCTCCTTATATCCCTTTGATTTGTAAGGAACTGTATAATTAACAAAGCCATGTGCAAAACCTATAAGAACAAGAGAAGCCCTGACTTACTAACTAAGTTATTATCACCAAGCCTATATCCATTTTCCTAGGAAGCTCAGAGGCTTCCTTTTCAATGTACAGAAGGAATAATCAAGGATTTTTCAAAATTCCCATGATATCACGCAAGCACTTCAAGTCAAAAACAAAATGTAAAGATGGCAAATTAAAATGTCAACGCAAATGTAGCGGTTGTTAATTTAACATTGTTAAATGTTAAACAGTGAATTCACTGGCATATCCGTGTCCTACTTTGCATGAACAAAGCGTAGCGTTTGTTGAATTGGAGCCCCCTTTAATTTTTATTTTTAATCTATTTTTTAGGGTTCCGTACCCGAAGTGTAAAAACGAGACCCTATTACTAAGACTTCGCTGTCCGTCCCTCCGTCTGTCACCACGCGTATCTCTTAAACCAGTGGTTCCCAAACTTATTTTGTCTACTGCCCACTTTGAGAATAAATATTTTTTTAGCGCCCCCATTTTTTCACCTATTTAAAAACCACTATAACTTCAAATTGAATTAATTAATTATTGTGACCTATATATGTATATTAACGGAGAATTCTAAACGAAACTTTTACTATAACCCGCAACTTGAAACCTGAGCGCAGTAGGTAACATACAACGGCGCTTAAGGTCTCAAGTTAACTCTTACGGGCTCCACCTGCCAATAAGAATGATTATTGAAACGCAACTTTATAGTATTAAAACAGAGTATCTTTTATTAAAAATATAACTAAAATAATCAATCCTTATATAAAAACTAATGTGAAGGATGAATCTGATGCTGTTTAATAAGTTTGTTGATATCAGGTTCCAATTTACTCAAGAACAGTCGCAAGTCGCCACGTTCGGTAACAAGCAAACGATTTCGCTTTTTAGTAAGCAATGTTGTCACAGCACTAAATCCACGTTCACACAAATATGACGATGGGAATGCTATCAAGAATCGTTGAACGATTGACCACAATCCAGGGTACAATTGCGGGATCGATTTTTGTAGCCAAAATTCTTGGTAACCATTTTTGAACTTGATTTTTATTTCCTCGTTTGTTGTCAATTCTATAAGTTCTTCTTCCAGCTGAGGTGACATTGCTGTGTTGACATTTGAAAACGGATCCAACACCCAGTCTGGTATTTCCAAGTTCAAAATGTCCTGGTATCGTTCGGTGAAGTCAATGTGGAGGTTTTCCAAATGTTGGCAGTAGGCAAACAATTCGTCGTTACTGCATGATACTGATAAATTTGGAAAATTGTGAAACTCACGTCTGCCCAGATTCTTTTTGTGTAGAAGCAGTTTGGCTGCGAAAGCAGCAACGACGTTTTTTGTTTTAATTAAATTTAGTTTATCGCCTTGCATTTGGAGATTCATGTCGTTGAATAATTTATACAGGTCTGTCATGTAAGCTATATCATTTTTTGATGTTATGAGCTTGTCGTGCAATTCTGTATCTTTAGTTTCCAAGAACTCTATAACAGAGTCAAACAGGTTGTAAAATCGAGTCAGACAATTGCCTCTTGATAGCCAACGAACTTCAGTATGATACAACAAACGGTTGAAATCCTCGTCATTAGTAACACAAAGCTGATGAAATAATCTATCATTCAAAGAGCTGTTGCGGATTTTATTGACTGCTTTGATGACATATTGCAGTGATTGAAATAGTTTTTCACTTAAGTTTCTAGCAACTAAATGTTGTCTATGAATAACGCAATGTACACCAAGGACATCTGGAATTTTATTTTTTAAGTACGCTATGAAGCCTTTATGGCACCCTGTCATAGCCGGAGCGCCATCCGTAGCAACTGAAATAATATTTTTCAAAGGAATCTCTTTCTCATCGCAAAACTTTTCCAATGTATTGAATATGGTTTCACCTTTTGTATCGGTCTCTAAATTTCTAGCAAATAATAGTTCTTCACATATTTTCTCATCTTTAATAAACCTCACGTAAGACAACAACAATGCTTCATTAGTTGGTAAAGTGGACTCATCGAGCTGAATTGAGAATTGACTTGTCCTCAGGTGATCGCACAATGATTCTTCAATGTTTTCAGCCATTTCATCAATTCGTCTTTGCACAGAATTATTACTCAAAGGAATTTTTCGGATAATATCTGCGGCCGGTTTATGAAGCACAGTAGTTATTACTTCATTTATTGCTGGCAATATTAACTCTTCTCCGATGTTATGTGGTTTGCCTTTTTGAGCAATTAACAAAGAGATATTGTACGAAGCTCGAAGTCCGTCGTCATCTTGCTTAGCAGCCGCCGAAAATAGTTTTGCTACACTTGGCTGTGTATTATGCTTCTTCTCTAGGTCTTGAAAATATGCTACATTCTTGTCTTTCTTATCTGGATGCATTTTATTCAAATGATCTTGCAGCCTTGAAGGCTTCATTGCTTCATTCGAAAATGTTTTTAGACATAGAAGACACAAAGGCGACGATGGGTTTGTGGGATTTTCAATAAATCCGAATTTAATATATTCCGCACAGTATTGCCGTCTCTTCTTTTTTACTTCCGACATTGTTTTGCAATGAGAAATACGTTTAACTTCGCGAGTAGTGTAGAGGAGGTGTAAGTAGTGCTCATCTATTACGCGCGAGACCACAAATGAAAATAAAATAAATATTACATTGTTTATATAGAAATGCTTAAGCAGCACGCACCGACAGGAATAAAACAAACATGCATAAACTCGTTAATCTCATTCGACGCTCAATCGTACTCAACAAGTCCGAACAAGTATTCAATGAATCATCCGACTGCTACAGGAATGCACAATTCGGGTTATTTAACAAAAACTTGTTAAAACATGATAGATATCTACGAGTACTAATAACTATTAAAATGCGAAAGTGTGTCTGTTGCCTTTTTATTTGTGTCTACTTTCATTACGAAACGGAGCGACCGATTGACATGATGATTCATTTTTTCTATATTCAATAAAATATGACAGATATATGAACTACGGCGCGGAGAGAAATATAGAATCGAGTTTGAGCAATCTTTTAATTCATATTAGTTGATGTTCACAAGTTGTTGTTGAGAGTCGAGAGCTCTTGCAGTTAAGAGGTTGTTTAAGAGGCCTACTAGCTAAATAAAATTACAAATCACCCCCCCGCCTCGACACAACGCCCCCATTTTCTTTCTGGGTCTCTTACCGCCCCCCTTGAGACCTGCAGCGCCCACAAGGGGGCGTTATCGCCCACTTTGGGAAAGACTGTCTTAAACCATGACCGCTATAGACTTGAAATTTTCACAGATGATGTATGTCTGTTGCTGCTATAACTATGAAACAAAATTAAATAAATAAATAAAGAAGGGAGCTTTTAAAAAAAATTCTCACAAAATCACGTAAGCACCTCAAGTTGGCCAGTAAAAACAAAATGTAAAGATGGCAAATTAAAATGTCACCGCAAATGTAGCGGTTGTTAATTTAACATTGTTAAATGTTAAACAGCGAATTCCCGGCATATCCGTGTCCTACTTTGCATGAAAGAAATTGCAAAACGCGTCACCCCAAGGTTTCCTTTTCCGACCCATGTTCGCGATATCTAAGTTTCTTTTATAAAGGAAACTTTGAAATTTATGCAAAATTGCGGCCAACAAGTATGCAACTAATGTTTAACTTTACAGAAAAACTATTCCAGTTCGTCGTATCTGGAGTAAGTTTTAACTTTATTATATTTATTAAGACTGCATTATTTCTTTGCTTATGTTTAGGGTTCCGTATCCAAAGGGTAAAAATAAACCCTATTACTGAGACTTCGCTGTCCGTCCGTCAGTCCGTCTGTCACCAGGCTGTATCTCTAGAACCGTGATAGCTGCAGACTTGAAATTTTTACAGACCCGACTAACACCACAACATTATCGAAATATGCACGAATTACAAATGATTTGGTATTTCGAATGTATGGAAACATCGTAGGTAACAGGACTCTTAACTATCCGTTTTAGCCCATAGGTAAATTGCTTGGTGGATACCAGTTATGGCCGAAGTCTTCATATACCGTAGTGATGTTACCTTATGTATTCTATTTCACCGAGCGCTAATGAAACGAAATACAAAATTCCATAGGAATGACATTCTTTTCAAACATAGCAAGTTTTCAATGCAATCTAACTGTCTATTTTTCCATGTGACAGCTTTTGTTTTGTTATCAACGTAGCTGACAATGACTAGTCTCTAGCGCATGTCAGAACTCACAATGCATCGATTGTTGGAATGATGAAAGACGCGTTGAAAAGTTGTGTGTTGTACACAGATTTATTATAGGACGTCGCTATGGTGATGAATTTTGTGTATTAGGAGCGGAGATAAATAAGACACGCACTAACGTAAGTTACGTCTTGTATTGTAGTAGCATAATGTGCATACATATTTACAGATCTTATATACTAGACGATATTACAAAATTATCCAATACATCACATAGTGGCATCTATGCAGCGATCGTATGGTGGACGAGAACAATCCAAACAACAACACAACAAGAATTGCGAAAATTTCAGAGACAAGCCTGCCTGGCCATTACTGGCTGTATGAGCACAACACCAACAGCAGCGCTAGAAGTAATTCTAGGCATCCCACCATTACACGTACACATAAAAGAAGAAGCAACATTGACAGCACTTAGACTAAAAACCCAGGGACTCTGGAAAGAAACCCAGACAGGCCACACAAAGATACTCCTACACGAGTATGTGAAGTGCCCTCTGGAAGGATGGATATGTGACAAAACACGGAAACAATATGTGATGGACAAGACATACAGAATTAAAACAAACAAGGGAACTCACAAGGAGACCACAAACGCAATAGATGTCTACACAGATGGATCCAAGACCAGCACAGGAACAGGTGCAGGGGTGCACTGCCCAGAGCTGAGTATAAACATGGCCTACCCTCTCGGTAAGAACAACTCCGTCTTCCAAGCGGAATGTGTCGGCATCGAGTTAGCGGCCACCGCCATCGCGAACAGAAAGGTAACAGACTTCAACATTAACATACTAAGTGACAGCCAAGCGGCACTGAAAGCAATAGCCAAGAGCTCGACCACCTCAAAGCTCATACTTGACTGTCACAAAGCACTAAAAACAATCTCCAGCACAAACAATGTTACTCTACGCTGGATAAAAGGCCACAGCGGTAACGCAGGTAACGATGCAGCTGACGAACTGGCACGCCGGGCCTCCGCCATTACGGTATCGGGACCAGAACCGATTGTTCCGATACCATTTAGTGAGTACAAGTCATGGCTACACAAGCAAACTTCGATCACACATGCCGAAATATGGGCTGACACAACAGACTGCAAACACACAAAGTCAGTTATACCACAATTAAACCCACAACTCTCAGCACGACTTATACGGCTAGAAAGAAAGAAAATTAGGATAGTCGTAGGAATGATAACAGGACACTGTCCACTGAACAAACATCTTCACATTCTAGGTATCACAGACAGTCCTCTGTGCAGAGCCTGCATGGAGGAGGACGAGACACCGATGCACGTATTGCTCAAATGCAAGGGTGTGTCCGACCAACGCAGAGAACAACTTGGCTCCCCGGCAACTCTCCTAGAAGTCCTAGGCGACCTGGACGGCCTCTTTGGCTTCTGGAGGGAGCTGGGCTGGCTCGAGTGATCCAGCAGGGAGCCGCATCAGGATCTCCCACGTACAACGGAAGACAACTCCAAGTGCGGAAAAGGTCCAGAAGAAGAAGAAGAAGAAGATAGTGGCATCTACTCGTATATTATATTAATTATATTTTTATACTTGTTACATTTGTTAAACAAGGTGCACTTTCAGAGGCTTTCATTAGGATTCGAAATTTAAATCTATTACGCACAGACATCTTTCTTTTACGGTAGGTATTCGTGACTTTCTTTTACGAGCTCGATCATTTCTTTTGCAGTTTAAGTTTAATTCAATGTAAGAAGTTCGATAGCACGGAGTATTCATATTAGAATGTAATCCATAGATTTTTTTATAAGATATTTTTTACTGAAGTAAAAATAAAATAGTTACTGAAATAAATGGTCTTGACAAACGGACCGATGGACTACAAAGTGATTCAATAAGAGTTTTGTCGTTTTCCTTTTGAGGTACGGAACCCTAAAAAAACCTCCTTAAGGCTAGACTACATTATCCTAAAAGGTTTATCTACATATAGAAAATCATCGATCTTATTTCAAAAGCTTTCTCTTATGACTGCTGATATTCGAAACAGGCTATTAGGACTTAAAGATATAGTTGAAATCTGCAATAAAGTTTCAAAGTACAAGTGATAGAATGGGGGGAGGGGGGGGGATCCGCGTCATCTCGTCTGGTCTAGCCTTAATTGGATCCTAGAAGGGTAGTAATACACTGAGGCGGCTGGCTTAGTTTGTTCGATAATGCGTATTATATAGGGTTGTACATAACGATTTATTGATTTATACCGGATTTCCAAAATTGTCATCTCTAAAGTCAAAAAATCAAATTATCTTTATTTCATATAGGCCTCACGTACGGGCTCTTGTAAAACGTAATTATGATATTTGTTGCATAAGTATGGTGATAACACAAGTGGACGAAAAGCTAAGTCGGCGGGGCGCGTTTGTGAAGTCTTCCGCTGAGAGGAAGCCCACAACAAACTCAGCCGGGTACTTTATTTGTTATCACCATTTAACAAAAAATACGTTTCTATTTTCTATAATATCTTTTGTGTTAATGTTTTAAGTCCTGTACATACTGGCCCTCCAGGAGTTCCGACAGAATTGAAAACTCATACAGAGGTGTCGGTTACACGGGTACAACAGGTAGAACAGTTTCACGGGTTCAATGGTCTTTTCCCATCTGAAAAAGTAGTATCATTTACGGTAACATATGTGGTAACGCTGTAGCGAATTAAATCATTTTTCCATCCTAAAAGTTTTCACTTAAAAAAAAAACCAGATAAGTGCCAACCCTAGAACTCGCGAGCGTTTCAGTCAGGCATTAATTTGCATTACGCTCCAGTCGGTGCATAACCCTATAAAATGTGCTAATGGTCAGCCCTCGAGCTTTATTTCGGAGAGTTTTCTCGAAATTTTACGAGATCCCAGATAAAATATCATTATTCGAATGAAGCTTAATGTATTCTTGGCTTTTGTAAATTGGATTTTACTGTGTAGAATAATATTGTGCTTGTATAATTTGATTTATGATTTTCACATGTTATTTTGCTTACTCGTGAAGGTTTTTTTTTCTATTATTATAATATATATAGCTCGATTACCACTGACTGACTGACTGACTCACTCATTGACATAATTGTTCTCCCAGAAGGAGACGGAAAATGATATAATGATGTATGGGAGATGTGTTCGGGTGCGGGAGATGACTAGGGAAAAATTATGACATTTCAGAAAAACAAGATGGCGGCCGACGTGACTTTCGTAACTCTTTTGTTTTCCAACCGATTTCGGTCAAAGTCGCAGCACTCGAGGAAATGAGTAAATGATTTCTAGAAAAATTGGAAAAATTTGGAAAAACAAGATGGCGGCCGAGCTGTGGTGTTTTAAAATTTTTCATTTTTCGACCCCAAACCGCAGAGCCACAGATCCTAAACGGGATGGTTGAGGATGTCAATTTTTTTTGTTTCGCCCACAATTATCCTGAATTTTGACAAAACGGGAGTAATTTTTAAAAATCCAAGATGGCGGCTGTTCTGGAGGCCAATCAGTGTGAGGTATGAAAAATCGCAATTTTGAAACTCAAATTTCTCACAGTTGGCAGCATCGGAGCGTTTCGACTTCTATGGGGCGATTGTGTGTACAGACTCGAAGTATTGAGTGGGGGAAAAAAATTTACCCCATTTTTCGGGAAATTTCGAGATTTTCCCCAAAAAGTAAAAAATCGAAATACGGACTTTTTGCGAAATCCGAGTATGAGCGACCACGTGTCTTACTCGTACAAATGACATTTGGGTATTTTTGTGATCGAGCACTGGCAACACTGGAATCTATCAAAGTAAAAGTGATTTTCGACAATTCGAATGAACAATTTTTTTTCACTTATGGCTTCGTATAGAAGTCAAAAAATGACTCGGCGAAAAATATGGAGAGAGCTGATGATTGAGGATTTCGGAGACGGGTGAAGAGCACAGCCAGGGTATTGAAGATAGGTGGGGGGTGCTCGACCAAATGTCATTCGAAACCTCGTGCAATTGCCAGTGAAATTAAAAAAATTTCGAAATTGCGAAAAAAAGATGGCCGCCATACAAATTTCGCCAGTGTCTATCTCAAAAAGTATGAAAGATAGAAAAGTGGTTTCTTAGCAAAAGATGACCGGGATAAAGAGTTATATTTATTGAAAGAAAAAAAATTTCAAAATGGCGGATTTTTTTTTTCATACTAAATTGTATGGCGATTAGGCGCTAAAAGAAAATTGTCATTGTTCTCTTAGAAACAGGTAGAAAACGATACAATGATGTATCGGAGATGTGTTTATGGGCTTGAGTAGAGTAGGAAAAAATTATGACATTTCAGAAAAACAAGATGGCGGCCGACGTGACTTTTGTAATTCTTTTGTTTTCCAACCGATTTTGTTCAAACTCGCAGTATTGGAGGAAATGAGTAAATTAATCATAGAAAAATGGAAAATCTTGTAAAAACAAGATGGCGGCTGAGCTTAGTTTTTTCAACATTTTCATTGTTCTACCTCAAACCGGGACCGTTTAATTCAAATTTGTCACAGTTGGCAAGATCAGAACATTTGCATGTTTATGGGGTGAATGTACGTATAGACTTTGGGTGTCGATTTGTAAAAAAAAATTACCCCATTTTTGGGGAAAAATCTAAATACCCACTTTTTGCAAAATCCGAGCATGAGCGACCAAGTAAATGGCTCCCAGCAGTTACGCGGTCCGCTTTAGCGGGCCGCGCCCCCACGCGAAAAACTAGTTAATATATATATAGCTGCTTGTGCTGATTCACTGACTGACTGATTGATCACCTCTCCTGAACAATTTTGTATGAAAAATTTTTTTTTCAATTACCATTTCGTATAGAAGAGAAAAATTCATTCGGAGGAAAAATACGGAGAGAGCTGATGATTGAGGATTTCGGAGACGGATGAAGAGCACAGCCAAGGGTATTGGAGATAGGTGGGGGGTGCTCGACCAAATGTCATTTGAAATGTCATCCAATTGGCAGTTAGCTGCAAAAAAAATTCAAAATGGCGGATTCAAAATGGCCGCCATACGAATTTCGTCGATTTCTCGGAAAGTATAAAAGATGGAAGAACGGTTTCTTGACAAGAACTGATCAGGACCGAAAGGTCTATTTGATGGATTGAAAAAAAATCAAAATGGCGGAATTTTTTTTTTCGATAAAAAATGTAGGGGGATGATTGTCGGCTTATATAGGCGGGAAGACAGCACGCGGGCCACATGTGGCCCGCGCCCCCACGCGACCTACTAGTTACTATATATATAGCTGCTTGTGCTGATTCATTCACTCATTGATCACCTCTCCTGAACAATTTTGTATGAAAAAAATTTTTTTCAAGTATGGGTTCGTATAGAAGGTAAAAATTCATGAGGAGGAAAAATACGGAGAGAGCTGATGATTGAGGATTTCGGAGACGGATGAAGAGCACAGCCAAGGGTATTGGAGATAGGTGGGGGGTGCTCGACCAAATGTCATTTGAAACGTCATCCAATTGGCAGTGAGCTGAAAAAAAATTCAAAATGGCGGATTCAAAATGGCCGCCATTCGAATTTCGTCGATATCTCGCAAAGTATAAAAGATGGAAGAACGGTTTTTTGACAAAAGCTGATCAGGACTCGAAGATCTACGTGATAAATAGAAAAAAAAAATCCAATATGGCGAAATTTTTTTTTTCCATAGAAAATATATGGGGAATGTTGAAGTGACTAACAGTTGGTAATTAAGCAAGGTTGTGATGCGGTTTTTTGGAGAGTTACTAGAGAATAATATGGAGAGAGCTGATGATTGAGGATTTCGGAGACGGGTGAAGAGCACAGCCAGGGTATCGAAGATAGGTGGGGGGTGCTCGACCAAATGTAACTCGAAACGCCATCCAATTGGCAGTTAGCTGAAAAAAAATCAAAATGGCGGATTCAAGATGGCCGCCATACAAATTTCGTGTTGTTCTATCTCGGAAAGTATAAAAGACAAGAGAGTGATTTGTTTGCAAGACGTAATTAGAATCTCAAGGTCTACGGGATGAATTAAAAAAAATCAAAGTGGTTAAATTTATTTTTCCATGGAAAATGTGAATGCTACAATAAACAAGGCCTATGAAAAACTATGAAAAGTATGAGAAGAGATGATGGTCTACGATTTGGATGATGATTGAGGAGCACGGCCATGGATTTAAAGTTGGAAGAGTGGTATCTTGGCGAGAAATAATCAGGACCCGAAGGTCTATTCGATGGATAGAAAAAAAAATCAAAATGGCGGAATTTAGTTTTCCATAGAAAATGTATGGGGAATATTGAAGAGACTACGAGTTGTAAAACATGAAGTGCTTTGATGCGGATTTTTGGATGACTACCAGAGAAAAATATGGAATGAGGTGATGATTGAGGATTTTAAAGACAGTCAAGGAGCATGGACAAGGTATTATAGTTAGGTGGGGACTGCTGAAACAAAAAATACTCGGAACTTCAGGCAATTGGCAGTGAGCTGAAAAAAAAAACCAAAATGGCCGCCATACAAATTTCGTGTTGTTCTATCTCGGAAAGTATAAAAGATAAGAGAGTGGTTTCTTAGCAAGAGGTGATCAGGATCTCAAGTTCTACGGGATGCATGGAAAATAATTCACTGTGGCGGAATTTATCTTTCCATGGAAAATGTACATACTATGAGAAGAGACAATGATCTAGGATTTGGATGATGATTGAGGAGCACTGTCATGGTTTTAAAGATAGTTAAGGGCTGTTCGAACAAAAAATACGCTGAACCTCATCCGATGAGGTTCAGCGTATTTTTTTCTTCGAACTGCCCGTAACTATCTTTAAAACCATGACAGTGTTCCTTGGTAATTTATTCAGCTCACTGCCAATCGGATTCCAATGGGCGATGGAGATGACGGCGATACCTTTATAAAAGGGAAGACTGCACGCGGGCCACATGTGGCCCGCGCACTCACGCGCCCTACTAGTTCTTTATGTATATAAAATGTTCATGTCAGAGTTTGTTACAAAATTAACGATGTAGCTGATTTTAAGAAACGATGCAGCCTAAAATGTTATCGTTTTAAATAAATTATTTTTAAAAAAAATTGAACCGACTTCAAAACCACAAATAGGCACTCAAAATCGAAAAATAAATTAATATAATTATTATAACCGCTACTACCCACTCATCTATTTTGAAGTCGGTGCCAGCCAATTCAAATAGATAAGTAAATCTTTATAATAGTGCAAAACTACATCCATAGTATGTAGTAGTAGTAAGCTTCGCTGGCACCGACTTCAAAATAGATGAGTGGGTAGTTGCGGTTATAATAATTATATTAATTTATTTTTCGATTTTGAGTGCCTATTTGTGGTTTTGAAGTCGGTTCAATTTTTTAAAAAAATAATTTATTTTACCCTTTTTAGTGCAAAGAAGTTTTTAAAGACAAGCTTTTATGATCTAGTTGCCACGTTTTAACCAAATTTAAAACGGACTATCACAATAAAATGCATGTACAATAATCACGGAAAATCCTAAATACCAATATAGGGATTAAACAGAGAACCTCTTTTTTTTAACGTCGGTCAATTAAAACATATATTTCAGTCAACTTGAGAATCTCCTTCTCTTTTGAAGTCCGATAAAATCTACACTGTACACTATTATACCGATCGCAAGCGATTTACTATTTTCCGTTGAGGAGTTCCGCTCTCCATCTCCGAAGATATTCATTAAATCTCGACGAAATTAAAACGAGTCTACCTGTGATGTATGGCCTATCTAACAAAAAAAGAATCATCTAAATCCGTTTTGCCGAACTCGAGATAATCGCGAACAAACTTAAATACAAATATGTCGATCAAACTAAGAACCTCTTATTTTTTTAAGTACCGACTTAACCGTAATATACTAAAACCTTCTCCAGAATGTAACAAATACTTTCCTGAAAACCGCATCAAAATCGGTTCAGCCAAACGTGAAATAATCGCGGACAAACATACATACATACATACACACACACATACATACATACATACGGGTCGAATACAGAACCTCTTTCTTTTTTTGAAGTCGGTTAATAAAAAGGAGTTAGTAATCTCTAAGGGTTCGACTGTATTTTTTTTATGTTTGTTACCTGATAACTTTTGATTGGGGGAATCGATTTTAATGATTCTTTTTTTAGGGTTCCATACCAAAATGGTAAAAATGGAACCCTTATGGTGAGACTTTCTTCGTCCGTCCGTCCGTCCATCCGTCCGTCTATCACACTCGATTATTTCAGTAATTATTAAAGCTATAGACCTTAAATTTGAAATAGTTGTAGGTAATTGCGACGTGCCGTCATTGCAGTCATAAAAAAATGAAAATAATTTTTTTTTATTAAAATTGGGTCGTCAAAGTTTGAAAATGAGATAATAATAATAAGACTTTCTTAATTTCTCAATTTGAGACTTCTTTACATATTTAGATTTACAGAATACCATTATAATGAAGTAGGCATCAACATAATGCCAGTTCGTCACAATACATTTAGCAGCAACAACGCGAGGGTACTTAACAAGTGTGTTGGTAAGGAGGCGTAATCCCGTACACACGCCGCGGTTCATGTTTTCGGAATTAACTTTTCTCTTAACATAAAACACGCGTCCTATATTAATGTGGGTATGTGATTTACACGGATGTAGAGCTAACTAGAAAAGTTTCGTTTAGTAGAGTTTAGTATGTACGGCATACACTGAAGTAACACTTATTCATTCTTTCATTCATTTCATTTGTTTATTTAGTTTCATTAATTCCATTATGTTCATTAACAACAAGTCATTTAGCATTTTTTAGGGTTCCATACTAAAATGGTAAAAATGGAACCCTTATAGTGAGACTTTCTCCGTCCGTCCGTCCATCCGTCCATCTGTCACACTCGATTATTTCAGTAACTATTAAAGCTATCAACCTGAAATTTTGAATAGTTGTAGGTAATTGCGGCGAACCGTCATTGCAATCATAAAAAAATGGGAAATGCTTTCCAAAAAAACCAACTTCAAATGCCAATACAAAGAGTGAAATATATTTTATTTAAATTTTAGGTACCTACACCAATTCGAAGTCGGGCAATGTTTCATACAATCCCTAATAGTCCTTCTTACTTACTTGATGTGCGAAGAAATGACGAAGTCATAGACAATCGCCCGACTTCGAATTGGTGTAGGTACCTAAAATTTAAATAAAAATTATTTCACTCTTTGTAGTGGCATTTGAAGTTGATTTTTTGGAAAGCATTTCCCATTTTTATTTTATACTTTTTAGTGGAAAACAATAAAATGCACAAGGCGTTGTAAAATACCCAAATTGCTTGAGGTGTGTTCATAAAATCTGAAGAGATACCTCAAATTCACCAAGATCCCATCATCAGACCCTGACTTGATGACTTTAGTCATCAAATCAGTATCTGCTAGCAAATGCACCAGTAACTATAAAAAATACCCAACTCGCTTCAAGTATACTAGCAAAATTTGAAGAGTTCCCTCGATTTCACCAAGATCCCATCATCAGACCCTGACTTGATGACTTTAGTCATCAAATCAGTATCTGGTAGCATATGCACCAGTAACTATAAAAAATACCCAACTCGCTTTAATTATACTAGAAAAATTTGAAGAGTTCCCTCGATTTCACCAAGATCCCATGATCAGATCCTGACCTGATGACCATAGAACAACTTGGAAAATATTACTCTTTCTAATAATACTCAAATAGTTTCATGTGTCCATACAAAATTTGAAGAGTTCCCTCGATTTCTCCAGGATCCCATCATCAGATCCTGACCTGATTAAAATGGGACCATCTGGAAACAAAACCCTCTTAAAGAAAAAAAGAATTTTTCAAATCGGTCCACGCGTCTTCGAGTAATCGGTGAACATACATAGATAAAAAAAAAAAAAAATGATTCCGACGAATTGAGAACCTCCTCCTTTTTTTAAAGTCGGTTAAAAATTGAAAATCTTACCATTACTTGAAAACCAAACCATTAAAAGATTGTTGTAGCTTGTACTTAAATTGATTGATATTACTTCTAATACTTAATTTGCTAATTAATTTACCTATCAATTTGAGTTTCCGATAAAAATTAGAAAAATTGAGATTTTAAAACAACTGTTGGAGAACATCAAAGAAACGTCTTGCTCCTCTCAATATTGTTTTGTATAAAAATGTCACATTTAGATGTTCTAAGCCCACAGAACATTAAATAGGCTAAAGTAAAATTTAGAGTCGCATTGCTCGAGGCAAAACATGCTAAGCCCATTCGTCGGCGAGCGCCGAGCGTCAAGTTTTACTGCCGGGCTAACCTTGGATGAGACTTTTCACTGAATTACACTATACTTAGTGTAATTAAACCGCTTTCGGCTTTTCACTTTAGACTGTTTTTCCGGTAACTACGAAAAGTCGGAGATATTATTTTGTTTTGTCTTCTCCTAAACAGAGCTAAATAATTATAGAATAGTTTGGGGGCCTAATTATTAAACTTTTCAGTGAATTACACTAGGAATACCTATACTTAGTGTTATTCAACTGCTTAAAGCTTTTCACTTTATACTGTTTTTATGGTATGAAAAGTTTGAGATATTTGGTCTTGTCGTCTTCTAAAGTCAGTGATTTAGGGCAACAAGTTATAGCGTCTAACCTACCTTGGGATGGGACTTTGCACTGAATTATACTATACTTAGAGGAATTAAACCGCTGTTGGCTTTTCACTTTAGTCTGTTTTTCCAATATAAAAAGTTGTCGGCTTTTCACTTTAGTCTGTTTTTCCGGTACAAAAAGTTGGACATAGTATATTTTTTTGTCTTCTTCGAAATACGGTGATTTAAGACATCTAGTTTTAGGGGCTAATCGTAAAACTTTGTGATGAGATTTTTCACTGAATTACACACTATACTTACTTGTGTGTGTAATTAAATTTCATTCCGCTTTTCATTTGACACAGTTTTTCCGGTATGAAAAACAGGAGATATTTTGTTTTGTCACCTTCTACATGCAGTGATCTAAGTCGTCAAAGGACATGGCCGAAACTTGTATAGAGCTGTGCCCTGGAAAAAAAAATATTCATGGCCATCGACAAACAGTACGTCATATTAAAGCTTATAATTATGTCTTTACAATCGTTTAAGTTTTATGATCTGAAAACTTGCGAGAGACATAATATCAGCATAACAACTTGCAACAAAATGCGCCTAAATAATTTTAATAGCAATGGTTTTTAACTTAAAAATGATGCGTATTGGTTATGAACTCATTATTTTTTCATATTAAAAAGCTTAGAAAATGCGAGTAAACATTTTGAACAGCATTTATTTAGTAAAAAAATCATTGCTATTAAAATTATTTAGGCGCATTTTGTTGCAAGTTGTTATGCTGATATTATGTCTCTCGCAAGTTTTCTGATCATAAAAATTAAACGATCGTAAAGACATAATTATAAGCTTTAAGATGACGTACTGTTTGTCAGTGGCCATGAATATTTTTTTTCGAGGGCAGAATCCGGCCATGTCATTTCAGAGCCTCAATTATGGGAATGAGGCAACTTTCCGCGGTATTAACCCATATTTAACCGCTCATCAGCGACGACATTTATAAATCTATGTAACCGCATTCAAGTGGTGTTTAACCATGCTGATAATGCTGTTGCATAAACTGATCCCTATGGACAATAACCTAGCATCAAAACATACGAAGAACTATGTCAGCGAACAAAATTGGCTTGCTAAGCTCTTATTATAAGCTTGTAATGGTCTTCGTTATGTATGAATACTGAGTAGGTTTAGGTACCTAGGTATAGGCCTGACCGCCAGCTGCACTATGATAATATGTAGGTATCTATTTCCGAAGCAAGAAGCGGTCCGCAGAGATAACACTTGTTTTGAGGGGAATATCCCTACTGCTCCCCCTGATAATCTGTAATACAAAAAAATGGGAAATGCTTTCCAAAAAACCAACTTCAAATGCCACTACAAAGAGTGAAATAATTTTTATTTAAATTTTAGGTACCTACACCAATTCGAAGTCGGGCAATGTTTCATACAATCCCTAACTTACTTGATGTGCGAAGAAATGACGAAGTCATAGGCAATCGCCCGACTTCGAATTGGTGTAGGTACCTAAAATTTAAATAAAAATTATTTCACTCTTTGTAGTGGCATTTGAAGTTGGTTTTTTGGAAAGCATTTCCCATTTTTATTTTATACTTTTTAGTGGAAAACAATAAAATGCACAAGGCGTTGTAAAAATACCCAAATCGCTAGAGGTGTGTTCATAAACTCTGAAGAGATACCTAAAATTCACCAAGATCCCATCATCAGACCCTGACTTGATGACTTTAGTCATCAAATCAGTATCTGCTAGCAAATGCACCAGTAACTATAAAAAATACCCAACTCGCTTCAAGTATACTAGCAAAATTTGAAGAGTTCCCTCGAATTCACCAAGATCCCATCATCAGACCCTGACTTGATGACTTTAGTCATCAAATCAGTATCTGCTAGCATATGCACCAGTAACTACAAAAAATACCAACTCGCTTTAAGTATACTAGCAAAATTTGAAGAGTTCCCTCGATTTCACCATGATCCCATGATCAGATCCTGACCTGATGACCATAGGACAACTTGGAAAATATTACTCTTTCTAATAATACTCAAATAGTTTCATGTGTCCATATAAAATTTGAAGAGTTCCCTCGATTTCTCCAGGATCCCATCATCAGATCCTGACCTGATTAAAATGGGACCACCTGGAAACAAAACCCTCTTAAACAAAAAAAGAATTTTTCAAATCGGTCCACGCGTCATCGAGTAATCGGTGAACATACATAGAAAAAAAAAAAAAAAAAGATTCCGACGAATTGAGAACCTCCTCCTTTTTTTGAAGTCGGTTAAAAATGAATCGCAAAATGTGTTGGTAAGCGCATAACTCAACAACGCCTGGACCAATTTGGCCAATTCTTTTTTTAAATGTTCGTTGAAGTTCAAGGATGGTTTTTACGCCGAGAAAAAATCGAATAATTGCCGGAAAACCCCTAAAACAGCCCTTTTCTTTTTCCCATACAAACGTTTTCTAACTAAAACCATCGATACTAAAACGTAGAGTCAATTTGAGCTTTATTGCAGAAAGTTCATATTAAATTACAAGCACTCGCTGTTGTCTAAGCAATGAAGGCGTCAAAGATAGTGTCAAAGAGTCAATCAAGAAAATCTTTTTGACAGGACGAAGTCTGTCGGGTCCACTAGTTTATTTTAAAAATACGAATTGGTACAATCTGTTGTCCCTGTGTTTCCAGCAACAGATCTTCATCAAGGACCAACTGAAAGGATAGTCGATTCATTAATCAAACGGGATTCAACCGTCAACGATAAATATACCTATCGTTGACGGTGAGGATTTGTCTTCCTGGGAATTGCTTTCACTTCCACAGATTAATAGTTCGCCACAAGATTTGAGATGGGACGATTTGCACTTAGTTTAATAGCCTTTAAATCTGGTGCATTATCAGTGGGTATCTACAAGTCTAGATAAAGGGTCACTTTCAAGCGAAGAGTTTAATTTATAACATAAATATGATACTGCCATGTGGTTATTATTATACTGCCATCAACGTTCTTTTTTACAAATTAACGTTTTAAGTTAGTTAAGTTAGTACTTGACTGCAATAAAAGCTGAAGATGTTTTCGTACCAATTTGAAAGGGGCTAGTAATTCCTAGCAGTTGCTACACAGCATTGCACCGGAACGCTTAATCACTTAACGGTGCGTCTCTTCTAGGGTGTTATCCAGTTATGGCCGAAGTCCATGGTAGTAATCCATATTAAACCTGAGCTTATAATAAACTAGTTGGCCTGGCAAACATTGTTTTGCCATTGGGGATATAAAAAATAGATAAATAAAATAAAATAAATAAATAAATATAAATATATAGTGGACAACATCACATACATTGCTCCGATCCCTTAGTAAGTAGCTTATGCACTTGTGTTAAGGAAACCAGAAACAACGACGGTACCACAACACCCAGACCCGAGACAATGTAGAAAACTTATTTTTCTACATTGCCCCGACCGGGGATCGAACCCGGAACCTCAGAGATTGCGGCGCCTTGAAAACCGGCACGCTAACCACTCAACCACGGAGGTCGTCAAATAAATTGAGATTTAAGCTTACCTATCTTTTAAGTTAGATCAAACTGCACACTGTGTGCAAATTTGATTAAAATCTGTTAAGTAGTTAGGAGTCAATCGTGGACTAACATTGTGATGCGGAAAATTATAAATTTTCAAACTGCCAACGTCCGCTACCAACTTCACTAAAAGAGAGGTCATCAAAAATGCGCCTTAAATATGTGTTCACAGTTTACGAAAAACAATGAAATTTGAATTTTCTGGATCGTTCAGTGCTCTTTAATAGTCTTGCAGCAATCATAAAATCAATACATCTGAAATTCTCCGAAACATCCTACACAGGTGCAAGAATTCACTCTTGAAAAATTAAAAAAAAATCCTCAACAAGACGTTGGAAAAATACAAACAAAAGCCTCCGCGAGACCCGAACGGGCTTTAAAAAGCAATTTTTCTCCGTGAGAAAATATTTTTTATACAAACAAAATTTTGCCCCTTTTAATCGCTGCTTCCTTAATCAAAATGACAAGCAATTTATCATTTTTTTCTCGACCCCGTAAAGAAATCCCCTTCAATTCATTATCACGGGTTCGGCGTGAATGGTTGTAAAACGGTGTAATTTCTCAAAAAGCAATGATAATAAAGGACTATGAAAAGTCCCTTTCTGGTGAAAGTGTCTTGACGCGTAACAAAGCGCGGTGTGTTGGGGATTTCGGGTCAATTATTTAACGATTTGAAATCGTCTAAGCGTTTGTTGATTGAAGCGTATCTGTGTAAAAGCCTCTCTACATTATGGGCCATCTCCTAAGTGGAGCAGTCTACTAGTACCATCACCTAAGTCGACCAGTCCACTAGTGCCATCACCTTAGTGGACCAGTCCACGAGTGCCATCACCTTTGTGGACCAGTCTACTAGTGTCATCACCTTAGTGGACCAGTCCACTAGTGCCATCTCTTTAGTGGACCAGTCCACTAGTACCATCACCTTAGTGAACCAGTCTACTAGTATCATCACCTTCGTGGCCCAGTCCACTAGTACCATCACCTTAGTGGCGTGTGGAGGGGAGGGATCATGGATGGCATATGGCACGTAACATGGAGACGCGGTGGCCATATCGGTTTTTCATTTGCACATCAAAGGTAGTGGGCCAGGGATGGCGGTACGCAGATACACAATATTGCCCATTCCACAAGGCTACACTATGCGTTTGTTGATTGAAGCATTTCTGTGTGTAAAAGCCCCTCTACATTATAAGCCATCACTGTAGTGCCATCACCGAAGTGGTGCGGTAGGGCTTATGGATGGCATGTCGCGTAACATGACAACGGTGGCCATATGGGTTTTTCATTCGCACATCAAAGGTAGTGGTACACCACGTGTACCATTATTCCGTTTCGTTTCCGTTATCGTTTGTTGATTGAAGCGTTTAAAAGCCTCTCTAAATGATGGGCCATCGTGCTGGGCCACTAAGATCAGCCAGTGCGTGGAGGGCGCAGTGGTGACGGATGCCTAATTGCGCGCGGCATAGTGACGGGATGGCATTGTGGACTGAATGACATATGCAGACTTTGTAATGAGGCTGCGGAACCGCCGTTGCACATATTCCTGCCAAGCACTGATGCACACACGTAGTAACCTTCTGGGAAAATTGATATTGAACCCTAATTACGCTTAACTTGTGAGGCGTCACTATAGATCGGGAATCATGGTCAACGTGACACTAGGGACCATGGGAACCTGAAGCCGTAAACCAAAAAATGAAGAAGAAGTAACCTGAGCCAATTTAGGAAGTATAAAATTTCAATGTTGCTCTTGCAGGGAATCGAACCCAAGACCTTCCCCTCAAATCCGGACATATCAACTGTACCAAAGGTCCTCCCTCAAACACCGTGAAGCAGTTTAAAGTTATTTCCCAAGTAAACAAAAACAATGACTCGCGAAATCACTTTAATAACAATATTATGATCTCCCAGCAAAATGTTATTATATTTTATGAAAGATTCCTCAACCATTCACCTTTTGCGGACAAAATCTTCCCTCGCCTAATTGGTTTTATCAAATTCGATCAAAAGAGCGATTAGGGCTCAAAGAAAAACATTCAATAATTTCATCCGTTTATAAGGATAAAGCAATTATTATATCCGATAACCCCGCTACGTTCCACGGATAACCGGGCCCGTAAATTTTGATCTAAGATACTGTTTATATAATCAGCGAGGGCAAATAACAATAGAGTCGTTAAAATGTTTTCGCAGGATTAATTTTACTTTGTTAGTTATACGTTAGTAATATTATAAATTCGTTGGTTATACCACGTTATACAGACGGCGGTAGGTTGAGACTTAAACGAAGCTAAATATCACTCGCTTAGAAATGAAATAAAACCTCGTTTTATCTACTACAAACTTGTGGTTTTAAATGTTGAAAGGTGTGTGAAACTTGCCGACCCGAAATAAAGCAAAATAATCAATAAATACTTACTTAGGATTTTATTTGGAAACAAATATCGCTTGCTTAGCGGTGAAAAAAATCGTCGTCATGTAAACCTGCAAAGTAGAAAGTTATTTCATTTTGAATAGTATGTAAATCTTGCCAACTCTGTCTGGGATTTATATCAAAACTAAATATCATTTTATGAAAATAGACGCTCTCGAGATGTGGTGCTGGAGAAGAATTTTGAGAGTGTCCTGGAAGAATTCCGAACCAACAATTCCATTCTGGAAAAACTCGGCATCAAGCAGCGTCTATCTTCCATCGTGCAGGCTCGAATTCTGACTTTCTTTGGTCATGTGACTAGACGTGACAATATCTCCATCGAACGTCTAGTCGTCCAAGGAAAAGTAGAGGGAACCAGACCTCGCGGCAGATCGCCTATGACCAAGTAAAGGCTGCAGTAGATGCCCTTTACATGTGTGCTCCAGGAAACCTTGTCCGGGAGGAATGGAGACGGATTGTCAAGCGTGTACCACGAGATGAAGTAAAATATCGTAATGAAATCCTGCAAACATGAGAGTTATTGTAACTATTGAGAAGTGTGTAAAGCCTGCCAGCAAAATGGTGGTAAATCATCACTGCAATGGGCATTGTATCAGTAATTTATTATCGGAATCGAATTTCGGTTTTACACTTAATATAGACTTTGAACTTTTACAGGATAAAAAGTAGCATATGTACAGTCTGTCTTCATTTCAAATCACAGCCTAATAGGTTCAGTAATTGCGGCGTAAAGGAGTAATGACCACAGATACACTTACATACAATCATAAAGAAATAGAAAAATTCTACTTTTACTGTGATGTGCCCAATAAAAAATCAAACACACCTAATATTACAGCTAAGGGATCAATCTAAATAATTCATTTTGCCAACATTAAAACTTGGACCTTTTTCCTCTTGAATTGAAAACTGTTTCTATTGAATTTTCAAGTGATACAGCGATCGAGTCGCAACCTTTTTTCGAGTCAAAGTGATTTTTCTTGTACGGAATTTCCTATGAGGGCAAGTTAATATTTTGTTTCACTCTGTAGGGACGTCGACGGTAGAACGACGGTACAGTGTTCAAGGATGTATGAATAATAATAAATAATAAATAATAAATACACTTTATTTGCACCACACAAGAAATTGTACAAAACAGAAATAGGTACATAATAAACTAATTTTAGGCACAAAAGGCGGCCTTATCGCTTAGCAGCGATCTCTGCCAGGCAACCTTGAGAAAAGGAAAACAAAGGAACTAGAATGAATGAAGATGTACTTTTAACTTACTTCTAAAAACAAAATGAAGCACTATATTATAAATTCTACCACTATACCTACAGAGAATGATATCGTTTGGATGGTTTTACCGGTGGTTATAATAAAGAGGGGAGGGAAAGGCGAAGGGTGGTTGATGGGGATAAAAATTCGTATACATTGGGTCTTTATAATCGGTTGGATTGGATAAAATTTCCTCCATAGAAAGCTCTTCCAAAAGTTGCTAGAAAATATATATTTTTCTCATTTTTATCGGAAACTACAATAGATGTCATCATTATAACTTTATATAAAAATATATTCAGTGATTAAACTATGTATGGACTCTTGACTTCGACTGTATAATATCCTGTTAAGGAGCACACCACGGGTGTACCCGCGAAATTCAAATTTTTCGTGGTTTTTCGCGATTTTTAAGCTAATAAGACATAATAGGCTTATGGCCGTCAAATTGCGATAATCCCAATATCTTCTTCACGTGTTTATATAAAAATCTCTGCTCGAAAGTGTCGAGTTAAAGAAATTAGTCCGAGATTTGCGAGTTACTCACATGAAACTCGACTCGGACTAATTTCCTACGATACACATTTTTATGCAAAGATTTTGATATAATCATGTAAAGATGATACTGCCATTCTCGCAAATTGATTGCCATAAGCCTATCATGTCTAATTAGCGTACAAATTGCAAAAAAACACGAAAATTTTGAATTTCGCGGGCAGACCCGTTGATTTCACGTTAAGTATAAGAGTTTTCTCTTTATGCATATTTTACCGGAAAAATAATATCAGTAATAAAACTAGTAATATTTAATAGTCATTACCACATCCATATTATATTTGGAGTGTTTACCAACATCCATAACTCACGTGACCTTTTCAAGCCTTTGACTTACAAACAGTAAATAAAGTGGGTCACTAAAAAGCCCTTTAACTAAAGACTTGACAAGAGAAACTTGTTAATAACTAGTTTATGTTTTTATCGCGACATCCTTCGTATTTTCCTTTTTTCTTGGAATCCCGCGCATTATTTTTCGCAGACTTAGTTTTGTAATAGTAGTTAATAATGTCAAGAGTTTAGTAATAAAAACCTCTAGAAATTAATTACTACATCGTACCTACATACTTACCTATTTTACTATTATAATTGATTTATTTTTTATTGGATAAGACTTTCTTCCAAAAAGTCTTATAAACAACTAGCTATTGCCCGCGGCACCGCCTGCGTGACTTTCTATTTTTCGCTAATTCCATGGTAACGATGATTTTTCCGAGATACAAAGTAGCCTATGTGTTAATCCGTGTTATAAGCTATGTATGTTCCAAATTTCAGCCAAATAGGGTAGGTAGTTGCGACGTGAAAGAGTAACAGAGATCTGTCCATTCACACTTACAAACTTTTGCGTTTACAATATTACAGCGAATGATAGTTAAAAAAAAAACCGGCCAAGTGCGAGTCGGACTCGCGCACCGAGGGGTCCATACCATAAGAGAAGTAAAACATTGAAAAAATCACTTTTGTTCAAGAATTTACGAGTATAATTTACATGTAGGTACTTTTGTTGGCAAGCCGCAAACGTAACTTTGTTTTTGGTGGATTATTGTTATTTTCAAAAAAAGTTTATTAGTCAGCGAGTTGATTTTATTTTTCCTGTAAAATATACGTTAAATTCTATCGATCATAATTATTTCAGATTTTTCGATTGGTAAACTTCGGAGATAAGGGGGGGGGACGATATTTTTTTCGACAGTTTGCCCAATAAATCAAAAACTATCAATCATAAAAATAAATAAAAATTAGTTTTAGAATACAAAAGTAACGCCTTTTCATATGATACCCCACTCAATATTGTTATCTCATTTTGTAATTTTATCGGCCCGGCTTAGCCCCCTTTTAAATAAAAATAAAAATGATTTTTATTTATTTATTTATTTTTACGAAGTTGGGTCAATATTACCTAAAACTATTCCAAATTTCAAGTCAATAGCCTCGATAGTTATTGAAATAATCGAATGTGACAGACGGACGGACGGAGAAAGTCTCACCATAAGGGTTCCATTTTTACCATTTTGGTATGGAACCCTAAAAAGTATCCCAATCTTCCTATTACATAGTTGTTAATAATTATAAAGTACTCGTACATCAATATATTATTCTGTATTACCGTTTGTAATTTATTATGTTTTCCTTATACTGATATGTATAACCTATTAGGTAAGTATAAGGTCGGGGGAAATCCTATCCTAATAATTCAGTATTTGCCCTATCCATTGCCGCCCTTAGTGGTGAAACTTTGGAAGGAACCTTAAAGTTTTAGGAACTTGTTAGTACTCGTAGCTATCAGTCAATAAGAAGTAGTTACTTACTTATTAATATTTAATACAACTTTCCTTTGTTTACAGCTTCAGAATCCGAATGAACTTGTGCCGGAATACCTCGACGACCTCCCTGGCGCAGTGACCTCTCAAGTTTCGAGTGGGATGTCGCAAGTTCGATTCCCGTCACGGGCCACTTTGGAATTTTATAATTTTTAAATTGGCTTAGGTCTCGTCTGTTGGGAGGCTTCGGCCGTGGCTAGTTACCATCCTTTTCCAAGACGCACCGCCAAGCTATGTATTTAGCGTTCCGGTGCGATGCTGTGTAGAAACCGCTAGGGTGAGTTTACTTACCTTCCAAGTAAGTACGATAACATCTTCGGCTGCATCATCACTTACCAATAGGTGAGATCGCAGTCAAGTACTACCTTGTAGAGAAAAAAAATGCTAAATTGCTAGTTGTTAATGAACATAATGGAATGAATGAAACTAATTCAACAAATGAAATGAATGAAAGAATGAATGAATAAGTGCTACTTCAGTGTATGCTGTACATTACGAAAAATTTACACTCTTATTATTAAAACGATGCCAAATTATTATGATTAACGAAAAATAAAGAAATCCAACAAAATAAATAATAAATTCATTTCATAACGAGATACTCAGCCGTCAGTGTCGAAAAGTTTTAATAAAATGTCTACTGAAAGAACTGAAAGCCTTGTTAACGCTAACGTAACGCCTAAGAATTATCAAAGAAGCCGAATGGTTAATGTGAAACCTTTTTCCATATTCTTATGGCATTGAAACTTTATACTGGAAATAAAATTTTAAAGTTTGTTTTATATGGATAAATTAAATGGAGGCAGGCTTTTTTTTAAATCAATAATTAACTGGACAGATTAATTTATTTTGATATAATTCGATCCTTGAAAGGAATCCGTATGGTATAATATGCAGGAACACCGCCCACATGAAGTATGAAGCACCACACTCAATTCTTCTTCTTCACAATGCGAAATCGTAGAGTATATCGTACCTACATCTGCATGAATCGTACAGACACTCCACAATTTCACATTGTGAAGTCAACACCTGAGGATGTCCCGGTCGTATTATTTTGAGATTACCCCGAAAAAAAAAAACACGGCTGGGAACTTTTTTTTTTATATTTGGGTCACAAAACTGGTTACAACTTACAATCATACAGTAGCTTACAGGGCCTATAACTAATTTGAGAATCGAGACTGTAACCTACTCGATGCAACCACAACATACGTTAAAGATCATTAAAGTTTACACTACAAATTACAATGAATATAGATATAAATATAAACCTAAAGTTTACAGTACAAAAAATGCAATCTACATAAAGGATCCAACAAAAACAGTTAAAGAAATATATTAAGTATACATAGACATACATGCTTTTTTAAACGAGGTCAAGGAACCACAGAATATATCGCATCGATTTCGGTGAACATTAATTAATGAAGAAATGATTACGAAAAGATAATGAGCTATCTAAACTTAATTTTTTTTAATTTATATATGTTTTTTAGGACATTACACACATTACAATCTAGCCCCAAAATAAGCGATAGCTTAGACTACTAGATAACTGATAGATATACATACATATTATTATACATAAATATAATTTATTGAAAAACACGCAGAGACTGGAAAACATTCATGCTCATCACACAAACATTTACCAGTAATGGGAATCGAACCCACGACCTCCAACGCAGACGGCAGGTTCGCTACCGCTACGCCATTCGGTCGTCCAAATCCTATACCTTTAAACGAGCAATTCTTGTGTATATATATATATATATATTTCTATATAATCTGGATCTCGGAAACGGCTCGAACGATTTTCATAAAATTTGATATACAGAGGGTTTTGGGGGCGATTAATCGATCTAGCTAGGATTCATTTTTAGAAAATGTCGAATTTACCTAAAAAAATAAAAAAAAATATTACTCCTGCTGCCATCTATTAGCCAGTAGTTAAACTACCTAGCGAAGCTCGGTCACCCAGATATTGTATAATAACCAGTGACGATGACTGGGTTAGGCCATGAAAAACTGTAAGACAATATAAAAGCACGTAACAGCGGTTAAGTGAAGGCGGCACAAAATGGCGTCGGCTTTTATGCTGGAGAACAAAGCCGCTCCAAGTCGAGAGCCCTGGCCGTTTGGAGAGCCCTCCGGTCGCCCGAGAGGGCTCCCATGAAAAAATCTGCACTGAACGTACTTTGCGGGGAATTTGCTGTGTAATTCCATGATAAGACTTTGTCTATCGATACCTACCTACGAGTAGTACCTAAGCTATCTAGTGAAGTGTCTACCATTCTATTTACCTAGTCTACCTACCGAAGTGTCTAATTACCCAAACTATCTAATAGAGGAGTCTATCAAGGACAAGGAGGTACAGCTTGACCACTCAGCTATACACATCTCCGCTCAGCCGCTAGCTCACGGTACAATTTTTTTTAGAAAAATTAGACATCTTCTCTCCTTTCCGCTGAATCCATTTCCACTAAAGCTACTCGTAAGTAGAGAGGAGATGTGGGAATGACGAAATTTGATTGGTTGGCAAAAACACACCTCATTTCTCTACGCTCAATTCATTTCCACCGAAGCTAAGCGGAGAGGAGATGTGGAAATAACGAAATCTGATTGATTAGCAAAACACATTTTCTGTCCTCTCTCTCATTTCATCTCGGCGCTGCCTCGGCTCACATTTTCACGTTTGTACATCAATACCTCTTATGCTGGCCGCTTCAGTAATGTAATAGCCCGCAGGCTGAATAAATTATCGCGCATTGTTTATTTACCCCTGTAATCTGTATAAATATCTAGTCCCTAAAGTGAAAGGTAAGAAAGAAACCGCGTTCTTCCTCTTGTATCAAACAGTCATTTCAGCAATCACAAGCCCAATTACTGTAATTGTATGAGCGCGGAGCCACCATCCTGCTTAATGAAATAAATCTACTCAATTTCGCGCGCTGTTAAAGAAATTTCGATTACATCCCCCCATCAGTTGCGATTGTGTGGCGAAATTATGTTACGACTTGCGATTTCTCAACTTAAGGGCGATGGGTGTCACCCGGGCGCGAAAATTCAAATTTTATTTAGTTTTTCGCTCATTGTGGGCTAATTATACATCGAAGGCTAATGGCAATGAGTTTTGCGGCCACAACATTTATGCACCTACATGTTTTTAACATAAACTCTGCTCAGCAATACTTATTTACTTCATATTGGTTCCCGATAGCTCGAAAACTGGGAAACTGCAAAAAAATATCTTTCGGGAACCAATATGAGATGAGTGGGATCTTTCGAGCAAAGTTTCTGTTAAAAACATGTAGATGCATAAAAAGTAGGCCCGCAAAATGCATTGCCGTAAATCTACAATGTGTAGTTAGTCTAATATTTGCGAAAAACTAAATAAAATTTGAATTTCGCGGGCTGGTAGGGCCGCAACACCTTAAGCGATTTTTATCATATTCACACCGTTCCGGAGTGAATATGTTGCTTTTGGTTGAATTTCGAAAACAGTTTTTTGACCTGGCAGACCAGGGTTAATCGCTAGACCCATAAGTATCGCTGATAGCAGTTTGTGTTTGAAATTTCACGTCTACTGGCCAAAACCGTATCAAAATTGGTGCTTTAAGACACAAAAAAACTTCAAAAAATATGAGTCTGTCGACTAGTAAGCAAGCAAGCAAGTTAGTCGGAGCGATAACTCAACTTGCAAACAACCTATCGAATTCAGGTTTTCTTCAATCGATTGAACAAACAAACAAACAAACAAACAAACAAACAAATAAACAAGCTCGCTTTATAATATTAGGTATGGATTCTAAATCTTAGAGAAATTTTGGATATGGCTCATATAGCACAATCTACTATTTTTCTATGCCATAAGCTTCATTCTTTCATTTTCTGAAATCACCTGGGAACAGAATTATCGATGATAACAGATTAAGACGTTATATTAAAATAATAATATGAAAAATCCAATTTCTAATCGCAAACAAAAATATCCAGCCACAGCTGCATTATAAACATACCGACATACGAAATTACACACAATACTTGAACTCACCAATTATTACGTACACAGAAATATCATTCTTATTTTATGAATGCTACGACTGAAAACTGTGTGTTTTGTTTATAAGTTGAAGCCGCAACTTGAGTGGGGTAGTGTATGCATACGGCGACGTTTTTAATTTCGCAAAACAAACATTAATTTCCTTCGAAGGAGGGCAGTAAGCTCGCGCCAGTTTTCTTTCTTTATGAAAAATACAATCTATGACAGTATCATACTGTCTGAGACCTAGATTTTATGCATTTTATTTCTGAAAAAAAAAAGTCTTTCTGTGGAGGCTGGACGAAAAAAAAATGATTTGAAATTATTGACGAATTTATTAATATTTTTAATCAGTCAAGTGGCGTATAAGAAAGTAACTCGGTACATGAAATTTTGACAACAAATAATGGTGCCGCATGTCACGCAAGGTTAAGCTCGAATAAATGAATGAGATGTCTCCATAGAGATAAGACATGACATTGGGACTAAAGTGGCTACAGCTGCTACGTATACTAGGATTCGGGCAAGCGATATACTATGTCATAGTTTTGGCCTACTAATTAAACCTAGATGTGTAAGTAGTTCAAAAGGTTTTGGATTTTAGCTATAGGTATTGATGTAGCTCTCAGAAAGGTGCTGAAACGTAGGCCCTTTTAGCATTCAGGAGGTTAATATTATGAAGTTAATGTTGTGCCTACTAAGACTTACGATCAGATTGGTACTGGTTGATACAAAGATTCTAGAACATTTTCATAACCTTTCTATAACCTAAAATTTACTAGTTATTTGGGTTACTATAATTTGATCAGAACAACTCATTCCAAAACCTATGAAAATCCAACGTAAAACGATCTTAAAACTTTTGCTGCTTCTAAAGACTAAAAAAACTGGATCCAATTACTGGAGATATCGGGAAAATTTGGCAAATTAACTTGCGCCGTAGAAAATCTCGTCAAATCTCCGAAGAACGCTCCCGCTTTCCGATTTTTTTGGTTCTATTTACAAGCCGTTTTATGTTTAACATTAAACTCCCAAAAAATTGCCACCCCGAGGCTGATCTTTTGATTTTGCTCTCTTAAATTCAGCCCTACTCTTCAATTACTATATATTTTATGAATTGTCTTTTTTGCTGTTACTCCTATTTCTATTTGACCATAGTGATTGCACCGAAAATGAAAATATAAATCTTTATTTTGCACGAGGACCCAACTTAAAGGCTCTTACGAAAAACTCTACCATCAAGTTCAGAAACAGCATGCACCGAAAAGAACTGACAACAAATTCGGCATTTGCTCTTTTGAAAATGTTATTATTATATACCGACAACTCTTCAAATTTCTAGTTAGTTTATAGTATGAATTTTTTACCGACTAAAAGTTGTTTAAATTTCGGAAAAAGTAATAGTCGGTAGGTGCAAGGTTGGTGAGTATGTGAGGTCGTGAAGGAGCAGTGGGAACGACCGATTGACCAAAGCTGGTTGCAGATGTGCAAGCTTCTCCATCATTCTCTCCAGTTCTTCACAGTACACATCTGCAATAATGCTCATGCCGTTTTTTAAAAAGCTGTGGAGAATCACACCCACACTAGACCACCAAACGGTGACCATCACTTTTTAGGGGTAATTTCTGGTTTATATTTAATCCGTTTCGAAATTCCTTCATTTCTTTGCCTGTTGAGCAGCGCAAGGCAGGTCTCGTACGCGTACGCGTACATTGCACTGGCTATCGTTAAAGTCGCGAGGCACCCATCTATCTAGCTTTTTTTACGTTGCCAATTGAAACAAGCAAATAGATCAATATAGTTCTGATGCTTACATCAAAAGACGCTGCTAGCTCAGCTGTAGATTGAGTTTCGTTAGCTTCCACAATCGGCTTTAATTCATTATTGTTGATCAAAGTCTCCGGACGACCACGAGCTTCATTTTTCAAGTCAAAATTTCCAGAACGGTTGTTGTTGGAACGGCGTTGGTACAACGACGGAACTCATATTCCATATTTACACGAATATTTAAAGTATCCATTATACCAAAAAATGTTCAATTGTTATGAAAATACAACGCTAATCAAAAAACAAAAGGCTGAGTTTGTAAAAAGAATTTCATGGTTTTAAAACAAAATTAATTTGAATTTATACCAGTGCTGAAGTAAGGCAAATTCAAAGGCAGAGACCTTATATAAACACAGATTATTGTTTTTTTTTTTTAAATTAAAATAAAAAGCTCGAAAAGCTCGAAAAAACCGGTCTACCCGGGTTTTGTTTACTCTTAGACTCGAAAACCCGGGTTTTCAAAATTGAACCGAGTTTCGATGCCCTATGAACTATAGTCAGGAAACACTAAAATGTTATTAAATATACTGCGAAATCGTAAAGTACTCTACGCTTTCGCATTGTAAAGTTATATTCTCCCGAGGATAGCTCGGAATCGGGACGAAACGTACGTAGAAAAAAGTGTTGGAAGAATTAATTGTATGCGGTGTTCCTACATAATACTTAATAGACCATACAGAGAGCATTCTTTTCAAGTAGTGGATTATAAGCAAAACAAATTAACTGTCCTACTAATTATGGATTTCCACAAGATAACGCTTGATTCTCAATTACATTATTTTTATGCAGATATCAAATGCAGAAAGCAAATTCTTATTATTCATAGAATTTTTATCATAAAAAATCTTCGATGGTGTAGTACCTCTGATTTTTTAGATGTTTTTGACTGTTACTTTTAACCTTTGCAAAGATAAGATCAAAACAGACTTCGGGATCATAACATTGCCAAATAAAATGATGAGGGAGTTGGAACTTAGCGATACTTAGATGCAGCTGTTGTTTTTAAGATTAACTTGTGTCGCTCCGCACATTCCACATGATAGGCACATTTTTTACACCAGAACTTTTAGTAGATAATAGTACATAATCCTTATTGGTAATATGAAAAACAATAATGGTTACATAACGTTATCATTAATGTAAAGTGATAGTGATAGTATAAACAAGCCAATTATCTCCCGCCACAGATTGATTATTCAGCTTTGGTTAACGCGCAACATTTCAGCTTAGCATTCATCAGGCATTTAACCGGTGAGCTTATTAATCCAAAACAGATTCGGTTAACTAATATTCAATACGCTAAACATTATTGCGTCTAATCCTTAATCAATTTCATGGATCACTGAGCTATTTTAGCTTAAACAAAGTATACAACGTGTTGGTTACTTGCCATAACTAGCCGAAAGCCTTAATTAGGGGACGATGAATAGACGCCTGAAAAAATATCACAAGATTTGTGCGATGTGAGTCGACTCTAAATTAAAAAAAAACCTGTACTAACCCTACTGGTCTGGTGGGTGGTTTGGGTTGCGGCTGTTTACTACGCAACCAGCTAAGATTTAGCTGCCAAGTGATTAGCATTCCACCGCACGAAGCAGTGTATGAACAATTAGTGATTATGTTACTCCTTGCAAGCTTGTTCTATTACATCTTCCAGCTGCCTTGTTATTAAGCATCCGTTGAGTATTAAGTAGGAGGCGTAAGAGTTAAACCCTGCGCAGAGCACAGGGGTTAGTACAAGTTTTGCTACGATTTTTGAGTCGTCTCGCATCGCAAAAGCGAATCGAATGATTCCTTACATTTACAGCCAGCGCCATCTATTGAAAACCGCATTTCAGTGACTGTCGATGGCGTTGGCTGTAAATGCATGGAGGTATTCGATTCGTCTGTGCGATGCGAGTCGACTCGTAATTCGTGAAAAAACCTATACTAACCTTACAGATTTTAACTAACCCACACATTAAGGCGAAATCAACGACTCTGCCCGCGAAATTCAAAATTTTCATGTTTTTTTTGCAATTTCTTCGCTAATTACACATCAGAGGTTTATGGCAGTCAATTTGCGAGAGTGGCAGTATCATCTTTACATAATTATATCAAAATCTCTGCATATAAATGTGTATCCTAGGGAATTAGTTCGAGTATCGAGTTTTATGTGAGTAACTCGCAAATCTCGGACTAATTTCTTTAACTCGACACTTTCGAGCAGAGATTTTTATATAAACACGTGAAGATGATATTGGGATTATAGCCAGATATTTGACTGCCATAAGCATATTATGTCTTACTATCTTAAAATCGCGAAAAACTACAAAAAAATTGAATTTCGCGGGCACACCCGTGTTGTGCTCCTTAACATGTAACATTTCAGATGTCAACTTGCGGTATGGAGTTACAAGATAGATATAATTAATTGCCGCGCACTTAAGTTGACCATAAATGGTTAACAATGTAACTTGTAACTGAATAAAAAATTACAGTCCCGATAAATTCCCGCAGGAGTCTTTTCTTAAGATTTACTCGAAAAGTCGAAAAGTCGTCCATATTTCCCTTTAGCCGACGGCGACGGAAATTCCAAACTTGTGTAATTTTGGAATGATATAGACATCGTTTGGTAAAGACAATGTGCCTTTAGGGATGGGGAAAAAATACTTGCTTTTTAATATTTGACGTCCGAATCTTACAGAAGTATTAATCCTGCCTGCTGCGAGGTCGTGGGTTCGATTCCCACAACTGGAAGATATTTGTGCGATAAGCATGAATGTTTTTTCGCTATTTTGCCCAATCAATCACTATCAGGCATAAAAATAAATTAAAATCAGCAGGCATAAAAATAATAAATACACAATAAATCTCTTTCATAAAAAACCTCACCTCACTCAAAATTGTTATCTCATTTTGAAATTTCTACGTCCCAGTCTTCCCCCCTACCTTTTTACCTACAACATTATTCCAAGTTCATGTCAATATCTTTAATAGTATTTGAAATAAAGGGTCGTGACACACAGACAAACAGACGGACAATTAAGTGATCTTATAAGGATTCACTTTTTTTGTACGGAACCCTAAAAACAATCAAAATATCAGTCTGCTATTTTACGTCCATACCAATTTAGTAGTTACTGTTGGACTAAATTAAACTATCCTTGCAAATTGTGCTCTCCACTCGAGTTATATTATGTCCCTATGCGAACGCGATAAGTAAATTAATTTGGCCAACCGTTTAAAGCCGCTGTTCCAATACTACGCACTATAATTATGAAAACAGCACAATAAAAAGGTGGGTTTCGATTGCTGCTCACGCTATGCACGACCACGTGATATTTAGCAAAAGCGACGCGAAACCTTCGAATTTCATTGGGATCTATGTTGTAAGTAATATACAAGGATGTTCATAGCGTGAGTTGCAATACAATCTTACCTCTAAGTCACAATAACGACCTGCATTATCAGCCCCTAGATTGTGTAAGAAAAACGTATTCATCTTTCTCGTAATCGTTTACAAGTACTGCCCGTTTTAATTGGTTCCCTGACTTACGTCACCCAATCGGGGGCAAAATTTTCTAAAATAGTGGGCCTCACGGAAGACCAGCGCTTTGCCATAAAAGGCAAGGCTTTTGCTGAGTGGAGGCCCATTTGGGATTGCACATTGTTCTTCCTGTTCTTTTTTTTTCTCTCCTGTTCATACGTACCTTATGTGCATTACCAATAAACTTTTTTCAATTCATTTCATTTCATCGTTATCGTAATCATTAGATTACGATAACGATGAATACATTTATCTCACGCAATCAGATCCCTTGATATTGAGCTCGACTTTAATGAAATGTTGGCATCCCAATAGAAATACTTTCATAACAATATACCACCAATCCCCTGAGTATTTATTATGTCCACGTTTATTTAATCGATCTACGTGGATGAATTCAGTACGACTAGGTTGGGTCTATGAAGTTTTCCAGTAGACAACTCAAATACGTACACCGCGTGCGCTGCTATGGATTTTTACCTTTATTATTGCCTAAACACTAATTAAATAAATAATTTATTCCGATTAACATTAATGCAATTTAATTTTAATGCTATATAGATTTATTCCGTTAAATTAAATCAGTAATTCCATTATAAATACATGATATTTTTTGTCGAAAATGTTTGTAACTTTAACGAGATTGTCTACCTATAGTGGTATATAGATTAGAGGTCACTTGAGAAAAGCCGTGAACGCCCTCTAGTGTAATTTAATGGAAACCATACTATCACATACAACAAAATTGGGTTCCTTTTAACGAAATAACTTTTTTTTAGGTAAAATGGGACAAAGACTCACAAACTACGGATCCTTGATAGTTTTGATACCGGCACAAAAAAGTTTGGCAATTTATCGTGCAATTTTTTACCCGTACTAGTGATGCTGGAAAGTGATAGTGGTGAGCTTTTTACTTGAAAATAATGGAAAAATTACCTTTTTAGGGTACCGTACCTAAAGGGTAAACAAAGAGACCCTATGACAAAAAATGCCAGCAATTTATGATGCACTTTCTAGCTACGATTTCGAACCTACTACTTTGCTCCATGCTTACTACTTTGCTCCATGCTTCGATAAGTATTGTACGCCGTCGGTCCTGGTTAATAATTACCTTTACTCTGATAATAATCTGTTACTGAACAAAAATTTTTATACACGCAAAAGTTTCACAAACTATGCGCTATGACAGTTTCCTTTGTCGAAAAAAACTCAGCAATTTATTGGCATGAAATTTTTCAGCTACGATTTCGAACCTCATTGAATGCTTCCCTCCATGCTTCGAAAAGTTTGGTATGCCGTCCCGATTAATATCAACCCTTTCCTGATAATAACCTGTTACTGAAAGCATTTTTATGCGCACAAAAGGGTCACTATAATAGGTTTCTTTGATGTAAAAAACCCAGCAATTTATTGTGCAATTTTTTAGCTATGATTTCGAACCTCATTGAACACTTTCCACAGTGCTTCGATAAGTTTGGTATGCCGATTAATATCAATCAATAAAATCAAGTATGGATTGCGATTAATATCAATCCTTTCTTGATAAATAATAACCTCTCACTAAACAAGCATTTTTATAAACGAAAAGCGGTCACTATGATAGCTTTCTATGGCGAAAAAACTCAGCAATTTATTGTGCACTTTTTCACCCGCTTTTGATGCTGAAAAATATAGCCGGAGCGCCGCTCTAATAAACGCAAACAAAATTGATTACATTGTTCACACTATAGCTATTGGTGAGGGCGGTATGCGGGATAGAGCTAACGAACCCCTATATTTCCTTTTTTATCAGACTGGTGTGAAACTCGCTCCACTGTCACTCAGGACGCATACCTACCCAGCATTGTAGTATCATTGAAAACCTTTAAGAAAGATTAGGATAGGGGCATCCAAACGATTTATTTAAACCTTTTTCGTAACAGTAGCGCCATCTGTCTAAATTCTATAGGTTGGTTGGCTGCTGAGCGAACTACATCGTGGCCTTACTGTTGGTGGCAAAACAAGCATTTTTGGCACCGATAAATTGTCGACATTTTTTTCGCACCGTCTGCTCTGTCCAGGGTACATGTCTTTTTTGAGAGCATACGCATAAGTTTTGTAACAACTAGCGGACACTCGTCGCTCGCGGGTCCACTAGTGAATTTGTGGTTTTCACTTATCTTGCGAGAAAGTGGAAGGAGGAATCACTTCAAACAGCTCTTCAGATCACTCCCCATTGAACAACCGATAGAACCTGCATAACGCATAACCTGCGTTTAGTATCTTAGTACTTAAGTAATAACATTTATATCATACTTGCTCAGTAACTATAGATTACTATGGTGGAAAGTCTCCTTGTAAGTTGGTGTTTACAATTCAAGGCAACTTGCTTGAATTGTAATGTTCACATTACAGTTCAAGCTATGCAAAACTCCTTGGTAAACAATCTCTTTTCTTATCAATATTACTATAATTAATTATAATAAGTAACCATTTTTTTCTATTTTTTCTCTAAATTTGCTAATTATTCTAATTAAAATTTCATTTTGTATTTCCGATGTTTTATTTACCTCGCAAGTATGATATAAAGTAGAATGCTTACCTCGGTTGCAAGTAGCTATTACACCCTCGAACTATCTCGAAATATCTCGGATGCACGCGATCCATTAGCGCCCTATGCGAGCTGCGCTCGCACTGGCGTCAAATTGGATCTTGTTCTGTAACAGCTTACTTACGTCCCTTGTGTAACAATCCACTATTAAATGTTTATTTACTTGTTCCCGTTGGCATAGCGCGGTCCACTAGGAGTGGAGTCCGTTCAAACAAAAAGAAGAGCAGTGGTACAACAAATATTAATTGCATTAAGGCCCGTCCGAATACGAGGAAACGCATCTGAGCCTTTTCTATTGGAATTGCAGTTTTTAGGGTTCTGTCTAACGATTTACGAAACACGTCGGCTACATTTCGTGAAGTGAAATGTTTAAAGAGGTCGCTGCATTCGCGTCTTTACACAGACTACACGTGAACTCACCCGTCCTCTCTCCCCTCTCCGATATACCGTATTGTACTGTTCCATCTGTTATAACCACGTTTTTAAGCAAAAATATTACTTGGTTACTTGCTTGCTCGCTCGCTTACTAGCTTGCTCGCTTGCTTGCTTTCTTTCTCACTTGCTAGCTTGCTCGCTTGCTTACTTTCTTCCTTGGTAGCTTTTTTGCTCGCGCATTTGCTCGCTCGCTTGCTTGCTTCCTTGGTAGCTTTCTTGCTCGCTTATTTGCTCGCTTGCTTGCTTCATTGCTTGCTCTCATTCACGCCTACTACATCACACTTACGTGCAGTCTGTGGTGTTGACATTGATGTTCTTTATTGATTGATACATTTTAACGCGATCGCTCTGCTGTAAGTTATGGTGTGTATGATTACAAGCATCCAAACATAATTTACGTTTATTAAGTTGTAATAAAATCTCGATTTTTTTAAATAAACTCTACGGAACCTTTTCACATCGCATACCGTCTCTCACTGTGCAATCCAGAGCGAATAAGAAAAGTGGTGAAATAAAAATGAAGTCGGATTTTTAAAACGTGGTATGCATTCCTCATTTTATTACTCTGCTTTGTATTGGAAACATTTATTTTAATCTCCATCGAATGGGTACTTTATGAAATATAAAAGAGTTTTTAAAAGGGTGTTAAGTTATCAGCAAGCTAATGTTTTTAGGGTCCCGTACCTACAGGGTAAAAACGGGATTGACTGGACTGACTTACTGAGACTTCTCCGTCCCTTCGTCCCTGCGTCTGCCTCCGGGCTGTATCTCTTTGACCATTATAGTTAGACACATAGATAAATATTTAAAACCCTTCTTTTTGACTATGTATCGCTTTCGTCGAAAGGATCCCGCTTTTTTCATTCAAAAAGTCCCAAAATCCTGCCATGGCCAAAAAAAATCTGGCAACGCTGGTTACAATCTTCAACGCAGGCTTGATTTTTGAGTTATTGAGGTAAAAAACTGTTTGCCATTATACAACGTGTACATTAATTACCCTAATTAGTCGAAAGCCTAAAGAAGGGAACGATGTATAGATGCATGAAAAAATATCATAAGAAGTGTAGCTCATATCCTGAGGGAACTATAGGGAGTTCAAAAATGTTTGTAATTTTAAGTGACATCCCTAAAAACAGCTGGTTCAATATCAATGAACTAGGAATAATGAAAATGATATGAGGTTTGTTGATGTCACAGTTAGGGTTGCTAAATTTTATTTTTCTAAATGAAATGTTTTTGTATTGAAAATAAAATAAAATAATTAGGACGTTTAATGTGTTTGTAGGATCAAGTTAAAAGGTTAGTTGCGGGTACACTATACGATTTAACCTACACCTTATACAGTTTTGTCTTGTCTGGTACGATTTTTTTTTTAACTTTTACATTCATCCACACGAATCAATTATACAAATCTTCACTAACGACTTTAATCCTTATTTTATGTACACAATGGTACAAAATCCCGTGTATGTTTTGTACGGGAGATATTCAGCGTTCACTGCGTATTCAATTGTACTGGCTACCGTTTATCTGACGGCCATACTGTTTTCCACCTGATCATAAAAAATAATTGAATAGCAACCGAGGGGTGGGTATAGCCATAATATTACCATACCGTAGTGAGGGTGCGTTTCTACTAGTGCCTTTTTGCCAGGTTTTTACAACTCGGTTACAATATCTGTGGACCTCGCTGGAATGCGTACCCCCTTCCCGTTCTCCTTTCACCTCCCCGCGCTCGCCCCGGCTTGATTGTTTTGCGCACCATATCAGAGCGCTGACTCGACGTGACGTCATCGAGCCAGGTCCACAGATATTGTAACCGGGTTATACTTCTGAAGAGTCCACGAGTCCACCACAGATTTGGGAAAGGCGAAGGTGAAGACGCGCCTCACGCTGTCAAAATCGCTTAGGTATGTTTCATTTGATTCGTATGGAGTGTGATAGAGAGACATTGATTAAATACTTTAAAGGATCAGCACTTACTGACGTCACGCATACAATTTTAGGCTCCGCCCTGAAGCCGGATTTTTTATTTGCCAAAACTGTAAAATGGCGACAACAGCGGTATGTGCTGTCAGCGGTATCGAAATGTACGATGCGCGACGCTATATTTGAGAATTTTTACTTCAACATACGTCACATCTTTCCCGTCCTCTTAGCATAGCGTATTTGGTCTCCATGTATCTATACTAATATTATAAAGTTTGATTAAACGCTCTAATTTCAGGAACAACAGGTCGGAATTGAAAAATTTTTTTTGTATTGGATAGTGCGTTTATCGAGGAAGGCTATAATAATAGGCTATAATATAACATCACGCTGTGACCAATGGGAGCAGAGCATTAATTAAATCTTCCTTTTGGAGAGCTAGCGTTGCGTTTGCGAGCGCGCGTAGCTGCGGGTAATTTTCTAAAGTCTTTTCAACGAAACGCGAGACCAGACGTAAACAAAAGCCGATCATTTAGTAGTAGCGACGACGGAACAAACAAAATATGACTATCTCTTTCTATCTTGTTTGTTTGCTATCTGCCGCACCGCTCACGACTTTCGCTTTCAAGGTCAAAGCATGTCATGGGGGTTATCGTAAACATTTGGATAATATTTTATATTTTATTTTGATCCCCTAATCATAAACCTAGAATAAATATTTTAATTGACGCGTGATATTGACGTGTCACTTGTCTCAACATTCGAAGTGATTGTATAGAATAGCGTCCATTCGCGTGGATGGCGTGGCGCTGCATGACCTGACGTGCCACTCAGCGTGCTTCTAGTGAGGCACTGAAGTGGCGCGTAACACGAAACTTTCACTTATGTTAAATCTAGTTTCAAGATATCATTAAAAAAATTCAAACAATACGATATTATTGTCAAAACATAAATTTATTTTAAATTTGAAAAATTAGTATACGTTAAAAAGGTTGCGCAACCCTGCTTAAGCGAATGACCTGGCAGTCGGTTTGTTTACGTCTGGTATCGCTCGAGATTGAATAGACTTATATATTTTTTTCTTTTTCATTATTAGTTTTTTTTTCTTTTTCATAAATTAATATATGTTTTTTTTTTCATTTAATTCACGTTCTATCATTGTTCAAGTTACTAGCGCTTTGATAGAACCGCACCTTAATATCTAATGTACCTACCTAGGTGTTTTAGGGATCAGCTCACGGTGGGAAGATAGCATGGGATTAGGCTGTTTCCAGGCATTTAATCTTTTGGCAAATTGGACGCAGGTATCATCGACGCAATATCTCGCTGTCCGCAGCGCAATAAAAGGGAGAATCGGGCTTCTATTGCGCACTCTTTCACACTCTCAGTTCCTTATTTTATTTCAACGCGGGCAGCGAGATATGAGTCGACTAGAGTAATAAGTGTACTTGCATAATAAAAATATTAACAACTAGCAGACCCTGCATTGCTTGGGTTTTCCCATGTGAATTTAAAAAAATATTATATTCCCATTGAGTAACCGTACATAGTATATCTATGTATATTCCTTGTTTATAATATTAAGGCAAAATTAAAATCCAAAATATTCTAGGAAAATAAAACAGTGTTTTTTAAGAACTGACACTGGGAATTGCTTTTTCATATCCGGAATTTAAATAATTTTTGATCCAAAAATATTTTTTTTTAATGCAAATTTCCTGTCCTACAAGGTTTTATTGAGAAGTACACCTTGTTTATTTGCCTATAAGTAAAAAGATAAGTTTGGATTTAATCGGTTTGGTACGGGATTCTATAAATCCATGGTCATTAGGTATCCTTTGAAACGAAAATGGACCCTGGATTAACACATAGTCTATTTTTATCTCGGGAAATCCATGATTTTTTTAGTAAACTTATAGTAAGTTTCGTCATTCACCTTTAGTTTAAATTAGAAAAAATATATAGCCAGAGTTCCGCGCGTCTAGCTCGGAATCGATTCGATTACCGACAAAATTTACGACTCGGTCATTCGATTTACGAGCCAAGTTTAGTAGTTAACTCCGATTTACAATCGACTAATGAACTTAATTCGACGTGATCAAAGTTTTTATTGTCCCGGATTGGCGGTCGGGACTCGGGTTTGATTTAATTTCGGCGCAAAATGTCGCGATATTAATTGAAGTGGTTAGTAATTTTACGGAAGCGCTGCGCTAAATTTAAATGCACTTAATTTTATAGACACTAAATTGAGAGAGAATAATTGTTATAATGTTGGTAAATTTTTAATGACCGGGTGGCCACGTTGTAAAATCTTATTTTTTAGCTCTAATGTAATTATTTTGTTTCTTCTTATTGAATTACTGATCAAGTTTAAAAGAGGTACTTTTATTAGCCTATACAGTAAAAAGTATAGTTTATAACAGTGAGGAATACAACAATATGAAACTTAAGGATATAAGGAGGTACGTTAGTAACCTAGAAATTCGTTTCTTGTAAACAAAACGAATAACGTTATCGAGTTCCTATAATAATGTCAGTAACTTGTACTACAGCTGAATCGAAAATATTTTGTTATGAAATTGAATACATCGTAGTACTTAGATAGTAACTAGTATACCGATGCCTTTATACATTGTAGGCATACCTATGAAATAGGTATTCGTAAATCATTTAGTACTTAGCCAACAGGAGAGGATAGCATTAACTTTTTGCTGCAAAAAAAGTTCGGTAAGTACCCGTGACTCGTGGCTATAACTGTGGAGTTTCGTTCATATATACGATTCGTGCGGAATACCTTTTTACGACGAGTGTTACTATGCCAGTTTTACCATATTATGGTCCCGAAGGCAGTTAACACTAGAGTACACGCGCGGCCTACTATAGTAGACCAGGGTTAGTTTTTTTGTCGTAACTTTTTATTTTTGCATGCTAGAAGCTTGCGATTCCAGATAAGCCTCGTCTGGTAGATTCTTCGCAACCTTAGTACCCAACACAATTCCTGCGGAAACGCATGTGCGAGATATTTGGCGCCAAAAGCGCAGGCCTACTAAAGTAGTCCGCGCGTGTATTGATGTACCAAAATCAGGTAAGTAACTTTTCGTGTTTTATCGAATTATAACACTAAAATAATATTCTCCAGCTATGTTATGTTTGTATACTTATACCTTTGTTTAATTATTGTTATTTTAAAATTGGAAAATGTATTTTTTTTTATTTTTTTACAGATTTATAACATTAACGTCATGAGTGATTCACAAGTGTTTCCACTTGTGAATCTTTATTGCTACTTAAGCTAGACATTGATGATGAAGATGTGACAGAGAGTGAAGATGATAAAGTTGAGCCAGAACCAGACTAACAACAGGCCCTAGTTCTGCATGAGTCAGAGCTTCAGGAAAACGAAGAGGAAATGTTAAATGAAAGATCTGACGAAACATCAGATTCGGATAACACTCCACTCTGTCTGGAAGGTGCAGTCTAATCTAAAAATTGACAAACGGAACCATTTGGCACAAAAATATACCATCGGCAACGCGAACTCGAACTCAAAACCTAAGTATTAGATAAGCAAGCCCAAAAGGAGATAGAGCTAGAAATGCTAAGGATCCATTATCCAGTTTCAAACAATCCGAACCCGACAACTTAAATTGAGGATTGGGGCACTTTTCGGCAGCACAATTCAGGATTCCCAAGTATCTAAATCATGATTTGACACCAAAGACAGCACGAGATGGTCGATGTGCACTCTGCGCGAGAGCCCGAAATCGGTCGACAAAAAAGTGGTGAAAGACTTGCTACTAGAATATTTTTCACAATCACTAAGCATGAGTATATCATGAATGCTAGGAAAATGAAGAAAATAGTAATGAAGAGTGGTTTTAATAAAAACAAAAAAAACGGTGAACTCAGTATTGCCATTTTTGTTACTTTTTCGCAGATATTTAATAAATTGCTAATTGTTCACTATTTTAAATATTGTATTTAAATTGTATTGTTGTAATGTTAACTTAAATAAATATTTTCTCCATTCCATTTGTTATTTTAATCAAATAGTTATAAATATACAATTTATTGACTTTTTAAAATGGGCTACTATAGTAGGCCACGCGTGTACTCAAGTAAAGAAAAGAGGCGCGTGTACTGTAGTGTTAAGGACTTCTGTCAAACAAACAATCTAGACAAACATTCAAAAACATCTTCTAGGTCTGAGTTATTATTATATAGTAAATAAATTTTAAATCACATTGGATCAACAGACCATTGGAAGTAAGTGTATTATTACGTCTGCTTACAAGATGCTATTTTAATTATGTAATGCATTATTTAAAACTAAATTGTAAACACATTTAAGTTTCTTGCCCGTTCTTCTCTTATCGGTAGTCAGACATTGTCAAACAAAGTATTTGTAAAGGTTGATCAAGTGTCTGTGATTTAGGCCTATGCTAAAGAATCCACACTTTCGGTTTTTTTTTTCAAAACCCAATTCAAACACAACTTCAAATTACATATTATACTTTAATATCTGGGTGACCGAGCTTCGCTCGGTGGCCAATAGATGGCAGCAGTAGTCATATATATTTTTTTTGGTAAATTCGACATTTTCTAAAAATGAATCCTAGCTAGATCGATTTATCGCCCACAAAACCCCCTGTATACTAAATTTCATGAAAATCGTTGGAGCCGTTTCCGAGATCCAGATTATATAGAAATATATATACAAGAATTGCTCGTTTAAAGGTATAGGATTTATTATACCTACCTAGGTACACAGGTACTTATGATTTGAGTTTTCCATATATCGATAGTGGTAATAGCTAGGTATTTCACGACTTAAAACTAACTTTAAAAGGGTTCGCAAACGCGCTATTGGGGCACTATTATGCTCGCCATTCCCACTCCTGTTGGGCGAGTACTCAGTGATAGGAATGCTTGAGCAAATGTTAGACAATGCAGTGACCGGAAGTGGCAAACACGTGTATCCGTTGCTGTTAGCACATCCGCCGAGCTCTTTGACTAATCTATGTATTTGTAGATAGGCGTGTATGTTTGTATGTATACCTAGATTCCACTCTAGATCCTATAGTTTAATAATGTTTGGATTTTGGAATGTTTGTCAATAGTCCGAAAAGAAAATTTGTTTATTGAAGTTTCTTTTCGGACCGTCACCTTGAATGTGTGAGAAAAACGTTTTCATCGTTATCGCAATCGTTTTGAAACTCTGCCCGCTGATTGGTTCCCTGATTTACGCCAGCCGATAGGAAGGCAGAATATGCGAACGATTGCGATAACGATGAATACGTTTTTCCTAGGCAATCACCCCTCGTATCGCGCAAGGGGGCTAGGCGAAAGAAAATAGATATTTTGCGTGATGAAAGTCCCATCACGAAGAAAATCTACGGAAAACTTCCAAACTCTAGGGTAAAAGTTTATCTTACTAGTCAACAGAAGGGGTGCCCATGCAATCACGTATAGAGATTTGGTATTGTACTCGTTAACGTCATTTAACTGAAGACAGCGCCATCTATCGAGCGATGGGTGTAATCAAGAAATGAAATAAGAAATGGAGTTTTGTCTTGGATGTAATTCCAAACTTTGTTTCTACCGAGTGTTCCAGGCACACACGTCTTTTTAGGGTTCCGTACCCAAAGGGTAAAAACAGGAGCCTATTACTGAGACTTCGCTGTCCGTCCATTCGTCCGTCCGTCTGTCACCATCTCTTGAACCGTGATAAATACTTAAACCATAATAAAATATTCACAGAATATTTAGTAAAAATAAACTTTAAAAATAATTAAATAAAAAAATGTTTAAGGGGGCTCCCAAGAAATACTCGTAAACGTGATTTTTTGTAAAACATTCATGCTCGTCTCTCAAACATTTCCAGCTGTGGGAATCGAACCCACGACCTCCAACGCAGACTGTAGGACTACTACGCTACGTCATTCAGTCCTCCCATTTCTCCCCACATTGTTAATAAGAGCGGTCGGGTGGTCCATTACAGATATCAGCGAGGATGCTGCGTCCAGACGTCGCCTGGAGATCGAACGTAAACATTGCACCGGATTGCTTAGCTCCGACTTACCCGCTGTCTCAGAGTTATGGAGAGTTGTAGATGTAGCACATTACATTACATTAACTGGAAGCTGATTTAAAAAAAAAAAAAAACAAAAAAAAAACAATTCGTTTTAGCGTTTCTTAGAATTTCATGATATTAATTGTAGTATAGCTGACTCGGAAACTTTGTTTTGCCATATAATTTTTTTCTCACTTAGCTGTATGTAAAATAGTTCTTGGTTCACATCCTATTCTAAGGACTACCTTATAGATACACAAAAAAACACAAAAAATAAATGAAATGAAATGAAAAAGTCAAACCGTTTCGGAAGACTTTTGTTACAATACACTGTGAATTGTGATATTGTGTGTGAATTTTAATTATCAGATATTGTATTTTAGACAAGTGAGCAACGTTATTTAAATCTTAATCACCATAATATAATTGACTGTTATTACATTTGTAATAATTTAGAACTCCTTAACTTTTACAACTTCAACACTGCTCGCGGCTCCTAATTTCGGGTACTCTTAAATTCTGCGAGAACCATAGATAGCCTATGAACTCGTATGTCCAGGGTATAATCTATCTCTGTCCCAAATTTCAGCCACTTAAAAATTGCGCCATCTAAACATATTCTTAGTCTAAGTAGTACAGCAGCTCTCAATATCCTGTTACAGGAGATAACATATTCTAAAAACATTTATAAAAATCATTTATGCATATTTGATAAAAAGATTCCGACGAATTGAGAACCTCCTCCTTTTTTTGAAGTCGGTTAAAAATAGAAATAGCATTCCCAAACGTCGCTTGAAAATGAGATCGAATGTAAACATCATACTATGTATATTGCAAAGCGCTTCATTCTATCTCAAAGGCCGGTGCATACCTACTACAACTATGGGAATTTTTGTTAATTTTACTATAGACGAGTAAAGAAAACTTATTATTAGCTTATTTTAATTACTATACAAATCTTGCCCGCGTGGAATGGTGCCAAGAATACTGACTGCATTTCCGCGTTGAAGAGCTAGGCTGATACGTAAGACGAGTAAAGTGATATTAAAATCAATAGTCCCGTTTTCCAATAATGCGCACCTAGATGATCTGAGATGGAATGTAAAATCACACTAGATTTCTAAGCGCTTCATTCTATCTCAAAGGCTGGTGCATACTACAGCTATGACACTTTTCGTTAATCTTGTTATAGACAAGTAAATTGATATTAAAATCAGTAGTCCCGTTTTCCAATATTACAATGCGTTGGTGCAAGCAATAATGCGCGCCAAACGTCGCTTGAGACTGAACGTAAACATCGCACTAGATTGCTAAGCGCTTCATTCTATCGCAAAGGCCGGTGCATACTACAGCTATACACTATTCGTTAATTTTATTACACACGATTAAAGTGATATTAAAATCAGTTGTCCCGTTGTCAACAACCGTCCGTGTCCCGTGTAACACTGAGCTGGTGTAGCAAGGCTCACATAGACGTAGCTTGAAATGAAATGTAACATTGCACTATATTGCAAAGATTTTCACTCTATCTCAAAGGCCGGTACATACTACACCTATAAAACTAATCGTTAATCTAATCGCCTATAAAGGCGAGTAAAGTGATATTAAAATCAGTTGTCTCGTTCTCGAATAATTACACTGTGTTGGTGCAGTCAGGCGCGCCTAGACGTCGCTTGAGACTGAACGTAAACATCGCATTATAATAATTATTGATAGGCGCTTCATTGTATCTCGAAAATCGGTGCAATCTACTTACAGCTACTACACTATTCGTTAATTTTGTTATAGACAAGTGATATTAAAATCAGACGTCCCGTTTTCCAATATTATTGTTCAGTAATATACGTTCGTAAACATTGCACTTGATTGCTAAGCGCTTCATTCTATCACAAAGGCCGGTGCATACTACAGCTACGACACAATTCGTTAATCTTGTTATAGATAAGTAAAGCGATGTTAAAATCAGTTGTCCCCTTGTATTCGTACATTGTACAACTGCACTATGCTGCTGCTGGTGTAGCAAGGCGCACCGAGACGTAGCTTGAGATGGAATGTAAACATCGCACTAGATTGCTAAGCGCTTCACTCTATCTCAAAGGCCGAGTGCATACTTTCGTATTCTCTAAAGCGTAGATATTGTTCCCTAATTCTAAGAAAATTTTAGGGATCTGCAACCTACCCGTTGATTCATGTTATACTTATCAACAATCCAATTCTCTGCTGCTCTGCTGGTTTGGGTCTGCCAATGCTACGGTTTCTGTAGCGTTTGCTATCCTGTTTTGCCACTTCAACTTTGCGTCACTTTAAGTTATCTCGAGTTGAAATCATCCGAGTGACTTCAATTTAAATTAATTTAAATAAATTTGTTTATTTAAGTTTCGGTTTATGTGTAACCGTATTAATTACCGTCCGTAAAAAAAAAATCTATGCTTCAATATTAATAAAAAAAATCTTTACCACGTACAATTGAAATGCAATTATATTACTTTTTAATCGGCAAAATAAATCGAGTAGTAAATAATCGAATAATATATGAATGATAAATGTGCACTGAGGTTTATACGAGCGGGGTGCACTGCAGTTGCATAATCCGGCAAACTCGATGTCAATTGGTTTCGCAGCTTAATACATTTAAATTATTGCCGTGGAATGAAAACTGAACACTGATATTTTATAACAAAGAATATTGGAAATGTTATAAAATAGATATATTTTATCTGTGTACATCAAATAAGTAAAATTGTCTATCTTGTCTATGATGACATGTGACTTACTTCCTTTCTGTGTGTAATGGCTACAAGACGAACTGTGTACTGTGAATTTATTAATAAATTAATATTTACAAAAGTAAAACGCCGTTTCCTTTAAGATTAGGTTATGGGCCCAGCCCACTCATCGTAGTTTTCTCGCCCTTTGAGTTTTGGCACGTTGGTTAGGAACGAAGACGACGCCATTTTTCCGATGACCTTGACTGATGACCGGTCCCTGATTTTCTCAGTCCTATGCTAACTAAATTTTCCAGATTATGCCCGTTAGGCAGTAAAGTGGAAAATTTAGTTAGCATAGGACTGAGAAAATCAGGGACCGGTCATCAGTCAAGGTCATCGGAAAAATGGCGTCGTCTTCGTTCCTAACCAACGTGCCAAAACTCAAAGGGCGAGAAAACTACGATGAGTGGGCTTTCGCAGCTGAGAGCTTGTTAGTCCTCGAAGGTATGGCGAAATGCATTAAACACGAAACTCCTATAGCCGAAGCGGCGGAGGACGCGAAGGCGAAAGCTAAATTGATTTTGACAATAGATCCATCGTTATACGTGCATATCAAGGGCGCTACGTCTACGAGAAGTTTATGGCTTAAACTCAAATCAATGTTTGATGACTCGGGATTTTCGAGAAGAATATCATTGCTCAGAAATTTGATTTCGATTCGTCTTGAGACTAGTGAATCTATGACGAGCTATGTAACTCAAATTATGGAGACTGCCCATAAACTGCAAGGAACAGGTTTTTCGGTGAATGACGAATGGATTGGCTGCATAATGTTGGCGGGTTTACCCGAAAAATACTATCCAATGATCATGGCATTAGAGCATTCGGGGATCGCCATTACTGCCGATATCGTAAAAACCAAGTTGATCGATTTGGCTGGCAACAGTGAATCTGCCGGAAGTGCATTCTTTAGCATAGGACGGCGGCAACGACAACATTCTAAAGTTGGTAGTATTGACAGCCGCAGAAAAGATGTCTCTGAGCAACAGCAACATGGCGGCAGTACGTCAAACCACACGTCAAAGTCAAACAGCAATGTCAAAACTGACAAATCCAGAATTATTTGTTACCGGTGTAAATTAAGTGGACATTTTCGGAGCGAATGCAAGAGTAAAATGCCGGCTAAGCAAGAAATTCAAAAGACAAATGCATTTTCTGCAGTATTCCTTAGTGCAAACTTCAAAAAGTGTGACTTTTACATAGATAGCGGAAGCAGCTGCCATTTCATTTCTGACGTAAATATGCTGAGAAATATTTCATATTCGCCCGCAATAACACAAATAAGTGCAGCTAACAAATCTATAATGTCGGTGCTGTGCTCGGGCGAAGCTGATATAGTGACGGTCACGCCGAAGTATAAGTACGAAGTGACGCTTAAGGACGTGTTGTGTGTACCAGACCTGAGTACGAATTTAATATCGGTTAGTCAACTGATAAAGAATGGTAACAAAGTGGATTTCGAAAAGGATTGCTGTAAAATATATAACAAAAAGAACAGTCTTGTAGCATTAGCCAGGTTGTGTGACGGAGTTTATAAACTAGAAGTGGAGCATCTAACCCCACCATGTTTATTGACATCTCCAGTGGAGGCCAGCAGTGAAGTGTGGCACCGGAGGTTAGGTCACATCAACATAAGTGACCTGAACAGAATGAGAAATGGAGCCGTCACAGGCATATTATATACAGATAAGGCAGTCAGTAGTAAGAATACTTGCAGAGTCTGCTGCGAGGGAAAGCAGACACGTCTACCGTTTGGCCAAGGAACAAGGAGCGGAGAACCCCTGGACACCGTTTGGGCAGACGTGTGTGGGCCAATGGAGGTCACCTCGATAGGAATGGCCAGGTATTTCCTTGTTTTTGTTGACGATTTTACTCGTATGGCCTTTGTATATTTTCTTAAAGCAAAAAGTGAAGTTTTCAAGTACTTTAAAGAATTTAAATCATTGGTAGAAAACCAGCAAAGTAGAAAGATTAAAATATTACGGACTGATAATGGCTTAGAGTTTTGTAGTAATGAGTTTGAGGATTATTTGAAGGATGCTGGTATTATCCATCAAAAGACAAATCCTTACACCCCTGAGCAAAATGGTATGAGCGAGCGCATTAACCGTACCATTGTTGAGAGAGCTCGTTGTTTATTGTTTGACGCAGGCCTTGATAAGAAGTTTTGGGCAGAGGCCACAAATACCGCTGTCTATCTTAGAAATAGGTCAGTTGCATCAGGTTTGAATGATAAAACACCGTATGAGCTCTGGCATAAAAGAAAACCAGATTTAAGTCATGTCCGAATATTTGGTAGTGAAGTCATGGTCCATGTTCCAAAGGAGAAAAGACAGAAATGGGACACCAAGTCTAAGAAGCATATTCTAGTCGGTTTTTCTGAGAATGTTAAAGGCTACAGAGTATATGATCCTACTAAGAGATGTGTGAACATTAGTAGAGATGTAGTCATTCATGAAAATTTAGAAAAGAACTGTATAACGGACACAAGTGTATCAGTTTCAGTTGGGGACACTATCCAAACAGAGGAGTCGAGCAGTCATGTTATGAAAGACGAGGAAATTAAAGAGGAACCTACTTCAAGTCCAGATCTGAACATTTCAGACTCGGAGTATCATAACGCTTTGACTGATTTGGATACTATGTCACCTCAACGTCAAAATAAGGATGAGGAGAAGTTAACATCACTGGAACCAGTTATGAAACGCACCAGGAAGCAGCCAGAGAGGTATGGGTAAGTATACAAACTTTTGTACTTCATCGAGTCCAGGATTCACCAGCGACCCCATTACTATCCAGGAAGCTCTGAATAGCTCGGATAGAGATAAATGGATCGAGGCTATGAAGGACGAGCTGCAGGCATTCGAGGAGAATGACGCGTGGGTTCAGGTCAGTGAGATACCTCCAGATAAAACCTTAGTGCAGTGTAAGTGGGTGTATAAAAGAAAGCTTAACAGTGATAATAGTGTGCGATACAGAGCGCGTTTAGTGGCAAAAGGCTTCACGCAGAGGCTCGGTATTAATTATCAAGAGACATTCTCACCCGTAGTTAGACATTCTACCCTTAAGTTATTATTTGCACTATCTGTACAGTTAAATTTTGATGTTACTCATTTAGATGTCAAAACAGCATTTTTAAATGGTTATTTAAAAGAGGACATTTATATGATTCAGCCAGACATAAATTGTGATCAGAGTAGTAAAAATAAAATTGTAAAATTAAAGAAAGCAATTTATGGCTTGAAACAGTCTTCTAGATGCTGGTATGAGAGAGTAGAACAATGTTTATGTGAATTAGGTTTTAGAAAAAATAAAATAGAACCTTGTTTATTTTCAAAGACATCTGAAAATGTAAAAATTATTATCGCTTTATATGTTGATGATTTTTTTGTTTTCTCTAACAGTAAATTTGAAACAGACAATTTAATTTCTGTGTTAAGTTCTAAGTTCAAGATAAAAAATCTAGGTCAGGTTCAGCAATGCCTTGGCATGAGAGTTAAAATTGATAAAAAATGTAATGTTATTACTTTAGATCAGGAGCAGTATGTAGAAGAATTATTGGCTAAGTTTAACATGCAAAATTGTAAAATTGCTAGTACTCCAATGGAATGTAAGCTAGATATTGAAAAGTCTGAGACATGTAATACTGAAATTCCATACCAACAGTTAATAGGAAGTCTAATGTATCTATCAGTGCTTACAAGGCCAGATATTTCGTTTAGTGTGAGTTTTCTTAGTCAGTTCAATAATTGTTATACTAATGTACACTGGAATTATGCTAAGAGGATACTTAGATATTTAAAGAAAACTAAAAATTATTGTTTAAAATATGTAAAAGAAAAAGCTGAGCTTGAAGGTTATGTAGATTCAGATTGGGGAAGCAGTTGTATAGACCGAAGGTCATACACAGGTTTTTGTTTCCTAATGTCAGGCTCTGCTATTTCTTGGGAGAGCAGAAAGCAGCGAACTGTGGCTTTGTCATCTATGGAAGCCGAATATATGTCCATAGCGGAGGCTTGTAAAGAGGCTATATATTTGAGATCTTTGTTATCTGAACTAGTAGGCAGTTCAAGCACTGTATTGTTGTATAATGATAGTCAGAGTGCGCAGAAGTTGGTGGCAAACTATATCTGTCATAGAAAGAGCAAGCATATAGATATAAGATACCATTTTATAAAAGATGCAGTAAATGATAAGATTATTGATTTAAAATATTTGCCAACAACTGCCATGCCTGCTGATGTTTTAACTAAAGCTCTGAATCCTGTGAAACATTATTCATGCTTAGAAGGAATGGGGGTTCAGGAATTAAAATAATAAAAGGGTTATAATTGAATTAATGTGAGTTTATTTGATGTAGTTGGGGTGTTATAAAATAGATATATTTTATCTGTGTACATCAAATAAGTAAAATTGTCTATCTTGTCTATGATGACATGTGACTTACTTCCTTTCTGTGTGTAATGGCTACAAGACGAACTGTGTACTGTGAATTTATTAATAAATTAATATTTACAAAAGTAAAACGCCGTTTCCTTTAAGATTAGGAAATATCTAGCGAAACAGTATTAAAGGGCAAACACGGTTTTATTTTTGTTGTCCTCGCCCAGTACGTAAGTATTTTGTGTTTGTCACGTGTGGCATAATTGTTTGAAATAAATGTTTCTTCTTTCTTATTCTTTCTTTAGACAGCACTTTTAGCTTTGCACCCGGCAACAGGCAGCATTGAGAGAAAATAATATGACAGAAGAAAGACGTTTTTAAAAAATGCAATAAAATTAAAAAAAGGTGGATATTTTAGAGCAACTCGAACCTCCGCGATTACAACACTTCATTAGGGCTGACATGTTTTTAAAAAATAAAAGCCCTTTAAATTTAAGAATAAAAAAAAACACTTCATTGAATTTAGTTCCAAAGCAATGCTTCACGGACGGACATGGCTAGGGTTCTTTGTGAACTACGGAACTCTAAAAAAGTATGGATGGGCCTAATTATCACGTCATAAGGCTGCGGTTAGCCTCCACTTATAGATTCAGGGCTTTCAAGAACTAACGAACTTGAAACTGGACAAAAACTTACTAATATTTTTAATTAAAAAAAAATACAAGTTTGTAAAAGTACTTGCAACATTGGGTTGTAAAAGTAAAATTTTTTACAATTTGCACTTATTGTTTAAATTATTTTATGTAAGTTGTAAGTGTTCATATTTTGTAAAACTTTATATTTTCGTAAGTTTGTATTTTGTATCTTTTATTGTTTAGTTTGCGACTGTAAATACCTACCTATACCTTTTTTTTTTTTATCGTGGGGAATCCTCATGGATACCCAGTCGCCCGGGGGAGCGGCTGGATTATGCCGGACTCTTACCGGCTAAACCCCACGGTGTTTCCTCCTCGCACCGTATGGCGGGAACACGGGAACGCTTGCGCAAACCTCCGCGAACCCGCCGGTGCGCGGCCGCTTGCGCAGCCCCTCCACGAGGTGGAGCATGGAGCTCCCCTCCAACAGCAAGGCCGGCCAGAAACACCTAAGCCGGCCTTACCTTCTCGGCGCCCATCCGTAAGGCGACGGACCCCCCCGGGACCGCCACCCAGGGGCCGTGGGCACGGGTAAGCCGTTACCTGCGAAGCTTGCTCCTGCACTTCGCTGGCATCGACCTCCCATACCCCGCGGCGGATCTGATCTTTGGCTCCGCCGCAAACCACCAAACAGCCGCAGAGGACAGGGAGAACGGCAACGACACACCGACACTCCTCTTCCCCTGCGGCCCCGCCGCCGACGCATCTAACGGTGCGCCACCGTTTGGTCGCGGGAGATAGGGCGAGCGGCAACGACACACCGACACGCCTCTCCTCCCGCGACCCCTCCTGGCTGCAGGAGACAGAAAACTCTGTCCCCCGCACCCCTCTTGGACGCATCCAGAGCGGGCCCATCTCCAGGCCCACTCCGAGCGTCCCCTCCTGGATTCCTTTTGGCTTCACCGTGGGGCCCAATCACGGCTACTGAGCCCCCCCATCGCGACAAGATTGGAATCCATCGGGGGGGACCTACCTATACCTGACTGCATTCGATTCGAGCGTTGACTATAGCCAGTTCTAGTTTTGTCTATTATTATACAGAATAGAAGGCAGAACCATTATCACTGTATTAAACATATTAAAGACATAAAGTAAAAAGTATGTTACTTGATTGGTTTCTTTAGTTTGGTTTTCAAATTTATATGTACTAATAGCTGACCCAGCAAACGTTGTTTTGCCATTACAGATTTCAAAAAGCTTAAAAGTAAGCTTTTTTCGAATATACGTAGAAAATTTCATAACAATCGGTCCAGTCGTTTTGGAGAAGTTTGATAACAAAAATTGGCTCGAGAATTTTATATATTACAGAAAAAGAAAGATTGTATATTAAAGTATCTAATTATAAATCAATATTTAGATTTAAGTAAAATATTTTATCGGAGAAACCGAAACTAGCATAAAGCTTTCGTAAGCTGACGGTAAAATCCCTTACTTTGTTCGTAGGTACTCGTATATTCAAAGTTATTTAACAGCAAAAAAAAATTCATATAAATATAAACAACACGATCAAAAATAACGAGCCCTTCTTCCCAAACAAAACCTCATTCGGCCCTTAGCGCCCTAAAAAGGGTTAGCAATTTCATAGCTGTGTCTCACTCGTCGTATACAGGGATCGAGCTAGGGTTGACACCGGGCTGATAAAAATTAATATAATATATAAGACATTGAGGATCTCCAAAATTAAACACAAATTGTTTCCCTGAAATAACAAAGTTTTGTTTTATTACAAGTTTTGTTTTATTTTACAATTATCTAGTTATTATCAAGTTACGACAATTACACTTCTATCTCACCTGAAATAACAAAGAAACGACATTTAAAGTTCACTATATCTCGAGTCCTCAATCACATTCTTTCTATGAGTTTTTATTACGACAAAAATGCACACAACAATTTCAGCGTCCCTCGCCATTTTAAATCATCGACACAGATCAATATCATAGATACGCGACAGCTGATACGCGAAGCGCGGCAAATTCAAATGAATGAAATGTCACTCATTTCATTACATCTCCCCCCCTAAGAGCGAAAATTCTAAGCAATATATCTGTAAAATGTACTTATAAGTCATCTTCATATTCATTATCATCTCCTTCATCTTCTTCAGCCTCTGTTATGACAGGTTGCAATTTTGTTATATGAAATAATGTTGATTCTGTTTTTCTGTTGCCTGTATCAATCCTATAAATGGAATTCGATATTTTCTCTATTATTTTGAAAGGGCCTATTTTTAATTCGTCTAATTTCTTTCTATTCAGTCTATTTCCATTTTCTACATATACACTGTCTCCTACATTAAATTCTTGCATTTTTCTATTTCTATCAAATATTTTCTTGTTATACTCATGAGATTTTATTGTATTCTCTAATGCCAATCTTCTATCAGCAATCCACTTGTCTTCCTTTTCCATCGTTTTGAATTCATTTGGTAGAATACTGACATTTGTACCATCCAGTAAATATTTTGGTGCAAAACCTGTAACGGAGTGTTCTGTTTCATTATATTTTTGTATACATTCTCTTGCCAGTGTTGTCCATGTTCTCTTATTATTTTTCTCATTCATTTTACACCTTATTTTATTTACTATTGTTTGGTTTAATCTTTCATTCAAGCCGTTCGAGAATGGTGTATTCACGGCTGTAAAAATTAGTTTAATATTATTTTCCTGCAAAAATTGTTTAAATTCTCTTGAATTTATGCCCGGATATTGATCTGTCAGGATAATTCCAATCTCATCTGTCTCTAGTACTTTCTTTGTTAAATTTATAAAGTCACATGCATTCTGGGTTTTCGAAGTCGCAATAAATGCATATCTTGTGTAGTGATCTACTAAAAGGTGTAGATATTTCTTTGTAGACCTAGATCCTCCAAATCCACCAATAGTATCCATTGACATTATTTCAAATGGTTTGGTAGCTGGTCCCAGTTGTGACATTAATCCAATTTTTTTTTGACATCTTGATTTATTTTTTATGCATATTTCACATGTTTTACAAATATTTATGATATTTTTTGTTAGGTTTATAGCCGTATATATTGAACTTATTTTTTTCTGCAGTTGTCTGATCCCAATATGGCATAAATCTTCATGCACCTTTTTTATAAGTTTTTTACTAAATTCTTCTGAGAGGATAATCTTTTCCTGTTTCTTTATTTTTTTATAATAGATATTATTTTTTAGTATTAAATTTTGTTTCTTTTCTCTTATTGTTTCATTTTTCTCTTGGTCTCCAACTATATCTTTTATTTGTATTAAATTAACTATTCTCAATGTTTCCTCTCTGTTATCTTCTGGTTCTAATACAGGGTTTCGGCTCAAACAGTCTGCTTCTACATTTTCTTTACCAGGTATATATTTTACGGTAAAGTCATACTGAGATAGGTAGTATGTGAGATCACCCAATTCTTCATCTGTCCTGCATTTAATGTTCATGTTCTCTAGAGGTTTGTGATCTGAGTAAATGGTGAATTGTTTTCCGATGAGCCAGTGCTGCCAATATTTAACAGCTTCTTTCATAGCAAGACATTCTAAATATATAGCCTTTTTCCGTTTTTGATGTTCATTCAATTTTTTTGAGAAATATGCCACCGGTTTGTCTTTACCATCTAGTTGTGTCTGTTTTAATATTGCTCCAATGCCCTCCAAAGATGCATCGGTAAAGATTTTGATTGGTAAGTCTTTGTCGAATATTTCCAAGACCGGTTGCGAACATAAATATCTTTTTATCAGATTGAATGCTTCTTCACATTTCTCTGACCATACAAATTTCTCGTTTTTTCGTAATAAATTGTGTAATGGATCTAAAATAATTGCACTTCTTGGTATATAGTCATGGTAGAAGTTTATTTTTCCCAAAAATTGTCTGATGTTCTTTTGCGTCTTAGGAGTTGGAAAGTTCCTTATTGAAATCAAATTGTCTTTTAGTGGTCTTACTGAATTGTTCTGAATTATATGGCCGAGGTATTTTACTGAGTCTGAAGCAAAGGTACATTTCTTAAACTTCAGTCTAAAGCCTTCTTTAATTATTGCCTCTAATACATTTCTAATGTGCCTTATATGTTCTTCAAAGGTAGACGAGTATATCAAAATATCATCGATATAGTTAACAGAGTATCCTGTGAGATTGTGTTTTCTTAGAATATTGCTTAAGATTCTCTGGAAAATTGCTGGTGATGTTTTCAAGCCAAAAGGGAGGCAGGTCCACTGGAAGTGGCCATCTTGTGTGACAAATCCTGTTTTACTTCTGTCTTCCACCCGTAATGGTATTGCCCAAAATGCTGAGTTTATATCTAGTGTAGTAAAATACTTGCAATTTCTAGTTTTAATAATTAGATCATCTATCAAAGGAAATGGTTGAGCTTGTGGTATAACTATTTTGTTTAACTCTCTGAAATCTACACATAAACGGGATTTTCTATTTTCACCTTTTTTAAACGCCAATGTCACTGGAGCAGCGAAAGGACTGTATGATTCTTCTATTAAATTGTTCTTTAGTAACATCGATATTTGCTCTTCAATTTCTAATCTATCTTGTATTGTACATCTGTATGGTCTTTTACTACAATATTTATTTACTTGTAAATCTATGCGAGCTTCATAATCTTTAACTGAACCTATATCATACTTGTCCTTAGCAAATATTGTTTTATATTCCTTTATAATTTTCTCTATCTCAATTTTCTTTTGATTATCTAAATGGTCTGTCATACTTATAAATTCCTCTGTTTGTATGTGTTCATTGAAATTTACTGTATATTTTTTTATATTATTATCTTCATTTCTGTTATCTTTAGACATCCTGTCTATTTTATTTGTTATTTTCTTTTGTTCTATCTGCAAGTTCTCATTTTGGGTTAATCTGAATTTCTTTATCATATCTAATCCGATTATGAAATCATCAAAATCTTCATTTTCTACTATGTATACATCCACCTCTTCTTCTAAATCAAATATTTTAATTTTTATTGTTATCAAGCCATCCATCTTCTTCACACCATTAACCGTTCTCATGTATGCTATGTTCACATCATCTTTTTTTTCTTTTACTTTTATTAATCTTGAATTTATTATAGAAATCTGTGAGCCTGAATCATAAATACCACTCACTTCTAGTTTATTTTCTAATAAAAGCTTGATTTTGATTAATGGTGTGCTTACTAGTTTTTTTCTCAGTATTTATGTCTACTTCAATTATGGAGTTATTGTTTACATTTTTAGTTTTAAGATCTTTTTCAGGTTCATTTTTATTTTTCTTGAACCAACATGACTCCTCCGGATGATATCTAATCCCTTTGTCCAAAGACTCACAAGTCTTACATGACTTCTTCTCATAAGTTTTATTTTTATTATAAAATGTACTGCTCTTTATGTTAGTTGAGTTTTTCTTATACATCGTGCCTTCATATTTTCTTATCTCGTTGAACAAGTCAGTAGTGTTGTTGAGTTCATCCCTGTTTAACTTATTTAAGATAAATCCAGGTAAACCAGTTGCAATAAGATCTATCATTGTTTTGGAATCTATAGATTTGTTTATATCTAATAAAAGCCGTTCTTTTTTTATGGCATAATCAATTAACTGTCCTTCTTTATACCTAAATGCGAGAGCATATGTGACTATGTCCCATCCTTGGTTTTTAAAAGTTTCTAAAAACTTGTCTTTCCATTCACTCCATTCAGAATTTATTGTTAGTTTTATGATCATCGAGCTATACCAATCCAAACAAGGTTTATCTAAAAATAACCTCAAAATATCTATTTTTGTCTCATCTTTTGTTATATTAAAGCGCGCACACTCTTTTTCAAAAATTTCTATCCATTGCATCGCATTAGGATTTTTGCTTGTGAATTTTTCAATAATAAATTTTTCTGAGATATGTTTTAAGTTATGTTGACTTTCTTTCTTAGTTGTAGTTTCTATTAATTGTTCCAAGATTTGTTGCAAAGTGTCATTTTTGTCCTTTGCTTGTGTTGTGCTCACTTCATCTAAATATTGATCTAAAAATTGCATATTACCTTCCTCATCTACATATGTCTTCTTTAGATTTTCATCCAACTTTATCCATACTTTTCTACTCTGGTGTCTTTTTTTAATGCTATTTTTTACTTTTGTGAAAGTGTTCGTTTTAACAATATATGTATGATGACTCACCGGCTTCAGTTCCTCGGGTAAAACATAACATTTTCCTTCTTCAGTAGATATTGAGGTTATAGCTAATACATTTGATTTGCCATCATTTGAGGCTATTATTGTAAACTCAAATTGAAGCCGGTCCATCTTCTTTTAGTTCACAAAAATGTCGTTTTATAAGACATTGAGGATCTCCAAAATTAAACACAAATTGTTTCCCTGAAATAACAAAGTTTTGTTTTATTACAAGTTTTGTTTTATTTTACAATTATCTAGTTATTATCAAGTTACGACAATTACACTTCTATCTCACCTGAAATAACAAAGAAACGACATTTAAAGTTCACTATATCTCGAGTCCTCAATCACATTCTTTCTATGAGTTTTTATTACGACAAAAATGCACACAACAATTTCAGCGTCCCTCGCCATTTTAAATCATCGACACAGATCAATATCATAGATACGCGACAGCTGATACGCGAAGCGCGGCAAATTCAAATGAATGAAATGTCACTCATTTCATTACATAATATTATGTACTATTTTTTAATTAATATACTTTGCTGATTGATTAAACATGTGCAATATCTCGCTGCCCGTGGCGCAATCAAATGGGCAAACAGGACATCGGTTATCAGTGGAGCTGCTATCGTACAGCCTGTAAGTGTGGCAGAGGGCGCTACAGATGTCTTATCGGTTCTAATTAAAAAAAAATGTTTCACACACTAAACCGATTTAACTGAAATTTGAAATATAAACAGATTCAGTACGAAAATTACTTTACGTCCCGGAAAAATCTTTGTTCTCTCAGAATTCGCGAAAAGCTGGAGGCAGAGAGGAATAACAAATTAACAAACATTAGGTCGCTTTTGTTTAACACTCAATTTTGATGCCCAATGCCCATATTCCGCAGGCTTTGATCTAATGCAATCTAATCTTCGAATATAATAAAAAAATCTCATAGCACAGTGTTTGTATTGGAATTTCTTGTGTATATTCAATACGTTTGAAAATAGAAGAACGTAAACTATTTTCAAGTCAGAAATAATATGTATAACAAAACAATTTTTTCGTGACAGCTAATAATATTATGTAAAAATTGGTAACAGGATACTGAAAAATTAAAGATAAGTTTTTTTGAAACAATTCGTGAATTTTTTTGCCCGACCATGGTGATGCAAATACTTTCTTCTGATAAAAACGTTGGCAGCCCTATTAAGGGTGTATAGCCGAGCCTCTTAAGGGTCTTTTCTATTCGGAGAGGCGAAGGGTTGGCATAAGTGGTACGCTCCAATATCTGAAAATGTTTTGATTGTATTGAATCAACACTCGTCCAGTTCTGAGAGAGGAAGTTTCTCGATTTTCAAGCACGACTTCGGTTTTTTAATACGATTGAGTTGAAAATGCACCCTCAAAAAAAATTGAGGCGAGTTTCTTTGTCATGGCGTTTCTATGTTTTTTATTGGTTTGGATAATATACACACACAGCACAGCAATAGATAAAAATAGTAAAGATGGGCCGATCCGAACATTTTACGTAAACCTTCTTCATACAAGCAAACAGTAGCGTCAAAACTCAAAATACCCGCCGCCGCCGCTGACCGAACTACCGCGTGGCCTTATACTGTTGGTACTAATTGACACCCATAAACTGGCGACATTTTATCGCGCTGTTCGCCCTGTCTTTAGTATACAAGTCTGTGAGTACAGCTTATTCTTATTACTGTCAGCCACCCACCAAAAAGCTTTTCTACTATTATAAATACTAGTTGACCCAGCAAACTTTGCTTTGTCATATAAATTATTTTCCACTTAAGGGTATGAAAAATTCTTAAGGTCTAATATAAAAAGTCAAAACTCTACCGCCAAAAGAAGGAGAACCGACAAGAAACTCGGCACTGGCTCTTTTAAAAAATTTCATTACATAATAAAATAATAATAATAAATATAATAATAATAATAATAAATCTTATAATACAATGAAAAAAAAATCAAGTTTTTTTTGTCAGGTGAGAGGCTTCGGCTGTGACTAGTTACCTACCATCCTACCAGCAAAGACGCATTCCCAAGCGATTAATCATTCCGGTGCGATGCTGTGTACAAACCGTTGGGGTGAATTTACTTACCCTTCCAAGTTAGTACGATGACATCTTCGGCTGTTTTATCATTTTCCATCAGGTGAGATCGCAATCAAGTAGTAACTTGTATAATACCTAAGACATCTCATGAGAAGGATATCATTCAAAGAAGCCTTGTCATTAAAAAACTCTTCAACTGTATAATACCCTAATTTATAAGGTGTTTTTGACAGTAACTTTAAAACTGTGCAAAGGTAAATCCAAAACAGACTTCGGGATCATATTGTAGAAGCGTACAATCAGGGACAATATGGGATAGTTTTAAAATCAAACCATTTCTAATCGAAATTCGAATAGTATTTTACGAGAGTTACTATTGAGGCTTAAGGGTTTGTCTAATAAAATAATCAATTTAGTAAAACCTTTTATTTCCACAGCATCATTAATTAACTAAATATTTATCAACATACTCACAGAAATTACACATTAAATCATTAACTTTGCCTTCATCACAAATAAGTACTCGATTGTAAAAGTCTTGTTTCATAAAATCAATCCTTTCACAAATCATATTCCTTAATTAAAATTCGTCTCCACTTTATTTTAATTTATTTACATACATGTAATTTAATTTCAGTCAAGTTTTAAAAAAAGTTATTTGTATTTAGAATCTTATTCTTACAGTACAAAAAAGTCGTTAATAAAACAAAGCCTGTTTTGAAACTCAAATATTTGCTATGCTATTCATACAAAACTTTAAGTAAACTTTATTGTCCAGCCAAAGAAAAACACCAGTTAATAAAGAAAGTTACAAGTTTTCATTCATAATTTTTTGTATTACGTAATATTATATATTCGTTGGTTTTACGGAACTCGACCGAAATTTTAACAATTTTGATAAAAAATGGATTTATATTTCGTTTTACAGAAGTATTTCCGAACCAAACATGGCCAGGAGAATATATTATTACTATATGAACCTGAATAAAACCACAACATGATCGAAATATGCACGAATTACAAATTTTGAATGTATGGAGTTTAATTTTAGTTAAAGTTTTGTGTTACATACTTAATCAAAACTAATTTAAAACATTATCAGTCAGTCTTAATTAAAAATATATTAGTTGAAGGTTAATTACGCCGCATTCGATTTAGCATTAAATTTCCTAAAATAAGAATTAAAAGTTATACATTTTTTAATCTTGCAAAAGATGCAATGATGAAAGTATAATTAAACTTACCTACACTTAATGAAATGAAGAAACTCATGACAAAAGTAAGAGTTAAGACATTTGTAAAATATTAATCTATTCGTCTGAAAATTAGTCCAAAAAACTTTGTCTTGTTCTTTGTCGTGTCATTGTTGTTAAATTGCAACTAAGTTTACATATTATATTAGGTTACATATATTAGTAAGTTATAACCCATAAAAAAGCTCTTAACTGATACGTCTAAAGACAGTCTTGTGTTTTCTTTTTCATATTTTAAAAAGTGGCAGGAAATGTAGTTATTATAATAAAAATGTACAGTACATTCAAAAAAGTAAAAAATAATTAAGTAACAAAAGTCTTATTACAATAACTTATTCTATTTCAATCTTTGACATCTATATTTAAAGCTTTCTAGTTAGGCTTTCTGAGTATCATTAAAATTACAATTATAGTAAAGAATTTATATTACGGTTAACTTCAAAAGTCCAAACAAATCAGATAGGTTAAGACCGCCTACGAAGTTGTCTTGTTTTGCTTATTCTGTATGGTCTTTTGGAGTCAACCGTACTTAACTTAAATATAAAAAGGCAAGGATACAAGAGAGAAATATCTGCCATAAAAAGTTGTAAAAAGTCTGAATTTGATTTTTTATCAAATAATATTGTAAAAAAATTCTTTATTACTTTTATAAATTAGATCAATTTGATCAACAATCGATGTTCACGTCTAATTAATTTGAGATCCTGTTACTTATACGTGAGTCCCCGTTCCTGCAAATAAAATACAAATACAGATTCAGAAATTACGACGCCCCGGTTTTTCCCCCTTTTTTAAATAAAATAAAATCATTCTCAATTTTCATCAATGTCAATGGTCTAGCAATGACCTCAGGCCATTATTACCTACAACTATTCCAAATTTCATGTCGATATCTTTAATAGTTACTGAAATAAAGGATCGTGACAGACGGACACCAAAATGATTTTATCAGGGTTCGGTTTTTTTTCTTTTGAGGTAGGGAACCAAAAAATAGAATAAAATACCGTATTACCTTTGGTAGATATTTGGGATGAATGCATGCTTCCTTGACTGGACGGAGGAAGGATGTACAGCGCTCCAGATCCTTGGGGCAGCGATTTTGGCACCTTTGGAGGATTAAAAAGCGTTTAATTTATTATACAGAAATTGTAACCTTAAATAACGTTATCTACGCTCATTGCTTAAAGTTCGAATTATGAAATCAAAATGTGTCACGTCACATATTGACCTACTTTATTCACAGACTTCTATAATTATTAAAAAGTTATTCATTATAACATCGCTGTACTATGGAAATATCTCTAGATAGTTGAATAATTTCCATTACGATACTCGGCTCTGGGTTCCTGTATTTTTATGTGTCGTCATCACAGACCAGGGAATAACTTTCTTTTCTCTGTGGTCGTCATAGCCAAAAGAGAGTGTAGAGAAAATCCTCAATTTTGTTTTTTTTTTATATATGGAGTCCACAGACAACATTTAGTTGGTAGTCATGGGATGGGCCATGATCGACCATAGACAACAATTAATTCACGGAAACAATAATTTTTCCCTGCCTTATATGACTGATTAAAAAGTGTGTTCATACAGAATATTGAAAAGAATTATGTATAATTTTTGATTATTTAATTATCCACTAAAAATGTACTTTATCTGACTTGTATAAATATTTTTCTACTCTTTTTTGTTTCATCACTTTTTAAATAGACTATACGCAGTTTACAACTGAATTTTGGCGCCATACCTAACTTTTAACATTTCAATTTTTGTTACTTAGTCAAAACTTAGCGCGGAAAAATGTCTAGCAGTGAAACCTACTAAAGAAAATTTAACTCCACCTGACATTTTAGTAATTCCAAAAAAAATGACCCACAATCTTTTACCAACAAAGTGAAGGATTTACGACAAACGTTAGCAAGATTTTATGGTTTGGATTTATGATAATTTGAGCGTAGATAAAGTAGTGTATGAAACTCTACATAATTATGTATTAAAACACTCGTGTGATACTATTAAAAAACTCGCCTGCGGCTCGTTTTTTAAACTCACACTTATGTTTTAATACCCCCCATTATGCATCCGTTTCATAAACTACTATTATAGACCCTTCAAACCGTAACACAGTAATACATTACTGTTTCAAGGTAGAATAACTGACAGCGCGGTGGTACCTACCCCACTAATATGTATCTCTGGATTCATGTTTCCATACGTTTGACAGTTCATTTTTCGTGTCGATTTGAAGCGCCTCCCCAGAGCGTCCACGGTACTAAATTGACATTTGTTGGAAGTGGACCTTCGTTTTGAATGTCATTTGATTTTAGTTCCATAGACGCTCACGCCAGGTTACGCAACAATCAGCGCCAAAATGGCGAAAATCAAGTGTCTTCATTTTTACGTTGACAGTCAGCTATCCATAGTATATTCTATATACTCGTACTCTATGGAGATCAGTGACATACCCGGACGAACTCCGCAAGAAAAGTCCTACCACCAAACTATAATTATATATTCTCTGTTTCCGTATATTTTGTTTTTATGTGCAATACAGTGTTTTGTGCTTCTTCCTTTAAAACTCGGTCGTTTAATTCAGTTCTCAATACTACTTCTTCCGTTTTTTGACGATACGGAAGGTGGGTCTACGTTAGGCGAATCGAGCACGAACCGAACACGAGCGGAGCCGCTTCGCTTCGTCGTTCGCGGCGTCAAGTGTGGACGTACAACGATTTTTGTACAGCCAGCGCCATCTAGCATCTATGGACAGCCGCATGTCAGCGACTATCCATAGATGGCGCTGGCTGTAAATGTATGGAGGAATTCGATTCGTTTGTGCGATGCGAGTTGACTCGAAATTCGTACAAAAACCTGTACTAACCCCACAGTTCTATGGTAAAAAAGTGCTGGGGAAACCAAATTAAATTGCGATGATTTAACTATAATGGTCTTGACCTGAACCATAACCTTTCTGACGGTCACTTACCTGAGGCTGTGCGCTGTTGTTGCTATTAGGTGAGGAGGTCGGAGGACTGGTGAACGGTCTCGAAGATGATGATGAAGACGGGGATGTAACGGACGTACCTGATTTATTAAAAAAAATAGTTAAATAATATGATAGTAGGTACTGTTGATCGGGCAAATGTTGTTTTGCAATTTAGGGGTATGAAAAATAGCTTACAACCTATAATTTCATAAAAATCGGTCAAGACGTATTGGAGTTATTTGGTTACAAACACTGTGAATTTTTTATTACTAGCTGAACGGGCAGACGATATTTTGCCATTTAGGGATATGAAAAATAGCTTTCTAGGTATAATTTCATTAAAAATGGGTTAAATCGTTTCGGAGGAGATTGATTATCACGAGTTTGATTATTATCAGTGACACGTAAATTTTATGTATGTTAAACTTAAGTGTCGAAGAGGCCATCGGAAGTTCGAAAGTGCGGCAATGAATACTTTGACTAAGTTGGCAAACCCGAGCCGTCGCTAGACAATTTTCACGCACACACGCATCCGCGCACCATACTAATTTCAAATTGACAAACACTACAAGAAAAAGTTGCCGCACTCACGGAGCTGTTGTTGTTAGGTAAGGCTCTATCTAGTCGGAGCGCGAGCGACGACCTATTATAAATCTATGATGTTAAAGATAGAAGATTCACTAAAGATGCTTACTTGGCGGATAATGATTTGTATTTCTCAAAGTATAGTACGGCGGAGGTGCGTTCTTAGCGGAATTGTTCACCGGCGGAGAGTAAGCTGCAAATAAATGTACAAATTATGGTGGTTATACCAAACAAGGGGGGGGGGATGATTCACGGAACATTTCACGTACTGAGTAATGTGAATCTAGAAAAAAAAATAACACTGAAAAATTAACCTTAGCGATTTAGCGTTTCGGTACGATGCTGTGTAGAACCGTTGGGGTGACATAACTTACCCCTTCCAAGTTAGTACGCTAACATCTTCGACTGCATCATCACTTACCTTCAGGTGAGATCGCAGTCAAGTCAACTAACTTGTATTGCGTAAAAAAAACCTTGCCTTTTGGGTAAGGATCTCTAAAAAAAGAAACATACTAAAAAACACACAAAAAAGAGGAAAGAAAAGTTAAACTTACAAAGAGGCGCGCCGTTTCCTCGCAAATATGGATTGCCGTAAGTAGCAGCATACCTCACGTCGACTCCCCCTGTCATAATCACTCCAGGATTTCCCATCGGGATCACTGCAGGAAGAGGGTACTTTTAAATTATTGATCGAATTCCAACAAAAAGGAAGTTTAGCATCTTGTTGGTATGACATAACATTTATTATTTATTCGTATATGTGTGCATCTACAAATATATATAGAGGAAAGTAATCAAATATTATGTAATTCCATTTTGTTTGTGTTGTAAGAAGGAAGAAGATAAAATCAGTGTAGAAACATAATCCCCAAATTACTAGCAATCAGGCCCCGTCATGGCGTCAAGACGCCCACAGCTTCCCTGCCAGTTCAGAGATCCACAAGCTCTGGTAGGTGGATGCATCCGTACTCCTTGACAAAGACCCCGTCATGGAGTCATTCGACTGGGGGGGTGCGTACTGCGTAGTCCCCTGAAATCCTCAAACTACTTACAATCAGGCCCCATCATGGTACCAAGAGGCCCACAGTTCCCCTGCCGGTCCAGAGGTCCGCAGTGGCTTCGATTGGATGTATCAGTACTCCTTAACAAAGACCCCGTCTTGGAGTCATTCGACTGGGGGGGGGTGCGCAGTCCCTTGAAATTCTCAAACTACTTACAATCAGGCCCCATCATGGCACCAAGAGGCTAACAGTTCCCCTGCCGGTCCAGAGGTCCGCAGTGGCTTTGATTGGATGTATCGGTACTCCTTGGCAAAGACCCCGTCATGGAGTCACTCGACTGAGAGAGTGCGTAGTCCCTTGAAATCCTCAAACTACTTACAATCAGGCCCCATCATGGCGCCAAGACGCCCACAACTTCCCTGCCAGTTCAGAGATCCGCAGGCTCTGGTAGGTGGATGCATCCGTACTCCTTGACAAAGACCCCATCATGGAGTCACTGGGCTGAGGTGGTGCGTAGTCCCTTGAAATCCTCAAACTACTTACAATCAGGCCCCATCATGGCACCAAGACGTCCAACAGCTCCCCTGCCACTTCAAAGATCCGCAGTGGCTCTGGTAGGTGGATGCATCCGTGCTTCTTGACAAAGACTCTATCATGGAGTCACTGGGCTGAGGTGGTGCGTAGTCCCTTGAAATCCTCAAACTACTTACAATCAGGCCCCATCATGGCGCCAAGACGCCCACAGCTCCCCTGCCGGTTTAGAGATCCGCAGTGGCTCTGGTATGTGGATGCATCCGTGCTTCTTGACAAAGAACCCGTCATAGAGTCATTCGACTGGGGGGGTGCGTAGTCCCTTGAGTAGTCCACGTATGGGACGTAGCCGTTGGCTTGGTCGTGTGTCTGTAAAGACATTTCTTTTAGATATCTTGGCAGTGGCTACACCCACGTGGACTTAGAATTTTTACTAATCTTGTGGCAACCATGAATTTTTCGAGATTTAAAATCTAAGCCAATGTGTTAATCCAACAGTGCTATTCTACAAAATGTCCATCTCTGAAACAGTTGCCAGACAGCTGCCAATCCGAAAATGGCATGCAAAATTGTACTCTATTACAACTGACGAATTCATAGATACATAGATGTACGCTCGTCGCTGCTTTAATTATTTTTGCAGAATAGCATGGCAGGTTAAATGTATGCATATCTTTACTAGCTCACCCGACAAACAATGTTTTGCCTTTAGGGATATACAAAATAGAAATACTTAAATATCAGCAAAAATACATAATTATTATACATGTAAGTCATAACACAAACTCTCGCTTTAATCACACTCATTTGTAATAACTAATGGGATTAAATTAAAATCAAAAGTTCGGGCAGTGGTCTGGGTCTCATGATGTTATTATAAAGAGCATTTTCCATGTGCTGATTTTTAGCCTTCATACACCTTTGGAAAATTACGGATAACCCTTAAAAAGGAATCCATAAGGATCTTAACAACCACATAATTGTGCCCCAAAATTGGGAAACTCACAATTATTTTAAAAGCACTGCAAATAAATTTAAATTTGTTATGATAAATAGTACAAACCAGGGCAATATTAAATTTAATAACGTAGTTTCAGGCAATGTTGACAAACTTTCATAGCCTCAGGCGTCAAATTACAATTTCGTGATCCAAATTTCTGGTCACGTTTTGGTTTAAGAGACTAGTAGTTTATGAGATTTTACAAAAATCCTTTAGGTAGGCATTTCGTTATCATGGTCGAATGAATAATAATATTATTTATGGCCGAAATTAACAACCTATCTTATGCAGATTCGCTCGATCAGATATAAGGAAGAATGACCAAAGGTGGTCAAATATTCTCATGAACCAAAACCAGAATATTCTAGGAAATAAAATAGTGTTTTTTTTAAGAACCATTGGCACTTGGAGTTTGTTTTTCATGTCCGGGATTTAATTTTGCATACAAATAGTTACTTTATTTTTAAAACAAATTTCCTGTCATAGAGATTATTTTGAGAAATACTACTTGTTTATTTGCCTTTAACTTTGGAAATCGATGTTCTTAAAAAATATTGTAGGAGTTAATGTGACGACCGTAGTCTATGAAATAAAGTTTGGATTTGAATCGCCTTGATTCGGATTCTATACATCCATGGTCACGTCCGTTTGCAGTCGAAGCCGAAACTGCCAAGCAAATTCGACATTTAGTTCTAAGGACGTCGTGTAAGTTAATAAGAAACGATGGCTTTAGTGCACATTGAAGAAGTTACTCAAGTAACTTAGCAACTTAATAATGTAGGGAAACTAGAAAGTTTGCCCCTTAATACATTCATGTGGAGACTAAAACACAAGAATGTACTTAGCTGTTGAAACATAATACAAGATAATAATATGTATAAAATTGAATCAACTGCCAATTATTAAATTAATCACAAGTACTTACTAAAACAATAATGTCAAAGTCCCCATTTCAGTCTATTCACTCATAACAACAATGAATGACATTATTAATAATAATTAATATCATCCACTAAATTATCCAATAAGGAAGATAGACCCCGTCCCAAACAGAGGCAATAAACAGGGTATGGCCGGATCGCCTTTTATTGTCTCTTTATTATAGGGAGAGGAAAATTTAATGGAAAAATGTTGGGTCACATAATACGAAACGATGATTTTGATAAAAATATTTAAGGAGACTTAATAGGACAAAATAGGGGACGGAGAGATCGTTAAGTAAATACGAGTACATAGAGTTAATAAATAACTGAGTAAATACGCCGTGTAAATAGAAAATAATGTTAAATTATAACAGTCCTTGTATTAAAACTTTTTAAACCCGGTAACATCTAAGTTTTTCACCACTAGTCAAGTTGATTATAAATAAACTGACAGTAATGTTAGAGAAGAAGGCCAAAGTTTGTCGTAAACTGTAAACTTGGTCATAAATAAACTAACAATGATATTGGAGAGGATGGCCAAAGTTTATTGGCAGTTGTAATATTGTAACGGACATTGATGTTGGGGAGGATATAAGTTTGTTGGGCAGTTGTAATTTTGACCATTTTGTTGTATTTTGACAATTATGTAAAAAAGTCAAAGTTCTTTAATTAAACTTGACCCGATGATCGAATCTTGAATCACGTGGCATGTCCAAATCGTTGCAAAGTTTTACATAATTAAACTGACAATAATGTTGGAGAGGAAGACTAATGTTTCGTCGAGTGGAGCGGGAGGCTGGCTCGTAACTTCTACAATAATTGATCGATAATATTCGTTAGTAAAAAACCCTAAAAACCGACTTCAACTCTGATAAAACTACTGTTGAATACAAATCCAATTAAAGATGTAAGACTTATATGGTTTTTTATAGATACCATTATCAGAACTGGGCGAAATTGAAATGGGACCACACGGGAAGCGTTAGCTTTCCTTTAAAAATCATCAAAATCGATTCACCCAGTCAAAAGTTAGGAGGTAACAAACATAAAAAAATATACAGTCGAATTGAGAAGCTTCTCTTTTTTTGAAGTCGGTTCAAATTAGGCAGATGTTGATCTCGATGGGGACTTACCTTGAAGTGGACATTATGAAGCGGCGTGTTAAAGTCCCCACTGTATCTCTGGTAAGTCTTCATCAGCTCATTATCGAAGCCCGTGTCAGGAAGAGGTACCGGCCCAGCGAGGGGCAGCCCCAAGTTTGTCGTGAGTTGTAATGTTGACCGCAGATCTGTTTCTGAACCGTTGTTCGACATATCCTGTGGATTGAAATCCTTTTGGAGACAATATCGAAAATCATTAAGGAATTTATCCCAAACAAATAATAACACAATCAGAAATTAACACATTTGTTTAGATTGTGTTATTATTTGTTTGGAATTTTCACAAATCCCGCGGGAACAATAGATTTTGTCGAGATTAAAAGTGAGCCATGTCTTAAAAAACCTGCCAACTGCGAGTCGGACTCGCGCACCGAGGGTTCCATACTATAAAAGAAGTAAAACATTGAAAGAATCACTTTTGTTCATGAATTTACGAGTATAATTTACATGTAGGTACTTTTGTTGGCGAACCGCAAACCTAACTTTGTTTTTGGCGGTTTATTCGATTTATCAAAAGAAGTATAATAGTTAAAGAGTTGATTTTATTTTTCCTGTAAAATAATATATATTACGTTTATTCCTAATGATCACAATTAATTCAGATTTTTCGAACTATAAACATACACATGTCGAGACATCTATGAATAAAAGAAACCCGAATTTCAATCAAATCGGTTCAGTAGTTGGCGTGTAACAGCGTAGCAGGAGCAAGTAGTCTTTATTATATGTCTCACCATATCACAGCTGCCTTCGACCTGTCTCAGCTCAAGTTTCAAGTCGCTTATATTGGAGTTCCGGTCGCACTCCTTGAACGGGTCGCAAGTTTTGCCAACTTCCGTAATATCCGGCTTCTTGATATCCTTGCCGGCTCGACGATGACACAGCATGACCGCGAGCATGATTACGAGGATGACTATCGCAATCGCTGACCCGGTGCACACTAGCACTATGAGGGGGATCGATCCTGCAGGAAAAGTTAGTCACTTAAACTTTGTATACGCCATACGGGGTACATTAGTACCCCTTTCAGAGGTGAAGTTTTCGGAACGATATTTCGTTACACATCCCAGCGAAAGATTGTGAACTGAGTAAGATTTTAATCTATCTCGCGAGATCGTAAACTTTCGGAAGATTGTGCAATGAAAAATACTGCAGTTTACAATTTACAGCATAACCGCTGGCATGATTATGAGGATGAGTATAGCAGTCGCTTACTCGGTGCACACTAGCACTATGAGGGGGATTGATCCTGCAGGAAAAGTTAGTCACTTAAACTTTGTATATGCCATATACAGGGTAGATTAGTACCCCTTTCAGAGGTGAAGTTTTCGGAACGATATTTCGTTACACATCCCAGTGAAAGATTCTGAACTGAGTTAGATCTTAATCTATCTCGCGAGATTGTAAACTTTCGGAAGATTGCTAAATGAAAAATACTGCAGTTTACAATTTAAAGCATGACCGCTACCATGATTATGAGGATGATTATCGCAATCACTGACCCCGTGCACACTAGCACTATGAGGGGATCGATCCTGGAGGAAAAGTTAGTCACTTAAACTTTACCTGTATCGCCATACGGGGTAGATTTTTGGAACGATATTCCTTTAGACATCCCACTGAAAGATTGTGAACTGACTTAGATTAAAATCTATCTCGCGAGATTGTAAACTTTTGAAAGATTGTGAACCGAGGCATACTGTAGTTTACAATTTGACGCATAAAACCATTATACTGAATATACGCTGGCGGTGTAGGGTGACATGCGGGGTAAATTAGTAACGCTTTCTGAGCTGATATTTTTGGAAGGATATTCCTTTATACATGTCAGCGAAAGATTGTTTAATTCGTTAGATTATAATCTATCTCGCGTGATTGTAAACTGTCGGAAGATTGTGAATCGGTTACATACTTTTTACAATTTAACGTAAAAAAAATCCACTATACTGATACTCACTGTCTGGTATAACATTAATTTCCATACTATCAGTACCATAGGCGTTAGAAACGGTGCAGTTGTAAGGACCAAAGTGTTTCAACTGACTCTCTCTCACAATCAGTGTGGATTTTGTCATCCCATCTGACAAAGATTCTTCCAAGAACACGTATTCCTGCAAAAAATCTCATGTTTAATAGGACTTACGCGATTATGGAAGAAATTCATCTCTAAGGCTCCAAATGATCAGATCGAGTGAAGATTTACAAACTATGTTTGCGCTTTACGCTAGCCCTCCGGTTTACGCTAGACCGTGCCGCGACGGCCGGCGGCCTGCCCCCGCGCAACGCGCCTCCCCGCTTCGTCGACGCGCTTGAGCAGTTCTTCGTAAAACCCCGACGGAGTCGGTCGACTGTAAGTTGCCGCGTCGCCCGCGTGAAATCGCCTGCCACGCCGCCTAGTGCCGTCTTATTATTTATGAGGAGCTATTTATCGCGTACCATTTTGTGCCGCGTAGCCCGCGTGCTGTTTGCCGGCCACGTCGTCACTTGCCGTAAGCAGTCGCCGAAGAGTCCTGTTCAGCCGAGAATTTCGGAATCCGCGTGGCCCGCTTGAAGTGTGCCGGTCAACGCCGTGTCGTATTAGTTTAGGAGCCCTAATTTTGCGCTCCTTGGCTCGCCGCGTCCTTCTAAGGCTGCGGGCCCATTTGACTGTCCGGAACACTGTTCCTTGCGCTCCCGCGCCTTCTCACCTCCGCCGGACTCGCTACCCGCGAATTAGTGCCGCCGCCGCGAAAGACCCCTCAAAGAAGGGCGAGTGTGTTCCTTTGCATTTAACACAGCAGGCATCACACACCACATTCCACATACACGAACTCACTCCCCGGATACCACGAGCTTGCTGTCTCCTGCGCCGGTAAGTACCTAGTAGTAAGCCGTTCTGTGCCGCGGGATAAAACCCAGTGCAATTCGCCACCTTTCTTTTTTTTTGGTGGGTCCTTTTGACCCACCCCACCGCTGCCTGTGGGAATCCGCTGGCCTGCTCTGATGGGCCCGGCAGTTGCCCGCTGATTCATTGGCACAGGCGCGGTGCGTATTCATTTGGTAGCAGAGCGTGGTTTGTCTACACCTCACTTTGCGTTTTGCGCTGGTTTTGCCCGCCGCGCCGTTCATTTTCCGCGCCGCTGGCATAAATCCCGCTTTCCGCCACGCGCCGTGTCGTCCGCCGCGCTGTTAGCGGAAATTCCGCAATCGCCGCCAGTTCCGCTGCGTCAACGCCGCGTTTCGGCCGCGTTCCGATTATTATAATTATAAGTTTAATTACATCATAATTTGTTTGTTACATTTGTTATTGTTTTGCTTGCGTGCCGGTACCGCCCGCTCGCCACGTAATTTAACACGCGTATCTACTACGGTCGCGCCGCTTTGTTCATTGCGACTACGGTACGACCGCGACCGCGATACGACTTGTTTACTATTGCTTTAATTTTATTATTGCTTGCACTCGCGCCGCCCGCCGACTTGCCGGCCGCCTTTTCAATTTATTGTTGCTTTATTTTTGCCATTTGCTTACATTTAATTTGTTAGAATGTCCGCGAACATTAAAAAGCTAGCTGTACAGATACAGTCTGAGCTTCGCTGGGCGACGTCCGCCGCGGGTTTGATAGGCCGCGAAGATAGATCCGCCGCCCTATTACACCGAGCGGACCAGGTGCGGACTCAGCAGGCCTCTGTGGAGCAGGCCTTCCAAGACCTGCTCACCCTCGGTCCCGAACAGGAGGTACTGAGGACGGCTCAGGCCGATTACGACCAGTTCTTCGAACTGATGGACTCGGTGGTGGAGGCCGCCCATGGGATCCGGACCGCCGCTGATGAAAGGCGTCGAAGTGGCGCTTTTAGAGACTCCCCCAGCCGACCGCCCACACAGCCGGCATTACTAGGGAAACTGCCCACGATCGAGCTGCCCAAATTCGGTGGGCAGCTTCAAGAGTGGATGGGCTTCCTGGCGTTGTTCGACAGTCTGGTCCACGCCAGGAAGGACCTGTCCCCCACCCAGAAGCTGACATACTTACTGTCCTCGCTACAGGGCGAGGCCCTGGACGTGGTGCGGCACCTCGACCTCTCGGAGGAGAGCTACACCACGGCCCGGGAATTGCTGGCCAGGCGCTACGAAAATGTGCGCCGGTTGGCCGACGCACATGTAGCCCAGCTACTCGCCTTGCCCGCCGTCACCGGGGTGGCCGGCCTCAGAGAGGCCTTGCTAAACCCTTGCATTGTGGCCACCAATGCTCTCCGTCGATTGGATCTCCCCGTCGACCAGTGGTCCTTCTTGTTGTTGCACATAGTGCTCTCCCGCCTGCCGTCGGAGCTTAAGCTCCGCTTCGAGCAGCGCTTCGGAGGGGACGGTGCAACCTATCTGCCCCCTTTCTCCGACCTCCTGAAGTTTTTGGAGCAGGAGTGCCTCCAGGCCGATAACTCCGGAGTTACCGGCCCTCGAGTGGCCCCTGGGAGGTCCGAGCATGTCCGAGGGGGTGGGGCAAGGACTGGCCCTTCGGCGGGGACCGGCCCCAACCGGGCGAGGCCGTGGAGCCGACGCCAGAGAGGGTCGCCGGGTGTCACAGTACAGCGGGGCCGTGGCCACGAAGCTCCCCCCCTGTGCCTATTGTCGGCACCCCGGCCACCAGGTCTCCTCGTGTTCGCACTTCCTGGCCAAACCGGTTGCGGCCCGGAGAGAATACGTGGCGACACGCCAGTGGTGCTTCTCTTGCCTGGGCCAGCATCTCGCACGAGACTGCCCGCGCCAGCGGCCCTGCCCACATTGCGGCGGTGCCCATTCGGCCCTTTTGTGCGCTAACCGGAGTGGTTCCGGTCGCCGGGACAATGGGTCGCGCACCCCCCCCTGGGCGGGGGCGCTCGATCGCGCACCCCCCCATGGGCGGGGGCGCTAGTCCTGGCCACCCGGCCAGTCCCGTTAGGCGTTCTCCGGTGGACCACCAACCTCCTAGTGGAGGTAGGGGTTCCGCCCCCCGGAGGAGGGCTTCACCCCCCCGCGTCACGGTCACATCCCCCTCGCGTCATTACGATGGGGATATCGCGGCTGCCCCATTGAGCGTCGTCCCGCGTCAGTTCTCGCCGCCACTACACGAGTGGCCGCGACTGGAGCGCCATCCACCCACCATAGGTCGAGGCAATCCCTACCGGGTGCCGGACGCTAGCCGCATGGTGCGATCCCGGATGGGTGAATGGTCCCCGTACGGCATGTTCGTCACCTCTCCGTACGGAATGCCCTCCACCTCTCTAGCGCCGCCCCAGCCGGAGCACCCCCGTCAGTGGGATCCCGCTGGTGAACCCTCGCCGCGCTAGGTATCCGCCACCCTAGCTCCCACCGTAGCCACCTCCCCTGAGACTCTGAACCTACAGCAGACAGTATGTCAGACCATACTTTTGCCGACGGCCTCAGTGAAGGTGTATAACCCTAATGGTGAATCTATGACCGTTCGTTGCCTTTTGGACCTGGGTAGCCAGCGCTCCATAGCTTCGTCTTACTTGGTGGGTAGGCTAGGGCTCCCTTGGCGACCGCGCGAGTGTCGTGTCATCGGTGTCGGTGGCGCCACGCCCGCATCGCACAAGGGAGAGGCTGAGTTAATGTTTGGTCCTATTCGTGGAAACCTGCGGGTTTTGATTATGGTGACCGTCATGGATAACATTTTAGGTCCCCTTCCGCAAGTTCGGGTAACCGACGCCGCAGTGCGCTGTACGTCAGGTTTAGCCCCTGCTGACCCCCATTGGTCCGAACCCGGTCCTATGGACCTTCTTTTGGGTTCCGACGTGCTGGGTCTTATCATAACTGGGGGAGCTAGGGCCCTGCAGACCAATGGCCTTTGCGCTTTGCCCACGATTTTTGGCAATAGCTTCTTCGGCCCGGTTTTATGGTCTAGCCCCTCCCCGGAGCCTGACCCCATCCAGGTCGCAGGCTTGTCGCTGACCGAGGTTGTCCAGCGATTTTGGGAGGTTGAAGAGCCGCCTCAGGCCGCTCGGGTTAGCCCCCTTGAACAGGAGTGTGAGTCCTTTTATAGGAATAACACGGGGCGCCGTACGGACGGACGCTTTGTAACCCGTTTGCCACTCCTGGCGGCACGACCCCCCTGGGTCAATCGCGGGCCCTCGCTGAGAAGAGGCTCCTATCAATGGAACGGCGCATGAAACGGGACCCGGTCTTCCGTAGCAAGTATGTGGCCTTCATGCGGGAATATGAAGACCTTGGTCACATGTCGCCGTCCAACTTTGATTGGCGTTCGAACGAGCATTACTTCCTTTGCCACCACGCCATTTTGAAAAACCCGAATGGGAAAATCCGTGTGGTTTTTGATGGCTCTGTTCCAACGTCCAACGGAGTGTCTCTCAACCAGTGCCTACACTCCGGTCCCAAGTTGATCAAGGATATCTCCGACATCCTCACGACGTTTCGGCAGCACCAGGTGGTCTTTGTGGCCGACATCCGCATGATGTTCCGCCAAACCGTGGTGCATCGTGATGATCGGAGGTACCAACTGATATTATGGCGCGAGAGTCCGAGTGACCCCATACGAGTGTTCGAGCTGAATACGACCACCTATGGCCTTCGGTCCAGCCCCTACATTGCCATCCGGTCATTACTGGAGTTGGCCGACCGGGAACGACTGAAGTATCCTCGCGCCTCAGCCATTTTGGAGTCGTCAGTCTATATGGACGACATTTGTACTGGAGCTTCCAGTGTTGAGGAAGCCTTGATTTTGCGGGATGAGTTGATTGCCATCCTGAAGTCGGGTGGATACGAGCTGAGTAAATGGCTCTCGAGCTCCCCGCTTGTCTTAAGGGACTTGCCGGGAGAAGATCAGCAGGATCCACACATTTTCGAAAATCCCGAAAATCCTAATTTGCTGACAGTCTTGGGTATACAATACCAGCCCGTGCAGGACATTTTTACTTACCGGGTCAAACTGGATCCACCCCCTAAGACTTGGACCAAACGTACGGTCTTGTCCACGGTGGCACGTACCTTTGATCCAAATGGGTGGATCACCCCCGTAATATTTTTGGCCAAATGCTTCCTGCAGAAGCTCTGGTTGGCTGAAGTCAGCTGGGACGAGCCCCTTCAAGGGAAGTTATTACAGGAGTGGCTCTCCCTTGTGGCCTCACTTCCGAATGTTAATCGGATTTCGATGCCTCGTTGCTTCCTACCGCCCGGAAGGTGCCACGCCAGTCTCCACGGCTTTTGTGATGCGTCCGAAAAGGGGTACGCAGCCGTGGTCTATTTGCGGACTGTCAGTGACACCGGCGAGGTCGCAACCCACCTTGTCTTGGCGAAAAGTAAAGTGGCCCCAATTCGGTCACGCTTGACGATACCCAAATTGGAGTTGTCTGGAGCCGCTCTTTTGGTGCGCCTTCTCAACCATGTGCGTACGTCCCTCCTATCGATTGTTGACCTGACGGAAGTGTACGCCTGGTCGGACAGCGAAATTGTCCTTTGTTGGTTGCGAGCCGCTCCCCACAACTTGGAAGTCTTTGTTGCCAACCGGGTTTCCCAAATCCAGAATTCGGAAACCCCGTTGACCTGGAGACATGTGCCAGGGGACCTGAACCCTGCAGATTGTGCTTCCCGCGGATGTGAAGCTTCCGACCTTGTCAACCACTCTCTTTGGTGGGGCCCTGACTGGCTGACTCGGAATGAGTCCGCCTGGCCTCAGAGTAGGTTCGCCGAGCCCGACGAGTTACCTGGCTTGCGAGTCGGAGTTGTTGAAGATAAGCCAGCCAATTCGCTGAGCTATCTTCAGGAACGCTACAGTTCCCTTGATAAATTGATTGGGGTGACGGCTTGGATTCAGCGCTTCACCCACAACGCTCGGAACCCACGCGACAAAATGTCGAACCCAGTCTTGTCGCCCCTGGAGAGACAGGAGGCCCGGACCTTTTGGATACGTTTGGTTCAATTGGAGCATTTCGAGTCCGCTATTGAGACACTGAAGCGAGGTTTACCTTTGAAGGGCTCGCTCGCCCGCTTAAACCTCTTCCTGGATGACACCGGATTGATACGCGTTGGTGGACGCCTCCGGAATTCTGATTTACCCTATGGAGCACGTCATCCCTTATTGCTTCCGAACAATAGCGCTTTTGTAAAATTGTTGGTGACGCATTACCACGTCAAAAATGCCCACGCTGGCTGCAACGCCCTTTCGGCCATATTGCAGCGCGAATTTTGGATTTTATCGGGACGACGCTCCATCCGAAGCGTCATTTTTAAGTGCATTCCGTGCTACCGCCTGAAGGCCAGCACCATGCAGCCCATTATGGGGGACCTCCCCACCGACCGTGTCGTGGCCTCGCGCCCTTTCTTGGCGGTCGGGACGGATTTTGCGGGGCCGTTCTTCGTCAAGAGTTCCAGCCTCCGCAATGCTCGTTCCCTCAAGGCCTACCTTTGCGTTTTTGTTTGCCTGGCTACCAAGGCCGTACACTTAGAACTGGTGAGTGCCCTCAGCACCGAAGCCTTTGTAGCCACGCTAGGCCGCTTCGTTTCACGCCGAGGTTATCCGCACCTGATCCGATCGGATTGTGGGACCAACTATAAGGGTGCCGATAGGTATTTGAAGGAAGTCGTCCAATTTTTGAATGAAAATAAGATAGGCATCGGCACGGCAATGTCCAAGATGGGGATAGCTTGGACCTTTGACCCGCCAGCTTGTCCCCACTGGGGCGGGATCTTTGAAGCCGTCGTTAAGGTCTCAAAGACGCATCTCCGACGCGTGATAGGTGAAACCATTTTGACTTTTGAAGAGCTCGCTACCGTGTTTTGTAAGATTGAGGCTGTCCTCAATTCTCGGCCACTCTGCCCCTTATCGTCCGATCCCAATGACCTGGAAGTTTTAACCCCCGGTCATTTCCTAATTGGTGAACCCCTTAACGCCCTGCCCGAGTACCCCTTCAGGGACGTGAAGGTCTCACGGTTGTCTCGTTTCGAATTGCTACAGCAGATGACCCAAAATTTCTGGCATCGTTGGTATTTAGAATATTTGCATCTCTTGCAGCAGCGCGTTAAGTGGTCAGACAAGACCGACCCACCTAAGGTTGGTGATCTTGTCCTAGTTAAGGAGTCTAATTTGTTGCCTTTATGCTGGCGTCGTGGACGCATTCTTAAATTGATATATGGATCCGATGGGGTTCCCAGAGTTGCCGAGGTAATGGTCGGAGATTCGGTTTTGCAGCGAGCCGTCTCTTCCTTGTCCCGGTTGCCCAATTGTTAGTGGACTCCAAATCCATGGGTCCACTGGCGGGGGTGTTTGCGCTTTACGCTAGCCCTCCGGTTTACGCTAGACCGTGCCGCGACGGCCGGCGGCCTGCCCCCGCGCAACGCGCCTCCCCGCTTCGTCGACGCGCTTGAGCAGTTCTTCGTAAAACCCCGACGGAGTCGGTCGACTGTAAGTTGCCGCGTCGCCCGCGTGAAATCGCCTGCCACGCCGCCTAGTGCCGTCTTATTATTTATGAGGAGCTATTTATCGCGTACCATTTTGTGCCGCGTAGCCCGCGTGCTGTTTGCCGGCCACGTCGTCACTTGCCGTAAGCAGTCGCCGAAGAGTCCTGTTCAGCCGAGAATTTCGGAATCCGCGTGGCCCGCTTGAAGTGTGCCGGTCAACGCCGTGTCGTATTAGTTTAGGAGCCCTAATTTTGCGCTCCTTGGCTCGCCGCGTCCTTCTAAGGCTGCGGGCCCATTTGACTGTCCGGAACACTGTTCCTTGCGCTCCCGCGCCTTCTCACCTCCGCCGGACTCGCTACCCGCGAAGTAGTGCCGCCGCCGCGAAAGACCCCTCAAAGAAGGGCGAGTGTGTTCCTTTGCATTTAACACAGCAGGCATCACACACCACATTCCACATACACGAACTCACTCCCCGGATACCACGAGCTTGCTGTCTCCTGCGCCGGTAAGTACCTAGTAGTAAGCCGTTCTGTGCCGCGGGATAAAACCCAGTGCAATTCGCCACCTTTCTTTTTTTTTGGTGGGTCCTTTTGACCCACCCCACCGCTGCCTGTGGGAATCCGCTGGCCTGCTCTGATGGGCCCGGCAGTTGCCCGCTGATTCATTGGCACAGGCGCGGTGCGTATTCAAACTAAATACGTTAAATATCTTACTATAGCTTATTGGTAAATTAAATAAACAAAAGGAAACTGTATTGTATACAACCAAAGTAATAACTTTGCTTTGAAAGTCACTTCTCTCATGTTATAATAGTTTAAGTTATAATGGTGCTGCAATTACGATTAATGGAGTTTAGTAAAATCAGAAACGTCATTTTATACATAATCAAATTAAAAATTCGGTGATCGTTGTTTAGGTATATATTGAATTCTTACGTGATTATGGAAGGAGTTCAGCTCGTTCCCTCCAAAGCTCCAAATCACCAGGTCGGGTTTGGGTACGGAAAATGACACGCACTCAATGTGAACGCTGCCTCCTTCCACGCCGTACTGTGTCTTATTGGACATTATTTTTGGAGGACCTAGAAAAAAACACATCTTATAGAAAAGTAACATCACTTGCAATTGAGAAGTTCTTATCACGGAACTCAGGTTTTCCTGTGTTTGATTATTTTTAGGGTTCAGTACCCAAAGGGTAAAATCGGGACAAATGAAAAACAGATCATTATACCTATGACGCAGTATAAAAGCAGTGATAGCTCAGTATAAAAAGCAGTGATAGCTCAGTGGTTCTGACCTCTGCCTCTCATAAGGAGGTCGCGGGTTCGAATCCTGGGCACGCACCTCTGACTTTTCCGAGTTATGTGCGGTTTAGGAAACTAAATATCACTTGCTTAGCGGTGAAGGAAAACATCGTGAGGAAACCTGCATGCCTGAGAGTTCACAAAAATGTTCTCGATGGTTTGTGAAGCCCGCCAACCCGCACTTGGCCAGCGTGGTGGGCTATGGCCAAACCCCTCTTAGTCTGAGAGGAGACCCGTGCCCAGCAGTGGGACGTAAAAAGGGGTTGAGATGAGAGATGATACCTATGACGTAATGATCGGTAATTAACAGTGCTTACCACTAGACTAATACAACCAATCGGCAATCATACTGCAGTATACACACTTTACACAGCGCAGTCAATAAAGCGGGCACACACTAACACGCAGTCACTAGTCACGAATGCACTCGCGGTACGTGCCCACAGATAATTAACATTCTACGAGCAACGCTGCGTATGAAGCAAGGCTGCGATTTGAAACATCAATTTGTTGCCAGAGTCGAGAGTGTATTGAATTCTGGGATTGCTGAGCTAAGCAAAGCGCAGCACAGTTTGATGTTGATTGTAAAAAAACGAAGCTTAAGCAACACAGCACAGCAAAGCGCAGTACAGCGCAGCATAGCTCCATGTTGATTTGTCACCCTAATACCTACACCCAATTGGCAATCATACTGCAGTATACACACTTTACACAGCGCAGGCGGGCACACACTAACACGCAGTCACTACTCACGAATGCGCTCGCGGTACGTGCCCACAGATAATTAACATTCTACGAACAACGCCGCGTATGAAGCGAGGCTGCGATTCCAAACATCAATTTGTTGCCAGAGTCGAGAGTGTATTGAATTCTGGGATTGCTGAGCTAAGCAAAGCGCAGCACAGTTTGATGTTGATTGTAAAAAAACGAAGCTTAAGCAACACAGCACAGCAAAGCGCAGTACAGCGCAGCATAGCTCCATGTTGATTTGTCACCCTAATACCTACACCCAATCGGCAATCATACTGCAGTATACACACTTTACACAGCGCAGGCGGGCACACACTAACACGCAGTCACTACTCACGAATGCGCTCGCGGTACGTGCCCACAGATAATTAACATTCTACGAACAACGCCGCGTATGAAGCGAGGCTGCGATTCCAAACATCAATTTGTTGCCAGAGTCGAGAGTGTATTGAATTCTGGGATTGCTGAGCTAAGCAAAGCGCAGCACAGTTTGATGTTGATTGTAAAAAAACGAAGCTTAAGCAACACAGCACAGCAAAGCGCAGTACAGCGCAGCATAGCTCCATGTTGATTTGTCACCCTAATACCTACACCCAATCGGCAATCATACTGCAGTATACACACTTTACACAGCGCAGGCGGGCACACACTAACACGCAGTCACTACTCACGAATGCGCTCGCGGTACGTGCCCACAGATAATTAACATTCTACGAACAACGCCGCGTATGAAGCGAGGCTGCGATTCCAAACATCAATTTGTTGCCAGAGTCGAGAGTGTATTGAATTCTGGGATTGCTGAGCTAAGCAAAGCGCAGCACAGTTTGATGTTGATTGTAAAAAAACGAAGCTTAAGCAACACAGCACAGCAAAGCGCAGTACAGCGCAGCATAGCTCCATGTTGATTTGTCACCCTAATACCTACACCCAATCGGCAATCATACTGCAGTATACACACTTTACACAACGCAGGCGGGCACACACTAACACGCAGTCACTACTCACGAATGCGCTCGCGGTACGTGCCCACAGATAATTAACATTCTACGAACAACGCCGCGTATGAAGCGAGGCTGCGATTCCAAACATCAATTCGTTGCCAGAGTCGAGAGTGTATTGAATTCTGGGATTGCTGAGCTAAGCAAAGCGCAGCACAGTTTGATGTTGATTGTAAAAAAACGAAGCTTAAGCAACACAGCACAGCAAAGCGCAGTACAGCGCAGCATAGCTCCATGTTGATTTGTCACCCTAATACCTACACCCAATCGGCAATCATACTGCAGTATACACACTTTACACAGCGCAGGCGGGCACACACTAACACGCAGTCACTACTCACGAATGCGCTCGCGGTACGTGCCCACAGATAATTAACATTCTACGAACAACGCCGCGTATGAAGCGAGGCTGCGATTCCAAACATCAATTTGTTGCCAGAGTTGAGAGTGTATTGAATTCTGGGATTGCTGAGCTAAGCAAAGCGCAGCACAGTTTGATGTTGATTGTAAAAAAACGAAGCTTAAGCAACACAGCACAGCAAAGCGCAGTACAGCGCAGCATAGCTCCATGTTGATTTGTCACCCTAATACCTACACCCAATCGGCAATCATACTGCAGTATACACACTTTACACAGCGCAGGCGGGCACACACTAACACGCAGTCACTACTCACGAATGCGCTCGCGGTACGTGCCCACAGATAATTAACATTCTACGAACAACGCCGCGTATGAAGCGAGGCTGCGATTCCAAACATCAATTTGTTGCCAGAGTCGAGAGTGTATTGAATTCTGGGATTGCTGAGCTAAGCAAAGCGCAGCACAGTTTGATGTTGATTGTAAAAAAAACGAAGCTTAAGCAACACAGCACAGCAAAGCGCAGTACAGCGCAGCATAGCTCCATGTTGATTTGTCACCCTAATACCTACACCCAATCGGCAATCATACTGCAGTATACACACTTTACACAGCGCAGGCGGGCACACACTAACACGCAGTCACTACTCACGAATGCGCTCGCGGTACGTGCCCACAGATAATTAACATTCTACGAACAACGCCGCGTATGAAGCGAGGCTGCGATTCCAAACATCAATTCGTTGCCAGAGTCGACAGTGTATTGAATTCTGGGATTGCTGAGCTAAGCAAAGCGCAGCACAGTTTGATGTTGATTGTAAAAAAACGAAGCTTAAGCAACACAGCACAGCAAAGCGCAGTACAGCGCAGCATAGCTCCATATTGATTTGTCACCCTAATACCTACACCCAATCGGCAATCATACTGCAGTATACACACTTTACACAGCGCAGTCAATAAAGCGGGCACACACTAACACGCAGTCGCTAGTCACGAATGCACTCGCGGTACGTGCCCACAGATAATTAACATTCTACGAGCAACGCCGCGTATGAAGCGAGGCTGCGATTCCAAACATCAATTCGTTGCCAGAGTCGAGAGTGTATTGAATTCTGGGATTTCCAATTTCATTTTTTTTTGAAGCTACGTTACTAGATTGAAGTCGGATGTATGGGTCTGGGCAAAACTGATAATCTAATCGACGAATCTACATCTTATAATATAATTATCAGACCATTACACATGATGCAACCAGCTTCAAAGTAAGCGATAGCTTGTTTTATGGGTACCTACTAGATAACTGATAAAATATATATTATATGTCCTAATATTTATTTAAAACAATTGAATTGTAAATTTTCCTGGATGAAAAGAAGCTTATTTGTTAGCCCAGGATATACGCTGTCTTCATTCTAAATTTTAGCCAAATCAGTTCAGTGATAACAAACATCCAAACATTGAAACAAATAAAACTTTCATATTTATAATATCATCATCATCTTAAGTTATTAATAAATGTGTGAGTTTTAATTTAATTTGACCCATTGAAGTAATATGTTAAAATCACTTTCAAATATTCCGTTTCATACGTAAATTCATATTTACAGACCGAGCTAATAAAACCGTGTTAAAAAATGTGGTTGAGATAAGACTTATTTCAACATAGTATCAGAAAGAGGGATTTGTTGCGGCTGCCTAAGTCCCCAAGAAACAAACCCCGCTAGCAGCATTTTTCCAGGATTTAACCCTCTCAAGGCGCCAACAATCCCCCGCTACAAGAACAAGTGTTGAACAAAGTCGCCTAGCGGGTGAACCTCGGTGCAAATTTACTGCGCAAACTTTCCCGGGCAAAATGGCGGCGCAAATGACGTCATCACTTAGAAACTTTGCTCGCGAGTTCCGCGTTACGTACGTATACCCGAGATTTTCAGCTCGTTTTAAAAATGGGGATTTAATCGCGGTCTTGGAAAATTATGACTCCTTGAAAGAAAATATACGCGACTTTAGGCCCTTCGCACACGGCGTACGACGAGAGCAGTACGAGCACGAACATCAAACATGTCCACAGACGAAGCGGTGTTGCAGTGAATCGTATTAGGAAGTTTAATTTTTTATATGCGTAGTGCGTAGTGCGTTATGCGTAGTGTCATAACGATACATTTACGCTTAAGAGCCGTGTACGAAGGAGCTTATGCGGTTGTGAACATTTCATTTTTTGGAATAAAACTTCATTGTTTTCAATTATTATATTTTAATATCATGTAAAACTTTTCCTTTTTGTAGTAAGATATTTTTTGCGGGAGCGATTTTGGGGTGAAAAGGACGAAATGTGTCAAGAAACTGGGAAAGTTCTATATCCATAATCTTATCTGTAGTCAGTCTTACGGCCAAACAAACGGCCATACTATTTGAAAACTATATAGGCTAGCGCTTGACCGTTATCACATCTGATGGAAAGATGATACAGTCTAAGGTGGAGCGCGCTTGCCTATTCTTGATTTGAAGGTACCCAAGGTAAGAAAGACAGTGCCTGGGAAGTTATTCCAGCCCCTTGAAGTGCGTATCAGGAACGAGGAATCGAACAGCTTTGTACGCGTCTTGGTACGTCAACTTAAAAGGTGTGAAAATTTTTACTCCTTAGAAACATGTCCCATCTGTACGTACCACCTGGATGGCTGACAATCTACGACAATCAATTTTCCTACATTTTTCTAACCGTACTTGTTCAAACTATCAAAGCTAATGAGATTATTCAAGGGTCAGAAGATTCAAGGAGGGGTCGGACAAACCCCTTAAGACGCAACGCATTTGCAGTTCCTCTGGTGTTGTAAATGTCCTTGGGCGGCGATGATCGCTTTACATCAGGTGGCCCGCTCACAAAAAAAACTGTTACATGACACTTACCTTTGACGTAAACCATTGCTGGAGCCTCAATGTCCTGGTAGCCCTCCACGGAGGCTCGACACCAGTACTGCCCCGCAGTTTGCTTGCTGATCACCACTGTCAGGTTTGCAGACTTGGATACTCTCTAGGAAAAATAAAATGTCATTAAAGAGTATATATTATTGCTTAAAAATAAATAAAAATCGGGTTATTTAGTAACACTCATTTATATAATACCCAACCCAATATTTTTATCTAATTTCGTAATTTAGTATTAGTTAAATTTAAAAATTATTTCACTCTTTGTAGTGGCATTTGAAGTTGGTGTTTTGGAAAACATTTCCCATTTTTATTAAGTTTTTGATCAATCATCATTCAAATCAAAACAGATTCGATTTAAAACCACATGGCTAAGGCTCGTTGTATACTTGAATAAGGAATAAAAACTCAATTTCTAACCGGTCCCGCAGTTGAACATAGAGCGTCAGTAGACGATACAAGCTGATAAGAGTTAACGAAGTGACGTCACAGGTGTCAAATCCTCCCGTCACCCGTGAGCTATCAAGTTTAGTGACGGCTACAAATTGCGTTACGTCATACACACGATGAGTTGACTGGGTTTGCGTTACTTGTTAGTTCCCTGACTGATTGGGTCAGTAAAAAACTGATGAAGTGCGAGTCTGGTTCGCGCACTGAGGGTTCCGTACTATCAAGAGTCAAGACCAATTATTCTAAATAGTATTGAAGTAAACTGAACAGCTCTGCCCGCCATAACAAATTAAATAATTGGTCAAGTATGCGTCGGGCTCACGCACTTAGGGTTTCGTACTATTAAGACCGATTCTATTACCCTTTAAAGTAAACTAAAACACCACTGCCCACCAAATTCAAAAACGATCAAACAATCACGTTTGTTATATTATAGTAGCCCCCTTTTATACTTTTATTTTGTTCTATTTTTTTGTATTTGTTGTAAGAGCGGTAACAGAAATTATCATCTGTGAAAATTTCAGATCTGTAGCAATCACGGTTCAAGAGATACAACCTGGTGACAGACGGACAAACGGGCGGACGGACGGAGAGATGGACGGATGGACGGACGGCGTCCCGGTTTTACCCAACGGGTATTATTGGAGGACCCTATTATTAAGACAACGCTTAAAACCCTAAAAACAGTAAGTTTTGAAAATAAGACGTGGGTAAATTATTAAGTGAGCAATAATTTATATGACCAAACAACATTTGTAAGTCAGCTGGTCAAAACTAAAAAAAATAAGATAAAATAAGATTAAAATTTGATGAATGTTGGAATGATAAATAATTAATCGAGTGTGACAGACGGACGGACGGAGAAAGTCTCACCATTTTACCAATTTGGTATGGAACCCTAATTATGATAGCACGATATCCTGGTAATCATATTTTAGGATTTGAATAATAATAGAATGTCGTATTAAAAAATTCGATCAGAAAGATTTTCCATCTTCTAGCTTCCAATCGTGACTTCTGAGAATTTCTAACTTAAATTTAAAATCGTGTGATCTAAGATCTAATACTTACAACAACTCTATCTTGTTCGTAGCGCATCCAAAGCACTTTCGGTTGCGGGTGCCCATCCACCAAACAAGTGAGGGTGGCTGACGATCCAATGTCACCTTCCACGTTTTGAGGTCTCGCGCGAAACGCAGGCCCATCTGTTCAAAAGAAAACCAGATTAATGCGAAGCCAGAAAAATTAAATACGGAACCCTAAAAATCAGTCAAGTGTGTCGAGCTACTTAGAGATAAGGGTTCCGTAGCTGCATTACAAAGTTATAATGCTTCTTTTCGATAAACGTCATTTTTCATTTCAAAGTCATTTTTTATTGAATTTTTGTTTTTCCAAATTAAATTTTACATTAAGGTCTTTGAACAGTGTGTGTTGCGAATGATGACATACGCATCCGAGACAGGTCTTTTACTATGGGCCTCATGAGAAGGCTCAGAGTCACTCAGCGGGTGATGTAGAGAGCTATGCTCGGAGTTTCTCTGCGGGATCAAATCAGAAATGAGGAGATCCGTAGACGAACCAGAGTCACCGACATAGCTCAACGTATCGCGAAGCTGAAGTGGCAATGGGCGGGGCGCATAGCTCGTAGGACCGACGGAGACCCAAAGTGCTGGAATAGCGACCCCGCACGGGAAAGCGCAGTGTTAGCAGACCTCCGACCAGATGAACTGACGATATTAAAAGAGTCGCGGGAAGGCGCTGAATACAAGTGGCGCTGAACCGTGCGGGCTGGAAATCATTGGACGTCCGAACGAACGAACATTTTGGTCGTCTATTACCTATTCGCTATTACCTATTCCTAAATTTGTATTTGTGCGCAGACCCGATTAGGTAACCTTCAAGTGCCACCCGTATGCAACCGTGGCAAGTAGTACCTAAATATAAGTTTTCCTCATAAAGTAAACTTCAAAATAACTATGCATAGCGTAATAACCGTGGCACGCGCAGATCCTTGTAGGTTTTCACGTTACAACTCTCAGAGCGAATTTAAGTTAAAAGTAAACAATCCGCCAACTTGCATACGTCGTCGCTAAACTTTGTAAAGTTGTAGCTACACAGTGGCAGTTGTATTCCTAGTTATATCCCATTCGGAGTTGTAGACTCGCCTATTAATTATGTAGGTATACGCTGCGACAATGCTTGTAGAGTCGCTTCTGCAAAGTTTGTTTGCTTTTTAATTTTCAGCTCGTAGTAAGCCTAGCGCTCTTTTTTTGTATTTAACCCTAGATTACTTAACTATATCCTGTGGGTGGCGTTGTTACTAAACATTCGTAAAAAATACGACAAATGTAAAACGGAATGAAGTTATCCACTCATATTAAAGTTTAAACATTTTGTAAATTACAATTATATTTTTTGGATCATTTATAATGATGAAGATTCTTTTTTATTCAAATACACATAATTTTAGCGCATTCAAACAAACAAAAACTCATCAGCTTTATAATATCAGCATCAGTATCAGTATACAGGTATATAAAAATACCAAAACGCTCTCTGCCTGTATTTGTTTACATTAAACTAACAACTTTTGGTCTACGACTTTTTTTACACGATATTGTGAGAAATATCAAATATTCAATATTTTACAAAGATACTCTACTTGTTCCTACTCTGTAATGTAACATCGACAATTAACAATGGCGCGGCGCGAAAGTGCAACAGTGTAATGTCACTTTACAGAAATAACATTTACAGATTATAGGTACCTTTATTTAGCCATTTCAGCAACCACTGCAATGTTGTGGGAACACAAAACATGAATATTTCATAACATTTTCAAGAACATATTAACGGAAACTTACATGAGACCTCCAAAGTTTTGGAGTCTGCGCTCGTTCCCACCAGGTTCTGCACTTCGCACTTCACAGACGCCTCGTTGTGCCTCCGGGATACGTTTGGTATGACCTGTGACAAAGCTCAATATTAAGCAACTTTGTAGAAATACTTTATTTTCCCACAAGATCGAAAAAACCATATTTTAAAACATCTGCTCAAAAATAAGACTTTTCTACGTATGTTTAGCGTGCGGTAAGTTATTCTTTCCCACACTAGTGCTATTACTTTTCAACCTGCATATTCATGAAGGAGGTTCTGATCAAAATGTTTTCTGTACAAAAATTTTGAATAAAATGTGTAGATATTACACCTAGTAAATACCTAAAAAATTTAATAGGTACAATAAATTATTTAATACAATACGTCAGTCATATTATAACTAACAGCATTATAACAACATAATATCTCTAAAATAATAAAAGTAAGAGAATATTAACATTAAAGTGCAGTCTACATACTCCTAAGCATAACATTATTATCCAGCCTTAGAGCTTAGTGTAGCCATAATCGTATAAGAACACAATATACTCGTACTCTAGCGCGGAGCTCCTCAAAAATTTACGCTGCAGCATATTTTCAAGTTTTTTACGCGGGAATACGAAGGTGAGTGTATCTGCAGTGTGCATTTTACATAAGCCGTGTAGGAGTAAACATTTCGGTACAATAAAAATTTTTTTCAATACAGTTGTATGGTATGGCGCACTTTCAGAGGCTGTCATTAGTATTCGAAAGTTAAATCTTACGCACAGGCATCTTTCTTTTTCATGGTCGTAACTTACTTTTACAAGTTCGATCATTACTTTTGCAAAACGTTTGATACCAAGGAGTTTTCATTGTACAATAAAATGGGATGGACATTGGGATGGGATGGACACAGAAGGAATTATCTTTTACCTAATTTTATTAATTTTATCTTTTACCTTCTATCTTTCATCTTTTATATTATATCTTTTATCTTTTATCTTTTGTCTTTTGTCTTTTATCTTTTATATTTTTATTTTTTATCTTTTCGATTGCGAATTCGAAGTCGCCTTCGATTTCGATCTTCGATATTTTATTTAAGGTAAAAACCAATCAAGATGGAAATTGGCCCCCAAAATCTTGAGTAAACATATTATCTCTTTCATTTGTTTTTGTTACTAATTCTCACAACTGTATTGAAAAACGTCGTGTGATACACGGGTGTATAGGTTTTTGCAAACTCGTGACATTAAAAACCCTCGCCTTCGGCTCGGGCTTGTTAATGACAGCTCGTTTGCAAAAACCTACTTTCCACCCTTGTATCACAATGTACTATACCACTTCAGAGTGGTCTGAAGTGGTAAATATTTTTTTTTAATTACACCTGCTCGGAAAGTGCCTCTTTATTTCTTTCAAAACTAAGAACAAAGCACGTCGGAATGCAATAAAATAAAAGTAATGCAGTGACGGAATGGCGGAAGAAAGACTCGTGAGAATCAGTCACTTTCTACCCTCTAAATGATGTGGTTGTGTATATTGTTTATCGAGGGTAGAAAGTGACTAAATAAGATTAAGTATAGAATAAAGCAAACAGTGCAAGGTTTACTATAAAATATACTAAAAAAAAATTCTTATGCTTACCAATTCGTTGTTCTTAGCCGTAGGTACTTGTTCACTATTGATAAACCAACGGTATGTGAGGTTGCTTGGATTAGCTGTAGCTTGACATCCTAAAATAAAAAAAAACCTTTTACAATTTTGGTATTAACAAAAAAAGTAAGCGTTTAGCGACCAACGAAACTGATCAAGCCATTAAAGAAAATTGATATTTAAAAATATTTTTTTACTTCAATGACAACAGTTTAGTACAGTCTCGGCAAGTCCTAGAACTTAAGTTACAACTCAGATTAAGTTAAGGTTTTAAGATGCTTTGTAGAAACTGTTATAGTTACTTATCAATTCCAAAGTAAGCACGATTCGGCTTGGTCATCACTTGCCATCAGGTGAGATTGCAGGCAAGCACTAACTTTTAGACAAAAGTCTGGCTCTCGCAATTTTTGCTATATTTATTTTTATAAATCAATAATGTAACTTCTTACCCACGACTAGAGGATCTCCTTCATGTATCCTTCCGTTTGTAGATCTTGATTTTATAACCACTCTCACCTTGGGAGCGTATTGTATCTGAAACAAAGAGACAGCAAATTCTACCACCACTATTAAGCCTTCTCTAATACAGATGAGTGACAGACTAAAAGCAGAGTGTCACCAGATATAAGCGGTTCCAAATTATGAATCTTGTAAAACAGAGGACTTTGAAATCTCTCCCAAATCGTCAGTTGCTAAAGTTAAATTTGTCAAAAAAAACATATAGTATTGCGCTGTAGGTACTTCGAAATATTTTAACGATAACCCACAAGGTTATGTAATGATAAGTAAATAATAATATTTTTAGTACCTCTGCATAAACATAAACTTTTCCATGTGTGTTTAGCGTTCGGAAAGCTATACTTTTCCGCACTGGTGCTTTTTTGTTTTCCTCCAGCACATAACATTCAAATAATGACCTTTTTTATCCTTAAGTTTTCTGTACATTTTTTATATTATTATGCAATGACTATAATTGTCTAGCGTAAATTATATTAATAAATGAATTAAATTCAAAATAAATTTATTTACTCTATACATAATTTGATAGTTGGAGGGGGATCCCTAAGCTTATAATAACATCAAATGCAGCATCGCGTTGAAATATTATTAATAGATACTCTTAAATCTAAGGCAATGATACACTTACCTACACATAAACTGAACGTAAATTAAGTTTAGTAAACAAACAAATTACCAACAATTATTTCCTCTATCTTAGACTATCTAATTAGAATTCAGCGCAATTAGCGAGGGGGATATGAGCTTAAGTAATAGTTATTTTATACGGCAGTTGGAGCCCTCGGTTCGGTTGTACAAAACAATCCAATTACAAGATATTCTGCAGACACAGGCTCGGGGGAAATGCGAGAAAAATTAAATGAGGAAACGACTCAGTTCTGTTTTGTGCTCTCGTAAAAATTCTTAATTGTGTTCTGCACGGAGATATCTCGATTTGTTTGTGCTGAGGGAACTTTGAACGGAATTAAAAATATATTCGTTCTGACGTGAGATACTACTTCATCACTGACTCCCAAGACACGGGTTGTTGCTTGTTTTGGGAGTCAGAGATTATAATTGTAACCTTTTGTGGGCTAGTACAAATTTGTTTCATTGTTTCATCAAGGATTATTCTGCTATATGAGCAGAAATCAGCACTGCAACATGGACAGAGGATCTCTTCCGAGAAATGTGCAAGCGATTTCGTGTTCCGGTACGATGCTTTGTAGAAACCGTTAGGGTAAAATTTAAAATAAATAATAAACCCTGACCACCGGTGGCTTAGGCCGTCAAGGCTCTGCGACTAGTGCGGGACTCAATTTTTTAATAAATATTTTTAAACGTATTTTTCTTTAGTAACATTGTTAAAAATAAATATGAGTATTATACAACAAATATAATATTAGGACATTACATACATCGTAATCTAAGCGTAAGCGATAGCGTGTGTTATGTACTAGATAACAGTTAAATGTACAGAAATAACATTAATACACCCAGACACTAGAAAACATTCATGCTCATCACACAAACATTTTACAGTTGTGGAAATCGAACCCACGACCTCTGACGCAGACGGCAGTATCGCTACCGCTACGCCATTCGGTTGTCAAATCATCCACAGACCAAGGAATAACTTTATATGTGGGTTCATCAATTTCTGTAGTCGTTTACTTAGGTACCACTTCCAAGTTAGGACGATAACATCTGTAGCTGCATCATCACTTACCATCACGTGAGATCATAGACAAGTACTAACTTGTAAATTGTACATAAAACAAAGAAACTATTTAAACTTTGACTCGTTGTTATAGACGCCAACGATCGTATCAAAGATTGTGGTCAATTAGACACAAATATCTGGGTGACCGAGCTTCGCTCGGTAGTTTAACTACTGGCTAATGGATGGCAGCAGGAGTCATATTTTTATTTATTTTGGTTAATTCGACATTTTCTAAAAATGGATCCTAGCTAGATCGATTTATTGCCCCCAAAACCTCCTGTATACTAAATTTCATGAAAATCGTTCGAGCCGTTTCCGAGATCCAGATTATATAGAAATATATATACAAGAATTGCTCGTTTAAAGGTATAGGATAGGATAAATATCAACAAGGAAGATTTATACAAAACGAAACTATATTATGTACAATACAAAAAGTTTCACACATAGAGTTTGCCACACTAAAAGTTGTAGCGTCGCTTCCACACATATTTCAACTACATCTGAAACCAGTTAAAACGATAAATCAGTGGAACAAAGTTTATTCAAATGTGGGCAATTCAAAAAGGATTAATTTGAAAGTGTAATACTGGACAGAAATACTTAACATTCTACATGACCAGATCTGGCTGTACTTCCTTTTCAATATTCAGCAAAATAAGAATACAGGTAAGCGAATGGTAATGCCCATGTAGTGGCCTGAATGTAATGGAATATTTGCATCTGATGCATACTTCAGTCAAATATTTATAAACAACTATAACAATAATATACGTTAATTAACATAAAAAACCTACTTCAACTCCCATCAAACTACTGTTGAATACATCCTTTCCAATTAAAAATTTAAGACTTTTTACTTGTCATGTTTTATACTATATTTAATTAATGTGACAATAGTATAATGTAAATTAACTTAAATTAAAAATTAAAACTAGGTATAAAATTAAACTATATCTAAATTAAAAACTACGTATAAAACTAAATATATACAATTTAAAAACTAAAAAATATTATTAAAGGAAGTCCCTGTGGGCAAGGTTCCGAAGATACTGGCAGCGTTCCCTCTTTGAATAGCTAGGCTAATTCTTTGTCCGAGGTAGCTGCCAGCTCTTCGGTCTCCTGTGATGTCGACTAACCTTTTTGTTATTTAAGACTTATATGGTTTTCTCATGGATACCATTATTAGAACTGGACTAAATTGACAACATTTTAATAAAAAAGGATTCATCAAATACAAGGAGGAGGAGTTTTAAAAAGATTTTTTATATAACTTCTCTTTTTTGAAGTCGGTTGAAAATCCACGGGACCGACTGGTAAAACCGAAATGCTTGCGTGCGAAGTCACAAGCGTCCGTTTACCTTTCTAAATACTTTCGCTGTTCGGTGCTAAATAAGTTTATCTTACGTCTAGAATATCAAGAACCCATATAAAAGCATTAAGAACTTGCCGAGAAGCCTTTCTTTGATCGTAGACATTCTAAAGCTTAATCGCAGCTTAATTCATGTAAATTGTACTCGCAAGATACTTTGACGCAAGTTACGATGGGGTTGTAATGGTTTTATTACGCTTTTAATACCCCAGTCTATGGCTTCTAGTCTAGACTTGTTGAACCCTCGATTGCTATCAAGCATTATGCTCTTCAGTTTTGCATACTACTGAAATAGTATAGCGTAGACTTACGAGACTTACTTACTTAGATAGGTACATCTATAAGACATAAGGGATCGTTTACATAACTCAATATTCTACCCTGTCAGCGGTACCGAAATGTATGAAGCGCAACGATGAAGCCATATTTCAGAAATTTTTGGCTTCAACATACATCACACACATCTTTCCCGTCCTCTTATCGTAGCGTATTTCGTCATTGCTACAGGTGCTGTTCTGAGGACTCATTTTGCCCAGTGATTTCGTACTGACTAAAGACAGGTCAATGTAGACAATAATGTAACCCATCTAAAACTTAACAAGCAAATAGGAACAGTAATTCGCACATTAAAAAACTTGGTGAAACAGGCTTCGCTGACACGTCCGAAGCGTAGTTACAAAATTAGTGACTTACATTCCCTCCCTTATTTTCACTTTACCGGCATAAAACATTGACCAAATTCCGTTGACCCTCCGCATTTTTCTATACGGCACTAAAATTGAGATACGTTAAAGAATAGTGCGGTGATCGTGGGCCATTTTATCCTGGTCTTTGGAAGGCTATTCGGGAAATTCAGGAGGAAGACAAAAATTGCGGGAAGGTTTGGCCTGCGCCTGTGTTTCTATATTTCGTTAAGTTTTTCCTTTATCCGTTTATTGGTGGCTTTGGCTTAAGGAGTAATTTATGTGGGCAAGCTGGTACAATTTTATTTTATCCTGTTCGATTTTATGTTAGCTAGTACTATAGGTGCTTAGGTAATTTGTTTTTATAGCGTACACTTTGTCTTAATTAGGATTCTTTGGTTGCGATTTAACTGCGGTAACCGACTTTTACGAAACGAGGTTTTATCTCCGCCAAAAGAATCCTTTCACTGACAAAAATAAAACTGTTTGAATTTTGAAATAATATAGTTTCTTCTGTTAAAAGGGACATAATACTCAAGATTTGCGGGAATATGATAAAAAGGCACCTAAAATCAAAAGAAGTACGTTCAAGTAATTTTCCTTCAGTCATTTGATAACGAAACTCCACAAAAGCAAACATACAAAGAACTTACCGGAAACAACAATAAAGTTTATATATTATATCGCCAAGAAGATTTGCTTCCAATAAGACATCTAGAATTTCATATAAAACTCACCGACGAAGTTAGGAACTTCAAAAATATCCGAGACAAATACGATGTCGATAAAAGCCGTACTGGCTGCTTGGATTTGCGAGTGGTAAATAGGACTTTTTATAACAAAGAATGTTGAAACGAGCAAGACTTTCATCTCATGTTAAGTGATACGCATGCCCATATAAGGCGTAATGCGTCCTATAAGTAATTTTGCATTGCAATATCACACTGCAGTGCGCTCATCATCATCAGACATCAGCCCCCGTATTCTGTATCTCGGTGCCCATCAAAAAATGATAGCCACTGGCGTATGTTTTTTATCCATTGAAGGTTTGCTTTGAAATAAAAACAACGTTTTTGAAGCAAATCTTCAATGGATGAAAAACCTATGGCAGTGGCTATCGTCGTTTGATAGGCACCGAGATACAGAATACGAGCCCAGTTGTTAGTTCTCATATAATTGCCTAGTAATGACGTCAGCGTAAAGTCCCCTTATAAGCAGTGATAGCTCAGTGGTTCAGACCTCTGCCTCTCATAAGGAGGTCGCGGGTTCGAATCCTGGGCACGCACCTCTGACTTTTCCGAGTTATGTGCGTTTTTAGGCACTCAATATTGCCTCTCATAAGGAGGTCGCGGGTTCGAAATTAGAATCCTGGGCACGCACCTCTGACTTTTCCGAGTTATGTGCGTTTTTAGGCAATCAATATTGCCTCTCATAAGGAGGTCGCGGGTTCGAAATTAGAATCCTGGGCATGCACCTCTGACTTTTCCGAGTTATGTGCGTTTTTAGGCACTCAATATTGCCTCTCATAAGGAGGTCGCGGGTTCGAAATTAGAATCCTGGGCACGCACCTCTGACTTTTCCGAGTTATGTGCGTTTTTAGGCACTCAATATTGCCACTCATAAGGAGGTCGCGGGTTCGAAATTAGAATCCTGGGCATGCACCTCTGACTTTTCCGAGTTATGTGCGTTTTTAGGCACTCAATATTGTTATCTCATTTTGAAATTTTGACGACCCGGTTTTCCCCCCTTTTTAAATAAAAATAAAAAGATTTTCAATTTTTTATGATTGCAATAACGTCGCGCCGCAATTACCTACAACTATTCTAAATTTCAGGTCGATAGCTTTAATAGTTACTGAAATAATCGAGTGTGACAGACAGACGGACGGACGGACGGAGAAAGTCTCACCATAAGGGTTTCATTTTTAACATTTTGGTATGGAACCCTAAAAAGACAGTTAACATGCCAACTATTAATAGGTAGGGAGGGACCGTACAATAATGTAATTTTAATAGTTTTAAAAATATTTCATTATTATGAAATCCTCTTTGTATTATAAGTTCATCGTATATTTCAACAGGATAGTAAGTCCCTTGCTATGAACGCTCGGCGTTGACATAAAATAAATGAAAAATAAAACCAAGAGTTTGCGACGCGAAAATTGGAAGCCCACCTAATCCGGCTTGCGGCTTCGCCTTATTGACGTCGTTCTGTCTTGGGTGTTTGTGACATTAAGAGTGTTTTAGATATTTGTTAGGGTTCCATATGAAAATAGTAAATTTTCGACTTCATCTGTGCATCAGCTGTCTGTCACACTCTATTAATTCACCAACTTTTAAAGCTACCGATACACAAATTTGAAGTGTAGTTGTCCGTTTTCGCTTGCACTAGTACTACAAATGTCAGTGCCGACATTAAAACAAATGTAACATTAATAGTTTCTAAAAGTAATATGTGCTCGCGATTCGTTGAACGAATGAATTTGAAAATCGACGAACCTTTTTATACCGTGACTGTACATTATGGGGTATATTTATGTCAGTTTTCTGTTCAGCAGATTTTCGAGAAGCGTGAGAAATATTTTCTATTTTCTTGCCCGTTCTTCTCGGTGCAATGCTACTTTCCGAACGAGGCGGTAGAGTCTGACATTTCGCAAGTGCCTGTAAGTTAGGCCTATGTGAAAGAATAAAAAAATTTGAATTTTTTTTTCAATGGTCACCCTTATAAGAATGTCATAATGATATGAAAATGAATAATCCTTTCCTGAAGATTTGCATGGTCCCCACTGAGACTGAGGTGCCACCCATACAAATACATCCGATATCAAAAGTCAAAATTTATTGACCTTTGATAGCGAAAAAATGTAATATTTCAGGAGGTGTCTATTGAAGCAAGGGAGAATAATTAATAATAATTTAGCTTTACATAAGCTATATTGGAAAAAGTTTTAAGCACAGTACAACACTATATTTTTTTTAATTTTTACTAAACTTTTTTTTTGACGATTTGGGGGACTTCCAAAGTTGCTGTATTTGACACGAACAGTTGCAAGGATCGGGCTTACCTTAAGTTTGACAGTGGCAGATCTGTAGGCTCTATCTGCAGTGTTCTGAGCTTGGCACGTGTATGTCTGGTCGTGATGGTGTCTTCTCGGGTGAAGACGAAACATAGATCTATGTAGCATAAATGATATATTAATCCTCAGTTATTTGTACTTGTACATAAAGTTTATTTGGTGATTGTGAAAAAGGCCCCTAATATTTTTTCTAAACAAATTATGGCAGAGTCTTTATAATATGAAAAGCTAATTTGACTGTAATTTGGATCTCGGAAACGGCTCGAACGATTTTCATGAAATTTAGTATGCAGGGGGTTTTGGGGGCGATAAGTCAATCTAGCTAGGATACATTTTTAGAAAATGTCGAATTTACCAAAAAAATAATGACCTGAATATGTGTATATTCTCGTCTAACCATTTCATTCCGAGATCAGACTTGTGTTATACAACTAATAATGATAATGATTTAATGATAATGATGATTAGATAAAATAAAATATCATAACTTACGCTTACCGAGCAATAAACCTACGACCGTCCGCCATTTGTTCCACAGTGTAAGTCACCCCCTGGCTCAGTACACCACCGTCACTGTCTACCCACGTTATCTGCAAGAAGTCAAATATGTATTTATGTTAGTAAGTGAACTTGAGGGCATTATTTTAAATGCAGAACGAAGCAAAGGATTTTAAAGTAGAATCCCACCAAAAACATTCTGTAAAAAACTAGCCAAAGTCAAAATGGAGCTGCTTGTTTATCTCTAAAAAGTACTGAAATCTAGACAAAGTCGTGCCAAGTCTAAGGTTCCTTACTGCGATTTCTTTATTATTATAGTTAATGTTGCGTGACTTGGCCGTTGAAGGGTACACAAGGGTTCAAACCAGGTGCTCCATGACACCATTGCACCAATCTGTCGCCAGAATTCATCGTCAATGAGTAGCGGTTCTTGGTCTTCAACGGCCAAGTCACACAACATTAACTATAATAATAAAGAAATCGCAGTAAGGAACCTTAGACTTGGCACGACTTTGTCTAGATTTCAGTACTTTTTAGAGATAAACAAGCAGCTCCATTTTGACTTTGGCTAGTTTTTTACAGAATGTTTTTGGTGGGATTTCACTTCTTTTTGTAGAAACTTCAAAATATTACAAAATATTTCTGTCCGTTTTTCTAGATACATTAACTGCATAAATAACTTTGTAATCTCATATAATTTATATGTAATTACAAAGTTATTAATGCAGTGATCACCAGGTACTCCAGACCTTCGATTATCCTAGTTTTTATAGTTTTCCCTTTATGTGGCCATTAAACCCTAACTCTGTACCAAATTTCAGCTCTCTGAGTTTATGGGAAGTACTAGTTCTATTTTGATGATCATGAGTCAGTCAGTCAGTCAGTCAGTGTCGAAAATGCGAAACTTTGCTTTCGCATAACTTCGGAACTATATGACCTACAGACTTGAAATTTTGGGTTTTAAGTATGTGATTATAGCTTACTGGATAGCGAAAATTTCAGCGTTCTGGTCTTATCCAGAGGTTCTCAAATAGGAGCCCGAAAATGCGGCGAAATGGTTCCTGTAAAGATGGTACGGCAGTTTTGCTTCGCGCTTTGACTTTGGCGGGGGCACTGCCGTGCCCCCTGATACAGAACGAAGCACAGGATTCTAAAGCATAATTCAGCGTGAAGTAAAGGATTCTTAAGTAGAATCAGAGTGAAGCAAGGGATTCTAAATTAGAATCCTACGCTAAGCAAATAACAAATTCTATAACAATATATTAAATGATACATCTGTCCCGGCTAGAACGGCTGCATCACACTTACTTCAGCCGCCGGTTTTCCTCCCGCCGACACACATTCTAACATAACTTCGCTGTCTTCTACGGCTTCCAAAATAGGTCCTTTAGTGATCTTCGGAGGGTCAGGTGGTACCAGCACTGTCAAACGAGCGTATTTAGAACGAATCGCTGCTTCACCTATTGACAAAATAAGTCTTATTACAATAATTGTAATAAAAATTACAAAAAAAAAATACGTTTTATATGTTACACAGATTATAGTTACAGATATATATAGTAGTTATGCAAAGAATTTTTAAAATATTTGCACGTAAGATGGCTATAGTATCAGCATTTTTAACCGACTTCAAAAAAAGGAGGAGGTTCTCAATTCGTCGGAATCTTTTTAGAATTCCTAATTCGTCGACTATCAAAAACATTATCAAAATGTATACCTATGCAATACGCATCGCGTAAAGTGCAATTTTCTTTATACGATAACATTATGTATCTTTTATTTTAATACTTCAAACACTTATGATGTTATTCCTATAAATTGTACCTAAATAATTGCGGATTTGAACCCGCGTCTCCCAGCTATCGCGGCTATACAGTTTGCAGCTCGTAAGTTGCCGCTCTGTCATTGGCGCAATTAAAACCACTGGGGTGCCTAATTTACCTCCTATTGGTGAATCACATAATAGTCTGAAGTCTGTACTATCATATATCGCTCGTTTATGTCCATGAATTCGTATTGCGGTCAGTTAATAACTCGGCCCCGCCATATTTCGGAATCCGACGCACAACGCCGCAAAACTGACTTGCCACATTTAATTTGATTATAATGCTAAATCCCAACTAAATGCCTCTAGTAAGGCTGTTGTCCCTTGACATGCTATAAAAAGATTTATAATTTTTGACAACCTCCCTGGGAGCATATATGATTCAAACGATAGGACTCTTAATCGATTCCCATCAAAGCCCGGTTGAGCGATTTTATAATTTCTAAGTTGGAGTGGCAATTTAAATAGTAAAAAATGGCGGCAGTGTTAGCGCCGCAGGCAAAGTGTTAAGCGAGGCACATAGCTCAAAGAACTGACGGGACACAAATATTGCAATGGCGACATCGACCTTCTTCGGGAAAGTGCAGAGTTGATAGCCTTCCGACCATTTGATCTGTCGATATTAAGAGCTCCAAAAGAAAGAGAGAGAATCAAGCGGCATACTCGTAGAACTATGCAGGTTGAATTCAATGCAGGAGGCTTTTGTCCAGCAGTGAATGTCCGACACCCATCGGTTAAAGCGAACGAATGAAATTGGATGTGGTCTGGCTTTAGCCGCGGCTGGTAACCACGCTACCAGACAAGACGCAAAGCGATTTAGCAAAGTTTAAGTACCTAGGTACAACTTTTTCCCTTTTCGACAATTGATGGTTACATTAATTTCAACTACAAGTATCTAGGTATGATCTGTACAGCTTGTAGACTAGGCGTACTAATATTACGTTGAATACACTCCAGCTAATAATTATTTTAATATCCTTAGTTTAATGACACCACGTCAATGTTTAGAATCAAGACAAAATAATGGTGGTTCAGAATTTAGATGTACACTGGAAACTGTATCGGATTGAGTTCATAACAGCACAATTTATAATCTTAATCTATATCTTAAACCTTTATTAAGTCCTCAGAGAGCTGAGTTTAACGTTCCGTAGTTTCAGCTTTAATTATGAAATCTTTAATTGAACTGGAATATCAAACACAGTTTGGGACTAATACAGCTTCAATTTGAATTTTAAAGGGAAATTAAATTACTTTGAAGAACTTTTTACGTGAAGTTGATTTTGAGACGATAGTTAAAAAACCGCAGAGACTCCGAATTTCGGTTTTTCGCAAATCCCATGGGAACGATGGATTTTTTCGGAATATAAAGTAGCGTATGTGCTAATCCGGATTATAAGCTATCTATGTTTCCAGCCAAATTAGTTCAATAGTTGTGCCGTGAAAGAGTAACAAATATCTCTATCCATCTATCCATCCATACTTAGAAACTTTCGCGTTTATAATATTAGTGTGAAGTAGGGATTAAAATGATTTGGAATTATGATTTTGAAAACTTCCGCCATTTTGGTACCTAAACACACAAAACATAAATCCGTCGCCGTAGAAAGTCCCAATAAACCGGTTAAACCCAGTCTTTCTCAAAGTGGGCGATAATGCCCCCTTGTGGGCGTTGGACATCTAAAAGGGGGCGTTAAGGGGCCCAGAAAAAAATGGAATAATTAGTTTAGGTATGATGGTATAAAATCTAGAAAAAAATAAATATAGCTGGGAAAGCCTGTACGCAGTGCGGCTGAAAAATAATTGATTTTCAAAGGGGCCGGTAAATAAATAAGTTTGATAATCTCTGGGTTAAACCATATTTTCATAAGCAAACTTTTAACACTGTCTACAATAAAGTTATAAACGCCAACAAACAACGCTTAGGGAGTTTAAAAATTGTTGCTTAGGTGTGGTCGGAGTGGAAAATACTTGTCTACGAGTTTCCGACAAAATAATAATCTACCTCGCGCACATATTCGGGGCAGTTTTTCAGTTGGTTTATGAAGGGGTTATTAAAACTTCAATTAAATTGTTATGTATTCAAGCTTTGTTGTTGAAAACTCTAATTGAATAATAATGGCTCAAAATGCTTAATTCTCTAGCGGTTTTTACACACAACAAGTTAGTACTTGACTGCTATGTCATTTGGTATCAAGTTACGCTGTAGCCAAAATGTTATTGTACTAAGGGTTAGTAATGGGGTTAGTAATGTCTACACAGCATCGCACCGGAATGCTAAATCGTTTTGGTTGGTGTGACTTTGATCGGCAGGGTGTAAATGGTGTAGGATAGACGGCGTATTTAAGCTATTTTAGTGACCTGCAATTTAAAAACTATAACTATAAAGACATTTGAATCTTTAATTTAGAATCGTTGTGAAGCAGAAACATGATTGGATGAAATGTTTTTGGTAGAAAGTCCTCCCAAAAGTTGCTCAAAATTCTCAATTTTTCTAATTTTTATAGGAAACTATAAAATTTTTAGGGTTCCATACCAATTTGGTAAAAATGGAAAGCTTATGGTGAGACTTTTTCCGTCCGTCCGTCCAGATGGACGGACGGACGGAGAAAGTAATGCTGCAGTATTGTTTTGACATTACTATTGTATTGACAATCATTGTATATAAATGTCAAAACAATACTGCAGCATTACTGCTATAAGAGATGTGTGTAAAGCGATAATCTTTTGGGAGCGATAAATCGATCTACGTAGGATTCATTTTTGGAAAATGTTGAATTTGCCAAAAAAATATGAACCCTGCTGCCATCTATTGGTGGGTAGATCTACTACCGAGCAAAACTCGGTCACCCAGATATTATTATATTTATGTATATTAATATGTATGTATATTATCAGTTATCTAGTACCCATAACATCAGCTATCGCTTACTTTAGGGCTAGATTGCGATGTGAGTAAATTGTTATGTCCTTATAAAAAATCCTGAGATCTATCATACGTAACACACATAAGAATATCACTTTACATCAGGCGAACGTACATGTTCGGGAGCTCGTCTTATCTTTTACGAAGAAAATCTATGTACCACAAGCAGCCAGACTAAATGATTCACCATAGATTTTAGCCAGTAAAGAAGCCATAAAATGTTCTCAAGTCGTAGCTAAGTCGAAATATGACAAAGGGGAATCACCGCCTTCCTCTAACGTGATATTGTCTCTTTCAGTCCTTATCATAATGAATTATTCAAAAGTCACTTAGTTGGGAACTTATGTCTCGTTTATACTGGATATGGCTTTACAGTTACAGCGTATGCTTGTTTGGAATAATATGGATAATCCTAAGAAGAAAGAAGTTATGAAAAAGAAATCCAGGTCTCCATATAACTACAGAAAAAGTAAAACAATAAGAATTAGTTTTCATACCAAACTGCAAAATTAACTTTGTTTTTTCAAATGTATTGTTTACTAGCTGTTGCCCGCGGCTCCGCCCGCGTGAATTACGATTTTTTTTACATATACCGTAGAATTCCTTGTTTTTCGCGGGATTCTGGTGTGATTGTACAGAAACCTTTTCTTACTTCGCACGTGTTATCTTGTGGTGATTTTGAAAACTCCTTTTTTTTAATAAAAATATAAAGTTTCATTAGTACGTAGTTGAAAGATCAAAAGTCCTTTTCATTGTGATTTTTATTCTGAAACCACGAAATATGTCAAAAATTATCAAATCATGTGAAAAGTTGTACTGGTGGTAGAAATCTTCTTTCAGAGTTCGGCCGGGTAGGTACCACTGGGATAAAAAACTCTACTAACAATATTCTCCAGCCCAACATAAGAGTCTGTTAAAAATCTTTGCTTCATCTCAATACAATCCCAAGTATCAGAATGGGCAATGGCTATATATTTCTTTACGTATAAAAAGACCTATGACGGTCAATCGGTTAGGACCAGTTAAGACCTGAGAGTTAAAATTATTTGTGAACCATTATTTTACTCTTTCCATGTTGCCGATGATAAAAAAAGACGTGGTACTATGGGAATGTCCACAAAAGTGAAAACTTTAATCTGCTCATGTCGCAACAGTGCCATCTTAATATAAAGTCAAGGAACAGTACATTACATGACAATTAATTATTATAAACAAAAATTCGGTAGTACCTATCTTCAAGTTTTACATTCAAGTTCCACATAATTTGTAGAGATGGCGTGATAAGGTATAACGTGGTGATAAATTCATGATTTTTGTTCACCCTAAAAGTGAAAAATCTTAAACCATACAAAATCTTCTGCTAAGCATATTTATTTACGGCTACAAGGGTACTCCAGTCTGACTTGAGCCCTTACGTCCTAGCCCTAGGCAAGCCATTCCGAGTTTCAAGTCACCTACTTGAACTCATCGATAAAGGTTCTGATGTCTATAATTTCTAAACTACAAAAGTGATGATGATAAAATTTATACGGAATAATCTATAAAGAACCTCCTTTCTAACAAAAAAAGAATGAATGAAATCGGACAACGGGTTAATGAATTATAACTAAATACACATTTTGACTTTGATGCCGTCTTCCAGGGAAACCATGATGAATTCCGGGCCAAAAAGTATCCTATGTCCTACCTCGGAGTATGAACTATAATCATGTCAAGTTTCATTTAAATCCATCCAGCGGATTAGCCGTGATGCGCGGTCGTGAAACAGACAGACAGACAGACAGACAGACAGACAGACAGACAGACAGACAAAAATGAAACAAATTACAGTTTTGGCTTCAGTATCGACTAAATAGTGTCCTCCAACAATTTTTTTTTAAATATCTTCAATGTACAGAATTCGACCCTTTACAGTTTTATTATAAGTATAGATATAGATAATATCAAGAAAAATATAGAGAGTTAATTTTATTTTTCCTGCAAAATATAGGTACATTAATCTGAATCTGAAATGAATATACCTAGGTACAAGTAACGCCCGTTTATATGATACTCAGTGTTGTTATCTATTTTTTTTTTAAATTTTAACACTTAACTAAAAATAAAACGATTATATTTTTTTATTGCAATAATGTTAGGCCACTATTACCTATAACTGTTCCAAATTTCAGGTCGATAGTTGCTGAAATAATCGATTGTGACGGAAGTACAAAGAAAATCTCACCTATTCCTTCCTATTTTCGGGTTCTATTTTTACCATTTTGGTATGGATCCCTAGGAATAGAAAATTTAATAATATAAGTAGTAAGTAATTACCATCAAAATACAATCTTGCAAATTCTAAGTTACCTAACTCTCCAATAAGCTTCCTACAACCCCTAATTTGGCAAGCTCTTCTAGAAAAACGAGATCTGTACTCGCTCTTTTCCCTAGAATGTTTTTCATCTTACCTCCGAAATTACCACGATAAGAACTTTTACCGCCCGGGGCCATAACTTCATTATCAACTTTAAACTCCACGTAATAAAGTTTCATATCGCCCGACAGAGAAACCCTGTTCCGCGGAAACAATTTCGTGAACGCAAACTTTGAAATGACAAAGATGGTATTTATATTTAAAAAGGTAAAAAGATTTTCGCGTGTTCCGCGTAAAAAGGACATTAATAATGACGCACTGGAGTTGTAATGGGTATTTTTTTATAATTTATCGGATTAGGGACCCGGAATTGTCGTAAAAAGCCAGCTTGTAAAGGGAAGCAATCAAAACAAAATTGTTTGCGCGGATAGGAAAATTTTTTGCGCGGATTGAAACTTGTATTGCATAGATCACATAATACTTAATCAATTACAATCAATAAATTAATTACAAAGGACGTGAAAGCGCGTTACATAGGCGCTGCCGTGATTCGCCATATTTTTTTTTTTTTTTAATATATATATATAAATATATAGAGGACAACATCACATACATTGCTCCGATCCCATAGTAAGTAGCTTATGCACTTGTGTTATGGAAATCAGAAACAATGAAGGTACCACAACACCCAGACCCGAGACAATGTAGAAAAGTTATTTTTTTACATTGCCCCGGCCGGGGATCGAACCCAGAACCTCAAGAGATGGTGGCGCCTTGAAAACCGGCACGCTAACCACTCAACCACGGAGGTCGTCAAATATTAGAATTCTGTCCGGGGTTCACACGCGACACGAAGGTCGAATAGGTATTGGATGGTGATGCATCTCATGTCCTTTTCACACTAACTAGATACACCAGCTCTGGTCGGAGCGTCGCGAACAAAAATAAATTTACATGGTTCCATGATTTTTCTGTCGCAGATTTCATTTGTCTTTAAATTGCTTATATCTATACCTAAGTTTTTAATACTGATCTCTATTACCACGCTGGATAAAACATTCCATAAAGTTCATTTTTTGTGCCGATTTGAATCTTTTTGAAGGTCCAGGGTACTAACTTGACATTTGTTTGTCTGTACAAGCAAAATATGTCAATTTATTACCCTGGATCTTATTAGTAGTCGTTTTGAATGTCACTTTATTTTAGACGCTCATGCCAGGCTAAATTAGGTCTTCATTTTTACCTTGGCAATCTGCGATCCATAGCATAAAGATCAGTGATACAGTGACAGTCCTTAAAAAGACTATTCTTCAAGAGCGTCGAGGACTGCAGATAAAATATAACACTTTCTTGGCAGTCGGTTAAAAAGGCGGTTCCACATTTTAAATTTTTTCACCTGTATTGCCAAAAATACTTCGATTTTTTTAAACCAAAACCTAAATACTGATTTTGAAAATTATACTAATGAATACCTAATTCAATAATGATTGACTTTTATTCATATTTCCATACACCCTACTAAAATTTCACCCACAGAAATGTGAAATTTCAAAAATATTTTCTCAGTGCAAACTTACGCTACCAAAAATTTCTTAGCAAAACACGCTTTTAAGTCCAGCCGTTGCGTCTGTTCGTTAATCAGTCATGTCAGTCAGTCAGTTTGTCCTTTTATAATATGACAAATTACCCTTGTCACAATGTAAGTACCCTTGCTCACTTTCTGTGCGCGGTGTCATTCTCAAAATGGTTATAATATAATTATTCTTTGTCCCTCAGTTTGTTTAGGGTACAAGGTCCGTATTTTGAAACTGAAGTTGTTCAGGACTTTGTTACTTTGTAAGAGAATGTTGGGATCCTTTTTGGGGTTGTTTACCTACTTTGCTGTTAATGAATTAATTCATGTACCTAACGAAGTTATGTGAATGGGTTATAAATTTAACTTCAGTAGGCTTGTGTGGTAATTTTATTGATATCAATATTGGATAATATACTTGGAAAAAGCGGTATAAAGGTGACAGGGGAACCAAATTCCTGAGCACTCTTTCCGAAATAATATAATTCTATAGAATACCGACAGAAGGAAAATTTATATAAAATTTAATGAGAAAAAAAATATATCTTACCTCTTGGTCCCGTACTGACTTGACATTGATAAAGTGCGTCATCATCGATGGTGACATCTCTGATATCCAGTGAATAGTCGCCTGAAACAAATTGTACTTTATAAGTCAAAAAAACTTTGGGTTATTTGCAATTTTGGACCTTAGCTGTAAGCTGATTTTTAGTTTAGAAAATCGCCTACTTTCTACAATTCACAGCCCATAAAATAAATCACGTACCGAAAGCAAAATCAGCCTTCGTTAACTGAGACCTTAGTCGACCTTCATCCATAGCAACTTACCAGCCTTGTGCATTACTAGAAATTGTTGCTCTGCACTAATAACTTTCTTATGGCTCTCGATTATCTTGTACCGCTCGTAATCTTTCAAATGGCGATACGTCTCAAAACCAAAGTCGCCCTTCGTACATTGAACTTACCAGCCTTGTGCGTTACTAGACATTGTTGCTCTCCACCAATAACTTACCTTCCTCATGACTCTCGATTATCTTGTACCGCTAATAATCTTTCCAACCAAAGTCTTGTAAACCAAAATCGCCCTTCGTAAATTGCAACTTTCCAGCCTTTTGCATCATTAGGTGATGTTGTTATTGCACTAATAACTTGCCTTCCTCGTCGCTCCCGATCATCTTGTACCGCTCATAGCCCATCAAATGGCGATGCGTGCCGAGACCACTGTCATCCTTCGTCTGTTGCAACTTACCAGCCTTTTGCATCATCAGGCAATGTTGTTACTACACTAATAACTTACCTTCCTCATCGCTCCCGATCATCTTGTACCGCTCATAGCCCATTAAATGGCGATGCGTGCCGAGACCAAAGCCGTCCTTCGTTCAATTCAACTAGCCAGCCTTGTGCATCACTAGACAATGTTGTTAGTACACTAATATTTACCTTCCTCATCGCTCCCGATCATCTTGTACCGCTCGTAGCCCATCAAATGGCGATGCGTGCCGAAACCAAAGTCGTCCTTTGTCCATTATAACTAGCTAGCCTTTTGCATTACTAATCAATGCTATCGCGGCACTGTACATTATCGCTCTCGATCATCTTGTACCGCTCATAGCCCATCAAATGGCGATGCGTGCCGAGACCAAAGTCATCCTTCGTCCTTTGCAACTTACCTGCCTTTTGCATCATCAGGCGATGTTGTTACTGCACTAATGACTTACCTTCCTCATCGCTCCAGATCATCTTGTACCGTTCGTAGCCCATCAAATTGCGATGCGTGCCGAAACCAAAGTCGTCCTTTGTCCATTAAAACTAGCTAGCCTTTTGCATTACTAATCAATGCTATTGCAGCACTGTACATTATCGCTCTCGATCATCTTGTACCGCTCATAGCCCATCAAATGGCGATGCGTGCCGAGACCAAAGTCATCCTTCGTCCTTTGCAACTTACCAGCCTTTTGCATCATCAGGCGATGTTGTTACTGCACTAATAACTTACCTTCCTCATCGCTCCCGATCATCTTGTACCGCTCATAGCCCATCAAAGGTGATGCGTGTCGAGACCAAAGTCACCCTTCGTCCTTTTCAACTGGCTAGCCTTGTGCATCACTAGACAATGCTGTTACTGCCCTAATAATTTACCTTCCTCATCGCTCCCGATCATCTTGTACCGCTCATAGCTCATCAAATGGCGATGCGTGCCGAGACCAAAGCTGTCCTTCGTTCAATGCAACTAGCTAGCCTTTTGTATTACTAGACAATGTTGCTACTGCCCTAATAGTTTACCTTCCTCATCGCTCCCGATCATCTTGTACCGCTCATAGCCCATCAAATGGCGATGCGTGCCGAGACAAAAGCCGTCCTTCGTTCGATGCTACTAGCTAGCCTTTTGTATTAATAGACAATGTTGCTACTGCAATAATAATTTACCTTCCTCATCGCTCCCGATCATCTTGTACCGCTCATAGCCCATCAAATGGCGATGCGTGCCGAGGCCGAAGTCGTCTTTCGTCCATTGCAATTGCCCAGCCTTGTGTACCACTCGACAGGGCAACGTTACTCGCGATCCCACCACTGCACTCTGTAACAAAGAAAATAATAAACGGTTGCTTAACTTCCACAGACAATGGCGCTTTCTTTGAAATATTAGTCTGCCTATCGATTCACGTATTGTTTTGACGCATTGAGTGTGATGTTCACTTCACTTCACCACAGAATTCACATAGGCGTGTAGTAGTAGACACATTCTGGAGAGAGCGATAGGGGAGGCGTGGGTTCACGTGTAGTTTGCGTAAAGACGTAAATGCCGCGACGTTTTTACGTGAATATCTAGGCTGATCTTTAACAATCACGTGCCCAAATATCAACTAATCTAAAAATGAACGTCACTTCATGTTAGTGGAGGGACGTTCATTTTCAAATTAGACGATATCTAGCAATTCTTGTATATAATCTGGATCTCGGCAACGGCCCCAACGATTGTCATGAAATTTAGTATACAGGGGGTTTTGGGGGCGATAAATCGATCTAGCTAGGATTCATTTTTAGAAAATGTCGAATGTACCAAAAAAAATATGACTTCTGCTGCCATCTATTAGCCAGTAGTTAAACTACCGAGCGAAGCACTTCTGCTGCCATCTATTAGCCAGTAGTTAAATTTATCTTTATGTTCAAAGGTGAAGCGACCGGCCTTGACTCGGTTCACATTAACAATCGATATTCATTCACTTAACAAGCGAGCAATATCGAGCATGTCATATAGAAGGTCACGGTTTTCACAGAACAGAAAGATTAATGCGCACTTTGTTCATAATATTCTTTGTCCGTTGTTTATCCTAGACAGTAAATAATATCTATGATAATGTACTACAGTGCTGGACTCCGCAAAACCTCACAGTACCACGCTGAACCTACAAAAAAAACTTTACGTTTCGCCTAAACACCGGAGCATCACCAGGAAATGTTGGCTTGACAAAGTTAATTTGTAAAGTACGCAAACAAAGAGATTGACGCATTCACGGGAAACCTGCAATGGGACATTACATCAGTGAGTCGGACTCCATTACCATTTATCCGTTTTATTGCCCCTCTATGCGAGCTACTAAAAGATTATGTTATTCCATTATTACAACTGTAACATTTATGGTAGCCTTGGCGCAGATCACAGAATGTTGGAATGTTTTGCTAACGACAGAAAGGATAAAAGTTCAACCAAGAAAAAACCATTTGGTTACTTTCTCCCTCGTTATTTCCGCATAACTATGACATCATGTTATAACCACAATATTCATAGAAACTATTTTAAAATCATATCAGGAACTTTATAAAAACTTAAAAACCAATACTCTGAAACAATTTGACTGCTTTCCTTTTTTTAACAATAGTAATTTTTTCGTTGTTGCGTGATTGTCAAACAAAGAAACATAAGTGAGAAATAATAATTTGTTAATTTGTATGACAAAAATAGTTAAAAATAGTAAAGATAGGCCAATCCGAACATTTAACGTAAACCTTCTTCATACAAGCGGCGGCGGCGGGTATTTTGACAGGTGACGCTACTGTTAGCGTCATTTGTAATAAGGCTTCAAGAATCAAGAATGAAAACCCAGCGATTTCACCAATGCGTAAAAAAGAGTCATAGTAGAAGACAATGTAATAAATAGCCTCTCTACATTTAATCCGGTAGGCACAACATCTCCTCGTGTCTGGTTATGACACGGAATGCTCTTTTAGCCTAATAAAACCCGGAGCGGACACAGCGTCGGCGCACTGGGAATAATAGATGGTTTAAAACGACAACATTTATGAATTCCGCAACAGAAAGGAAGATCCGTATTACTGGAAGGAGCTTCGCTCGGTAGTATTACTACTGGCTAATAGGTGGCAATAGGAGTCATTTTTTTATTTTTTTTGGTACAAACGACATTTTCTAAAAATTAATCCTAGCTAGATCGCCCCCAAAATCCCCTGTATACTAAATTTCATAAAATCGTTCGAGCCGTTTCCGAGATTCAGATTATATACACAAGAAATGCTCGTTTAAATTAAAGGTAGGTATAAAGGTTAAAGGAAACATTTTTTTTTATTTTCGCCTCTCATTTATATACAGGGCGTAAAATAAACCGGACGGCCAGTCCTATAGACCAAGGTGCTTAATTATTTATTAAAAATACAACTGAAACTGTAATTTGTATTATAATTCGGGTGGTTAAAATATTTATGAAAACATTAAAATATAACCTCTAATTAAAATTCATAATTTAAAAGACAAACACAGTTACCGAACCTAAACAAATGCTCGAACCGTCTCAATTAGCTGATTTAAATCAAAAAGGGTCCCCATCCAATAAATAAACTCGAAATCCCTCGGAGCGACCAAAAATCAAAGTTGGGCATCTCAGAATATTAATTTAGGAAATTCCATTCCATAAATCAAAGTTTCCTCCAGATTCGAAACCCCGCTTTGGTAAGGGTGCGTGTAAAATACATACCGAACGTGGACAAAAAATTTCATTTTGTGCGAAGAAAGTCGACTCGAAGTTAGTACAAAAACTCGTACTAAGTACTAACCCCTCTTACTAACCCCTCAGGGCCCGTATTCTGTATCTCGGTGCCTATCAAAAAGTGATAGCCACTGCCATAGGTTTTTCATCCATTGAAGTTTTGCTTAGATAAAGTTATTTTTATTTCATAGCAAACCTTCAATGGATAAAAAACATTTATGCCAGTGGCTATCATTTTTTGATAGGCACCGAGATACAGAATATGGGTGCAGGTTTTTGTACAGCAGCGGGGCCTTCTCCGCAGAGAGCGAGTCCCTTCAGGGGTACGGGCCTCTCGAGCTTGCTTCCTTAGGCCCGGTTTCCACCAAAGCGGAGCTGTGTTCGAGTAACCAATCAGATTTTGACATCTACGAAACTGAAGAGAGAGGAGATGTCGAAATGACGAAATCTGATTAGTCAAAATATAGCTCCGCTCCGCTTTGGTGGAAACCGGGCATTACCCCAACGATGTGTCGCGGAAGCGCAGCGCGCCCCTGGTGTCGCTACGTGCGGTTACATGCGATTGTCAATAGATGGCGCTGGCTGTAAATGTATGGAGGAATTCGATTCGTTTGTGCGAGACGAGTCGACTCGAAATTTGTACGAAAACCTGTACTAACCCTTCTGGCGTTCAAGTGGCAGGACTTATGGAAATTTTTCGATTGCACTATTCGCTTTCATTTGAATCAATTCGAGCGATAGATTGGTTTCAGCGACGATCGCAAATATCGCATGGCTACGGCTATACAATCTACAGTGTAAAGAGCTTTACGTTGTATTACAAACATTGAAAGTTGACTGAAGTTGCTTGTATTGAAAATATCAACGGATATTAAAAATTCCAGCTCCCCGAGAGACGTCACGAAATGTTTTTCTTGTATTATTTACGGCTTTCCCAGCGTCAGAAAAATATTATATTGAATGGCCATTTTATTTTTCGCTCACGATATTACTTATGACACATTTAAGATTTTGAAAATTTATAATATTTAAGTTTTTTTTTTATCACTTGGGTGTTACCATTATTTGGGTTCTGTACGAAATGTTTCGATTTCCATATCTTCTGCTTGTACACGTTAATGCCATGACCTTTTTAAACATTTCACTTCACGAAATGTAGGCCAACACATTGAGTGAATCGCCTACCTGAGCCAATTAAAAAATAAAAAAATCTAAGGGGTCACTCGATTATAAGGGGTAAGTACAGATTTTTGTATGAATTTTGACTTGACTCGCACAAATGAATCGAATTCCTTCATACATTAACAGCAAGCGCCATCTACGGACAGTCAATGACATGCAACTGGCAATAGATGGCGCTGGCTGTAAATGAACGGAGGAATTCGATTCGTTTGTGCGATGCGAGTCCACTCGAAAGTCGTACAAAAACCTGTACTAACCCTACAGGTCGTCAATATACATACAATAGTTAATTTTACGAATAACCAAAAACATAATATTACTTTATATTTTAAGTATGTAAAACGATCCGATTAATTGGGTCGCAATTAATTAGCTAACACAAAGTTTTGAACGGCGTATGATGGTATGTACCGCTTCATGAAAATAGCTAATTTGTTTCAGCATTAGGTAATTACGTGGGAGTGGCTAGTTCATTAATATGAACCGGTCAAGTGCGAATATCGGAATCGCCGGCTCATGGTTCCGCACAATATTTTCAAAAACTATATTTGTGGTGCTAATATTTGTTGATAATAAACCTGTAGCGGTCTTCGATAGCTAACGACAGATGGCGTAACTAGCGCAATAGCACACGCTGACAGAGCGTTCGACGAGCGTTCTATAAATACAACTTCTGACGTCACACGCTTGGATCACAGCGGTCCCCAGGCACAACACCTGCCTGGAGGGAAATTTCCCTATTGCCCTCTGTACCGCCAAAAACCTACTTTACGGTCACAGTGATACTTATTCTGTGAAATTATATGTGCCTCAACACAATAACTTACTTTTTGTAACAAGTGTATGACTTGGAAATTTTTGGATTTTTCCTTTACTCCTTTTATTAGGGTGCCGTACCTACTCAAAGGATGAAACGGGACCCTATTACTAAAACTCCGCTGTCTATCAATCTGTCACCAGGCTTTATCTGATGAACCGTGATAGTCAGACAGTTAAAATTATCACAAATTATGTACTAGTATTTCTGTTGCCGCTACGATAAACAAATATTTTCTTTTATATTACGCTTCTATACTACGGACAAATCCATCCATTGAAATATAATGGTAAATTTACACTGCTGCAGAATGGAATACAAGGGACTTTTTTAACATAGCATAAAGAACGTTTTGCTGATTGTATCAAAATTAAAATACGAGTACATACGGAGCCAAAAAAATACGCGCTTCCTCGCGCATTCTCAACAATTATTTATTTTGTATGATATAAAATTGGCATAATTATTATGCTATGTCAAAAAAGCCGCTTCCATTCCATTCCGCCGCGGCGTAAATTGACCATAACCCCTTGGAAATCATGTTAAAAGCATACTATGATAATACAAAAGTCATCTTAAACATAATGTTACTTAAGTCTCACGATTAAGTACTCGTATATCGCTGAAGAGAGAGGTGTCACAAACAAATCCAGGTTTCCTGTGCAGATTTTAAAAATACAGGCAAAAATGTTAAACGAGGTTCGTCCCGAGCATAAATTAAATTTCGTCTGCTTAACTGTTATTTCAAGCAAATGTCGACGTGACTAGGAAATTCTAGATGCATTTTTACTTTTGCTTATCGCATCGCAACTAGGATGACAACGCTGAAAGACCCTGAACGATGTTAAGCTTGCATTCAGGAAGAGGGATTTATTTAAAACACACGTTATATTCGCTTTTACTTAGAGTTCGCACTAGGGGTTGTTCGATCTCCTAACGAAAAGAATCATAAAATATTTTTTACTATTTACACTGTTGCAATATAAACAGCTAAAAAATACTAGATAAGAAAAATCGGTTTTTCATACTAAGTATTTGATTAAGATATTTTGTGAAAATTTACGTCGAAATTTAAATCTTATTTCGTTTTTCGCAAACATTAGAAAAACGTGTAGATTTATAAATGTTTGCTCGCAAAACTTATTGTCATAACGACGATTTATAATTAGGAACCATACATTCACTTCAATCACGTGTCTTATCGAAGACAACTGTCACTCGAGATTACTATTTCTTTCCACGATAAGCGATCAACTGTTTTTTATTACTTAAGTAACAGCAACAAATTTCTAAAGAGCCGGCAAAGAATTTGCAGTTCCTCTGCATCCATGGGCTGCAGAGATCGCTTACCATCAGGTGACCCGCCCGCTCGTTTGGTTACGTTGACTGCAAAAAAGGAAAGATTTACCTGATCCTGTGGTTCTATTGCGAACTTCTGCTGGCTCGCACTCACAAAACTTATCAACAGAAGCAAGAAAGTCAATTCTCTTATCAAAAACATCTTGAATATCCTCAGCAACAAGAACAACTGACTGGCACATCTACTGGTTACTCTTGATTTTGCTGTATTGCCTATTCTTGGACTCTTCAATTTATCTACATCTAAGTCTATTTCTTTAGTTACATTTGATAGTTTTATTTCAAGTTTTCTAGCTAAACCTACATCTTTTATATCATCTAGCAGATCTGTTTCACGTTTTTTGGCTACATTCAAGCTTTTTGCAGATTCTGGTATATTTTCTTTAAGTTTTCTAGCTAAATCTACGTATCTTATGTCATCAAGTTGATTTATTTTTACTTGATGTTTTTTGGCTAAATCTAAAACTTCTAAGCCATCTGGTAAATTCATTTTAAGTGTTTTGGCTAAATATGTGTTTTTCATTTCATCTGATTGTGTTACTTTAAGTATTGCATCCGCTTTCTTGATTTCATGAGAAACATCTCTGTTTTCCTCAAAAATATAGTTTCCAAAGTCAGCACTGTCTGTATCTTCGGTATCCATTTTAGTTTATAGTCTTTACGTGTAACCTTAATAGCCATAAGTTACATTCACTCATTTGTTTTCTTCAACCGTGTCAGTTTGATATCATCTGAAACAAAAAGAAATTTAATATTACAACAGAGTTTTATTTTGTCTGTCAGTATCGTCTCTAATAACCTAACTCTAACTTTTAAAGTGAATATTTTACGAGTCCTAAAATTATCTACATTTATAAAAAGAATGATTCATTCATTCAAACATTCACTCACTGACCCATTGTCATTTAACTCACACTATTGGACCGAAAATACTGAAAATTTGCAGAGATCCCGCGCTGATCATGCATAGAATAAGCAAGGATTTATCAAAATTCCCACGGGATCACTGGAGAAAAGCAGGGACGCGCCGGTCGATTAATAAAGCCATAACAAATCACGCCAGAAATGTCGTAAAATGCAAACAAATGAATTTGTTTCCATATTTTAGAGGGCACGCGTGCAAAATATTAAATTACGCCGCAAAAATAAAGCCGCCGGCACTCAGCCGGCGGTCATGAATAATTACTGCAATCCGACATCACCGACATACATATATCATAAAGGCGACAATTTAGCGAATTATGTGAATACATTCATTATTTCATGTGGCTAGCTCGTGTGCGGTGTTGTATTAAACGATCCTCTTGATTTGACGAGTTTTGACCTATAATGAACTGACTCATTATAATTGGATGGTCATCATTAAATTTCAAGGCAAAAATTTCAGTTATCCGGTAATAAAGGATTTTGGACAATTAAACCCCTAAGGGAGTGAAATAGAAGTCATTCGAGCTAAGCCGGAAACGTCCTCTAGTATTAAAAGGATTGTTTAGCTGTTTGTAACGTTTTCATACCCGAAAATGTAGTCCAATTTTCATAATTTAGAAAATATGACGCTAATACAATAAACTATACTTTACTTTTTAAGAAGATTGCCTAATTTTTGACCGAAAAAGTTGGTCGAGTTTTATTTTTATTTTTTTAGTTTAAGAGTCCTGTGAACTGCCATGTCTCCCATACAAACGTAATACCAAAATCATTTGTAATTCGTGTATATTTCGATCATGTTGTGGTGTTATTCTTGTTCGAATAGTAATAATCTATGCTCCTGGCCATATCTGGTTCCGAAATACTGTTGTTAAACGAAATTGTAAACGAATTTAGTTTTGCTTATTTTTATGTCAAAGAGGACATGTTTTCTGCTTATTTGTTTTGTAATAAAAACAACACTATCTCACGTCGCATTAGTTCAGGAGCACAGTTTTTATTGTGCAGCTAAAGAAAAACACCAGTTAATAAAGAAAGTTAGGTACAAGTTTTCATTCATAATTTTTGGTATTACGGAACTCGACCAAAGTTATAAAAATTTTGATCAAAATGGATTATTATTTTATTTTAAAGAAATATTTCCGAACCAAATATGGCCAGGAGCATAAATTATTACTATATGAATCCGAATAAACACCACAACATGATCGAAATATTCACGAAGTACAAATGATTTGGTATTTTGCATTAACGGAGACATCGTAGTTCACAGGCCCCTTAAATAAATTAACTTTAATAAACTAAAATACTAAAAAAATAAAACGTGCGAGCCTAGATTAAGGTTTACTCAATGTAATGAAACCAAAATTGTCCAATTTGTTTAACGTTTGGGGGTTAAAAACGTTATCGCCCAAAGCCATATTTCAAGAATAAAATGTAGGCCTAAAATCTGGACTGGCAACTCTCTATACGGGCGTGGATACCATTTTTGAAAACACCTATTTGTGTCGCGCTGTCAGACAAACTTGGCTCATTCTTTCATTCAGTCAATAAAACCCAGTCCAAAGCTAAGCAAATTTTATGATCTTTATTGTAAGAATTTCTGATGTTCCAGTAGTTCATCCAACTTAGTTGATCCCATAGATTAATGTATTTGATGTGCACAGAAAATAAAAATGTTTTTTTTTTCACGTAGATACAAAAACTCGTCATCAAGGCTCTTACGAAAAGTCAAATCTTTACCGCCAATTTCCGAAAATAAGGTTGCACCGAGAAGAACTGGCAAGAAACTTGGCACTTGAACGACACATACACAGACTTTGAAGCTCAAAGATTGAACAACTTTATAGAAAGGTTTCCCAAAAAGCTTAGATGGAGCTAAAGAAGCTATCCTGTTAACGTTAACTAATTACACAAAATGTTCATTTTTCTTGTCTTAAATACTTTTTAGAATACCTTTCGATACTCCTGACCATTACCGGTCATAAAAACCAATAATTTATCGCAAACAAGAACCGGTAGTAACCGTCTCACACCCGGATAAACGGAAGTGCCGTCAAAAGCATTGCAGCACAAACTGCTGTCTTTGCAACGGAACCGAATTAAGTATTTATTAGTGTGTTCATTCAACATCTGAATGAGTTTATGTAGTTTAGTTCTATTTTAGAATTTACAGCTAGGCTGTGGGTCTTCTAAATAGGATATTGATTTAGGTTGTTTACCCGGATTTAGGATAGCGAACTGCGGGTTCCGGGTAAATGTCTCTGGTTTATCATCTTTGTAGCAAATTCCATAACATATTTTTATGATTTAGTAGGTTTTGCCCGAAATTCCCCTCAATAGAGTTCGATTTTTGAAATTCACTAGGTAGCTCAAAAAGTATACGTTGTATCTGGGTCAAAATCGGTTTAGTAGATCAGTAATGTTTTTAGTAATAAATAGACAGACACACACACACGCTAAAAGTACTCACGCAATTAGCAAGATCCGAGCAGGAGGTCGCGGATTCGATTCCCGCCACGGGGCTCAATATGGAATTTTATAATTTCCAGACCTGGTTGATTGTTTAGCTTCGGCTGTGGCTACTGGCTACTTACCATTTCACCGGCAAAGACGCACGGCCAAACGATTAAGCGTTCCAGTACGATACTGTGTTCAAACCGTTGGAGACTGTTTATCTACCAAGTTGATACGACAGGTAATGGAAATGGGCCGGCCACGTAGCAAGACTCACAGATAACCGTTGGCTATACATGGTAACGAACTGGCCCGGTTCAAAAGGCACACGTCGGGCGGGAAGGCCGCTCTATCGCTGGGATGATGATATAAAAAAGTAGCAGGTCCAAACTGGATTTTAAAAGCAAAAAACCGGACAAACTGGTCCAACCTGGAGGAGGAGTAAAAATGGTTCTCCTACTTAGGTCATTATTTTTTATTTTTTTATTGTTAAGTTAATTTTATTGTAAATTTGAGAAATAAAAGGCTTTTTATTTTGTTTATTTTTATTATTTTATTAAGTTAGTACGATAACATCTTCAGCTGTATCGTCACTTATCATCGCGTGAGTTCCCAGTCAAGTACTAATCCGTTGTATGTAATTAAATAAATTATCCAGCACATTTACTGGCCACATGCCAATAAAGATTCAACGCAAACGAGAACCGGTAGTAGCCCGCTCGCACCCGGATAAACGGAAGTGCCGTCAAAAGCATTGCAGCACAAACTGCCGTCTTTGCAACGGAGCCGAATTATTTATTAGCGACTTCATTCGCCGGTACAGAACCGGACGGGTTTATGTATTTTAGAATTTACAACCGGATTGTGTGTCTTGGGGTGTATTGATTTAGTGGCCGCTTGCCCGGATTTAAGATAGCCGACTACCGGCTCCGGGTAAATAAATGTTTATATGTACATTATCATACGCTCACTCGTAACAAATTCTTTTGACATTAATGTTTATTCAAAGGCGGTTATATTTTTATGACCCTCGTTCCTTGTCGAGATTTTCTTGTGTCTCTCTTGTATGTCAATCCTCGGTAATATAATTTTTGTTTATAAAAGGAAAATGCACTGACTGACTGACTGACATACCAACGCTTGGATGGATTTAACCCTCAGCTACCTACCCCTTATTTCGGTCACGTAACTACCTACCTGGAGTACCTCAGACTCCAATATTTAATTGCTCTCAAAATAAAAAAATATGACACCGAAGAGTAAATGAATGTAAAATATATTATTTTTATAGTCTTTTATTTATAAAAATAATCATAACATAGTAAAAAAACAAATATATTTATCAAAAAAACTTAAATCTTTCATACACTTAAAAAAAAACTTAAAAATATCTTCTTAGGATATGAGATCCATTTAAAAAAAATAAACATACAATAGTGACTTTTCTTCATTAATTTATATAAATTTATTAATCTATTAACAAGTTTAAACATAAATAATAATTAAACAATTAAAAATTAAACAAAATTGCAAGCCCTAGACTCACTGATTATCACGGCAGAATTCACATATCCTTTGTGAGCATTCTAGGCAAATTATAGGCTTTTTGCAAATGCAACACAAGTATATACTGGGTTTTGCGTTTCTTTTTAGGATTACACAGAGAGCAGACCTTACGAATTGCCAGCCTTTCTGGCTGTTCAGAACTACTTCCCGCAGCACCAGGAACTGTCTCTGAGTCCAGTTGTAGCACTCGGCGTCCCGTTGTATCGCCGAGATTGTTTCTCTGCGCTCCATGTGCGGTCTCGGAAGCTCTCCGGCTAGGGTTCGCCTTTCAGGCTTTCAGGCTTTTGTCTTGAGTGACGCGTTAGAAGCTGATATATCCAATAGTCGGTAAAATACAGCCAGCCAGCAAAATAATTTCTTTTTTTGGGCCTAGTTCGCAATTGTTCGCAATTCGCAAGGAGGGAGGGAGGACGATAACGAAACTGAAAGCGTAGTTTTGTGCGAACACTCGGTATTTTCTTCAACTAAATCCGTCACTTCTTCGCGGCCTATTTCTGATTCTTCACCCAGTACGAAGTTTTCATCAATATTTACATCCACATCACTATAATCCGCATTTTGTAAGTCATCTTCACAAAGAAGAAGTACTTCCTTCAACCAGCGCTCAATAATTTCATCATTAGATGCAATTTTTAACTAAACAATAAAAATCATATTGTTCCAAAAAAATCACATAAGTACCTACCTGGAGTCTCACAGACTCCAAAAAAAGTTTAATAATTACCAGGGAGCAAGCGCGTGCACGTATAACGTCGACTAGCGCAGACGTTGCACTTCGGGGTGAGGGCAGAAGGTACAGGGACGCTTGACAACTAAGGATGCGTATGCGACTAGTTATGACAAAAACAATTTCATCAGAGTCTGAGAGACTCCGGGTAGGTGGTTAAGGGTTAAAGTTACTGGATATATTGAACTCCTTCTTGGTCTTTCCCTGTTCCCGTTATTTAGAGTCGGGTCCTCTCACATTTTTGCGCCAGGTCTTGCAGTCTTGGGTTGCCGGTTCAGGCAATTAAGTAGCTTGAGGTTTCTCTTCATATTCGACTACATTGGCATCCTTTGTAAGAATCGAGCCTAGGTATTTGAATTACTGGATATATTAGACAGATATTTGTTTTTATCAAGCGATTTAGAAATCCAGTGCGATGTTGTGTAGCAACCATCGGGCTTTAAGCTCCTTAAGCTCCAAGTTAGCACAATCATTCTTCCGCTGCATCTTCACTAACCATCGTAAGTGTGTGTGTAAGTCCATCACACCGCAACTACTGAACAGATTTGAAGGAATGAAGATAGGTTATACTCTGTTTTTAAAGAAAAATTACTTTTTATTTCGGAATAATCCAAAGTTTCCACGGGATTTATGAAAAACCGAAGCCGAGAAAATAAAAGCCGGAGCCGCGAAAATCCGCTAATTGTGAATTCAACATCTTTATAAAGGAATCTTCAATGTTTAACGTTTGCATTCTAAAAAGCGTTGTCTGCTACTTATACCTACTAATAAGGAATTTAATAAAGACTCGTTCACACGGACTCATGTTAGTTTTACTCGGTAAAAACTTAATACGCTCTATTGTTTTCTTGAAGATTACCTACCGTTATACATGTTTAGTTTATATATGGAATATTGTCCTCAATTCTTATTGGATTTCTAGTTATTGAATGGAAGCAGGCGTTATTTTGCGGAAATCCATAATTAGCAGGACTGATTAATTTGTTTTGCTATTATCCGCTACTTGAAAGGATTCTGTATGGTGCAATATGCAGGAACACCATCCACATGAAACACCACTTTCTTCGACGCACGTTTCGTCCCGAGTCGGGACGAAACGTGCGTCGAAGAAAGTGATAGAAAATTGTGTGTGGTGTTTCATGTGGATGGTGTTCCTGCATATTGCACCATACAGAATCCTTTCAAGTAGCGGATAATAGCAAAACAAATTAATCAGTCCTGCGGATTTCTAGTTATTCTCTTTTCATATTTCTGTTACGATACTTACTACAACTGAAATAAGTAATAATATTATAGTAAAATAATGATAACTTAGGTGTGACTGTGGGGCCAAAGTAAAATCTACTTACTGCTGAATTTTTTATTAGTGTTTGAAACTCGATTTTCCTTCTTTTTAAACAACGAAAAAACGGAGGAAGGTTTGAAGTCAACGCGTATTTTTATGTAGCTACCTATAACCACGCATTACTATTTTCAGAGAGATCCGATTTCATAATCATTGTTTTTAATAATTCAACTAAAATAATATTATTTTTTACCATAACCTTTTTCTTTTTATCGCTTAAAGTAAAGGCCCAACGTTAGTATTTTCTCTTTACAAAAACATTTTTACTGAAAAAGCCCTACAATCGAAAATTCAATTACTACTTTAAAACAAGCGATAGAAACGCCCGAAATTATCTGACTTCAAAGATTTGCTATGTCAAAGGACTTAATACTTCACTCGAATTGGACTGCGTCTTTCATATTCAAATAGGATCTTACTCGATTAGATTAGAACTCAATTTGGTTAAGCAAAAGATTGGGTTCGGTTTAACTATCTGGAGCCATTCCACGCTCATTTGCACGCTCTTACATTCTCATGAGTGTGCACACAGATTTCGCATACTCACATGTTCTTATATTTTGTTTAATATTTAATTAAGTTAGTCTTGCGGCTCTGAGATGGAAGCCCTGTTTCCCGAGACACAGTCTTAACTAGTTCGGGAAACAGGTGTACCTTTTATTATGTTTTGAACAGCTTAATTATATTGTGTTTGTTTTACTGTTTAATTTACATTAGTGTGAAATCAAATAAACGTTATTATTATTATTATTCCAAAGCATGCATAGTTTATTCTTTGGTGCCCGTATTGAAGATTATCATTTAGAATTATTTATTCCCTTATTCAAATATACATTTATATTATAGGTTTTCTTTAAACTAAAATGATGACAGTTTCGATATCCTTAGATAAGATGAGTCATTTTTGTTCATAGAAATATTGTGATAAAATTCATTAATTTAGTACTGACTGCAATGCACTCATCTGATGGTAAGTGATAATGCACCGCAGATGTTATCGTATTAACTTGGAGGGGTAACTCAGGGTAAGTGAACTCACCCCTAATGGTTTTTACACAGCATCGCGCCGGAACGCTAAATTGCTTGGCGGTGCGTCTTTGCTGGTAGGGTGGTAACTAGCCACGGCCGAAGCTTCCTAGAGTTTCACACCTCAACTATAGAACCGAATTGGCTGATGGTTTAACAGTCAAACCTAATTAAGTATAAAAGATCAAGGGACGACCGACATCTCTTTTTCTCTTATAGAAGTTTTTCACTAACCCATGTTTCGAAGTTAGGAGGGCGAAATGAAGGGGCCTGGCAAAAACTCTCACTAGTAGAGTTTTCTCGCTCACCCAGTTCTCACTTACTCAGGTTCGACTGTACAACTACACGCAAACATGCTACAAAATTCTGTTATGAGTTAATGTTGATAAAAAAAATTTTAGTCCTAACTTATAGGTTCGTACCTATGAAAAGTTAAAACTCTTCCGCCAAGTTTGAAAAGCAGGTTTTCTCCAAATAGAACTGGCAAGAAACTTGGCACTTGATGCTGTTTTCAAAAAGTCATTAATATTATACACTCGGATACAACTTTTCTTACAATTGTGAGCAGATGGAAGTTTATAGGAATTCCGCAATGATATAGTGTCAGAGCGGTTGTCAGATTTTTTTCGTTAAGTCGGAATTTTGGAATTTTTTGAGCGAAAAAAGCGGGATTCTTTCTTCAAAAGCGGGATATAGTAAAAAGTATGTAATCAGAAGTTTTTTTATCATTTTATTTGTATTTAAATTACGTGTAAGTACGTTGCAATAAATGGCCAAAATAGCCATAAAAAATGTATTTAATAAAAAAATAATATTTAAAATCAGATTTACCCTATTGTAAAATAATTGTGACTTATTGGTTTTCTGAATAAAAAAATTTAAGCTGAAATCAAAATCAAAAAAGTTTTATATGTACATATAATAGGTATGTACTTATAGCGTTTCAAGTTAAAACTTTCAAGCAATAGTTTGTGAAGTCAGTGTTACAAATTGCTAATTATGAGTTGTCCCCGTATAGCGGGACTGTGCGTGTCCGGTGCGGGACATTTAATTTTGATTTTAAAACCGGGACGTCCTGCTGAAATCGGGACGTCTGGCAACGCTGAGTGTAACCCGGATTTATTAGATATTTTTTGAAAGTTACTTTAAACATTGTTGTCGTCCTTGACTGGCGTGCTTAGTCTGCGATCGCGCAGATGGCAGCATTGGGCTGGCGGCGCCACTTGCGCGCTGTTTTCTGTCTACGTGTGGTAGGATTGCATGAAAAAACATGGCGGCGGCGAAGTGGACGTAGCCGTCACTTTTGCGGACTATGGAGGAATCTTGATGGAGCAATGCGAGCAGCGATAGCTTAGTGAACAGTGTGAAGTGAAAAAGTCAAATATTAATTAAGAATGTCTTCATTCTTAATTAATATTTGACTTTTTCACTTCACTTTCATAAGCTATGCGTGATGGGTATTGTATAGGTCGCTCTATAACATGTGCAAAGGTCAGTCCAAAACAGACTTCGAGATATCATATTATTATCGGGATAAAATCTATATCCTACGAGTACCTCTGTATCATAAGGTATTAGATTCAAACAGCTTGCGGACGGCTATATTAACCGCTCCCGTTATTTATTTTCTATTTTATTACGAGTCCATGTTTACGACTGACTTCCCGTGTTAATTAGTCGCGCTTGTATAACATTTAATGCAGACTGCCGCGGAAACCGCAAGATGGCTCGTGCGGTTTCCGCAATGCACGCTCCTGTTTCCCGCTATATCACTTCAGTGAGTTTTCGATATCTAAGTAGTATTCTAGATATTATTGAAGGTAATTAAGAAACTATACACACTCACAGGGTCAGGTAGGTATGCACTATAAAATTGGCACTTAAAAATTGGTCGAGTACGAGTCGAACTCGTGCACTAAGGGTTCCGGACCATCAAGACCCATTCTCTATGGTATTAAAGTAAACCTGCCCACTGTGAAAATTGCAAGTCTGTAGGTATCACGGTTCCAGCGATACAGCCTGGTGATAGACGGACGGACGGACAGCGAAGTCTCAGTATTAGGGTTCCTTTTTACCCTCAGTTTACGGAACCCTAAAAATATATAGGTACTACGTATATAATACTAGCTGACAGGGCAAACATTGTTTTGCCATTTAGGGGTATAAAAAATAAATTATGACCTCTTATCTCAGACCTACAGAATGTAGACACAAATCTCATAAAAATCGGTCAAGCCGTTTCAGCGGTGTTTTGTTACAAACACTTCGGGCACAAGAATTATATTTAGTGGATCTAACCAAATAAACTTTTTTGTTTTTATTTTGTTCATTGAATAATTTCAGATGATATTAAGAATGAAAAAATATTTCGTCTTTTGAAAATTTTATATTTTTTATAGATTGGAAGCGAGGCAAAATTGACAAAAACGGGGGAAACCGAGGAACTAGATTATATGGCGGTTCCCAATATTGTATCTTTCCATGATTTGCCGTACTAGTTATAGTAATTTGACATAACTTGTATGTAGCTTATGTCACATTTGATATCTCTAGTAGGGTAAAAAGAAAACAGATAGAATTCTCAAGAAACTGGCATGAGTGAGCGTTGATCTGTCGATGCTGATGATTGGAGGCGATAAGGAGTTTTGAATGATGTCGTAAAAAGTAGACAATAATTGGTCATGTCTATCTGGTAATTACCTTAATTGACTCCATACTATAGTACCTGATTACAGGAAAAAAATGCCGACTAGTAATTAATTAAAGGGTAGCTTTAATTGGTCCGAGAGTGGATAAAAATGTTCTCAAAAGTTACACTCATATTTCTATACGAACATACGAGAAAACTATAAACTATTGGCAACCCTCTTTGGTGCAGTGACGCGCGCGTTCTGGTTCGAGTGGGAGGTCGCGGGATCCATTCCCGCCACGGACCTTTTGAGAATTCGGCTCAGTTTTTTGTTGGGAGACTTCGGCAGTAGCTAGTTTTCACCCTAACAACAAATACCGCGAAACAATTTATCGTTCCGGGGCGATGCTGTGCAGAAACCGATAGTGACTTCATTCCAAGTTAATCCGATAATATCTTCGGCTGCATCGATCAGATGAGATTGCAGTCAAAACTTGAAAAGTTATAAAAAATTGTTATTTTCATCGATTTGGTCAATTTTTCATCATTTTATCTATCATTTATTTTATTAGATTTAGATTAATTATTGATGCTTATTCTAAGTTTTACGCGACACAAACTTGTTAAAAGTGTACATTGCACTAGTAATAAATAAGTTGAAGTAAATCCAGACGCCCCTAACGGTTGTGCTAGTGCGTCGAGCGTTCCCGGGGAATAAATCCTGGACACAGCACCTGCAGCTTTGGAATGCAGCCTTAGATTGTTGCTGGGTCCAAGTTGGACGCGACAGAAAATTAACTGTTATTAATACAAGTGTACATTGCACTAATTATAAATTGACATAGATTCGAACAGCAGCGGGCGTGATATTGCATCGAGCGATCCCGGTTAATAGAAAAGAATTTCATAAATACACGTCACAAAAATGGTACATTAAAATTGGTCACATTGCATTGCGATGCTATAGCGGGAAAAGATACAATATGATTGTCATTGTAAAACGGGAACAAATCTCAGGAAAAGCACATGCAGCTTTACGAGTAAAATGCTGGGTCCAAATCAAAAGAGATAGGCAGTCAGTAAAAGTGTATATTGATTGAATGGATTGGATTTAAAATGGGCTTGAAAATGGGTTTAATTTTAGTTACTGTTCGAGCGATACCGAAGTATGCTAAAAAACTTTATTTAGATTTCGTCATCTGTTTACCAGCAGGGCTAGCATGCGCGGATATGGCTCTACTTTTGTCGCTCTCTTTTCTCATTCTTATCCATATTGATACACAGAGAAAAGGGAGCGACAAAAGTAGAGAGACATATTTCTACGTGCGCATGCTGCATAGGTAGGAGACTAAAAAGCATCGTAAAGTTCAGTGTACAAAATAAAGATACAATTAAAGTGTAAATTGCACTCCTAGTGCAAAACACACTGGAGCTCTAACAGTAACTAAAATACCTGTTTTCAAACACTATATTCACTTTCTCGAATCATTTAACCTACTACTTACTTTGTGGTTACTTTCTCTAATCGCATAAATTATATTTGTTTGTCGTTCAGTTTAAAATTAAACTACTTATTTAAACGTCTTGACCCTTGTGTCTTTGGTGTCTATTTTGTCCTTGTATGGTGAACCCATATTTATAAATATACCAGAGTGTATCTTATAAAATCGCCGCTCTGTATCGGCAGGTGAGCTCTTAAGAGCGGATATGTACCGCAAGGGAAACTGTACAGTGTAGATATTATACAGGAAGTTCGTAAATAGACTACTTTATATTTTACATATTCTAATTGCTTACTGAACTCATGCTGTTTATAATTAAAAGATCGATTAGAGTTTTCATTACGATATAATTATAAATAGCACTTAACAGTTACGTGCAATTGCATCCTAGTTTATATAATTTATATTCATAAGATCTACAGCTGTAGTTACGTTACCTGTTTGTGACTGACAAATTGATAACATGACTTAAAGATTTTTATTTTTATTATACATTATTTATCATTATTTTAGTTACATAGTTAACCTCTACCTATTGTCGTTATCAATATCGAGTAAAAACTAGCAAAAAATCACGTTTGTTGTATGAGAACCAACCTTAATGTATCTTATTCTATTTTTTCGTATTGTTTGTTATAGCATCAACAAAATATCATACATTATCTGTGAAAATTTCAAAGGATTAACTATCACGGTTGAAGAGATACAGTCTGGTGACAGACGGACAGACGGACGTCTTAGTAATAGAGTCCTGTTTTATACTTTGGGTACAGAACCCTAAAAGTAGAACCCTTAAAGCCGTCCTTTTATCCTTTATTATGATTTATTATTTCAGTTAGTATATATTTCAGTTATATCGACATCACGGAATAGGACAATAGGTACATAATAGTACTTAACGGTCGACATGAAAGAATCAATGATCATTCTGAAACGGATTTTTGATTATTTTAGGCCCAGCACACATGGTGAAACGCAACTGCAACGAAACCCTTTTGAAATTATAGGTTTGAAACCAGTTTCAAATGTTTTCCACACACGCCGCAACCTAAATATGATGAAATTAGTCACAATCATTCCGATTTTGAGACCAGACAGACGTCTCCAAAATGTCTAGTTCAAGTGATGAAGAAAAAAAGACGCCAAATTCGACACGAGTTTCCTGCACGCTGATTTCAAAGCAACTGATCTGCAACGCGTTTCAAAACGGTTTCAAACTAGTTGCGACGTGTGTTGTCTCTCAAAGGTATCTATGGCATAAACTCAAATGAAACTCAAAAGTAACTAGTAGTTGCAGTGGGTTGATCCCATTTTGCCCGGTGCGTCTGCTCGGTACTGGGCAGGATGGCATAAAAAGTTCTCATCCTGCCCGTTGCGCACCGTGCAATCGTTTGCCGGGCAGGATGGGAATCTTTTTTGAAAAAAGTTTCCCATCTTGCCCGGTAACATTTAGTTATGAAATGGAAGCCTTTAAATGAAATAAGGATAGTGTAACTCATTTGTATTTATTAATTATTTACCATTCAAAAGTAAAGTTACCGAAAAGGAATGTCTAGAAATGAAAAGATTGTATAATTAATAATTATCATAATCAAATTTTACTAGATGTTCATAAATGAAAATAAACAAAATATATGGCATATATATATGATTATACAACAAGAGTCTTGAAAAATAACTTAGATATCTGAAATCACAGCACCATTTTAACCATTAATCAACAAAATAAGAACAGTTTGTCTAAAAGGCATAGTCATAAAAGACATTTATAACCCAAGATTTTTACAATGATGTTATGCGACGTTATGCGAATAATCTTATACTTAATAATCAACAAAAATATACTTAGTTTCACATAAGTTAGTTATAAAAAAAACCGGCCAAGTGCGAGTCGGACTCGCGCACCGAGGGTTCCATACCATAAAAGAAGTAAAACATTGAAAGAATCACTTTTGTTCATGAATTTACGAGTATAATTTACATGTAGGTACTTTTGTTGGCAAACCGCAAACGTAACTTTGTATTTGGCGGATTATTGTTATTATCAAAAAAACATATATTAGTCAGCGAGTTGATTTTATTTTTTCTGTAAAATATACCTACGTTAACCTCTATTGATCATAATTATTTCAGATTTTTTGATTGGTAAACTTCGGAGATAAGGGGGGGAACGGTATTTTTTTCGACAGTTTGCCCAATAAATCAAAAACTATCAGGCATAAAAATGAATAAAAATTAGTTTTAGTATACACAAGTAACGCCCTTTCATATGATACCCCACTCAATATTTTTATCTCATTTTGAAAATTTGTCAACCCGGTTTTCCCCCCTTTTTAAATAAAAATAAAAACAATTTTCAAATTTTTACGATTGTTATGACGTCGGGTCACTATTACCCATAACTATTCTAAATTTCAAGTCGATAGTTTGAATAGTTACTGAAATAATCGAGTGTGACAGACGGACGGACGTACGGACGGACGGACGGAGAAAGTCTCACCATAAGGGTTCCATTTTTACCATTTTGGTATGAAACCCTAAAAAGGAAATAACACACATCTAAAATCACAGACTAATGACTAAGAAATAAAAAAAAATATTACTGTTTCTCCTAAAGTCAAAGATAATCGTATTCTTCGTTATGTAATCAAAATATAAAGTGTTTTTTATTTTGTCTTTTGTCGACAATATTTAATAGAAACTTTATATTTTGATATTTTGTTTATTTTCATTTATGAACATCTAGTAAAATTTGATTATGATAATTATACAATATTTTCATTTCTAGACATTCCTTTTCGGTAACTTTACTTTTGAATGGTAAATAATTAATAAATACAAATAAGTTACACTATCCTTATTTCATTTAAAGGCTTCTTTTACATAACTAAATGTTACCGGGCGAGATGGGAAACTTTTTTCAAAAAAGATTCCCATCCTGCCCGGTAAACGATTGCACGGTGCGCAACGGGCAGGATGAGAACTTTTTGTGCCATCCTGCCCGGTACCGGGCAGACGCACCGGGCAAAATGGGATCAACCCGTTGCAGTTTCGTTGCAGTTGCGTTTCACCATGTGTGCTGGGCCTTAGATAAATTGGTATCAAACTATATACCTACCACTTAAAATCCAGACGCCTTACAAAGGGGTCTGTGCCTTAAATAAAAACAAGTGTTTTGAACGATGTTTCAAAATAAACTGTGCAGTAAATGAATTCTTAAGTACTTACCCGGAGTTAGTTTGTAATTAAAAAGTAATTAATTGTAGCTATGCACTCCCTGTAATTTATTTTAAAAGCTTTTGTTCTGGACTCTGGTGAGTTTATAATTTCTTAATCCTTATGGATTATGTTCGTTGTACTAAGATAAACTTGATAAACTAAACTATAATACGGCCGTTCAGAGAATGCGTTCCTGACACATCGCGATTGAACTGACGACGTAACTTTGTAATGGCGTTGCAGTTACGATAAAAATATTATTGCTGGTTGTTTACCGTTTTAACAATTGATGAGCATTAAAACAACATTATTATATAAATAATCAATTAATGTTATAAATTTGTGCCAAACTGAGTGTCAAATAACTTGGTAAATTTTTTTTTCAATTGTTTGTCAAATATTTTTCTAAATCTAAACTGCGCTATTACAAGGTTATGTCAGCGTTTTATATTGGTAGTGACAGGCTAACAATAGGTGTCAGGAACGCATTCTCTGAAGTCTGAACGGCCGAATTATAGTATCGTGTATGGGTACTTACTTACTATACAGCTCGACAGTTTGCCCAATAAATCAAAAACTATCGGGCACAAAAATAAATAAAAATCGGTTTTAGTATGCACAAATACCCTTTCGTATGATACCCCACTCAATATTGTCATCTCATTTTGATATTTCAACAACCCGATTTACCCCCCTTTTAAATTAAAATAAAAATGATTTTTAAAATTTTATGATTGCAATAACGTTGGGTCACTATTACCTAAAACTGTTCCAATTTTCAAGTCAATAGCTTCGATAGTTACTGAAATAATTGAGTGTGACAGACGGACGGACGGACGGACGGACGGAGAAAGACTGACCATAAGGGTTCCATTTTTACCATTTTGGTATGGAACCCTAAAAACCATAATCACTTTACATTCTTTCAAAAAGACCTAGCTTACAGGCACTTCGGAAAGCAGTTTCGCAGCGAGAAGAACTTCCAAGAAACTCGGCACTTGCCGAAGTCAGAAGTCAGTTAGTCAGTGTCCTCTTATACATACAATAGTATTCAATCTCACGCCACAAAATTACAACTTAATGCTTTATATACCGATACCTAATATTGACATTTTCTAAGTTGATCTCACACTACCAAGGTACAGTCCGCGAGGCGTAAGCTGAGCTTTGCATTAGTGTGAGTGTACATAGATAGTGTAGGTGTAACATTGGCCTAAAGCGCGGCGCGTCCCTTGCTTGGTATTAAACCGGTTTTTACTGCTTTTTGACAATCGGCCTGAGGCGCGGTGCGTCCATCGCATGACGCAACTTCTCCGCGCACCTTTTGTCTGACTCTACTTTTAGTGATCACTCACACAAATGCAAAGCTCAGCTTACGCCTCGCGGACTGTATACAGTTTATTCAACTTAGAAACAGCTTCCAATACTGTACATCTAAACCAATTTGAAAAGACCTCCGATGTCTGTATAAATGTATGAACATCGGTGACTTAACACTGATTGTATTGATTAACCAACCAGTTAAAATAGACCTCTAACTGTAAAGTTATTCTAGGTATGCATAGGTCTTGCTGAGGGAGGATGGAAAACCACTTTTTGTGGGAAGCTTTCTGTCGCCAAGCGGTTTGTGGTTTCTTTGCCTGTACATTGGAATATCTATACTGAGGAAGACGATGCTTATAGAAATATTAATGGCGCTTCGATATCGCTTATGGGCTGCATAAGTGAGGAATATGCTACCCTTTTATGAGCTTACTTTACTGTCTTAGAATATACTGAGTTATGATCGTGAGACCGAGGTCTTAGTTAGTTTTTTTTTCTCATTTTATGACAGCTTCAATAGCACCAAAATACGATCGTATTCGATATTGTGGAGTACAAAAAATAAGTATTTTTAGTAGATTTTCGTGTCTGTTTGAAAAGAGATAATTTCAGCTCATAATAATATTTAAATACATAATTCTTGGTATCTACGTTGACCAAAAATTTTGCAAGAACCGTTTTAAAGTAGTTAAATGTGTAATTATTACAAAACAGCTAAATTACAGTCATTTTGTGTTTTACCACGCCTTTTAGTTGTATTTTTCTTAAACGGTGCGAAAATATGATTACTTACCAGTTACTATAGTTATAACGTTATATTTATAGTGTAACTTACTGATCTGGCAAAAATTATTTTGCCATCTTAAAGGCATGAAAAACTAAACTTCCTGTTTAAACAAACCAACAAACAAACAAACAAGCAAACTCATCAGCTTTATGATTATTAGTAATACCAACGAATATATAATATTACTAACGTAATACTTGGTAATACTGAGAAAATATGAAATGACGACAGACTTGTATACTAAAGACAGGGCGAACAGCGCGAAAAAATGTCGCCAGTTTAAGGGAGCAAGAATGTCTATTTTGCACCCTCCCCCGTCAGTAGTCAGTATAGGTAGATAGGTAAAGACCTATTTCTTTTTTTTTAATTACTAATAATATTGCAGGCAAGGTGACCACAGACACATAGATAAAAAATAAATAAATAAATAAACATGTATTTCGCAGTAGTTTCGACAGATAGTGCTACATTTTTTGGAATGAAGAACGTTTACGTAAAATATTCGGATGGGCCTATCTTGACTATTTTTATCTATTGAAATGACAAAATTCGTTTCTCTATTTTGTACGGATAATAAATTATGTGGGTGGAAAATATCCTCTAAAACAAGCACTGAAGTGCTTAGACTATAATTAATTACGTACTTCAACCATATAAGGAAGCCTAAACATCTTTAATGAAGCAGATAAGCTACCTGCCAAGCCGCAAGCCGAACTGCCTTAATAAATAGCCTGATAGATAGACTGCGGTGAATTTATGTACAGAGTCGCTTGCAAGGAAAATTAAGACTCACCTCAGGTATTCCGGAGTTTGGTGAAAATTGGAGATTAAATAAAGAAAAGGACGTATAATTGAGAGGCAGCATTGCGTAAGAATTTCACGGAAAAATTACGTTTTACCTAATTACTGAAAAAGTTAGCCAGTTATTAAAAATGTTTTCTGAGCGTTTTTGGAATAATAAAATACCGACACAAATTAAAAATAATACATAGAAATCCGTCGTAGTTTCCGATAGCGGTAGTCTTTTAACTTTTCGTGGGAGCCAGTAAGTTGGGCCTATGTGAAAAATAAAGATTTCATTTTCATAAAATTAAAAAAAAAAATGATTTTGGAGCATTTTAGGGCAAAAATTCTGTCGAGAAAACTTATTCCAATCGCGTTTCTGCCTCTAAGCGAATTTAGATTAAAGACCCCTATAATATATATCGTTTAAATAAGAATCTAAATTGTCTCTATATATATTTAAACCTGCACTAAAAATCGCAAGCAATATAAGCGGTGATAGCTCAGTGGTTCTGACCTCTGACTCTCGTAAGGAGGTCGCGGGTTCGAATCCTTCACGCACCTCTGACTTTTCCGAGTTACCTATGTGCGTTTTTAGGAAACTAAATATCACTTGCTTAGCGGTGAAGGAAAACATCGTGAAGAAACCTGCATGCCTAAGAGTTCACAGAAAGGTTCTCGAAGGTGTGTGAAGCCCGCCAACCCGCACTTGGTCAGCGTGGTGGACCTTGGGGCTTGGCCAAACCCCTCTCAGTCTGTGAGAAGACCCGTGCCCAGCTGTGGGACATAAAAAGGGGTTGAGATGATTAAAAATCGCATAAATAACCGTTCTAGTACATTCTGAACTTGCGTTGAATACGTTGAATATCCTAGTCTCTGGATATACTATACCTATACCTAAGTAAGTTAAATAGTTGAACGTATCCTTCCCAATAAACGCCAATCCTGTACAGGAGAACTGTATCCAGAATGTATCCCAAGCATTGGATGCACGTCCGCTTCCTTTGATGACGTCACTCAGTAAAGCTGAGTGCACATTGACTATAATCGATACCATAGATTTAACATTGCTCGCGCTCCTACTAGATAGAGCCTTTTCTAACAACGACAGCTTCGTGAGTGCGGCAACTTTTTTTTGTAGTGTGAGTGTGTCAATTTGAAATTTGTGTAGTGCGGCACGGGTTTGCCAATTTAAGCAACGTATTTTTTGCCGAATTTTGAAGTCAATCGATATTAATAATACAAAGCTGTAAAGCTGGTTTGTTTGAACCCACTAATCTCAGCTACCGAATTATTTTTGTATCGATTTTTAGCGAAGCATGGAAGAAAAATGTTGCACAAACGGAAAAAATTGTTCCTTTTGTAGTACTTCCGTTGAGTGGGCTGCGTAAACAGTTCAACTGCGACAGAACTGTTCTACTTAAAAGTTCTAAAAAAGTGATACAAGCTCTTGGGAGTGATACTGAATTGCTCTGAATTTACGAACCTATATAGTATGTATAGTGTATACTCATTGTTGTAAAATGGTGATAACATAAAAGTATACCCGGCTGAGTTTGTTGTGGGCTTCTTCTCAGTACCTGGGCGCGTTAGCAAACCTTCGTCATTGAGATACTTTCGTAAACTTAGTTTCAAGTCGTAAAATAGTTATCACCGTTACAAAGATACTGTAATACTTAAATGATTCGTCATAAGTGCCTATGTTCTAGGCTTATATAGGTATGTAAAATAAAGTATATGGTGAGACTTTCTCCGTCCGTCCGTCCGTCCGTCCGTCTGTCACACTCGATTATTTCAGTAACTATTCAAGCTATCGATCTGAAATTTAGAATAGTTATAGATAATAGTGACGCGACGTCAGAGCAATCGTAAAAATTTGAAAATTGTTTTTATTTTTATTTAAAAAGGGGGAAAACCGGGTCGCCGAAATTTCAAAATGAGATAACAATATTGAGTGGGGTATCATATGAAAGGGCGTTACTTGTGTATTCTAAAACTTTATTTATTAATTTTTATTTATTTTTTCGAAAAAAATACCGTCCCTCCCCCCCACTTATCTCCGAAGTTTACCAATCGAAAAATCTAAAATAATTATCATCAATAGAAGTTAACGTCTTTTTTACAGGAAAAATAAAATGAACTCGCTGACTAATACTTATACTTTTTTTTATAATAACAATAATCCGTCAAAAACAAAGTTACGTTTGCGGTTTGCCAACAAAAGTACCTACATATAAATTATACTCGTAAATTCATGAACAAAAGTGATTATTTCAATATTTTACTTCTTTTATGGTATGGAACCCTCGGTGCGCCAGTCCGACTCGCACTTGGCCGGTTTTTATTTTTATTTGATTTGATTTAGTTTATTGGATCAATATAGATTGTGTAGACTAACCTTAATTCACGAGGTGGGTAGAGAAGTAGATAGGTACATTGGTCTGTGGTAAATGGAAACAAATGTTCGTGTGGGAACTTTAATCGCTCGAGCAAATTGCAATCCATGGATTTCTTTAACGCTCTTATTGAGCTTCTTGGTTGACATGAAAAAAGTTATTTACAAAATACTTCAATGTATTCGCAGTAATGTTTTATCGACATCAAAGAGAAGAATCGTGCTGGTATTTTTTACAAGATTTTTATATGCAATTTAATGTATGTAACTAAATTTTCTCAAATATGCTTGGAAATTTGAGCATTACTTTGAGAAACTTCTTCGGGATAAATCGAAATTGCTGTGTTTGACAATCAGCGGTTGGCAAAAGTTGTATGACTGTTTTACACGTTCGTCCATCAATGCCGCTTTTGCCAGCCACTTTAGTAATATACTATACATGTTTTTTTTTTTAATTATAGATAGGCTTGCGCTTGACTACAATCATATCTGATGGACAGAAATGATGAGGTCTAGGTTGGAGCGCGCTTGCCTAGAAAATACCTATTCACTCTTCTCTTGAAGGCACCCAGGTTGTCCTTGGCAGGGAACACAGAAGCTGGAAGGGTGTTCCACACCTTAGCGGTACGTATCAGAAACGTGGAAGAAAATCGTTTCGTTCGAGCTTGCTGGACATCAACCACATAAGGATGCCACTTCTCCCGGCGTCTTGCGGTTCTATTGTAGAAAGGTGAGGGAGGTACTAGATTGTGGAGTTCTTGAGCACACTCTCCACATGTATATTTTATTTTCCTTGCCACAATAAACAAAGCCTACTTTCATAAACATTTTATGACAAACATCATTCATACAAATCGTTGCCTCTACAGACTCCTGTCCACTCATAAAATAAACGCATTTGAATGAAAACTTGAACGAATGTAATCGTAAATATAACTTATGCAAACAAACGTCAAGGTTTTTGCATTGTCCTGTCAAATAAGTCACTCCATTTGCGATCAGATTTGACTTTACTGCTCATGTCTGCAATATTTATATGATTTTCATGCTGGTATATTATAATTTGACATAATCAACTCTTGAAGCCATTCATTCTTCATTCATTCGATAATAATATCGACATTATATTATCGAGGATATTATAATTTACATGGGTCTTTACCCAATTATGAAAATATTTGTATTATAAATAAGTACCTATACGACTAATAATTATACAAGGTGTGGGTTAATTCGCATAGTGTGCCCGGAGCTTACGTTTTAACTTGATCCTAGGAACACATTCATTGTGAAGGAGTATATCTATTTAGGCTCACAAATATCCAGTGACGGGAGCTGTGTCCCAGAAATAAAGAGACGCATTGCTGTGGCGAAATCTGCCATGACACGTCTAATTGGAATATGGAGGAATCGTGGTATAAGCAACACCACTAAGAGTCGTCTGGTCCGTGCTTTGATATTCCCAATATTCATGTACGGAGTGGAGACATGGACTATAAAGGCGAGAGAAAGGCAAAGAATAGATGCGTTCGAAATGTGGTGCTGGAGACGCATGTTAAGGATTCCTTGGACAGCCAAGCGCACAAACGTGTCTATTCTGTCGCAGCTAGGAATCAAAACGCGACTTTCCTCCATATGTTACCAACGCCTGCTCTCCTACTTCGGACACATCATGCGACGTGGAAACGATAGTCTGGAAAAGCTCATTGTGACTGGCAACACCGAAGGAAAAAGAGCGAGAGGCCGCTCACCAACCAGATGGTCGGACCAACTAAGGGATTCCAAATGCAAGTTTTACACTATTGCACGGCTAGCCTCCGACAGAACCCGATGGAAAACTTTAATCCGCGCGAGGTTGCAACCCCAGGACCACGATCTTCAGGAATGAAGAAGCGACTAGAGAGAGAGAGAGAGAGGAACACATTAACGTATAAGTTCCAATTATTTTATTTTATTTTCAATACAAAATATATTATTTCATATAGAAAAATAAAATTTAGCAACCCTAACTGTGACATCAACTGTCAAACCTCATATTATCATTTTCAATATTCTCAGTTCATTGATTATAGCTGTTTTAGGGATGTCACTTAAAATATAAAATATTTATGGTACATTTTTGAACTCCCTATAGTTCCCTCAGGTTACGAGCTACACTTCTTGTGATATTTTTTCATGCATCTTATAACATCGTCCCCTACTTTAGGCTTTCGGCTAATTAGGGTAATTAATCTACTCGTATTATAGCTTTGTAAAGGTTATTAATTAATTATTTATTATGTTGAAAAATCAACTGTGACGGATGGACGGAGAAACTCACACAAAGGTTCAATTTTTACCATTTTGGTACAGAAACCTTAAACCATCAAAATTGGTTCATTTATAGGTGACATCAGGGGGCACGGCAGTGCCCCCGCCAAAGTCAAAGCGCGAAGCAAAACTGCCGTACCATCTTTACAGGAACCATTTCGCCGCATTTTCGGGCTACTATTTGAGAACCTCCGGATAAGACCAGAACGCTGAAATTTTCGCTATCCAGTAAGCTATAATCACATACTTAAAACCCAAAATTTCAAGTCTGTAGGTCATATAGTTCCGAAGTTATGCGAAAGCAAAGTTTCGCATTTTCGACACTGACTGACTGACTGACTCACTCATGATCATCAAAATAGAACTAGTACTTCCCATAAACTCAGAGAGCTGAAATTTGGTACAGAGTTAGGGTTTAATGGCCACATAAAGGGAAAACTATAAAAACTAGGATAATCGAAGATCTGGAGTACCTGGTGATCACTGCATTAATAACTTTGTAATTCCATATAAATTATATGAGATTACAAAGTTATTTATGCAGTTAATGTATCTAGAAAAACGGACAGGTCTGAAGTATCTGATGAAGAACCCTCAGCTGGTCTCAGCTGTATTGGAGATATGGTTCTTCTATTGGTACATAAAAATATCGAAAAATCGACTATCATTGCAAAAATCCAGCGTAGTGGGACACATCTAATGTAATTTAATTTAGCCTATAGCTTCCCACGGCTGGGCAAATGCCTCCCCTTCTGCTTTTAATACGCATATAAATAAAATTAATGGAAAACTCTGGATAAGACTAGACTGGCTTTTTAACCGACTTCAAAAAAAGGAGGAGGTTCTCAATTCGTCGGAATCTTTTTTTTTTTTTTTTTTTTTTATTTTTTTTTTTTTTATCTATGTATGTTCACCGATTACTCGAAGACGCGTGGACCGATTTAAAAATTCTTTTTTTGTTTAAGAGGGTTTTGTTTCCAGATGGTCCCATTTTAATCAGGTCAGGATCTGATGATGGGATCCTGGAGAAATCGAGGGAACTCTTCAAATTTTGTATGGACACATGAAACTATTTGAGTATTATTAGAAAGAGTAATATTTTCCAAGTTGTCCTATGGTCATCAGGTCAGGATCTGATCATGGGATCTTGGTGAAATCGAGGGAATTCTTCAAATTTTGCTAGTATACTTAAAGCGAGTTGGGTATTTTTTATAGTTACTGGTGCATATGCTACCAGATACTGATTTGATGACTAAAGTCATCAAGTCAGGGTCTGATGATGGGATCTTGGTGAAATCGAGGGAACTCTTCAAATTTTGCTAGTATACTTGAAGCGAGTTGGGTATTTTTTATAGTTACTAGTGCATTTGCTAGCAGATACTGATTTGATGACTAAAGTCATCAAGTCAGGGTCTGATGATGGGATCTTGGTGAATTTGAGGTATCTCTTCAGATTTTATGAACACACCTCAAGCAATTTGGGTATTTTACAACGCCTTGTGCATTTTATTGTTTTCCACTAAAAAGTATAAAATAAAAATGGGAAATGCTTTCCAAAAAACCAACTTCAAATGCCACTACAAAGAGTGAAATAATTTTTATTTAAATTTTAGGTACCTACACCAATTCGAAGTCGGGCGATTGTCTATGACTTCGTCATTTCTTCGCACATCAAGTAAGTAAGAAGGACTATTAGGGATTGTATAAAACATTGCCCGACTTCGAATTGGTGTAGGTACCTAAAATTTAAATAAAAATTATTTCACTCTTTGTAGTGGCATTTGAAGTTGGTTTTTTGGAAAGCATTTCCCATTTTTATATACTTATTACTTACAAGTTTACAAGAAGAAATAGTCGAACGATTAACTTTATTCTACTCGAACAGTACCTATACACAAATTATTAAATTATACAGTAATAAACAAATTACACTAAAATATTAATTTCGCTTAAAATTTGGTCAAAATAGCGTTGGACTAAGTGTGGCAGTGATCCCGGACACGTCGCTAGATGGCGCTGACTGTATTTTAAAACGCGCATAAGTTTGTTTTTCCGATAACCGTATATGGCGAAGTGGCAACCGGCCGCGATACAGTCGTTTACGACATTCTTCTGCTGCACTTGAAAATTTTTGCTAGGGATTAGGAGGGATTATATTATTTTACTTTGCATTTCGTTAGTTAATTTTTCGCTTATTATTATTTCGTGAGGACTGAGGTTTGCTAAGGTTAATTAGCTTACTTATTATAACAATTCGAAGATTTGAATAGGTTAGGAATTTTATGATTATTATTACCATTACAGAAAAAGATGGTACGGCCGTGCCCGTTATTTTCTTTATCCTCGACTTTAAAACAAAAATTTTGAAGTTTCTACAAAAAGAAGTGAAATCCCACCAAAAACATTCTGTAAAAAACTAGCCAAAGTCAAAATGGAGCTGCTTGTTTATCTCTAAAAAGTACTGAAATCTAGACAAAGTCGTGCCAAGTCTAAGGTTCCTTACTGCGATTTCTTTATTATTATAGTTAATGTTGTGTGACTTGGCCGTTGAAGACCAAGAACCGCTACTCATTGACGATGAATTCTGGCGACAGATTGGTGCAATGGTGTCATGGAGCACCTGGTTTGAACCCTTGTGTACCCTTCAACGGCCAAGTCACGCAACATTAACTATAATAATAAAGAAATCGCAGTAAGGAACCTTAGACTTGGCACGACTTTGTCTAGATTTCAGTACTTTTTAGAGATAAACAAGCAGCTCCATTTTGACTTTGGCTAGTTTTTTACAGAATGTTTTTGGTGGGATTTTATTTTCTCTTTCTTTTTTTGAAAGTCAGTTAAAACATTTCTCACCGATACGATACACGCAGACAAAAATATTCGACAATGTAAATCGCCTGTTCTCCAAGGGAAATGAATTTACAACAGAAAAAAACCAGATCCCTTTTTTCCTTTGTTTATATCGGATATAAATAACTCGGGGTTTAACGATAAAAGACATAAAAAAACTTTTGTTTCACGCATTGTTTAAATCTCGCTCACGGGCAGTTTGTCTGTCAATGATTTATCGATTTAACTGTGCGCTCGTTAAACTGACAGACCGTGGATCTGCGCAGAGCTTTTGTACTCCTTGATGACGCCCGCGGCTTTGTTTGACCCCTCTTTTAACCCCCGAGGGGATGAATTTTCAATTATCCTTTTTTCGCGGATAGTTTCAAAGTGTACCAATGTTATTATTATGTGACTATACGTCAAAAGATAGTGGTTTGAGCTACGCGTTGATAGATCCGTCAATCACTGAGGGGATGAATTTTCACTTTTCTTTGTGGTTTGTCACGCCTAAGCTATCAGAAAGTGTATTGGTTTGAACTAAACTTTCATAAACCTTTTCCTGTTAAATAAGTATGTAGAAAACTACTGAGTCCCCCGGTTTCGCAACCTTTTCCTTATAAACATAATATAGAAGACTTTAGCGAACGCCATCGATTTTGCTTACCACGCATCTCCTAGGCAAACGTGATCCATCTTAGACTGTGTCATCACTTTCCATTAGGTGTGATAATAGTCAAGCGATAGCCTATAAAGCTCACTAAAACGAAACACCAAAATCAAAAGTCAAAGTTTCTTTATTTCACATAGGCCTAACATACAGGCTCTTGTAAAACGTCAATATGATATTTATCGCATATGTATGGTGATAACTACAAGTCGACTTAAAGCTAAAACGTAAAGTATACGAGGGTTCAAACGCGCCCTGCACTGCGAAGAAGTTAAATCAGGAATAATGTCACCAATACGTGTTTCCTCCGAATAAATAAGTAGTATTATCATTGGTTCACCTTTCGAGTAAATCTACCCGGGCATAATCCAGTCAAAATCTTTTTTTAGGCAAATACTTCATTCAGAACATGTATTTTAATCAGAAGCCAACTATCGTACTTTTTAACCGACTTCAAAAAAAGGAGGAGGTTCTCAATTCGTCGGAATCTTTTTTTTTTTTTTTTTTTTTTTTTTATCTATGTATGTTCACCGATTACTCGGAGACGCGTGGACCGATTTGAAAAATTCTTTTTTTGTTTAAGAGGGTTTTGTTTCCAGATGGTCCCATTTTAATCAAGTCAGGATCTGATGATGGGATCCTGGAGAAATCGAGGGAACTCTTCAAATTTTATATGGACACATGAAACTATTTGAGTATTATTAGAAAGAGTAATATTTTCCAAGTTGTTCTATGGTCATCAGGTCAGGATCTGATCATGGGATCTTGATGAAATCGAGAGAACTCTTCAAATTTTGCTAGTATACTTAAAGCGAGTTGGGTATTTTTTATAGTTACTGGTGCATATGCTAGCAGATACGGATTTGATGACTAAAGTCATCAAGTCAGGGTCTGATGATGGGATCTTGGTGAAATCGAGGGAACTCTTCAAATTTTGCTAGTATACTTGAAGCGAGTTGGGTATTTTTTATAGTTACTGGTGCATTTGCTAGCAGATACTGATTTGATGACTAAAGTCATCAAGTCAGGGTCTGATGATGGGATCTTGGTGAATTTGAGGTATCTCTTCAGATTTTATGAACACACCTCAAGCAATTTGGATATTTTACAACGCCTTGTGCATTTTATTGTTTTCCACTAAAAAGTATAAAATAAAAATGGGAAATGCTTTCCAAAAAACCAACTTCAAATGCCACTACAAAGAGTGAAATAATTTTTATTTAAATTTTAGGTACCTACACCAATTCGAAGTCGGGCGATTGTCTATGACTTTGTCATTTCTTCGCACATCAATTAAGTAAGAAGGACTATTAGGGATTGTATGAAACATTGCCCGACTTCGAATTGGTGTAGGTACCTAAAATTTAAATAAAAATTATTTCACTCTTTGTAGTGGCATTTGAAGTTGGTTTTTTGGAAAGCATTTCCCATTTTTTCTCATAAATAAAAACAAGGGGTTAAAAGTAGATTAAAAAGGAGGTAAAAAATAATTAAGTATACTCGTATTTATCAGGTAGAGGCATCTTTGTTTCATCCTCCCATACGATAACTGCTCGTATCTATTCTTGGGATCTACATCTTTATTTCATCTCAGGTACGTAAGGAAGTGGAAATATATGGATTCCGTACAAAAATATGTACAATTATTAAATGGAAGCAGGCGTTATTTTGCGGAAATCCACAATTAGCAGGACAGATTAATTTGTTTTGCTATAATCCGCTACTTGAAAAGATTCTGTATGGTATAATATGCAGGAACACTACCCACATGAAACACCACACACAATTTTCTAACACTTTCTTCGACGCACGTTTTGTCCCGACACCGGGACATTCTCAGATGTTGACTTCATAATCATATTTTGTGTGGTGTTTCATTTGGGTAGTGTTCCTGCATATTGTCTTGTAATCTGTCCTGCTAATTAGGTATGTTACGTACCTAATTAGCAGGACAGATTACAAGTCCGTATGTACAATTATTTTTACAATAGAAAATTATCTTGCGGAGTTATTATGAAAAACCAAAGGTTGTATCAAGCTTTCTCATGAACCAAAATCAAAATATTCTAGGAAAATAAATTTGTATTTCTTAAGATATTTTATTTTTCTTTTCATATCCGCAATTTAATTTCGCATACAAAAAGTTACTTTCTTTTCAATGCACATTTCCTCTCATACAGATTTTATTGAGAAATACAACTTGTTTATTTGCCTATAACTCCACATTAACTCCTAAAATAATAATTTTAGGAGGTAATGTGGAGACCGAAGTCTATAAAAAATAAAGTTTGGATTATAATCAGCTCGGTACGAGATTCCCTACATCCATGGCCATTATCCTTTGGATAGGAGAGGTTATATTAATTTCTGCACTAAGTCAACCACATTTATGATCTACTCTAATCTAAAGAACACGTTCAAGGGGCTTATTCTGTCTCGTTAGTTAGCAACTCGCACCGAGTTAGCAACTACAAAAACGGAGGCAAAAATCCTATTTCTGTATTATTACACGACTGCCCAAAAAAAGGAGTGTAATGTTTTAAGGGTTCATGTATGTATGTATGTATGTATGTATGTATGTATGTATGTATGTATGTATGTATGTATGTATGTATGTATGTATGTATGTATGTATGTATGTAGGTAGGTATGTATGTATGTATGTGATGTTTCTTTATTCCTACATAACTTCTGAACGGCAGAACAGATTTAGACATATGGGGTATCGTTAGAATCCTTGGGTCGTCCCGAGTAACATAGGCTTTAATATTTTTGGAAAAAATCAATATGGCGGATGTGAGGCGCCATTTTCAAAAGTGGAAAACAAAATTTTTTCTTTAATTATCACATTATATGAGGCATAACAGGGCAGTCGTGTTTTTTTTTAATTTTTCATTACTTATTTTTATTTTTGCACATGTTACCAACTTTCATCACGTAAACATAACATGCTAGTTGCTAACTAACGATACAGAATAAGCTCCCAGATCCATTTCCGTTATAATAATAACTTGAACTTGGCTTGACACGCTGCCGTGTGTCTAGATAAACTTTTTTCGAGATGGGTGGTTTACGCATATAGTTTTAAGGAACCCTAAAACCAGTAGTCGCGTCCAACATCGCATTTTTTACCAACGCATCGGCATCCACGCCCATTACGTACCTGCGCTGCGGTTTATTTCTATCACTATCACATTATAATAAAATAGTGCGGGTTCGATTTCCGACCATTCTTATACCGACCGCGATCTAAATCAGTTTTAGGGTTCCGTACCCAAAGGATAAAAACGGGACCCTATTACTAAGACTTTACCGTTCGTCTTTCACCAGGCTGTATCTCTTGAACCATGATAGTTAGTCACTTGAAATTTTCACAGATGATGTATTTCTGTTGTCGCTAAACAACAAATGTGTACTAAAAATTGAATAACATAAATATTTAGGGGCTCCCATACAACCAACGCAATTATTGCAAATAAACAAATTGTCACTTCTCAATAACATCTACTACATTCATTTACTACAGAAAATGTGCATTGAAAAGAAATAACTTTTTGTGAATAAAATAAAATTCCAGTTAGAAAAACTAATTCCTTAGTGCCAACGAACGGTTCTCAAAAAAATATCTACATTTATTTTTCGTATAGGTTAGGTAGGTAGGTTTTGAACCGTGAGAAAACTTGATACAACCTTAGGTTCTTTTGCTCATTAAAGCATGTATTTTTTTTAAAGTTTAAAACCAAAGCTCATACGTGTCATATCACCTAGCTATTATCTTGGTCGAGGGATATTTAAAACTCATCACGAACTGATCCGTCACTTACCACAGGTGTACAAAATGCAACGTGGGATTAATGATGCATACAATATTGTAAACATACCTACTAAACCACTTTATTAACCGACTACCAGAAGGAGGGTTATGTTTTTCGAGAGTATGTACCTATATGTATTATTTGGTACGCTTTGCGGAGAATGGAATGGAGAGACTTATATTATGTTTTAAAGGAAAAATAAAATGAAAGCTCTAAGTATCATATTTTTATTGATATTAACAATAAACCTCTACAGTTTACAAGTAAAGTTTGTTTTGCGATTCGGTAAGGAAACTGATTCTTTATGGTTTTACCATACAAGGTCCAAAAGGCCGCCCTCGACTTCAAAAGTGCGGCAAAAAATACTTTGCCTAAATTGACAAACTCGAGCCGTCGCTACACAATTTTTCACGCACACACGCATCCGCGCACCATACAAATTTCAAATTGACACACTCACATTACAAAAAAAAGTTGCCGCACTCACGGAGCTGTCGTTGAGGTAGGGCTCTATGAAGTCGGAGCGCGAGCGACGACTTATCTATAAATCTATGGGTTTTACTCACTGATTACTAACCTCAAGATATGGGCATCCGAACGATTTACGTAAACCTTTTCATACAAGCAAACAGTAGCGCCAACTGTCAAAATACTTTAGGCGGCCGCTGAGCGAACTAACGTGTGGCCATAAACTGTTGGTAATAATGACACCGATAAACTGGCGACATTTTTTCGCGCGGTTCGCCCTGTTTAGAATAGATGCCAATTGTTTTCAATTCAATTCAATTCATTTATTTAATTCAGACAACAATTCAGTCCATTTGTGTTAGTAAAACAATAACTTATCACTAGGTTAGTAACAAAAATAACTTAATATCTATGTTAGTACCTTATCACTAACATGGATTTAGTCCTCTGAAGAAGTACATTCATCAGAGGACTATCCATTTTGTGTGAGATCATGCGCAGGATGCCGTTGCTGCTTCCACGGATCCTTCTCAGCAGCGAGGCGGTTTTTTTACGCCAGATAGCGTCAAAGCTATCTGTTCGCGCCTCAGCGAACATCGCCGACGCGCTGCAGAACCGTGGCCGCCGCAGCAGCACCCTGAACGCATTATTGTATTGGACTCGCAGGGCATTGTAAGCCTTCCGCGTGTACCGGAACCACAGGCTCGCCGTATATAAAGATGTACAGTACGCTTTGAACAACGTAATCTTCACCGTTTTACTAATTCTGCAGTAATACGGAACACACGGTAGGCGTTCGACTCGCACTTGGGTTTTTTTTGTATCTTGATGGAATTAACAAGTGAACTTTGTAACCTGTTTATGCAAAAGGCGCTGGTGTGTAAGCCATGGGGAACCCACGGGCTGCCTTCGTGTTAATTCGCCAACGCGCCGCCAGGGTTTTACAGCGACCCCTTTGAGGATTAGCAGATAATTGCGGGAAAGAATCTCATTTGTTTTTCGTTATTGCCGGCGAGAATGTTGTGGGATACATTTAACGAACTTATGTGGGGTCTTGTACTGTTAATTCTTATAAGATTGTGTTGTAACTTGTAGAACAATGTTTTTTACGCACAGAAAGATCGTACGTGTTTGTTTTACTTGACTGCAATTTTGGACCGCCACCACCTCTATTCTATTCCAGAACGTCCCCTTCTCTCTCTCTCTTCAGCTGCATCATCACTCACCATCAGATGTAATAGTCAATTAGTCAAACTACCAACTTGTATGTATGAGCTTTTTTTATTTTTTAACCCCCGACGCAAAAAGAGGTTTGTTATAAGTTTGACGTCGATGTCTGTCTGTGGCATCGTAGCTTTTAAACGGATAACTGGTTTAGATGAACCAATTTCGATGCGGTTTTTTATTTAAACCCAGTTTCTTAGCTTATTGGTCCAGGAATGTAAGAGTATCAGCTCTTTTCCTAAATTATGCAAGGTATTTTTGGCGTATGATTACATGACAAGCGTAGAGGATTCTCTTAATTTAATTGATAGTTATATAATATACCTAAAATATATAAACACACTTAAATCTATAGGAATCTCTCATTCATCCATTCAAAAACTGAGCCGCCATGTTTTTTTTTTCTTTTCATTACATGAAAACTTGTTTCGTTGCCCTGGGAATCGGTCCTTTAAACAACAGGTGCTCCCGAACTTTTTTTTCGGACATATTATTTTAAAATGCCGACTCACAAAATGGGTAACCAGGACGAATGGATCTCCTGGCAGCGTAACCGTGATATTTGTGTGCTTTACGTTAGTTTTAATAAACGTTCACGCTTCACGCTTCTGTAATTGCTCTATGGTTTTATTTTTAAGCTATTGCATAGCTTCTATCGCGGGCTTTGAGCGTGGAGACCGAATTCAGAAATTCCGTAACGAAAATAACCGAACACCTAAAGTAGAGCTTTTGGCACCAGGGTACCATGAATGCAGGAGAGTGCACCTTCACAAACTTTTTAGTTTTTAGTTTTGCCATCTATCGCTGAATAGCAGAATTTTAATGACTTTTTGAAATATCACGCTTGTCTCTTTAGCTCTGCAAATCGCCTCTAGGTTGGTTGTATCGGCTGCGTAACGAGACAAGTGTGATATTATTTCAAAAAGTCAATAAAAGTTATGCTATTCATCGATAGATGGCAAATCTGAAAACTAAAAATAGCTTAAAATGCTATGCAATAGCTTTACCGCGACAGTCCTCGAGTGCCACACGTCTTTTTTTTTTTAACGAGTAAAGGATCGAGTCCTTTATTTACAGGAATTAAGCAATGACCTAGGGCTCTACCACCATCTCTTAAGGTGTTGCGGCCCTACCCGGCCGCGAAATTTAAATTTTATTTAGTTTTTCGCAAATATTAAACTAACTACACAGTGTAGACTTATGTCAATGCATTTTGCGGCTCTACTTTTTGTGCATCTTCATGTTTTTAATAGAAACTTTGCTCGAAAGTTCCCACTCATCTCATATTGGTTACCGAAAGATAATTTCTTGCAGTTTCCCATATTTCGAGCTATCGGGAACCAATATGAAGTAAATAAGTATTATTGAGCAGAGTTTTTTATTAAAAAGATGTAGATGCATAAATGTTGTGCCCGCAAAACTCATTGCCATTAGCCTTCGATGTATAATTAGCCCACTATGAGCGAAAAACTAAATAAAATTTGAATTTTCGCGCCCGGATGGTACCCATCGACCTTAAAGCAGTAATGTTGCAGGATTGTTTTGACATTTTCATACTATGTTTGTATGAACATTAAAACACTACTGCACCATTACATATTGGTACCCGAACAGCAATTTATGCAGTTACCCAGATTTGGAAGAACCGGGAACCAATATGAGGTGAGGATTTATGAGCAGAGCTTTTATGATTATATCTGTTATTATTGCGCAAGCGCGGTGAATATGCAAGTGAATCCCGTACTCCCGGCAACGTGGTCCGTCGTAGCAAGCCACAGGTTTCAGTGGTTGCAAGCTCCACATAACCCTCCGTTTCCTCTGACAGAAGGGGTTAAGACATTTTTGGCAAGAAAAAACGCTCCCAAAAACGCTCAGAAAATTAGCTTTCGAGTACCTAGGTTTCTAAGGTAAACCGTAATTTCTCTGTGATATACTCCAGCAATGCTACCTGTTGCTCCTACCAACGAATTCGTAAGAGCGAGGAAGACAAAAATAAAATTATACTTATACCTACCTAAACGGAGACTTAATAAATAATAATTAGTATACCTTACCTAACTCAATACTATTGACGTATAAATAACTCTCTGTTAGGAAGAACGGAGGGGTTATATGAGGGTCGCACCTACTATAAACTCAATGGTATGTACCACGACGCGACGATCCCGTTGGCTGGAGTACGGGATACATAAATAGAGGATGCTTGCGCGCGGAGTCGATACTTATAATCAGGGGATCGGAATAGGTGAAAAGTATAAAATTATAAAATTCTAGGTAAGCGCGCTCCATCTTCGACCACATCGACACTTTCCATCAGGTGAGATTGTGGTCTAGCGTAAACCTATACAGTATAAAAAAAAATCACACGGGCGAAATCGCGGGCAAAAGCTTGTATTTAATATTACTAATGCACTTGTAAATCATAGAGGTACCTACTATTATAATATCAAAGTATGAATCTAAATAGAAGGCTTTTGTTACCATACAAACTTTGTTTTGTTGTGTTTTGTTAAGCTTTTCTTTTCTTGGCACAGATTATGTCATTAACGCCACTAGTGCATAATTTAATCTATGTCTAATTTATTTGCATTTTAACATTTTATTTATAAATTAACATAGAGTCACAAAAATCTAGAATAGGTTATTCTTAAAAATAAATTAAGAGATACTTACTCAAGCAAGCTTCAATCCAAATTGATAAAAATCACGACAATTTTCCAAGAATTAAGTACATCTCCAATAACTACGAGTAAAACTCACTTCCTAACTATACTTAGTTTTCAAAGTCAACAGTTCTTAAAAGTTTGTAAGAAATTATTGTTCATAATGATATTCTATACCATTATAGAGAAAAGTAGCTACACAATACATAAACTCTACAACTTTTTTCATAAAAAAGGTCCAATCAAAAAAGTTTTTAATTAATGTCAATAAATTAAAAAAGAAAAACACGTGAAAATCGTGTGACGTCACTCGATTGACACCGACGCGTATACTCGAATAGAAGCCGGGGCAAATACTGAGTGGAAATGGTTTCGCGCCCTGCCGTGTCGTAGAGTTAATGTATGTATGGAGGTGACGACTGTTTTAATCAAGGGATCGTTTTGATAGCTTGACGGGCGAAATAAAACATAGGTGGTGAAAGCTTGAATGTGTGTGCGTCATAGATTACATTAATACCTGTAAGATACGTTATCTTTGTACGTACTGCATGCACAAAATATTTGTTCCGCGACACCACATGCATATTTATTTACATTGTATACAAAACTAACACTTTAACACACACTGAAAGTGCGACAGGAAATACGCAAAGCGTAAGAGTGCAAGGACAGCTATTTGTATCACGAATAGTTCACTCCGCCCTAGATCACGCTGAAGCCTGAAGGTGCAACTGAGCTCGTATTGGACAATTGTCTTAGTTTTAAAGCTTCACTTTCGGTCCGCGTATACCCGATCTTTCTCTTTTTTCTATCATTGGTGTGCGTATATTTCCTACTGTTTCAGCGTAGTTTTGTCTTCACATCACACTATGATCAACTTAACATCATAAAGGCGGAAGTTTGTGTGTACTAAAGTGTGTCTATGTGTGTGCTTAAGTGTGTGTATGTTTGTTAGGTACTTATCTCCTCACTCCTTCACGTTGCAACTACTGAACCGATTTGGCTGAAATTTAGAATACTGATAGATTTTACCCTGGTTTAAAACATAGAATACTTTTTATCCCGGAAAAATTCATGGTTCTGTTTGGACATGGCCGAAACTTGTATGGAGCTGTGCCCTGGAAAAAAATATGCTATGAATATTTTTTATTAAAATATTTAGGCATATTCAGATAAAATATTTAGGCGCATTTTGTTGCAAGTAGTTATGCTAATATTATGTCTCTCGCCTGTTTTCTGATTATAAAACTTAAACGATTGTAAAGACATAATTATAAGCTTTAATATGTTATATGACGTACTGTTTGTCAATTGCCATGAATATATTTTCCGAGGGCAGAATCCGGCCATGTCATTTAGAATAGAGATAGATTATCCCTTAAATTAACAAATAGGCTACTTTCCATTTCAAAAATCTATGAATCGAACTCAGAGCCTCTTGATCTGCTGTCAGACATGCTATAACCACTGGTCCAAGGGGGCAGTTACTAAAGTAGAGTTACTAAACTAAAGTACGCTCTACTCTAGATGTCAAGCTATAAATATTCTATCCTTGTCTATACCAGGCTTAAAATATCGCCATCTCTTTCACTTGACTCGTATTAATATACCATACTCGCAAAGTTGGCAAATCATAATTATTTGTTTTTACTGTAACAGTTTCTATGAGTTATTTTAAACTAGGAATGCAATTATTTTGTTGCAAAGTTTAATCTGTTTTTTTCCTTACTTTTAGTTTCCACTTTGATACTGAAATAGATTCTATTTTATGGGTTTGCAAGAATAATGTCACTCCCTATTTTCCTAATATTCGTATTTAAGGTCGAAGGCAAGGTTCGGCCCAGCAAATTCGATTTAGTTTTTTGTAACATGCCTGTGTTATGTTACAAAAAACTAAATCGAATTATGAAAAAAATGCCATAATTCATAATTATTAAGTATTGTCATAAGTCTATATGTCTATTATTTGCTTGCTAAATATAAAAATCCAAATTTTAGTGGGCAGACTGCGCCTTAACTTGATATCTTAGGTCAAATTCACTCAAATTCACTGAAAATCTGATATAAGTTAGTACCTAATAGTCTTTAGCCAAAGTAGGTACATTTATTTACACGTTAAAAGATAGTGAAGCTGATGTTATCAATATATCTGACGCGATATACTTTTTGTCGCTAAGTGCAAAATCTCATTAACTATGATTAATTACAGTCAGAAAGTTGGGCCCTCCTTTGATAAATACTGAGGAGCACAAAAACAGATTTTCATAACATATTTCCATTAGGTACTATGTCTCTACCGATATGAGTGGAAATATTTACTTACAGATCAGAACCAGATCAACACAGATAGTTTTTGATTTATTGAGCAAACTGTCGAAAAAAATACCGTTCCCCCCCTTATCTCCGGAGTTTATGTATTTAAAAAATCTGAAATAATTATGATCAATAGAAATTAATATATATTTTACAGGAAAATAAAATCAACTCCCCAACTATTATACTTTTTTTGATAATAACAATAAACCACCAAAACCAAAGTAACGTTTGCGGTTCGCCAGCAAAAGTACATTTTACTCGTACATTCATGAACAAAAGTGATTCCTTTAATGTTTTACTTCTTTTATAGTAACCAACCCTCGGTGCGCGAGTCCGACTCGCACTTGGCCGGTTTTTTTTTATTTAATTTAATTTTGTAAGTACAGAAAATAACAACTACACACAAACACAGAAAGGACTACTAGTACTAGGATTACTAGTTTGTAATTTATTTAAACTTGCAAAGGTTATGTACTAGTTTTTAGTATTTAATATGTAAAGATTTTACTATTTTTATAGTAGTACGGTACCCTCGGTGCGCGAGTCCGATTCGCACTTGGCCAGTTTTAAAGACTGCTTTGGTACGGTAGGCAAAGCAACCAATAAAAGCTAGTCTTCCTATATGCCTACTTATATACGATACTTTTATTAGGCAGCAATCAGCATCTACACGGTATCTAATGGTGTAACTTGTAACATAATATTACTCAGTCTGTGCCCTAATCTACGCCCGTATCGGTAGGGTTTCACAAAAACTGATACCCTATTAGAGAGAGCTTTTTCCCCAACTAAATATCCTGATTAGTTTCGCGTCTTACACCGAGCTGAAGGGGGCTGGAAATTTTTTAATCGAATCCAAATAAATCAAGTAGTTTTTGCTTTTTACTTGTTTATCCTATACCTTTAAACGAGCAATTCTTGTATATATATATCCCACCAAAAACATAAATGTAAAAAAAGGAGAGCCAAGTTGAATATAAAAATTATGCTCGGCTGTCGGCTTCGCCGCAAAAAGAATGGAGATCAATATGAGTGCCAAGTTCTATGTAAAATCGAAATTTGTATTTATAGGAACAAAAAAACAATATGAACAATTATTAAACTCTATTTCTTTGCTTTATTGGATACCTATAACAATTGCTGTTATTAAAAAATGTGGGATCTTAAAATAGGTTAGATTTGACTTGGCCAGTTTTCATTACATCAGTCATTTTATAAAGTTAACAACATTTTAATTCAGATAAAAACTCGCCAAGTCAAATCTAACCTATTTTAAGATCTCACATTTTTGAATAACAGCAATTGTTATAGGTATCCAATAAAGCAAAGAAATAGAGTTTAATAATTGTTCATATTGTTTTTTTGTTCCTATAAATACAAATTTCGATTTTACATAGAACTTGGCACTCATATTGATATCCATTCTTTTTGCGGCGAAGCCGACAGCCGAGCATAATTTTTATATTCAACTTGGCTCTCCTTTTTTTACATTTATGTTTTTGGTGGGATATCATTCCTTTTTGTAAAGAAAACTAGGCAGGTATTGAGTTTAAAGCTTTTTCTTGCGTTTCCGCTGCGTGGTTTTCTTTTTCATACTATTTTCTACACTGTCTGGAATGTTAGAGATAATAGTGATAATAAATAAAATAGAAAAATAAAGTAAGTACCTAATGTTGCAATGTCCAAATTAAAGAATCAACTGTTAGACGGAACGAAGTTCGCCGGGTCAGCTAGTACAACATAAGTTTGCTGCTGTCAAATTATGTCAGTATAGCGTTTTCTTACTGGAACTAGAACTGAGTGGCTGAGACAACGCTAAACGCGTGACAGTTGACAGCGGCAAACTTATAGCGAACGAGTTGTATAAAGTATTTATTTATTCATTGAATCTCATATATATGTACTTCACTTTTATACTATTATTGGTTAAGGCACGAAGAACCTGGTTCTTTAGCGCGTATTTCAAGTTTTTTGTATGAGGACACCGCTTATTTTTTATTTTTTTGACTTTTTTATTTTTTGATTTTTTCCTACGTTTACACACAATTAACGAGCTGGATTCCAAATTTCATCCTTCTAGGTCATCTGGAAGTAGGTTAAGTTTAGGTACTATATGTCAGTTTGTATGGGGACACCCCTTATTTTTTGACTTTTTTTTATTTTCTGATTTTTTACTACGCTTACACACAATTACCGTGCTGGATTTCAAATTTCATCTTTCTAGGTCATCTGGAAGTAGGTTAGGTTTAGGTACTATATGTCAGTTTGTATGGGGACACCCCTTATTTTTTGACTTTTTTATTTTGTAATTTTTTCCTACGCTTACATACAATTACCAAGCTGGATTTCAAATTTCATCTTTCTAGGTCATCTGGAAGTAGGTTAGGTTTAGGTACTATATGTCAGTTTGTATGGGGACACCCCTTATTTTTTGACTTTTTTTATTTTCTGATTTTTTCCTACGTTTACACACAATTACCGTGCTGGATTTCAAATTTCATCTTTCTAGGTCATCTGGAAGTAGGTTAGGTTTAGGTACAATGTGTCGGTTTGTATGGGGACACCCCTTATTTTTTGACTTGTTTTTATTTTCTGTATTTTTCCTACGCTTACACACACTTACCGAGCTGGATTTCAAATTTCATCTTTCTAGGTCATCTGGAAGTTGGTATAGGTTAGATTTAGGTACTATATTTCAGTTTGTATGGGAACACCCCTTATTTTTTGACTTTTCTTTATTTTTTGATTTTTTCCTACGCTTACACACAGTTACCGAGCTGGATTCCAAATTTCATCCTTCCAGGTCATCTGGAAGTAGGTTAGGTTTTTGTACTTTTTGTTAGTTTGTATGGGGACACCCCTTATTTTTTGACTTTTTTTTATTTTCTGATTTTTTCCTACGCTTACACACACTTACCAAGCTGGATTTCAAATTTCATCTTTCTAGGTCATCTGGAAGTATAGGTTAGATTTAGGTACTATTTTTCAGTTTGTATGGGAACACCCCTTATTTTTTGACTTTTCTTTATTTTTTGATTTTTTCCTACGCTTATACACAGTTACCGAGCTGGATTCCAAATTTCATCCTTCTAGGTCATCTGGAAGTAGGTTAGGTTTTTGTACTATATGTTAGTTTGTATGGGAACACCCCTTATTTTTTGACTTTTCTTTATTTTCTGATTTTTTCCTACGCTTACACACACTTACCAAGCTGAATTTCAAATTTCATCTTTCTAGGTCATCTGGAAGTATAGGTTAGATTTAGGTACTATATTTCAGTTTGTATGGGAACACCCCTTATTTTTTGACTTTTCTTTATTTTTCGATTTTTTCCTGCGCTTACACACAGTTACCGAGCTGGATTCCAAATTTCATCCTTCCAGGTCATCTGGGAGTAGGTTAGGTTTTTGTACTATATGTTAGTTTGTATGGGGACACCCCTTATTTTTTGACTTTTTTTTATTTTCTAATTTTTTCCTTCGCTTACACACACTTACCAAGCTGGATTTCAAATTTCATCTTTCTATGTCATCTGGAAGTATAGGTTAGATTTAGGTACTATATGTCAGTTTGTATGGGAACACCCCTTATTTTTTGACTTTTCTTTATTTTTTGATTTTTTCCTACGCTTACACACAGTTACCGAGCTGGATTCCAAATTTCATCCTTCTAGGTCATCTGGAAGTAGGTTAGGTTTTTGTACTATATGTCAGTCAGTATGAATTTTAACGACTTTTTGACCTTTATATCTTTATAACCGTTTGAGCTAGCTTCATGAAAATTGGGCTTCTATATGATCTTATGGATATAATTAAACACACGTAGTTTTATGTGTTTACGTTAAATAGGTTTTGAGTTATAGAAGGGTCAAAAGTGGCACCAAGTGGTTCGTGTAAACTTACTCTTGGCGCTGGCTAGCCAGTTCCTTTGCTTGAACTTGGCTTGACACGCTGCCGCGTGTCTTGATAATATATTTCTATATAATCTGGATCTCGGCAACGGCTTCAACGATTTTCATGAAATTTAGTATACAGCGGGTTTTGGGGGCGATAAATCGATCTAGCTAGGATTCATTTTTAGAAAATGTCGAATTTACCAAAAAAATAAATATGACTTCTGCTGCCATCTATTAGCCAGTAGTTAAACTACCGAGCGAAGCACTTCTGCTGCCATCTATTATCCAGTAGTTAAACTACCGAGCGAAGCTCGGTCAACCAGATATTGAACGTACGAAGTTCCAAAATCTTAATATATATAAATCTCGTGTCACAATGTTTGTCCTCAATGGACTCCTAAACTACTGAACCGATTTAGTTCAAACTTCGTGAATATCTGTCATTTGGTCCAACTTAAAAGATAGAATAGTTTTTATCCCACGTGGACGAAGTCGCGGGCATCAGCTAGTAGTATTATAAGTAGATTGTGATGCAAGAGCACAAAACGATCAATTTTACCCGAGACGTTTATCCCCCAATCCGAAGGCGAGGGTCAAGAATACAATGGGTTTTATGGCCGAGTTGCATACTCTACTTTTCACTTCCACTGCGAGGAGAATTTTTTATTTGAAGCAACAGAAAATTGTTCGGTTTCACTGAGTGACCGGGCAAACATTGTATTACCTAGATAAAAATAGATATATGTATATATAAAATTCTTGATTATTCTCAGAGCTACCGAACGTTAGGAAAAAAAATTCATAAGAATCGGTCGAGCCGTTTCGGAGGATTTTGATCACAAACATGACGAGACACGAGAATTATATATTAGAGAAAAGCACGTATACTTAGTTTCTATATCATCGGTATACCTACAAAAACCATTTTAATTATTATTGACGCCGAGAAAATACGAATTTGTGAAAATAAATAGAACGGTTGTAGAAAGATCAATTTTTACTTGACCTTTACAAGCTTTAGATATTTAAACCATAACTCCTAAATACACTTAACAAGACTATAGTGATGGGAAACCAGTACAAAGTCTAAAGAGTGTAAAAAATTGTTGACACAAATTACCAATAAAAATACTTATTATATCGACCAAATAAAACACCCATACAAGGCGATCCTCTTCCAAGAAAGGCCATAATAGCTATTGTCGAGATTCCTTAACTCGAATGTAATGATGCTAGCTCATGGATATATCTGTCTCTTTCTGCCATCAATGGTGGGCTTGTTGTCTCTTTCGCACGCTTGTCACTTGCCGATCAAGCTTGTTTTTTGATTCGTCACAGGTGCAATGATAGGATAGGTAAAAGTTTGAGATAAAGTCTCGACGAGAGAATATTGAACTTTTTAGAGATTGAACCATACCAAATGAGTATAAAACGGGACGCTATTAATGAGACTTCTCGCCGTCCGTCCATCCGTCTGTCAGCAGGAACGGAGTCATCTCTTGAACCGTGATAGTTAAACACTTACACATTAGTGATGATGTATTTCAGTTGCCGTTTTACAAAATTAATATTATTAAGATGTTTTTAAACCATCAATCTACATTCACCAATGGCATTTTGAAGCGAAAACTTTTTTGGCGTGTTGGGTATTTTTGAGCGTCAAATCCTCGGCCACAATATGGCCTGGCCCCGTCTACAAAATGTATCGTAACTATTTTAAATGAATCAAATGGCGTATAAGACGGCGTCATCTAGGCTAGTAACACAGCAAATGACTTTTAATAACAAGTCTTAGCGCTCAAAATAGCACCGCGTGTCATGCAAGACTAGGCTAGACTAGGATGAATGAATGGGCCAGGCATCTACATAGTTTTTATATCTCATAGTACACGTGGTCTGCGTGAAGACGCGAATGCCGCGACGTTTTTAAACATTTCATTTCACGAAATGAAACCGACGCAGTGCGTGAAACGCTTGGCTGATTCTTATGATTTTCTCATATTTCTTCTACCAGTGGTAAGGAACCCTCGGTACACGAGTCTGACTCACACTTGGCCGATTTATTAAACAAGACAGATGAATGGTTTGCTAGGAACATAAGTTACAAAAGTAAAGTTAGTTACCCTGCTTTGCAATTTTTTACTGTGTACCGCTAATTCCACTGACTGTGTTGCTATCGCTGTCATTTCATATTACCACATTTGTATTTTTTGTTAATATTTCTCATTAAGTGAAATGTATATAATTTCTTTTGAGAATAATAAAGTTCTTTAACCACAAGTTTGGTGTTCCCCACACTGCACAATGTATAATTACGTGGAAACACTTCACTATCACTAGAACTACCGCTAATGATTACACTACGTAAATAACAGTACCACTCTCACCCTGTGCTCGTACAGTAATGCCTGCACGGGTTGTTCACACCCCTACATTCGGCTCTACCCTTGAGTGTACCTAGAGCAAAATAGAATTTGACAGTTTCGAATACCACGTGACTTAAATTTGTGACGCCATTTTGTAAATCAGCTGTCACTCAGTCAAGATGCGCTGGAGTTTAAAATTGTATTTTAGTTTTTGTGTATTTACAATAAACTTATTACCTGGCATTTCAAATAATTTTACTGTTATAAGTGTGTGATAATATTATAAGTGTTGTGTTTCTGGATATACGCGAAAAGACGCTAGTAACTTGCATTACGTTTCGTGAGAAAAGACTCCCAATAGTTTAATTTTACTTTAATTTTTATTTCACTGTACTAGCATTTTTAATTAATGTTAAGCTAATTCTCATCGGAATTTGAGATGTACCTATATATTAGTGCTGTGTTCCTGGATGTAATACGCGAATGGACGCTAAATTGCACAAGTTCCCAAAATGTGCGAAAAGACTCCAAAATTGGCTTAATTTAATTAACTCTGATGTGTTGCGAAAAAAACCTGTAGAGCACAGAGTACATTGAATATAGGTAGAGGATTTGATGCGGTTGCACGTGTGTCATAACCACGTGTGTGTGCCACGGTCTCTCCTGTTCGAGGAGTGCTGGTCGGTTCTCACCACAGTTCCCTCAACGACGTCATCCGGTGGTCTCTTGCTTTCGCCAAAATACCAGCAGTTTTGGAACCGAACAGTTTATCCCTAGGTAGGTCGCTTGTTTGGGATGCAACTTGTGTAGATACATTGGCTGCATCCCATATTCAGGCGACTAGCTCTGAACGGACCAAGAGGGGCAAGTATGAAGCTCACAATGTAAGCTTCTTATTTGTGCTTTTTGGAGTTGAGACTGTGGGGCCCGGTGCTCGTTCCGTTTTTGATGACATTTCAAAAAGGGTAATTGAGTCTACAGGGGATCCAAGAGCTGGCAGCTACCTTGGCCAAAAAATAAGTTTGGCTATCCAAAGGGGCAATGCTGCCAGCATATGGGGTTCAATGCCTCGCTGCCTTGGCTTTGATGAGGCTTTAGTTTTAATTTTAATTTCATTTATTTTTAAATCTTTTACTGTAAAATTAATTTGTTAAACAAATTATAATCTGCCACCATGTAAAAAAATAAAATAAAAATAAAAATAAATGTGTTTTATTTCTATTTAATATAATTTAATAAAAAGTCAAGAAATAGAAACTAAGGGCACAGAGTTCATTGCTAAAGGGGTTGCCACTCTAAAAAAAAGTTAAATCTATTAGAATCCAAAGCATGCATTGTGTAAGTAAAATTAAAAAATAGTTGGCGGCCATGACACAAAGCAAAATAGATTTTGACAGTTCCGGAACTAACCTCAAGCTCCTAAATTTTCTATGGCCGTGAGCCATCTGAACGCCAGTGATATAAGTAATCTGTGAATGCCTGCCCGTCTATCGGACCGCCATATTTATACATAATATAAGAACCGTCAAGTGCCACTGTCAACTGTCAAATGTCAACAAACAGGAAGTCAATAATATACAAGACAGTACGCCAATCTCAAAGAGCTCACTACATGAAGGTTTTGACTTCATGCATTCCATTTAAATTAAATTAAATTGATTGATTGATTGATTGATTAACAGACAGTAGTTTTATCTGCAACATTTTCACATACTGTCGTAACTGACCCCGCCCAAGGCGAGTTTTTGCGCGTCGACATCTCGGTGTTAGTAAACCCTTTGTTGCAGTCATGCACGGCAGCTAGACTACACCGATTAGCCACTGTTTACTTGCCTTGATTATCTTTTTCTTTTATCTTTTACCTTAGACTTTTTTAAAGAGACTTACAACTTACTTTAAAAAAACTTTTTTTTTATACAAAAATGTCTGACGCATAACTCTCATGGGGAAATGGAGGGGTTATTTGCCCCTTGGCGAAATTGCGCTAAGTTTTAGTGGGAGGTCGAGGGTTCGATTCCCGCCGTGGGCCTCTTAACTTTCTAAATTTTGTGATTTAGCGTTCCAGCGCGATGCTGTGTATAAACTGTTAGGAGTGAATTTACTTAGCCCTTCCATATTCCAACTCCGGCCGCATTGTCACTTACCATCACATGAAATCGCAATCAGGTACCTACTAACTGGGCGAAAGTAAAGAGTAAAGGCTCGTTGGTTATACATGCTTTAGTATAGCGGTACGGAACTCTCGGTGTTAAATATTTTTTTTAGGGTTCCGTATCCCAAGGGTAAAACGGGACCCGATATTGTAGATTTTTTTTTACGCTATACAAGTTAGTACTTGACTGCGATCTCACCTGATGGTAAGTGATGATGCAGCCGAAGATGTTAGCGTACTAACTTGGAAGGGGTAAGTTATGTCACCCCAAAGGTTTCTACACAGCATCGTACCGGAACGCTAAACCACTTGGCGGTACGTCTTTGCTGGTAGGGTGGTAACTAGCCACGGCCGAAGCCTCCCACCAGACCAGACCTAAGCCAATTTAGAAATTATAAAATTCTAAAGTGGCGGGGCGTGGCGGGAATCGAACCCGCGACCTCCCACTCGAATCCGAGCGTGCGTCCTCTGCGCCACGGAGGTCGTCAAAATAAAATCGATAAGGTCACATGGCTACTGGTGCTGTTTCTTGTCTTGACAAATACCTGTTATACACAAAATATTCCACTCCCCACGATATTGTAGTAGGTACGTACTATTCCGTCACCCCAGCGAAATGTCAGTTGTCACTTGACACCCGCGAGTAACCTTTCCCCTTTCACCCCCACGCCTGTCTACGCAACACCAATAACTACTCAACGCACAGGAGTCGAATTCAATAATAATTTATTTGCAGCAAGACGTCCACTTTCTGAAGGATCCCTGTTGCTGCCAATCACTAGCGCGTTACTATGGAAAATCACATCAAATTAGGTACACTGACAGGTGAAAGCTTTAATATTATTCGCAACGCAACTATTGAACCGATTTGGATGAGGAATGGAATGAATTAATCCCGAAAATTAATGGTTCTCGTGAGAATCGTGAAAAGCTGAAATTCACGCACAACAGCAACAAAATATCATAGCATGTCCTACATTCTCACCTACTGGTAATGCCGATGATATTTATTGCATCTTCTTGGAAAGGTTACAGTGCTATATGTAACATGAAAATGGAGATAGGAAATCCACATTTTCATTTTCATGTACAATGTACAAGCACTATACAGAAATTTTACATGTGGTGACGTATATGCCAGTACATTCTAACAGACACAAGTGAAAATTAAAAAAAATGTACAGATGTGTACATTTTTTTAATTTTCACTTGGTTACGGTGTTAGTGTGAGACGTCAGTGAGGTTACGGTAACGAGTTCAATGGATTTTACCCATCTCAAAAATGCCCAAGTCAAAGCTCTCAATACAAACATAATAATCAAAGCTCTCTCGCTTGTAATTTCCACTCCTCTGAGTAAAATACTTAATTGCAATACCGTTACTCGACTTCAATGGAATTCTTAACTATCCTATTCCAATTAAAATGAAAGTACTTTTTGCTAGAAACGTCTAAACAGAAGTGGTTATTAATTGACTTTATGAATACTATAGGTCACGTCCGCGGCTTCGCCCGTGTGAATTTCGGTTTATCAGTTTTTACTAAACCATGGAATTTTCCGGATTAAAAAGTAGCGTATGTAGCTAATCAAGGATATAATCCATCTCTTTCAAATTTCAAAATCGGTTTAGTAATTACGGCGTGAAAGAATTACAATCATGTGATAGTTATATAAGTTGTTGTTGTATATTGTCTCGTATAGTTATACCTACATACTTATATTACAAGGTTATGACCGCACTTACATTATAAGGTACCTACCCGTTTACTCGAATATTTTCCCTGTATATTAATCAATTCAAACTATTTTTTGTTATTAAATAAATTAAAACTTTGTAATTTATTAATTTCTGTCATAAATAGGAGACTTCAGTCGTGGCTAGTTATACCAGCAAAGCCGAACCGTCAAGCAGTTTAGCATTCCAGCGCGATGCTGTGTAGCAACTGTTAGGGGTTACTAGCCCTTCACAAGTAAGTACGATAACATCATCGACTGCATCACCATAGAGATCGTTCAATTTAAAAATGAACTCTCTTCCACTACATTATTCTGCCACCGTTTGGGCGCAAACACGTGGAGGGCCGTTCATTTCAAGATTAGACTATACATAATAGAAGAAACGGCAATTAAGTTGATATAAAATGGCGGCTGTCTGCGAAATTTACATGTAGGTACTTTTGTTGGTGAACCGCAAACGTAACTTTGTTTTTGGTGGTTTATTGTTACTATCAAAAAAAGTATAAAAGTTAGGGAGTTGATTTTATTTTTCCTGTAAAATATACATACTGTCGTAACTGACCCCGCCCAAGGCGAGTTTTTGCGCGTCGACATCTCGGTGTTAGTAAACCCTTTGTTGCAGTCATGCACGGCAGCTAGACTACACCGATTAGCCACTGTTTACTTGTCTTCATTATCTTTTTATTTTATCTTTTACCTTAGACTTTTTTTAAAGAGACTTACAACTTACTTCAGAAAACTTTATTTATACAAAAATGTCTGACGCATAACTCTCATGGGGAAATGGAGGGGTTATTTGCCCCTTGGCGAAATTGCGCTAAGTTTTAGTGGGAGGTCGAGGGTTCGATTCCCGCCGTGGTCCTCTTTACTTTCTACATTGTGCGATTTAGCGTTCCGGCGCGATGCTGTGTATAAACTGTTAGGAGTGAATTTACTTACCCTTTCCTTATTCCAAATTCGGCTGCATTGTCACTTACCATCACATGGACTGGGCGCGCGAGAGTAAAGAGTAAAGGCTCGTTGGTTATACATGCTTTAGTATAGCGGTAAGGAACTCTCGGTGTCAAAATATGTCTGACTCGCATTTGATTGGATTTTTAGGGTTCCGTATCCCAAGGGTAAAAACGGGACCCGATATTGTATAATTTTTTTTTACGCTATACAAGTTAGTACTTGACTGCGATCTCACCTGATGGTAAGTGATGATGCAGCCGAAGATGTTAGCGTACTAACTTGGAAGGGGTAAGTTATGTCACCCCAACGGTTTCTACACAGCATCGTACCGGAACGCTAAATCGCTTGGCGGTACGTCTTTGCTGGTAGGGTGGTAACTAGCCACGGCCAAAGCCTCCCACCAGACCAGACCTAAGCCAATTTAGAAATTATAAAATTCCAAAGTGGCCCGTGGCGGGAATCGAACCCGCGACTCGAATCCGAGCGTGCGTCCCCTGCGCCACGGAGGTCGTCAAAATAAAATCGATAAGGTCACATGGCTACTGGTGCTGTTTCTTGTCTTGACAAGTACCTGCTATACACAAAATATTCCACTCCCCACGATATTATAGTGAGTACTATTCCGTCACCCCAGCGAAATGTCAGTTGTCACTTGACACCCGCGAGTAACCTTTCCCCTTTCACCCCCACGCCTGTCTACGCAACACCAATAACTACTCAACGCAAAGGAGTCGAATTCAATAATAATTTATTTGCAGCAAGACATCCACTTTCTGAAGGATCCCTGCTGCTGCCAATCACTAGCGCGTTACGTATGGAAAATCATATCAAATTAGGTACACTGACAGGTGAAAGCTTTAATATTATACGTGTCTAAATATGTATGTCTGTTACTCCTTCGCAACGCAACTATTGAACCGATTTGGATGAGGAATGGAATGAATTAGTCCCGAAAATTAATGGTTCTCGTGAGAATCGTGAAAAGCTGAAACTCACGCAAAACAAAAACAAAATATCATTGCATGTCTACATTCTCACCTACTGGTAATGCCGATGATATTTATTGCATCCTCTTAGAAAGGTAACAGAGCTATATGTAACATGAAAATGGAGATAGAACATCCACATTTTCATTTTCATGTACAATGTACAAGCACTATACAGTAATTTTACATGTGGTGACGTATTTGCCAGTATGGGGTTGAGTGTGTCCAGTCGACAACATACTAACAGACACAAGAGAAAATTAAAAAAAATTACGTGTTGGTTACGGTGTTAGTGTGAGACGTCAGTGAGGTTACGGTAACGAGTTTAATGGCTTTTACCCATCTTAAAAATGCCCAAGTCAAAGCTCTCAATACAAACAAAACAATCAAAGCTCTCTCGCTTGTAATTTCCACTCCTCTGGGTAAAATACTTAATTGCAATACCGTTATTCGACTTCAATGGAATTCTTAACTATCCTATTCCAATTAAAATGAAAGTACTTTTTGCTAGAAACGTCTAAACAGAAGTGGTTATTAATTGACTTTATGAATACTATAGGGCACGTCCGCGGCTTCGCCCGCGTGAATTTCGGTTTATCAGTTTTTACTAAACCATGGAATTTTCCGGAATAAAAAGTAGCGTATGTAGTTAATCTATCACTTTCAAATTTCAATAAAATCGGTTTAGTAATTACGGCGTGAAAGAGTTACAATCATGTGATAGTTATATACGTTGTTGTTGTATATTGTCTCGTATAAGTGAACCGCAAACCTAACTTTGTTTTTGGTGGTTTATTGTGATTATCAAAAAAAGTATAAAAGTTAGGGAGTTGATTTTATTTTTCCTGTATAATATACATTAATGTCTATTGATCAGTCAGTCAGTATTGTCATTTCAGAGTTTTCGATTGATATAAACTTCGGAGATAAGGGGGGAGGGAACGATATTTTTTCGACAGTTTGCTCAATAAATCAAAAACTATCAGGCATAAAAATAAATAAAAATTAGTTTTAGTATACACAAGTAACGCCCTTTCATATGAATACCCCACTCAATATTGTTATCTCATTTTGAAATTTTGACAAGCTGGATTTCCCCCCTTTTTAAATGAAATTAAAAACAATTTACAATGTTTTATAATTGCAATGACGTCGGGTCACTATTACCTAAAACTATTCCAAATTTCAAGTCGATAGCTTTGATAGTTACTGAAATAATCGAGTGTGACATACGGACGGACGGACGGACGGAGAAAGTCTCACCATAAGGGTTCCATTTTTACCAAATTGGTATGGAACCCTAAAAAACATAAGTTTAAAGTCGATAGATGTTTTAGTAAAACATTGTGGTTACATTCGAAACAAAGGATCGCGTCTAGTCCATTACTACACGAGTACCATAAAGTGTGTGTAGCAGACACTGCAGTGTTCAGGACACAAAACACATTTCCCATATCAGACCGTACCCGACGACTTCACACAAGGACATAATTACACAAATGACTGCGACATGCCCTACGCCCTTACGTACAACCCTGAAGGAGTTATAGTCGGAGAGCTGGTGGCAAAGTTTCCAAGAGTTTTGCAATCCTAATAATTATAATGTGCTTGTTTTCTTGGCTTGTAATCTCACCGGCAGCTCTAGCCACATGTCATCCATGCGTTTTTAGGGTTCCGTAGCCAAATGCCAAAAAACGGAACCCTTATGGATTCGTCGTGTCTGTCTGACGCTTCGTCCGGATGTCACAGCCACTTTTTACCGAAACTATAAGAAACTTGGTAAATAGATGTACCTATTCTGTGAACTGCATTAAGATTTTCACACAAAAATAGAAAAAAAAAAAACAATAATTTTTGGGGGTTCCTCATATTTAGAACTGAAACTCAAATTTTGTATCTACCGGTGTCCGGTACCGGTATTCGGTACCAACTACCGTCATACGAAATGTCAGCGACTGTCCAAAAATGGTGTTGGTTGTATATGTTTGGAGGAATTCCATTCGTTTGTGCTATGCGATTCGACTCAAAATTTATACAAAAACCTATAATTACCCCCAGACCTCATAACACTTTGGTACAGTGCGGCGGAGAGAGCGAAAGATTTTTTTTGTTGGTTTTTTTTTTTTTTTTTTCTCAAGGAATTTCACATTAGTTTATGTTTGCACCTTTCACACATTGTATTGTATTTTGTGTTTTATGTGACTTTAATAAATAAATAAAAAATACAAATGGATTTAGTAAAAAGTTTGATGACTGTGTGGTCTCGCTTTTCTTCTTTCCACCATCTCCTGGACTACAAGGGGAACATTGTCATTTTACAATGTAACATGAATCAGTTTGAACTCGTCAGACTTCCAGACGTGCTTTGACTCAGCGTAAACCTCTGTGGCGCAGTGTTTGCTCTGTCTAATGTAAGGGAGAGTTCCCAGGTTCAATAGGATACCTATTTCACTCAAAAAATATTACTTGATTATAAACTAGCTGTTGCCCGCGGCTCCGCCCGCACGACTTTCAGGTTTTTGCTAATCCCGTTGGAACGATGGATTTTTCCGGTATAAAAAGTAGCCTATATGTTAATCCGACTTATAAGATATCCATGTTCCAAATTTCAGACTAACAAAAATCCAACCATCGATCCATACTTACAAACTTTCGCGTTTATAATATTAGTACGATCTATTTTTATACAATGTTTCATATATTTCATTTCATATAGTCGGCGGCTGTACGCGATGCAATAAAATGAGAATAAAGGAGAATGGCGAAAATTTGCCCAGCTCTAACAATAATAACCCAGAGCTGTTTGAATGTTTCGGTAATAATAATATCCAGAAACGCTCTGAACGGATTTTGATGATACTTTTTTTAATTATTAAGTAAAACATGGTTTTTATGGTTTCGTACCGAAGGGTTAAAAAGAGAACCCTATTCTGTTCTATTCTTCTGCAACGCTGTCTGCCCTGTGTCGGCAAAAAAAAATTTTTTCCCAGTATTCTACATGATACCCTCCGAAAAGAAACTTTGTTTCCAAAGAAAGGTACTGTGTTAACAATAAACGTATTTGCTTTCACGACGTCCATCGATAAACCCGTTTACATTATCATCCCAAAACAAATCCAATTAAATTTACAATTGACAAACAAATTCATAAATCATTGAATCGTACACAACAACGGAAAATCCCCTAATCAAATAACACGGCCGCGACTCACGACACCAGACAAAAGGGAACAAATAACAAACAAATGAATCCTTCTCATTCAATCCCTCTGCCATTCAATGTTTAAAGTTGTAGGCAAAGACCGACTTCGGGCCAAACGAGTTTATCCCAGGACGAATCCGATTACAGGCCGAATTGGTTCGTCCCATAAACCGATTTCAGTTTGCACCCTATTGATAAATTAATATGCCCATGTGGAATGTCACAAACCAAAACTCTTCAGTAAATGCGATTATTTTAAGAATAGAGATTTTTCTTTATACGGTATAGGATGTGTCCTCGTTAAATATTGGCTGTGTCCCTCTTAAATTGTGTCCATTTCGGTGTTCTATATATTTTACGCATTTATTAAGTATATTATATACTAGCTGTTATTCATTCATTTTCTACAAATCCCGCAGATATCGTGGATTTTATCGGGATTAGGAATTCCATTCCCGTTTCTGTTCCCGTTCCATTCCCAAATTTTATAAATACTTTAAAACAAATACCTACTGTAAGAATCTACCTATGTCTACCTATAGCTATTTTTCAAAATCTTACCAGTACCGTGATAATTTTCGGCATAAAATGTAGCCTATGTCCTTTCCCAAGCTTTAATCTATCATATCATTTACGGGTGAAAAGGACGTATTAAAAATAGGGATTAGTTCTCTAGCATAAGCTATTGGACTAGATTTAGATGATATTCTGTTATATTTATAAGTCTACGATTAACAGACATCCAATTAGAACATAATTCCTCTGTCAACAGATGAATGATGGAACAGACTATAAGATTAGAATAACGTAACCTAAAATCGTACTCGGCCTAGTACAAAGCAACTTTGACCTGAAATCGCGTTTGGGCTACAACATGTTTATTTATTACGCAATTTATTCATTTGTTTTCATAATTCCGTATTATAATAAACGCGTTTTATTCAGGCTTCACAGAGGGTTCCGTATTAAAATTTCGGCTGAAAGTGATGTTCATTTGGTTCTTTATTAGCCGTCCCGTTTTACGCCGACTGGATTTAAAATGTGTGAATTAATAATTAGTTTCATATGCAAAACGAATAATCTGTATTTTATCATTAAAATGGAATTCCAGACTCCGTGATTTCTGATCGGACCACGCAAACCTTTGGTTCTAGACAACTGAATTTTTGCACAAAGATTTTATTATTTAAGTGCATATTTCTTTAGGCACGTTGATCAATATTGAGATGGTTAAAAATCATTGAACTCATTACTGTAATGACACTTCACACTATTACCCTAACCGACACCTCAAACTGTTTAGTTTTTCTGTATAATAGATAAGTATAATATTTTCAATGTGAAAACGTCTTTAGGCGCAGGGCGTTACGCACAGCTCACATCTCCGCTACGCACAGCTCACATCTCCGCTACGCACAGTTTACATCTCCGGTTCGTACAGCTCACATCTCCGCTACGCACAGCTCACAACTCCGCTACGCACAGCTCACATCTCTGTTACGCACAGCTCACATCTCAACTACATACAGTTCACATCTCCGGTTCGCACAGCTCACATCTCCGCTACGCACAGCTCACATCTCCGCTACGCACAGCTCACATAGCCGCTACGCACAGTTTACATCTCCGGTTCGTACAGCTCACATCTCCGCTACGCACAGCTCACATCTCCGCCACGCACAGCTCACATATCCGCTACGCACAGCTCACATCTCCGCTACGCACAGATCACAGCTCTGCTACGCACAGCTCACATATCCGCTACGCACAGCTCACATCTCCGCTAAGCACAGCTTACATCTCCGCTACGCACAGCTCACATCTCCGCTACGTACAGCTCACATCTCCACTACGCACAGCTCACATCTCCGCTACGCACAGGTCACATCTCCGCTACGCACAGATCACAGCTCTGCTACGCACAGCTCACATCTCCGCTACGCACAGCTTCTCTCCGCATTTGTGGAAATATCCAGACTGCTTTGAAGCACATGTCCTCTCGTCTCTTATCATCTCCGCTTTGGCGGATATCAGGCCTAAAGCTTATATTTGATACATTAAGTAGGGTAAATTCAAGTGAGATAAAATATTTCAAAGCAAGATAAGAATGTTATTCCCATTCGAAACTCAATCTACAATCGATACGGCACGACTATCAGAACGTACAAGTTATTATCGATATTTATTATCGTTATATCGACAGTTTATCACCAACAATCGGTACTTAGTCGATTTATGGGACTTTTACAACTTTCACCTGATATGATATTAGGTAGGTACTAGCTAACCTGGCAAAGGTTATTTTGCCATATTATTACTTTCATGTTATTAATATACATAAATATAATACATAGAAAACATTTATGCTCATCACACAAACATTTTCCAGCTGTGGGAATCGAACTCACGACCTCCGACGCAGACGGCAGGATCGCTGCCGCTAAGCCATTCGGTCGTCAAATAATACGTTAGTTAATTAACAAGAAAACCCGACTTCAACTCTCATCAAACTACTGTTGAATACACCCTTTCCAATTATAAATTTAAGACTTTGTTTGCGCCAGATACATTGCTTTGTCTTATATCGCGCTTTCTTTCTGGCACGCGTGAGCGCAATGTCTGTCGCACTCGCACACCGGACTCGGTGGCCCGTGCGCCATCATAGATGCGACGTCAAGTTCGTCACAGTCACGAGTACGGTTTTGACCTTGAACCAAGCGGTCGGTTTTTGCGTAGCTGATTTTTTGAGCGCTTGGCCCGTTAACCTCGTGCCGCGGTTTGTTCGCATTTCCTTTAATTTTAGTCCTCGTGTTTTTGAATCCCGATTTATGTACGCGAGTGATTGCGACCGCCCTTGAAATTTGGTGCGAAATCGTTTGGTTAACGGTGGACGGTTTTTTAAAACCACGTGTTGGTATGCCCGTGTGATCTTACAGTGATCTTTGAACTTCTCCCTTTTGTGTCGCCGAATTCGCGTACGAGCTGTTTGATCCCGTACTGTCGCCGCGTTTGAATATCCACGTGGGTGTGCTCGCGGAGCGAAACTTTGCGGAGGCGAAACAACTATTGGTGTTGGACGTGTTCGAGGGCTGATTGAAGCAGAGGCCATACGGTTTGCCAGCCCGGTACACACACATACAGACAAGTTACACTTTCTCTTCACTGACTTTCCACATTCACTACATCGGGCTGAAAACTGAGTGTCGTCGCACACGTCAACAAAGGTTAGTAATTATCCAGAGGTAGGATGATCCGCCGGAGGTAGTATGATCCGCCGGAAGTAGTATAATCCGCCGGTGTAAGTGATTAGCCGATTTTACTGTAATACTAGTCTAGTAATAGCCGCATGGTTTTCCACTGATCGGCTAGTAGTCTCGGATATTATTATCCGACCCGATCCGGTCTCACCGGTCACTTGTAGTTTACTAGCCGATCCCCCCTCGACCTGTGCGGGCTCGTTCCTCTATGGGCCCGGGAATTTGGCCTTCGTCGGGACAGGCAAGGGGCCGTAACATTTGGTAGCAGAGCGTGGTTTTTCGCCTTTGGTTATGCGGCTTTTACACGCTCGGCGCATCGATATCGATCTTTTTGCTGCGCTTATTTGATTCGCCGCGTATCTCTGTAGGTCACACGTTTGTAGGCGCGGTACGCCACGTGTCGGACCGATACGCCGCGTTAACGGTCACAGATTATTTAGCGTCTACACCACGCGTTTTGTAGCAGCGCCGCGTTTAATTACCGCGTGCCGCGCGTTTCTTAACCGCGACCCTTTGATTAGCGTTCTGCACGTGTTTGGTGTTTGCATCTGTGCTTGTTCTATTCCTTTGTTGTTTTTTGTTTTTTGGTTTTCGTGCTTCCTTGTGATTATCCTCGGTCGGTCTCGCCATGCCTCCGCATAAGTCTACTCCGGTGAGCCGTATGCAGGCGGAGCTGCGGTGGGCGGCTAGCGCGCATGCGCTTATTACTCGCCCAGACAGGGCGGCTAGCTTGCTTCACCGCATTGAACAGCTCCCGGCCAGACGAGCCAATTTTGAGGAAGCCTACTCGGAATTCCTGGACACCGTGGAGGACGACGAGGCACGCGAATCGGCCCAGAAAGATTTTGAGCAGTTCTTCGAACTCACAGATGATGTGTTCGAGGCTGGGGCCAAAATAAAGCGCGAGGTTCGACTGAGCATGCAGTGCGAGTCGCCTCGCCCGCAGCCGAAGCCTGCCCTATTGGGTCGGCTGCCCACTTTGGACCTTCCACACTTTGGTGGGCGGCTTCGGGACTGGATGGGGCTCATCTCCATCTTTGACAGCCTAGTACATGCCCGCCGTGACCTATCCCCAGGCCAAAAAATGGCCTATTTGCTGTCTTCTCTTGAAGGGGAGGCGCTTGGGGTAGTCAGCCATTTGGATTTGTCTGACAGCAGCTACCCCACGGCCAGGGAGCTCCTTGAAAGGCGCTACGCCAATGTGCGCCGCCTTGCGGACGCACATATGGCAGAGTTGATGGCCCTCCCGGCTTTGAAGGACCAAGCCCGTCTCCGGGAGGTGATCATTGACCCAGTCGTGGTTGCTTGCAACGCCCTTCGACGGCTCGACTTGCCGGTGGATCAGTGGTCCTTCTGGCTTCTTCACCTGGTGCTGTCCCGCCTGCCTCTCGATCTGCGGATCCGATTTGAGGAGAGGTACGGCGGGGACGGGGCTAACTATATACCCCCGTTCAGGGACCTCTTAAAGTTCCTTGAGGAACAGAGCCGCCAGGTGGAGAACGCCGTGGGCTCGGGAACACCGGAAAACCCTCCGGCACGACCGACGCCCCCGTCTAAACCCACGACTTCCACCAGGGGTTCCAAGCAGCCAGGAGTGGCGCAGGAGACTGGGCGCCGCCCAATTCCAAACTTCAGTGGTCTTGCTGCGACCGAGGTGACCCCCTGCCACTATTGCCGTGCTCTTACACATGTTACGACTGCTTGTCCAAAATTCTTGGAAAAACCGCCCAAGTTCCGTAGGGCCATAGCTAGGGAGCGCCGTTGGTGCTACTCTTGCTTAGGTCGGCACTTGCAACGCAATTGCCAGCACCAACGGCCTTGCCCACATTGTCAGGGCAACCACCTCCTTATTCTTTGCCTCAACCGCAATGGTGTCGGTAGGCAGGAGGTGGCTGAACAGACACCCGGCATGAGAGGAGGCTCCTCACCGGTCGCGGGCCCAGCCGATAGACGGCGTGCGAACACTGTCAGTCTGGCCCCTGGTTTTGATAGGGCTTCACCCCCCCTCGGGCGGGGGTGCAGCCCTCCAGGGGCGGGGGCGTTTCGCCCTCTGTCAACCCTGAGGGAGGTTTTGCCGTCGCTCAGCCTGATCCAAGGAGGTACTCACCTCCCCTGGCTGAATACCCCAGGCTGGAGCGACACCTCCCTCGACATCCTCTTGTTGAAAATTCTTGTCAGTCATTTGTTGACCGCCCCTTGCCCATTGTAGATGGAACTTCGCCCGCTAATGGAGCGGGAACATACCTTGGCAAGGGCGGGGGGGTTTCACCCCCGGCTTATCATTTTAATGTGGACACTCCGCGTGGACGTCCCTCTGGCGGCGTGTTTCGATCGCCTGTTGTAGAGAGGGTTCCAACCCCTCTTGAGGTGACGGTTCCCTTGTGCAGGGGCGGGGGGGTTTCACCCCCCTCACGCGATATTGTTAGGAGTGTACCGGTCCGTTGGGAGGAGAAATAACCCCTCCAGGGGCGGGGGGGTTCTAACCCCCCTCGCCAAATTGATGGTAGCTTTATATCTTTGCAAGGACCTTCACGTCCTTTATCACCTCCAATTGTGGAGAGACCTCGATTAGGGCACCGTCCCCCTCAGCATGGTTACCAGCGGCACGGCTCGGTTCCGGATGCTGTTTGTTCCACAGGACCCGCAGCTTCGTATTGGGATGCCGCCTGGGGGTTGTTGGATGGGGGTCCAGCTCCTTTGGTCTTTCGAGCCTCTCCTGAATCCCGATTTGGGGACGGCCGGTTTACAAACCGGCTTCTGGGAGGCGCTCTTTGTTAGGCGTTTGCCACCCTAGTTCCCACCACAGCCACTCTTTGGGAGAACCTTGACTCTCCACAGTCTGATTGTTTGACTGCTCCCTTTGCTGACTGCCTCCGGGAGAGTGACTAACCCGAAAGGCGAACATTTGTTTGTCCATGCCTTGTTATTTTGGGTCCATTGTGCTGTGTTTCTTCATTTGTTAAGTGGGAATACTAGGGCTCTCATGTAGTCCCTGGGAGTGGCCTTTGATTTGTTTTGGTTTCGCCAAGTGCTTAACTCCCAGTCGACACGCGAACTTGTTGTGTGGTCTTATTAATTTTATTGTTGACCTTCGCGTTTTGGTTCAGATTGACACTGAACATGTTTGATAAAACGGATCTTTCTCTCCCGCACGTCCGCTTCTTTTTGAATCTTTGTTGACATCGGACACTTGTGCTGTCGGTTGTCGGGTAGAGAGATTATTTTATTGGCTTTGAGCCTCTTGAAGATTGATGCGAACGACTATCGCAACTTCTAATATTTGTAAATTTGAATTTGGAACACACCCCAGAGGCGTTGAACTTGCAGACTGCACATAAAGCCTCGGAGAAACTTCCATGATATTTAATCACCCTTTGCAACGAAGTTAATTTGTTGGGCTGTGTCTCCTTTCTTGAATGACCATTGGGTCATGCACTTCGGTGAATATTTGGTAAATTCACTTACTACCCTATGTGTTGATAACTTGCTGCTCACTGCAGAGCACACCTTTGTTGAAGGTTCGTTAAGACGAATCGTTTTTGTAGTTGTATCGACCTCTCGGTCCTGTCTCCTCCGACCCAAATGATTTGGAGGCTTTAACGCCGGGTCACTTTTTGATTGGCCAGCCTCTTAACGCGCTGCCCGAGTATCCCTATCGGGAGGTCAAGACCTCACGGTTATCTCGGTTTGAGATGTTGCAGCAAATGACTCATAATTTTTGGCACCGTTGGTCTCTTGAGTATTTGCACTTGCTGCAGCAGCGCGTCAAGTGGACGGACAAAACCTGCCCTCCCCAGGTAGGAGACCTTGTTCTACTCAAAGAATCTAACTTACTTCCTCTCTATTGGCGTCGTGGACGCATTGTTAAACTTCTATTTGGATCGGATGGCGTTCCCCGGGTGGCCGAGGTATTTGTGGGGGACTCAGTCTTGCAACGTGCCGTGGCCACGTTGTCCCGGCTACCCATTGATTAGCGAATCTACATCCTTAGATTCGGAGCGGGGGATTGTTTGCGCCAGATACATTGCTTTGTCTTATATCGCGCTTTCTTTCTGGCACGCGTGAGCGCAATGTCTGTCGCACTCGCACACCGGACTCGGTGGCCCGTGCGCCATCATAGATGCGACGTCAAGTTCGTCACAGTCACGAGTACGGTTTTGACCTTGAACCAAGCGGTCGGTTTTTGCGTAGCTGATTTTTTGAGCGCTTGGCCCGTTAACCTCGTGCCGCGGTTTGTTCGCATTTCCTTTAATTTTAGTCCTCGTGTTTTTGAATCCCGATTTATGTACGCGAGTGATTGCGACCGCCCTTGAAATTTGGTGCGAAATCGTTTGGTTAACGGTGGACGGTTTTTTAAAACCACGTGTTGGTATGCCCGTGTGATCTTACAGTGATCTTTGAACTTCTTCCTTTTGTGTCGCCGAATTCGCGTACGAGCTGTTTGATCCCGTACTGTCGCCGCGTTTGAATATCCACGTGGGTGTGCTCGCGGAGCGAAACTTTGCGGAGGCGAAACAACTATTGGTGTTGGACGTGTTCGAGGGCTGATTGAAGCAGAGGCCATACGGTTTGCCAGCCCGGTACACACACATACAGACAAGTTACACTTTCTCTTCACTGACTTTCCACATTCACTACATCGGGCTGAAAACTGAGTGTCGTCGCACACGTCAACAAAGGTTAGTAATTATCCAGAGGTAGGATGATCCGCCGGAGGTAGTATGATCCGCCGGAAGTAGTATAATCCACCGGTGTAAGTGATTAGCCGATTTTACTGTAATACTAGTCTAGTAATAGCCGCATGGTTTTCCACTGATCGGCTAGTAGTCTCGGATATTATTATCCGATCCGATCCGGTCTCACCGGTCACTTGTAGTTTACTAGCCGATCCCCCCTCGACCTGTCCGGGCTCGTTCCTCTATGGGCCCGGGAATTTGGCCTTCGTCGGGACAGGCAAGGGGCCGTAACAGACTTATATAGTTTTCTCATGGACACTATTACGGTTGAAAAAGGCAAGAGTCCACAAAAGTTTTCAAGTTCTCAGCTGTTACCCTGTGTGTGTGAAGTCTACCGGTTGGTAGACTTCACAAATTTGGAAAACTTGGGGGGGTTATGGCCAAACCACTCGTTCTGAGACACCCGTACCCAGCTGTACATAAAATGATAAAACCAACGTACATAAAACTTATTTTAGAAGGGTTTTGTGAACATAGTTTAAGTTATTGATATTAAAAAGTTGCAGCTATTCATGAACGCTGTGTAATGTTTTAATGCCGACGCTGCGCCCAGGCGATCCGATGGGGCTAATCTAATTTACCTACAATAAACTAGCCTTTAAACAACTAGGCACGGCCTGATTCGACAGACGAGCTTATATTGTCGATAAACCATTGTCATTTTAATAAATAAATAATAATAATAAATAAAAAGCCTTTTATTTTTCCTTTTTCCATACAAAAAAAAAGTGAAATCTTCATGTTTACTTATTACTATTAAAATATAACTTGAAAAAAATATTTAATGAGTATTGGAAAACCCCTCGCGGGTCAAGGCCTCCCCCAGAAATTATCATTTTAAGATCTTCATATACCTAGATCAATTTTTATTTTATTTTATAAAGTCAAAAGAAATCTCTAAAGAATTCACTTTGAACTCACGGTTAAAATGTAAGTTTAGAATTGCAGCCTAAAATACGACAGTTCAGTGTCGTCTTTTAAGAAATTCTATGAGAAGAAAAACAGCAGTACAATAAAAATGTATCATTCGTTACATGGTATGCTTAATGGTGAGCTGAGTGAAGCAGTGATAGCTTAGTGGTTCTGACCTCTGCCTCTCATAAGGAGGTCGCGGGTTCGAATCCTGAGCACGCACCTCTGACTTTTCCGAGTTATGTGCGTTTTTAGGAAGACTAAATATCACTTGCTTAGCGGTGTAGGAAAACATCGTGAGGAAACCTGCATGCCTGAAAATTCACAAAAATGTTCTCGAAGGTGTGTGAAGCACTCCAACCCGCACTTGGCCAGCGTGGTGGGCTATGGCCAAACCAGTTGTGCCCAGTTGTGAGACATAAAAAGGGGTTGGGATGATTCGTTAAATTACTGCAGTTAGGTCAAAACGCGATTGGTCAAAGCCCATGTTTTGACATTGTTACCTTAAGTTCTTTAATGATGGATACAGTTTAATGCGATTGTCATGCTGAGCTCTCTTCTCACTTAGAATGAAGTGTCAATACTCTGGTCTTTTTACAAACTTTTAGGTAAGAATAATACACGTAAAAATCTATCGACAGTTCTGTAGCGGAACATCACTAACGTATTTAGCATCAAGTTGCTACGAGTACGTTCAGCCTTTATTCCATAAAGCTTTATATAAGAACATTTATTTGTTTAATGCTAGATTATAGTCTCCTTTTCGTATTATAAAATGGAGGAAGCATCTTTAATTACAAACACCGAAGCTTTCTGCTTAATAATGTGGCTTGTTTTTATGGCCCCGTACAAAAGTATAAACGGGTCCTTTTTGTCGGTTTTTATGGAATTTATATAATTTATTGGAGTAAAAATATGTTTTCCTTTAGGATTTAATAGTTCTTAAAAAGGGGTGTAACACTCTATTTTTCACAGAGGTTATATTGATAATGTAGACAATGAATAAGAAAAGATTTTCCTAAATTATAACGGGATCGAAGCAGCGGCGTCACTTGTCAGCAAGCGAATAATAAGCTATATGCCATAGACATATTATATACAGGACCGGTCGTTGGTTATCCGCGTGACGAAATGGCACCCGCACACTAGCCTTAAAAGCTTTATTTAAACCGCATCGATTAGGTATAGACATGAGTATCTTCAGGGGAAAGGGCCTCGAAGGTTCCTTCTTTACCCAGGCGATGTGCTATGTGACGTTCTTCTAGCCCCGGTAAGGAGCTAATACTTCGCCGTCCTGGGTTGTGGCAATAGACGTACGCAGAGGACCCAGCGGACAGCGCGAAATAATGTCGCCAGTTTACTGGTGCCAAAAATGTTTGTTTTGACACCAACAGTCACAGTCGACCGTTGTATAGACCGTCCGCGCCACAGAACACTATATTTGTAATTATAAGTCCGCACGCGATTTTCCGCAGGGACGATTTCATTTTACAAAATATATGGCGCTACTTTTTCTTGTATGAAGAAGGTTGACGTAAAATGTGCCGATGGGCTTATCCTCATGTTCATATCGGTGGTGGTAGCCCCGCATGGTCAAGTAGGTATTTCATAAGACTTTTGGCAGGTGCTACTTTTTGCTTGTATATGAAAAAGGTTTATGTAAGATACTCATATGTCCTTATCCTTCCCTTTTTAAAATCTATGGTATATGCCCAAGGTACTCGTACATACCCATATCCTTAAGACGGCGCAATAAACGCCAAGTTTCTCCCGACCATACAAGGGTCGCTAACTTCAGAAGGGTCATCTAAAGTTGCAAAGTAAAGTCCGTCTGCTGAATCCTTTATGAATGTTGTAAATCTAGTAAAATCGTAAATTTTGCACTCCAACCCGGCAAAGGGTTGGCCATGCCCAGAACCCTTACTATAAGTTACTTGTTAAAATAAGTCGTAGCTTTCTTCCCTCACTTTTCTACCACAGGACTGCAAGACGCCGAGAGAAGAGATCCTTATATGGTTGATCTAGCGGACTACGACCTTCCTGCCTTCGATTCCCGCCACGGGCCACGTTAGAATTTTATAATATCTAAATTGGCTCAGGTCTGGTGGGAGGCTTCAACCATGGCTAGGTACCACCATACCAGCAAAGTCACACCGCCAAGCGATTTAGCGTTCCGGTGCGATGCTGTGTAGAAACCGTTGGGGTGAGTTTACTTACCCCTTCCAAGTTACAAATAACATCTTCGGCTGCATCATCACTTACCATCAGGTAAGATCGCAGTCAAGTACTGACTCCGTGCGACGACCTCCGTGGCGCAGGGGACGCACGCTCGGATTCGAGTGGGAGGTCGCGGGTTCGATTCCCGCCACGGGCCACCTTGGAATTTTATAATTTCTAATTTGGCTTAGGTCTGGTCTGGTGGGAGGCTTTGGCCGTGGCTAGTTACCACCATACCAGCAAAGTCACACCGCCAAGCGATTTAGGGTTCCGGTGCGATGCTGTGAAGAAACCGTTGGGGTGAGTTTACTTACCCCTTCCAAGTTAGTACGATAACATCTTCGGCTGCATCATCACTTACCATCAGGTAAGATCGCAGTCAAGTACTAACTCCGTGCGACGACCTCCGTGGCGCAGGGGACGCACGCTCGGATTCGAGTGGGAGGTCGCGGGTTCGATTCCCGCCACGGGCCAATTTGGAATTTTATAATTTCTAATTTGGCTTAGGTCTGGTCTGGTGGGAGGCTTTGGCCGTGGCTAGTTACCACCCTACCAGCAAAGACGTACCGCCAAGCGATTTAGGGCTCCGGTGCGATGCTGTGAAGAAACCGTTGGGAACCGCTGTGAAGAAACATCTTCGGCAGCATCATCACTTACCATCAGGTAAGATCGCAGACAAGTACTAACTTGTATAGTGTAAAAAAAGTCCGTTCAAGAGCTAAGATGAGACAAACAAACACACACACATCAAACTTATAACACCCCATCGTTATTGCGTTGGGGGTTAAAAACTATCAAATCCAATAGTAGGGGGTGCCTTGTTGCGAGGAGCAACGGACGGTCAGTTCGTGGTCGTTACCCATTTAAAATTCCAACTCCTGACCCTTGATTAGCAAAGCACTTCCGCTCAAATTCTCCTATCGCCCTGAATTTTAAGGGGATTATGGTACCCATGTACCATCCGGGCGCGAAAATTCAAAATTTATTTAGTTTTTCGCTCATAGTGGGCTAATTATACATCGAAGGCTAATGGCAATGAGTTTTGCGAGCATAACATTTATGCATCTACATGTTTTTAATATAAACTCTGCTCAGCAATACTCATTTACTTCATATTGGTTCCCGAAAGCTCGAAATCTGGGAAACTGCAAAAAATTATCTTTCGGGAACCAATTTGAGATGAGTGAGAACTTTCGAGCAAAGTTTCTATTAAAAACATGTAGATGCATAAAAAGTAGGCCCGCAAAATGCATTGCCATAAATCTACAATGTGTATGGTTAGTCTAATATTTGCAAAAAAATTTAATTTCGCGGGCTGGTAGGGCCGCAACACCTTAAACTCGTCCCGCACACTTTACGTCTTTGGTCATGACTTTAATGTTGGCTTTGATATGTGGAACTAAAATCCGATATTGGGAAATAGGTAAGATGGATATAGGTATTGGGTATGCACTTATCCCGCGAAATTCTAATTGTGTTAGTATTTTTTTTGCAAATAGTAGACTGATACCATAAAATTTCAAATATTCATTCAATTTTTCAAACATCACTTCAACATTTTTATTAATAAAAACTGTGCTCACAAATCCTCACTTAGGAACCTCATGTTTTGTTCCCAATTCTTCCAAATCTGGGTAACTGCATAAAATGATCGTCCAAAAACCTATTACCTTGTGGTTAAATACAGATTTTTGAAAAAAGCTTTTATGAAAAATTTGTAGTTAGGCGTGATACTATTGCTTGTGCAAATTATTGGCATAAGCCTACAATGTGTAGTTAGTCTACTACTATTTGAGAAAAACTAAATAAAATCTTTATGGTGGGAAACTGCTTGTCTTGAGTTTCATATCGCCCCCTGAGATCGTCCCTTTTTAGTTCTCGAGTCCTATCGCACTTGACCGTTTTCAATGATAACATACGTATGCTCCTATCCTACTTCCTACTTCCTATCCACTAAACTTCCTACTCTAATATATTATACTTGAACGAGAAACTTTGTAAGTATGGATGAATGGATGGATCTTTGTTACTCTTTCAGGCCGCAACAACTGAATTGATTTGGCTAGGAGCAAAGATAGTTTATAACCCGAATTAACGCATAAGCTACTTATTATCCCGGAAAAGTCCATCGTTAGCGGATTAGCGAAAAACCGAAATTCGCGCAGGCGAAGCCGCGGGCAACAGCTAGTATATTGTAATAATACAAAAGGGTAAAAGTAGTAAATAATTTAAAAATTAAAAAACATGACTGCCCTGCTGTGCTATTCTACAAATTGTCCATCTCTGAAATAGCTGCCAGACAGCTGCCAACCCGAATATGGCATGCAAAATTGTACTCTATTACAACTGACAAATTCATAGATGCATAGATGTACGCTCGTCGCTGTTTTGCAGACAGCACGGCTATGATAAAGCGACTTTTCAAATAAAATTATACCTTATATTACTCAAAACAATGTAAGGATTCTAACGAAACCTCATAATGCCCAACTGTATTCAGCCGTTCAGAAATTATGATGGAATAAAGAAACTTTTTTTTTATTATAGATAGGCTTGCGCTTGACTACAATCCTATTTGATGGACAGAAATGATAAGGTCTAGGATGGAGCGCGCTTGCCTAGAAAATGCCTATTCACTCTTCTCTTGAAGGCACCCAGGTTGTACTTGACTGGGAACACAGAAGCTGGAAGGGTGTTCCATATCTTAGCGGTACGTATCAGAAATACATACATACATACATAGTATGAACCCTAAAAACATCACACTCCTTTTTTGGGCAGTCGTATAATAAAAGAGAGTACCATTGCACTCTACTTATCAACATAAAGGCATAGTCACACTTTCATTATCTCACGCCCATTTGTACCAAGTATGAGCGTAAAACCGTATGCATACTGCAGCCAAAAGACGCCATAACTCAGGTGGCTCCTGAAATATGAAACGCAATTAAATACTGGGCTATCTTGCCGGGAACCTGCTGTAAACAGAGATGTATGGATATTGCTCTTATGGCAGCGTACACGGGCTAGATTCTCAGCAATCTCTAGATGTAACAATTTATATCATGCAGTTTTTAGGTACACAAGTTCAAATCGTCATTATATTTCATACATTTTATTCTTCAATAATAATAAACACAATCAGGTATACTTTCATTGTACTGGCAATTTCGCACTTTTATTTATTTTGTTTTTTTAAAACTGACCACCCTGATGGACACGCTGTCCCAGCCTACGTCCGCGCCAAGCTTCATTCTTTTATTGTGCGCGGCAATGAGCACTCGACTACAAAAACACGTCTCGTTTTTGTTAATTTAGGTTCAAAGTAAAAAAAATTAAGTGTTCAGTGTTAAAACTTGCTTAATTTTCTATACTGATAATGCTTAGACGCTAGTAAAATTTATTATTATAACAAAAATAAAATCAAATCAAATCAAATAATTGTGCATTCATCTTCGTCAGACTCCGAGGAAAGAGGGTAAGTGAAAATTAACCTTTTTTCCCAGATATCACATCAACTCAAATATCAATGCTGACGAAAGTGTGTCCAAAAATTGAAATCCTAAGGCATCTCTAAGCTAACTTGGAGGGTATCACATTGAGGTTATCACGAAAGTATAGCATGATGCGCGAAATAGTCCAGGCATCTCTAAGCTAGCTTGGAGGGTATCACGTTGAGGACACCACGAAAGCATAGCATGATGCGTCAATGCTCCTGGAGGTTGACTGCGGGTCAACACGAAGGATTTTAAAAAACCTCAAAGGACTTTGCGGATACCAACGGGGGACGATGTCGGTGTGGCGCTGTTCTCGGCTTCACTACAAGTGGCTCCGCATGACCTCCCGGACTTTGATCCCGAATTGCTATCGGCGCTCAGTCACAAGAACTATATTAATGGTTAGTCCCGACAGTTGTAAAATTCTAGCCGACCTTCATTGCAAAGAATCAAATAGTTTATTTGATATACTTGCCTGGCTTATGAATAGCCAGTTAAACGTTATAGCCTTTTATCAGTGATAACTATTTCACGACTTAAAAACTAATTCCACGAGGGTACCAACGCGTCGAACTTTTCTAACTATGTACCTACAACAATAATGTTTAGATTTTGTGGTGGAAAATAATTTTACTTACTTTCGAAAATTAATGTTCAGATTGTGTAATGGGATGATAATTTAACTATTAGCTCAAAACTCAATAAGTTAACAATATTATGTATAATGTACCATTAGTCTGAAAGTTTCATTGAAGTGAATTGTTAAATTCTTTCTGAAACTAATAAAAATCTTAAACCACAACGCGTCCTGAACTGAGAAGAAGCTTAAGTATTGACAAATGACATTTTGTTTCGACAAATGACAAGTAATTAAAGTTCACGAACGGGACCAGATGTTTTTTCGGAGAAATAGTTTCAGGCATTATACTAGTTTCAATGGTTACTGATCGTCAGGTGTTGTAAATAAAGAAACCAGCAGGGCGCGGCGGGCGACTTTGCTATCGACACCCACCGCTGGGACAGCGCAATCTCGTTTCTCGAGAAACTAGCTGGCCCCCTCTCGTTACGGCTCGGCCAGCAGGGAGGGGCGTGACACACTTGAGTATTGGCGATCAGCCGCGAGGAAGATGCGACGTGGCAGCGAGTCTCCAGCATCAGCCACAACAAGGACCAGGTTCATCGACGACGCTAGACATTAAGGTACCTATATGCCAGTTGTCTTCAACATTTTGAAGTTTATTGGTTACATATCACTGACAAGGAATCCGTCACGATCTATAACATGATCTAGAATTTCGGGAGTTATAATAAGTGAAGACTATTTTTTGACTTTCACTAGGTGTACAAATGTACGTACATTCAATAAAATATTTTAATGAATTGAACAAATTAAGGAACTAGCTCCAAAAAATTATTATTACATAATACCATTTTAAAAATCGTACACTAACACAGTGTACCGCCTTACACGTTCACAACAAAGAAAAAGCGACAAATGTCTTTGACAATCGACATTTCTTTTTTGGGTGAGATAATGTGGGAGTGAGTCACTGCATGTTCGATTATAGTTAAGATGTGTCTAACCTCAAAATCTTACGTGGTAAAAGATACATTCTAAATTTAAAGGCGTTGAATGAATTTGTAGTTCAAAATCCTTTGAAATTGATAGTTCATAGAACAGCTTACAAGCGAATACTTAAAAAGGGTTTTATGCCTATGAACTGAAGAATCTTATTTTAAAGTACCGATTCATCCTTGGTAAAATACATAAAGAAGTTGTGACTCATCTCAGATACTTACCGCGGTTTTTTCATGAAGATTTGTTAGGTGTTAGAGTGTTAAAGTTATTTACTACCCTCAAAACATGCTCAGTTTCCTGGTTTTATTTTAATTTCTGACGATTTGGCAGTATCGTTACCCAACCGCAAACTATGACGTGAATTATGTAACAATTCAAATTCTGTAAAAAATTTTATACGCTTAACTCGTTGTATCATCTAAGAGTTAAGCTTAATTCCGATTAAAAGTCTTAAAGTCCACTTCTCCAGCTATTAGGTATGGATGGGGTTACACAGAACGTCTGTAGAAACAAAAAATGTAGCCCGTAAGAAAAATTAGACTTTAGACGCAGCTGTTCGTCCATCATCGGTTATCCTATCAGATGGCCAGTGGTTACAAAACATTTTTTAAGTCATCTAACTCCCTTAAACCTAAAAGGTTGAACTAGTGATTCACACGATTTCCCGGTCTAGATGAAGACTAATTCTTTTCATTAGAGGGATTTTTGTTTTTGTAATAATTAACGTTAAGATGAATCGAAATACCTCTACCTTAAACGAAATACCTTTACAGAGTTGATGGCCATATTTTTCGATACATCTATTTTGATACACATGATTTACATCAGTTGCATAGAGGATATCAAATATCCTCATTTAAACGATTGGGTTAATTGTTTCTTATATGGAAATTAAAGATAATCAAAAGCTGACCAAGAGTTACATCCAGTTAATGGGATTAAGCTATCGCTGTAAAATTATATACTTCAAAGTTATTCAAAGAGCTCAATCCAGTTATTGAATTTATCGCTTCTTGCAATAATGCGAAATGTAATCAATATGAACCCAGACGTCTTAGAAACAGACGCATTCTGAACATTTTGGAACACCAAGTTTACCTTTGCTCTTCTATACATTCTTCTAGAGGTAGAATGCTTAAAAATACTATTATAGACAATGCTTTAGACATACATCGTCTAAGGACCTTTACAACTTTGGATTTTCTTCTTTTACATAAGGTGTCAAAAGACTTACTTCTTATAGTACATTTATTGATGATAAATAAATAAATATGGTCTTTCCCTAGAGAACCACAATTCATAGGAATTACTGGAGGAAGTTCTCTGAAGGCATTAAAAAAAAAAAAGGGACATTTTGTTGGAATTTTTAATAATCTATATGTTTCAAAAATTTTGTGTTATTTACAAAGTTTTGTGGCAATACTGCTTTAATAACGACTGAGATCCGTACAATCCGTACATTATAAGTCAACCTCGTAATTTCCAACAGAACAACTTGTTAACGACGTAGCATATGGTACGATTACTTGTTATCATTCGGCATTGAGTTTAATTTCTATATATATATTATATTGCGAAAATGAATAGATAAATTAACATCAAACACCACATAGTAGCACACAATATAGTATGCTAACACATTGCTCAATGGGCCTTAATAAGAGTTTATTCATTCCGTAACTTTGCTTTGCTGATCTTGTAACTTTTTTTAGCTTTAGGCAGTAGACACAGCACAGAATGAAAACATTAGCATTAGTTAAAGTTAGTATTATTGTTTTTATATAATTCAAGGGAATTATTGAGTTTATACAACGCCAGCTACTACTCAGGGCGAACCAGTTTTAATTATACCATAATCAAAACTGAAGAGAAAGTATAAAAATTTGCCACAGCTTTGAAAAACAAATCGATATGTCGTTTACAAAATCTTAGACCAAGATATATAATAGACAACCTCCTGATAATGTTGAAGCGACCTCATAAGGTCGCCTGCAGGCAGACCACCGTGAGAACGTGTCTGCCGAGGAATATAATCTCTCACGAGAGAGGTCTGCGTTTCAGTATACTCAGCACCAAGTACGCAACACTTCCTCGGCGAGCACGTAGTTTGTTGCTTGACCTCATCAGAAAAGCAGTCTGCTGGTAACAACCATTACGGACGTTACCTAAGTTTTATAACCTCTTATTGAGCGATGATGCTTCTGTCGCAATAGCTCTTTTACTCTCTAATCATTAATCATTATAATCTATCTAAATATAAATTAAACCTATTTGTAATGTGACTGGTTTATTGATCCAGGAATTGAACGAAAAGATTGTGTTAATTAAATACTTCTGTGGTATAAAGAGGACCTATTTCCTATTATAATAGGAAACAATTTACTTTCTGTTAATGTCCATAATTTAACAAAAATTTTCATCTCTAAACATCTACCTGATTGTGTTTATTATTATTGAAGAATAAAATGTATGAAATATAATTGATGATTAAACGAACTTACCTGTAAGTGAAGTTCTATCACAATTATGTGAATACATTTTATTCGAAGATAATAATATAAGGTCCCTCCCATACCCAAAACCCATGAGTATAATACGAAAATTTTGTTAAATATTCTCTAAAGAATGAAGCTTGGCGCGGACGTAGGCTGGGACAGCGTGTCCATCAGGGTGGTCAGTTTTAAAAAACAAAATAAATAAAAGTGCGAAATTGCCAGTACAATGAAAGTATACCTGATTGTGTTTATTATTATCTTCGAATAAAATGTATTCACATAATTGTGATAGAACTTCACTTACAGGTAAGTTCGTTTAATCATCAATAAATACGAGTTTGCGTAGAAAGCAATATAAATCATAATAACAAAGACTAGCAAATGAGGGATTGATGGAAGATGACCAAGACTTGTATAGTACTTTTCTCAAACAATGTGCGGAAATTAAAACTAAATAATACCTCTGCAGTTCAACCTCGTTATGTAAAAATTGTTAAGTTACCTCCTTGCTTGCCAAGTATAAGATTGAAAGAACGTCACATGTTTAAATTACATGACAATAATATGAGTTTAGTATGCAATTTTTACGCTTGTTAAACCATGACAGAAATGGATTTTCATACAACTTTTGCCTACTGCTGATTGACTATAATAGTACAGCGATTTCGAATTATTAGGTTGTCAAAATAAAGCTCAAACCAAGCGAAAAAGCAATTTTATAGCTCGTTTGCAAAGCACTTTAATAACGTTAAGCTACAGTAAAGGAAGGTGGGTGCATGAAAATAATGTTTTGAAGTAAATATTTAAAGACTTCGCTCCATCTGTATCTACTACATGTTCCGAGGAAGATACTTTACTTGTTTTTTATGTACAGAGTTTTATAATTTCTGAATAACACTATTGCTATTGTTCGATTAAATTACCACGGATTTCCTACATTACCTCCTCAAAAACTGAATCTAAATCGGTCAAGCCGTTTTGGAAATAAATGGGAACATTGGATGTGCACAAACAAACAAATATACAAACAAACAAAAAACCATATCAACAAACTAATGTACAAACGGTCTCTCACCCTAAACGCATATACTCGTACTCCATTTCGTCGTGGGTAAAAAACAGTGGCAGCAAGATTTAGGACATATCAACAAAATCAATCAAAAATATTTTCCGAAAAATTTGCTTTTTACATTATTAACAATAATATATGTACCACTCTAAAAATACGTGTGAATTCTCATGGAAATTGTACCAAATTCTGAGCAGCATTTCTCAGTGGCGGTGCAAGCTTTAATTGAATCTATAACGAGCGCCGTCGACCGCCGGAGTCAAGGCTGGAATAACATTAGATAAGATATATTGAATCCTCGGGCTAGCTGCATCCGTGCTATAGTGCTGATGCGAATCTACTTAATCCTGATTTGAACGTTCAATGTTGAGTATATAGGACACTGGTCGAACCGATATACTTTGAAGATGGGTCAGTACTCAGTTCTAGTGTAACATTAGATAAGACATATTGAATCCTCGGGCTAACTACATCCGTGCTATAAGTAGTGCTAAGTTACTAGTGCATATTTTACTTGCAGATGCTTACTATAGTCATCCAGCCAGGTTCTGATGATGGGATCTCGGGGAAATTGAGGGAACTCTTCAGATTTTATGAGCACACTTTACGCGATTTGGGCATTTTCTACAATGCCTTATGCATTTGTTGTTTTCCACTAAAAAGTAAAAAATAAATTAGAAAATTCTCGATTTGCGAAGAAACGACGATATTATAAACAATCGCCCGACTTCGAATTGGTGTACATTAAAAATTATTTCACTCTTTGTAGTGGCATTTAAAGTCGTTTTTTTAAATAATTTTCTATTTTTAACCGGAAGGAGGAGGAGGTTCTCAATTCGTCGGAATCTTCTTTTTTTTTTATCTATGTATGTTCACCGATTACTCGAAGACACGTGGACCGATTTGAAAAATTCTTTTTTTGTTTAAGAGGGTTTTGTTTCCAGATGGTCCCATTTTAATCAGGTCAGGATCTGATGATGGGATCCTGAAGAAATCGAGGGAACTCTTCAAATTTTATATGGACACATGAAACTATTTGAGTATTATTAGAATGAGTAATATTTTCCAAGTTGTCCTATGGTCATCAGGTCAGGATCTGATCATGGGATCTTGGTGAAATCGAGGGAACTCTTAAAATTTTGCTAGTATACTTAAAGCGAGTTGGGTATTTTTTATAGTTACTGGTGCATATGCTAGCAGATACGGATTTGATGACTCAAGTCATCAAGTCAGGGTCTGATGATGGGATCTTGGTGAAATCGAGGGAACTCTTCAAATTTTGCTAGTATACTTGAAGCGAGTTGGGTATTTTTTATAGTTACTGGTGCATTTGCTAGCAGATACTGATTTGATGACTAAAGTCATCAAGTCAGGGTCTGATGATGGGATCTTGGTGAGTTTGAGGTATCTCTTCAGATTTTATGAACACACCTCAAGCAATTTGGATATTTTTACAACGCCTTGTGCATTTTATTGTTTTCCACAAAAAAGTATAAAATAAAAATGGGAAATGCTTTCCAAAAAACCAACTTCAAATGCCACTACAAAGAGTGAAATAATTTTTATTTAAATTTTAGGTACCTACACCAATTCGAAGTCGGGCAATGTTTCATACAATCCCTAATAGTCCTTCTTACTTACTTGATGTGCGAAGAAATGACGAAGTCATAGACAATCGCCCGACTTCGAATTGGTGTAGGTACCTAAAATTTAAATAAAAATTATTTCACTCTTTGTAGTGGCATTTGAAGTTGGTTTTTTGGAAAGCATTTCCCATTTTTTATTCATAATTGAAAGTAGTCTCTTGCAGACGCATAATATTTGCTACAAGCCGTCAAGCCCAGTGTACAAGTAAAGTAAACAAATCATAATATTAATAACTTCACTAATATTATCTTTATACTAATAACGATAATACCTATCAATTTATCTGGAACGTTTATAATGTTTTAAGCGAAACTACAGGTCGCATCTGTACAGGCCCTTAATGTGCGAACTGGGCCTAAGACAAATTGTTAATCATCTCTGCTCAAGTATAATTAATTGAGATGAATGTTAGTCCCTTAATTAAATCATTTCAAGCGTACACTTCAGTTTCGCAGAGTATTTTTACCAGCATGCGTATAAAACATTTTGCTTTTTTAGCCGCTTTAATAGTTTCGCTTCTAAATGTAAGGTTTAGTCATTATCATAGTCACACAGTTTCGGAGTAAATATACCTTTTGCTTTTGATTAAATTTCGAAAACAGTTTTGCCCATAAGTATCGCTGATATCAGTTTGTGCTTGGAATTTCACGTCTACTGGCGAAAACCGCATCAAAATTGGTGCTTTCAGTCACGAGAAAACCTCAAAAAACATGAGTCTGTCGACAAGTAAGCAAGCAAGCAAGTTAGTCGGAGCGATAACTCAACTTGCAATCACCCTATCAAATTTGGGTTTTTTCTATCGATTGGTAGTACTAACCCGAGGAGCTGTGTAGTTTTTGGTGAAATTTGGATGGTCAATAGCCGAGATACTGGCAAAAAACCGTGCAAAGTTTACTTCTATCGTAGTAAACTTTTGTGAACGGTGTGAATAGGCCCGCGATGACTTTTGACATCGATACTAAATAGTTTGCTTCTGTTTTTACCCGACGAATTTTTTGCAATTAAGAGTCCACTAACCCACGATGTCTCCCATTCAAACGTAATACCAAAATCATTTGTAATTCGTGCAAATTTCGATCAGCAAAACTAAATTCGTTTACAATTTCGTTTAACAAAAGTATTTCGGAATTAGATATGGCCTGGAGCATGGATTATTACTATATGAATCCGAATAACACCACAACATGATCGAAATATGCACGAATGACAAATGATTTGGTATATTGAATGTATGGAGAAAACGTAGGTCAGTGAATTCTTAACACCTTAATTAACTGAAAGAAAATAAGTACCTATACGTTAATTAATAAACAAAAAACCGGCTTCAACTCTCTTCAAACTACTCTTGAATATATCCTTTCCAATTAAAGAAAAAAACATACAGTCGAATTGAGAACCTCCTAGTTTTTTAAAGTCGGTTGAAAATTTAAGATATTTATGGTTTTCTCATGGATAACATTAGGCTAAATTGAAATGGGACCACACGGGAAGGGTCAGTCTTGTAATAAAAAAAAATCATCAAAATCGGTTCCCCCAGTCAAAAGTTATGAGGTAACAAACTTAAAGAACACAGTCGAATTGGGAAACTCCTCATTTTTTGAAGTCGGTTGAAAAATGGGTCCCAACTGCAAGTACTTACAGGCTTGCAGCTCATATAGGTAAATTCAGTTAATCCCTAGTTAAATTTTAGTTAAAATGTCATCATCATCATCATCTCAACCCCTATTTATGTCTCACTGCTGGGCACGGGTCTCTTCTCAG